>JAGVSL010000024.1:1209242-2418485 GCA_022494535.1 Himalopsyche phryganea
AAGTTAGATAGTTTCGAAACTTAGCAATAAAGTTCGTTACTATGCCTGATTCTCAATAGTAAAAGCTCATTCAGGGCTACTTATATACGTGTCAGAATCTTCATTTTAAAAGTCTTTCGTTTGATCATAATGTATCTTAAATAATTTTTCAATTAAATCAATAAGAAAGAATGTTGCCGATCTTAAAATAAATATTATTTTTATTTATAAATCTTTTACCCTGTTTACACCCAATTATATTTGGAACCGGTTCTGCGTCATTCGATAAATTAATGTCATTGTGAGTCTTGTCTTGTTCTTGATGAGCACAATAATTTTAATTGAGCCGATCAGAGCCAAATTCTGTACAAGAATAGAACTCGAATGAACACTGTTTTAATTGTCCTTAGACTTGATCTTTCAAGTACCGATATCTATTTTGGTCTCTATCAATTAGAATAATCACAATTTACTAACGGTATACTTAGGCATAATTTAATATTATTTTCACAACATCTTTTGTAAAATTAATTCAGTAGAAACCTCATTCATTTATTTTTGCGAAACATTACAGGAAAAAATATTACCAATCCAATATGCAGAAGTGAAAAGAATTAGACTAATGATATACAGATGAATACAATTATGAATTAAAATTAAAATAGATATAATAACATACAAAGAATAATGATTACAACGCTTATGTTATATGTTATTAGGTTATATTAATGAGTGACGTAATTAAACGTAGTGTAATTACATCACTCATTTTTAATGGATTTTCCGGCTAACTCACTAAAGTCTACGTAGTCTCTTCTAGTTTCAAATCACACTAAGAATAAGTCCTGAATTAAAGGAATTTGTTTACCGAAATAATTTTTTCATTTGACAGTAATTAGCTAGTATACGTATGGCAAATGGATATAAAGATTGAACTAAGTATGTATTAACCCTAGAAACAAAAATACCCAGAAAAATAACAGCCCGCTTCACAGCAGGTTCTACATAATTTTATTAGACAAATAAAGACGGAAAAAAAATATTTTTCTATGCTTTCAATGTTTTCGTATTTATGGAACTTCTGTTTTGATTGGTAAAAACACTTTTGCCGTTTTTCTATATAACATGGATTCGTGATCGAAGTCACCACAATATAAAAAAATGTTAAAAGTAATATTCATGTAATGACAGCAGTACAATTAAATACTAAAATGGAGAGCATAAATAAAACAAGAAAATTTGGAAAGAGGAAGTTTCACAACACGCTGGACGGATAAAATTAAGATAACATATGTTCAGTGGTTTTAATAATACGCTCAGTGAAATCTATTGAACTGAGAAAAATCGTCTTGTGAGCTGCTCATGAAGATCCTCGGTAATGAGGTTAAAATTAAACAAAAATGGTTAAACACTTTTTATAGATATACAACGTGACGTTAACCAAAATACAGTATATTATTATAAGGCCAATAAGATGCTTTGTAATACTGTTCGTAGTAAAGAAACAGTAAAACTTAATATGAAATCAAATTTCAGTCACAAAGCTAATCCCATAGAATAAAGTGCTAATTGCCTTACTTTGCGAAATCGCCCATTATCTACCAGTTAAAATTGTAGTTTGCATGCAATTAAAATTATTCCATTATTTAATTGATTGTTATTCAGTTGGTACAAATAGCGATATAATTAGAAGCAATATCAAATGTTTTTTATATCGATTTATTCTCGTTTATGTATAAAGAAAAATGGAAAACGTATCAACGCAATAATAAATATAATTTATCTCATATAACTCGAATCACAAAATAATTAAATATAATATTAACGCTTTAGGTATTTATATAATGCCAGATTGTATTTTAATTCTATAAAATACCTTAAAACCCGCAGTGATCGTTGAAAATACGTCAGACTGAGTGTAAGGTAAAGTCGGAGTCGATATATTTTGAATGGCTCCATAACTTAGGTCTGTAAGAATAGCTCTGTATGTTCAAAAAACAAGTAATATTGTAATATACCTTTATTGCAGTTCATTCTAAAACAGTTAAAATGTTCAGTATCTTGCATGTTAGATAAAAAGCCTTAGAATTGAAACTGCACCTATAACTGTAATAAATGCTTACGGACTTTTCAAATCGGATTCCCCATTGCATTATGCAGCGAACACCCAACCCAACATAGTTCATTATGCAGGCATGCTTGAGAATATTGGTTTTCAAACTTTTTCAGTTTACATTATTGCTACAGCTGTTCTTGGGATACTGCATTAACGTAAATACAGAACATATTGTAGTGATATTCTTAATCGCGTAAAACAGGATTCGTTAAATGATTTAGAATATATCCGAGAGTCACAAACATACACAAAATATAATTATTAAAGATTTATTTAGAATTCATATGAGCGATAACGCCTCTAAATTATCGTCGATTATTTCTGTTTGTGAAAGGAAAATGCGTTAAATCTAAAATTGGTATAGGAGAGCCGAAACTAGATTCACGTTTATGAGAATTTTTAAAAAATGTGGTATGTCAGCATGAAAGTTACTTATTCGATGACGTTAATAAAAGTGGTCAATTTTCTCAATACTTTTTAGGAGAATCGTGCTTGAAATATATAAAATAATTATTAGAGCAAATCGTAATCAAAATCACTTCCTGGTGACATCACAAACCAATATTACACCTACACTAACATTGGTAACTGCGATCATCTTGAAAGGTGATTTGTACACTTATTGAATTGCTAATCTGAGCGTAGGGAATTATTAACATTCATTGTGTTACCAATAATTCACAATACTGGTCCAGCTAGGCTCAGAACAAAGTGAATATGCTTAATAGAAAGTATATATACATATTTTATACAATTAGTCTTCGTTTATACTTTTTTATAATTTAATAAACTTTCTGGCAATAAACAATATACTTTTATAGTTATTTATATAAGGGTTATAAATAATTGCACTTTGTATTAGATAGTTTTCACTTTGGATTAGATGATATTACTTTAGTACACTTAAACTTTGATTTTAATAGTTTCCACTTAGAAACGGATTCTTTTAACAAAGTACCACAGACTAATTTTGTTAGGTTGGACTTTGAAATGGATTATATTAATTTTAATTTATATTTTATGGATATCGAAATAAATTATATATATTGCATGTCCACTTGGAACCCTGCTTCTTCATAAATACCACTCCTGAGCGCACGTGTTGTCAAATTTAATTTATTAATAAATCTGTGTTTATATATCAAATGTATTTATACATAATTTAAATTCAATAAGTTTACGTCAATTTAACCGAGATACACTTGAAAAATTAATTCATTTAATTCGATAACCTGTGGATTTAATAATTACCCAACGCTTAAGCGATCACTGTTTTAGAACTCGCTTAATCAATAGGCCATTTGAAAATCTTTTAACAGCTTTTTATTGCCAATTTACACGCAAACTTTTAAGGTCGTTTGTGCCGGAAATGGGCAATTTAAAACCACCTGATTCAAATCTTTTATTTTAAATTCAAATTAATATACGTTTCAAAGTATTTTATCTTAATTACAATACTGTTTGCAAAATCTAAGCTATGCAATTTCATCAGCAAAATAATGAAAAATAAAAATACTTTTGCTGTATTGAATGACACGATTTTTTGTAACATGTATTTTAAATCCATATCCACTCCCAATGTGGAGCATACAAACTCCTAAAGCTATCTGAACAAAAGTTTTTTTTACGAGAACTGTTTGTTACTCAGTGGCTCAACTTTTGAAGGAGATATAAAGGTAAAGCTAGAACAGGACTAGTGGTTAGCTAGTCCCTCTCGCTACGCCCAGCTTTCATGATCGAATTCGGTTGGGAGGAAATATTAGTGATCACAAACATCCATTGCTACGAACAGAAATCCATAAATCGATTGAAAAATTTATTTATGGATATGTACTATTATCAAAAAACAATTAAAATCTAAAGAAATAACGAGTGTGGTGTCGAGGCAGACGACGGACTTTGACTTAATGACAATAGAAGGTAATAAAAATATATCCCTGAAAAATGATTACTATTTATTACTTTTATCAATTTTTTGAGTTTTTTTTTGTTGAAAGACGTGTATTATAGAATTTCTTGTTGCTTTATTTAAAAAAAAATATATTTAATGAATATATTTCTAAAATATCAGTCAGAAAAAGTGCAAGAACTCTTTGGTACATTTCAAAAATATTTATGGAATCGTTATATTCAATAAATTGCAAATTCCGTCTAGATTACTTTCTTAAAAATACTTTGTTCTACGATTTTGTCTCAGACATCATATCTCGATAACCTACAACAAACCCTAATCTAGTCAAGCCAATACAAGCATATCTGAAAAATAGGTGTCAACTCTTTGCTAGATATGCTTGAAAATTTTACTATTATCATTGAAATAAAAGTGCAATAGTGTAAAAAAATACTTTGAGAGTGCAATTATTAAAAGAAAAAAAAATATTTCGACGTTTCATATTTTTTAGGTGACGGAAAACGATTTTCGCGTAATTACAGAAAAATCTACTAATTCCTCTTAAGTATTTTTTTGGTATTAACCTTAAAAGTGTTGTGCTTTGTTGTTAAGAGTGTAGTTCAGACTGGCACGAAAAGAAAAAAATATTTTTAGACATTTTGTCAGCTAAGCAATACTATTATACTACAAAGGAAACCTTTTTGCAATAATGCTGCGTTTTTTAAAAGGCATGGTTGATAAATTAGTTGAGTCAAATTGCAAAGAAGCACATTTTTTATAAAGCCACCATTGAATTGAATCCAGACGGGGAAAGACGAAACAAACACTTCTATAAAACGTAATATAATTTTTAAGTTGTCATTGTTTACGTCAACAAAGTTTCTAGCATAGGCCTATGATAAATAAAATAAAAAAAATCTCGTGAGGGTTTATTGAATATTTAATTCAAATTCGTATGTCTTCTGTTCTTCGGGTAAATTTTCACCTTAACTCTCCAGCATACGCAATCTTATCTGTTGAATTATATTCAAATAACCCACATGGGAGTTGAACCCAGTACCAAACTTCAAGCTTTCTATAACATTTGCGACAAATATTTATAATTTGAACTTTCAACAGAAGATTGTCGTGAAGTTAACGTCTTGAAAAAACCGAAACCGCAAATAAATTGTTGACTTTTGATTACTGCGACACCAGCGTAAAAATAAGTTTACATTTTTTATTCATTCCAAGCTCATCGCCGAAGCACTAGGTTTCCGTTTCTCATCCAAGTTTCAAATCCTATCTAAACGTTCACACTTCGTTTTTACAATTCGGAAAAAAACATTGGAGATCGCATTTCAATAAATTTTACATTGAGAAAACTATGATTGATTGGAAGATTGTTATATTAAGAGATCTTTTTACATCATAGGCACTTACCCGACATACAAAGTAATTGATACGAACAAAGAAAAGGTCACGGAGGACGGTTTCATACAACAATATCTCATATTTAAACACCATTCCATATTACAATTACTGCTAGAAAAAATCAGATCAATCTATTAAACAGGATTAAATTACATGATCGCGTTCTGAAAAATAGAAAATCTACCGAATTAGTTTAAAAAAATATTATCGCTTTAAGAGCATTTTTTACATATTGCCGATAGCGTGACGAATAAATTAATTAAATTCATCGTATGAATATAATATAATATATCATGTCTTTATGAGAAAACTTTTAAGTAAAAAATAAATTGATTCATCAATCGATATTTATTATTATTATTCACTTCTAAGGTGTTAGCTGTCAATTCTTGGTGGAAAGATATTTTATTTAAAAAAAATAAAACGCAATTCATTTGTACTACTTCGACATATTTATAATGATCAGGACCGGTTTCGCTCATGATGCTCGTGATGAGCGAAACCGGTCCTGATCGTTATAATTATGTGGAAGTAGTACAAATTAATTGCGTTGTATTCTTTTTAAATATTATTAGTATGTATTTATCACTTAACTTTCAGCACAATAGAATGAATGCAGCCAAGTCTTGAGGAATTTCTTCTGGAACATTACTGGTAAAAAAATTGAAACACCGATAACGTTGTGATACTGCGGAATACACTCTGTAAGAAGAGTTTTCAGAAGGGTTTTGGTGGGTACAACTTGAGTACCGTAGGGCATTAACAAACTGTGACACCGCCCCGTACTTACGGGGCGGACAGGGGTCTTCAAAACCCGTCTACAGACTCTTCCTATTAATGCAAATTTAATATGTAATGTCTCTGATAAGGCGTTCAAAAATAATTTGTCATATTTGTTTGTTTACCGTTATTTGTTTACAGTTAGCAGTAAAAATAAGCGTACGACGCCTAGACAAACGGTCACTTGGCACTCGGCGTATCCGAGGGGCTGTTGGTCGCCAACAAAGCAACGGTGGCTTAGGTCGAAAGTGCGACCTATCGTAAAACCACTTGCTGCGTTTTTAAATTGAAATCGTTTTTTTTTAACTCTATTATTATATCTGTTACATCTGTCGCCTTCGAGGAATTTATTAGTATAAACTAACTGCAATTAAAGAGAAAGTAAACTGACGGGCGGGTTTTATTAGAGGACGAAGGAACCTGTGAATCATCCTTATCACCACGCCGGACCTGGGGCAGTCAAAGTGTGCTGACGCTCAACCTCCCCGTCGAATAGACCTTTTCTCTCAATTGATTAACGAATTTATATCCTAAGGTTATCACTCTACCCTTGCTGAAAATCTATCGTAAAGAACAACCATTCTTCGCCTTATCTCATATTTTTATTATTGTCTTTTTTAAAATGAAAGATTCTGTGACTGGTGACTTTCTGTTCTATAAACATATATTATTGAATGGATTATCCAAAAAGTCTCTAAATAACCAAAGTGGTTTAAAAATGTATGATATACTGTATTTACTAAATCTCCGAGTTATACAAATTCTGGCTCTTCCATTAATATATCTCACATATCCTCCATCGGCTTACATGAGATATATATCTGGTCGTGAATATGCTGCTGATATTTAAATAAAAAGACAGATGACAAGGCGCATCCCTCGGGGGTGGATCATCGTTAAATAAATGTAGTCATCCGTTTGGATCCCAAAAGGAAACAAAGGACTCAAAGGTCGTTGTGAAGTTTGTAAAATTAACGAAATAATTAGCTTTGATAACATTTAAACTAACAGGCCGTTGAAAATGAAAAATGTTACAAAAGCTTTTATTAAAAAGCTCCAAGCTCGTATGAGCATACATTTTTATGAAAATTTTTGTTATAATATTCAATTATGAATTATTGGTCGCCATAAACTAACAGCTTAAAATTAATTATAATGTTTTATTATTTGATATTTAGAATATAATTCTGAATCTTAATGTATCTACGAGTCTCAATGTTATACTTGTTACCCGAACCCGTCCCAAAACCAAGATTTAAACCCGATTTTTTTCCTTATAAAAATTCATTTATACTTTTGAAACAACACACATAATTGTATTATTGTTTCCACATTTCCAACAATATTCATAACACATGTGAAATAAATTATTTAAGTTAAGAATAGTGTTACTTTATGACCCGGACATAGTCCGAAATATTTTTCTGAAAATTAAATTTCTTGCTCAATCTGAACTGTGTTCACCCGCCCAAGCCCGGGTCTGTGCCAACCTATTATATGTACATATATATTAAATACAATTCTATCGATAACTTTTAAGGTGTGAACTGTCAGTTCTTAGTGGAAACTCATTATATTTTAAAGATAAAACACAATTTGTTTTGTATTAATTACACATGTTTATAACGATCAGAATCATCACTTAATCACCTGATAATGCTCGCGATCAACGAAACCGCGCCTGGTCATTATAAACGTGTGGAAGTTGCGTTGTATTTTTTAAATAAAATTTTATCAATTCAATGGCATGTTCCAATGTAGCGCTTTTCTCTCTTTATTTTCCAGTGTGAGTAAGCATATAAGGATATGGCTATTACAGGACAAGTGGCTAGTTAATCGTTCTCTCTACGTCCCACTTTTAAGGTCTGATGTGTAGGAGGGAATTTAGGCATCATGGATAATCATGTCTTCGAATATTTATGAATAAATCGCTTTATAAAACTATCCATACTGGGAATCGAGCCCGTGAACACCGCAACCGAAGCAAACAACGTTGACTACTATTGTCAAAGGTCTAGAAAATTATTTCTTTTAAAATACGATTATAATAATAGAATCACCGGACCTATTCTCTAATAGTTGACATAATATTGTATTGTAAGATATACGTAGAACTTTATTACGCCACCCATTATCATGTATTTCGTTTTTCATTAGTTTTTGATAATCATACGTTACTCTCATCTCTTATAACCTAAGTAGTTTTGACGGTACTCAAGGCTTTATAATTAAGAATTTGTTTTATTTATTTGTTGTAGAAATAAGCTTAATTTCACTAGACATAAAGCCTAACAAATGCCTCAAAATAATATATACCTCACACAATTATAATGTATACTCGTGAAACAAACGGTGCTCTCGCAATAAGCGTCAAATATCAGATGATTCATATGAAAACATTTTTCAGGAAAGCTCATTGCCCTCCAGAATATTAAGCTTTTAACGCGTAGAATTTTAATATACTGTATAGACAAAATTATACATTTAACACATCACGGAATTTTCTTATTGGATTAAGTGTTATTGAGAATTTAAATAATAAGCTTTAATTAGTTTTAAAATGTTATTTGCTAGGTAAATCTAATACTTATTTTACTATATCATGTTCGCCCTCATCGTAGAAGTACTCCATCGTGTAAATAAAAAAGGTATTAAAATGAATAGCTTAGAATTTTTAGATATCAATAAAACCATTAACAGTAATGGAGGATTAGTAAATAACATTTTAAACAGAACAGGCGGCTCGCCATTATTAAATTTATTCCATTTGGGTTTTTCACATCCAGGTGCCAGTAATTGATTTGTATATAGTGTAAGAGTGTTTATACCTTACCCCGCTCCACACGTCCAGTAGAATGTAATAAAACCCAAACTAACCCTTTTAAGAATTAGAATCATCGTTTACCTTAGAAATAAATAACCTTGCGATACGGTTAGTCTGAAGATGATTCTTAAAGAGGTGAAACGCGTCACGTTAGTGATAAACCAAGTGGAATAACTAAGTTATCAATTTTTAATTTTATTTTATATTAAAAATGAACTTCCACAAAGTTACCGCCGAATCCATAAAAAAATATTAGAGTAGGAATATGATTAGGACAGGACTAGTGGTAAGCTGATCGCTCTCGCTACGCCTCTTTTTTGAGGATCAGATGGTTCGGCAGGGAGGTCTTTTTAGGCATCACAAACATGCATGACTACAACAGAAATCTATAAAACGATTGAAAGATCAATTTATGAAACTGTCCACACCGGGAATTGAGCCTTAGCATCCGTAGCCTTAGCTAACGACGCTACCGACTACGACACCGACTCCGACAATCTGAAAATTCAATAGGCTGATGGTTGATCTATTAAAAATAAGATATTTTTCATAACGTATAATATATCTGTCTTCTCATTTATTTGAAATGGCGTTATTACAAATTCAAATGCTCCTAAAATAAATGTTTTTAAAAAGTATTATTTGAAGATCTTTGTATTCAGCTTTATAATAACAGAATTAATTAATTTTTCAATTTTTTTGCGACCTTTATCATTTCTAAGAAATATAAAACTTAAAGACATAGGTTTAAAGCTTCTACTTCCAATCAGTGTTTTTTTTAATAATGTTAAACGAAAAGCCCTCGATAAAATCTTTTATCATTTAAAATCTTTAATAAAAGTACAATACTAAGCAAATTTTGCATCCTTTATATCTATTGAAAAGATCACACATCTCCCAGTGGACATGGATCGAAAAATTGTAGCGCAAATAAAAATAAAAAAAACTTTACAAATTCAATATACACATCAAAACTAAGAGCATGGATATGACTCGATGCTTTCATAAATAATTCTTTTACTTTTCTCTATTGACATCATAAAAATTACCAAATGGTATTTTATACAGATGTTTTTTCTTACACCGCTACGTCAATAGTAAGGCATCCATTTCCGGATTCCAGGATTTCGGGATTTACATTTTTTCAATCCCGGAATTGGTCACTAAGCGTAATTTCAAGTTTTAAATTTTATATTCAAAAATTAAATTTGTGTCCATTATTTCTTCAATTGGAATGAATATATGATTTTATTTAAAAAAAAAACACAATTCATTTGTACTACTTCCACGTATTCATAATGATCAGGACCGGTTTCGCTCATCACTAGCATTATCAACTGATAAAAATACAAACATAACAGGCTTATTTATATAAAATTGAGTGTAAAAATGAAGGTATATAAAACTGATGGTTCATGAACTGAGACAAGAAAATACTGATTAACAAACAAATTATACATAAATCAAATGAAAGAGTCTACTATTAAAATGTTAAGAGGTCCATAACATTTTAATAGTAGACTCTTTCATTTGATTTATGTATAATTTGTTTGTTAATCAGTATTTTCTTGTCTCAGTTCATGAACCATCAGTTTTATATACCTTCATTTTTACACTCAATTTTATATAAATAAGCCTGTTAGGCATTTGAGCTCACGAATGGACTCGAATGAACAGAATTCATTAGTGTTCATTCTCGAGTTCGTTCGTGTCTTAAATTAGTAAAATATATTTTTGTTCAAAAAAGTATCTGTTTCTGTTTACGGCAGTTACGAAGATGAGAAGGAAGGAGACCACAATAAATATATGCATTAGTATAGTAATAAACCGAAAACGCGTTGTTTTCAGGAATTATTTAATTTTAAGAAGAATTGTGAGAACTGGTAATCAATACGAATGCCAAAACATATGGGATGGTAATACTGAAAGCATAAACACACACAAAAAAACCCTCTCTACCATACTGACAAAAGACTTCAATACTTTTTCAAATGTTAATATGATTCCTAAAGAATTATTTTTTCAGAGAATCCCGAAATCCCGAGATTGGTATTTGGTACGGGATTGACTAATTGACCGGGATCCCAGGATTGGAAGCCCTAGCTGTACATTTATTTTTGAATAAAAACATTTCGCATGAATAAAAAAATCCAAATTACCTTCTTTCCTTGAAATATAAGATGCTTAGTAGATACACGATAAATGTCAAATAAAGAAAGAATGAGAGCCATCCTTATTTATTTTTCGTATGCCAGTTCTGAACATAATTCCAATTCTTCAAAAAAATAAATGAAATTGATAACTTTGTTATTCCAACGGTTGCGGTACTAGATATAATACGAGTGTCACCTTTTTGAGAAGGATAGTATTTATCGCAAGATTATTTTTATAAATAATCTAAATCTTTAATAATTCCATATATCATGAATTATCAAGAAGATGTTTTTTTCTTTTACTGGACGAGAAGAAACGAATGATAAAATCAATATTAGTACTGTAGTCCAAGAGTTGGCAACCTCTTTTACCAAAAAAGCCAAATTTTTGTAGCAAAACGGCTTAGAATTCTTTGGGAAGCCAAACAAATATTTTTGTAATGATTTATTTAAATTAATTAATTGCATTTTATTATGTATTTTTAATTGATTAATCGAAACAGATTTACTGAATAAAACTAATGTAAATATTTAAAAGTTATCTTTTTTTATTGTTGAAATTACGTTAATATAGAAAAGGATCTTGATATAATTAACGGATGCGGGTGAGAGGGTGTCTGTTTAAACCGATGTTTTTTTTTAATTTGTCAACTTTTGTAATTAGCGGACTTAGAATAAATGCGAGAGTTTCTTTACTATTTTACAATCAGTGAATCTTCGCAAAAATATTCTTTCATATTTATTATTGCTGTCTTAAAATAATCAGTACTAATGATAGCATTGCTTTTTTGGCGTTATTTATACAATTCCTTGAAGTGAATCAAGGATCCTTTCTCTCAGTCTATATAGAATGCGAACTTTACCCAACTGACCTACAAATCAATATGCACATAACAATTGGAAATTGTGAATTAGCCAAAGTCTCATGTGGCTCGCGAACCACAGGTTGCTTACTCCTGCTCTAGTCACTTGTGTGGGAGTGGATGCCATAAGGAATAAATTGCATCAATCTTTAAATTGCAATTTACTAATATTTGATAAATATTAAAAGTTATATTGATTTTCAATAATTGGCTACTCATTTTAAGATATTATTGTAACATAATTTTTTTTTTAATTATTACTTTTGAATGCTTCTATTAAACTGATTTAACAATAAAGGTTCTGGCTGTTTGCCTGACATATGACTCGGTTAGATTAGAAATTTCTTTGAATTACTGGCCGCTTATTTTAGTATCCGAAAATTTCGTTATATTTATATTACAGAGAAAATATTTAATTTCCACTGACTCAGTCTACTATAGCACAGGTTACTTATTGATACACAAAAAATAGAAGCCAGTTTATATTCTGAAATAAATAACGGCTAAAAATACAAAACTAGTGGTAATTATTTGAATGGAATAATTGTCGCCATTAACCAGTATTTTCCTCCCAAGCGAGTAATACGATTTGGCAGTACAAAACTTCAGCCATTTAACACTATACAGGCATGATATTTTGGACAAACGTTATACATTATTACGCAACCGCATTCCATGAAGTCCGCAGTGCTCTAATGAACGGTAATTCACATAAATCTCTTTAGTCCATTCAAGCGAATTATTATGGTGACGATTCGTTATCGATGTAACAAAATGCTTTCAATTAATCACTCGCGCAACCAATTACCTCGTGTAATTATTGGATATCCGCTTAGGTTTTCGATTACAACATTTAATAAATATTTACTACGTTATTTCTCTGCTTTGTTTAATCATGAATTACGTGAAATGCTAGGTGGAGCTCATGCGCTATGGAGTTAAAAGTTTTTTCATAGTATTATATATACTAATAATTGTAACTAAATGATATGGTATATGAATTTTGATGTGGCGAAAAGAAATTAAGTCGCCAGTAATATTCAGATGCATGAAATGAAATATGTCCACAAGAATTATACAATATAGTAATAATTACAGCAATTTTGTACTGGTATTAGTTTTAGAAAATCACACAAAATACACAGTTAACAACATCTGTATCAATCCCGTGACCTTTTTTGAAGAGATTCAGTAACCACAGGATTGGAAAGGCCGCTTGCTACAAAACCGTCGATGTATGCAATAAGAAGTTTGACCCAAATACTTAAAAATCGACAAAAAGATAGACAGTGTTGGTTTAATCGTTGTCGACGAATATTGTTCTCAGTAGTAATTGACATAAGTCAATAATATAATATTTCAAATATTCTACGATTAAATTTGGATTATTGAGATTTTGTACACTTCCATGTATTTTGTCACTAACGACCCGGGTTTCGCCTTTCGGCATCTTCAGGCATTCGAGCACACGAATGGACTCGAACGAAAGGCGAAACCCGGGTCGTTAGTGACAAAATACATGGAAGTGTACAAAATCTCAATAATCCAAATTTAATATTGAAATTCCATCAAGCACCCTCAGTCGATGTCTTAAATTCTACGATTAATTATGATCGCGAGTATTTTGTTTGTGCTTAGATAACGAACAGTAGTTATATTTAACGTATCGTTTTCATATGTTTTACGACATGAATCATTTTTAAATAATGTAGCAAAGCAATTAAACTACAAACCATTATAAAAATAGTAACTGTTCAATTGCTCAATGCAAAATGAGGATAAAACACTGTATAATAAACTCACTGTGATTTTTATTTAGCAGTATTTCTAATATGTTTTTTTTAATAAATGAAATAAGCAATCCACCATGTTAAGATGTATTGAAAAATTTATTTTTTTTGATCTCCTTAAAACAACAACAATTCACGCACAGTAAAGCAATGTTCATCAGAAGAACTTTATAGTCTGACAATACTCTTCATTAAATAACCATGAAATATGTATCTTTATATTATTTATTTTACATTGATAATGTTAACACGTATTGGTAAGATTCTTAATTCACCGAAATGAGGTCATAATGAAATTTACATAAACGTATAAAAACGCAGACTATGAAAATAATGACAATGTGTAATCCGTTGACCGCCAAAAGCATTGTTGTCAGTTGTGTTGGCATGCGTGGCTTTTGTTTCGTCAACATGACATCGTTAGTGATTGTATGCGAAATATGCTTAATTATAATAATAATATCAAAATCTAAGCTCATTGACATGTCACTCAATAAATGACGGTAGCTCATTTAAAGCTCATTAAATTATAACCATGTCCGAACTTTTAGATGTACTAATAATGGTTTTTTACTGGCATTATTTTATTTTATATAACGTTTGCTTTTTTAATTTTTTCAATATATTAGTTCATCTCAACCAAAAGGCAATATTCAATTTTGAAAACTATATTTTACATATACGAAAAGAAAAAAACATGATACAACATTTTCGTTTTTCTAAACTGGACAATTTTCTATTTAATATTTGAAATAAATTATCTGAAAAATTATCTGATACCTTTTATTTATTCTTTTCGTATTTATTCTAATGGTTTTTTTCCTCAAAGTTTTTAAAATAAAATATATCTCTTTCTTAGGTAATATTAATTACATACTTAATATTTCATTATTTTTAAATGGTTCACTAATTTTTTCTTATAATTTTCCTGATGCATTATTGTATATTACATCAGTAACGTCATTAAAACTTTTGTTCAGCTAAATGGACTTTTAATGTAGCTATATTTGTGATTTCAGTTTAGTTTTTAATGATTTGCAAGAGGTCCATAACATTTTAATTGTAGACTCTTTTATTTGATTTATGTATAATTTGTTTGCTAATCAGTACTTTCTTGTCTTAGTTCATGAACCATCAGTTTTATTTACCTTCATTTTTACACTCAATTTTATATAAATAAGCCTTTTATGTTTGTATTTTTATCAGTTGATAATGCTCGTGATGAACGAAACCGGTCCTGATCATTTTAAATATGTGGAAGTAGTACAAATGAATTGTGTTTTATTTAAAAAAAAAATGAAATAGTTTGAGAAAAATGATGAGCCACTATTTAAGAGTGCCAGCGGCACCCGATCCACCCTATACAGCAGACGATTAGTGGAATAGCATTATAAGAAATGCCTCAAACAAACGAGACATTTTCTAAGCTCTAGTAAGCTAGAGTTTATCAGTAAAACGAATGGTGGAAAAAAAATCATTCAAAAATTTTTCCAATTGCTAGATGTCACTGTTAAAACAATTACAAAATCTGAATCCTTTCAACCATTCTAAATTCAATGTTTCATTACTAAGCGACGTGGAGTGTGAATTTTGATTAATAGTTTTAATATTGGAATGGTTGAGTCATTGGAAATAGTTCTACTGAAAGTCTTTTTTTAATTAATTTGTATTTTTGTGTGCAAATTTTTTTTTTTTTATTTACCACCATCCAGATTAATGTTTGGTAAATTTACAAATTTGTTTAGCTGAATTATTGCTTTAAAATAATGTTATTTTATACTTTCTTTAAGCTAGTCACTCGATCTTCGTTTTTAGAGAAGGTACAGACTAGGACAGGCTGAGTTTTTATCTTCCCCTCAACATCCTCAAATCTCGTGTCATTTTTATAAATGGGTAGAATTTGAAAGCATTAAAAAAACTTAATCATACTTTTGGAATCATCTTTATAAATCATTGTTAAAATTTTGTTCGACGCGTGGCCAATTAGAATGAAATCCTAAACTATAATAGTAGAGTGAGTGTTTGAATGAGTTAAATGACAACACGAAAAAAATGCATAATAAATTAGGCTATTCAGATATACAAATAAATAATCAATCTACATATCGTCATTAGGAAGAATGCTAAGATCGTTACAACTAGTCTATGTCAACTTTATACCAAATCCACTTACAACGAACTCTTAATTAAGCATATCAACAGAAAAAATTTGAATTGTTGGGATTTTGTACATTTCCATGTATTTTGTCACTAACGACCCGGGTTTCGCCTTTCGGCATCTTCATGCATTTGAGCAGACGAGTGAACTCGAACTTACTCAAATAGACAGTTTATAACGATTATATACAAAATAAAATAGGACAAATCTTATCGCTGTGTCTAATAAATTAACATCTGGACTAGTGACCAACTTACGAGTGAATACAAAGAGTTTTTAAAATGCAATTCGAACAACCCATCATATCATTATATTATATCAACATAAGTTGTTTTATAAATACTGGATGTAATTCAGTCGATACCCTCTCTTTTCGTAGAGGGTAACGATGAAAGGATGAACTATCAATGATTCTTCTTCTTTAGTCGTATTTCTTATGTGTGAGGGTCGCAACCTCTGCCTATCGCAACAAACTACATTCCCTTTGATGATTCTTTGCCACTCGCTCCACTGCTCTAAGAGGAGAAGCCTTTGACATCCTTAACTTGTTGGGGCCATACCGTCTTTTTCTGCCTTCGACCTTTCCTGTCAGCCTCTCAAGACTGTTGGTAGGCTTGCGGGCGATGTGGCCGAAAAATCCAAGTAGGCGTCTTGTATAAACGGCCAAGAGTCAATCCTGGATTTGTAGCTCGTTGAAGATAGATGCGTTTGTGCTCTTGACCGTCCATGATGTACAAACCATCCTTCTCCAGCACCTAATCTCAAAATCTCTAATTGGTTAGTTATTTCTTAATTGCTCACTCTTCACATAAAGCATATATGTACATATAAAATATATCCAACAAAGCATTTGAACACATCTATTAATCGGCGCAAAAGTAATGTATGAAGTGTACGAGCCTTCGTAAACGTAAAGAACAAACGCCCACGAGCGTTGACCACTCAGATATAAGACCGGCAACTGTTACAAGCAGGCATATTCAAAATTACAGCTTTACAATTTGTAGTGTAGCTGCTTGGTTTAAATATAAATGGCTTCACCTGTCTTTCTTTCATAATGTTTTATTAATTAATTATCCTATTGATCGTGTCGACCTTTATAACTTTCAAACAGCTTATCCTTTTCACGAATTTCTTTCCATTCTGTGACGTACTCAGTTGACCTATATATTCTTATTATACTATATTTTCTTCGTCCGAGTTTTTAATTTTTTTTAAAAATAGTAAAATTTACATGCATTTCCTTTTCGTGCGAATTTTATAAAAAACATTTATTGCTGTCTTTAATATATCATAAAATTTTGTGTTACTATTACTATTTATGCGTTCGTTAAAAAATAATATTTATAATCATATTTATTTTAACATATTTTTTAATTTTTCCTGTTCTAACAATTACAAACACATTATTAAAATGAAACTTTAATGTTAAAAAAACGCAGTTCTTTTAATCATGAATATTTTTCTCAGTGATTAACTCGTCACTCAAACAGTGTTAACTAATTAAAGTAAATAAAAAAATCGGTTACCTACCACGTGTCTTTTCTTAACCTCATAAGTGTATCCTTCTCTTTCCTGGAGGGAGAAGTAGAACGGTTTACTTGTTGAAATGTTTTGCAACGGTAGGAGACATGGTTTATTAAAAATAATGTAATTCAAGTTTTTTTTGAGAATTTGTATGCCATCCTGAAATGAGGTGTAGAGAAATTCTGTGAAGCTAGTTTGTTAGTCAGCGAAGCAATAATAAAATTGGTAAACGAAATACAAGTCTTCCTTTAACCTTTTCCGTATAATATCTGAAAATTTGCAATCAGTTATCCCTAACATCTTTAAACATTTTTAGTTGAAATGCTCCACATTGCGAGTGAATATGGTTTACATAAAAAATGTTAATACTAAACATTTAAAGTGCGAGGGAATTTTAGACATCACAAACATCCGTGCCTGCTAACATAAATCCATAATTCGATCGAAAAATCAATTTATGAAACTGTCCGTAATGGAGATTGATCCTGCGACATCCATAACCGTAGGTAGCAGTACACCACAGGATGCTAATCACATCCTATTGAATTGTCCAAAGATGGATAAGCTAACAGCAAAGTTATTCAAATCTTGCCATAGTGACTTGGTTACTTTGCGGTGCCATATGGAGATACATCTCAACTTATAGAAGCTTTCTTATTACATTTCAAGACAATTTATCACCTAACAGGCAAGTCTTGGCTACCTGCTCCCTCGACACTCCTGGTAATCATTTGAAAGCGCTTAACGCTGCTGTGTTACTCAATATGGGTTGTTATTACGAAACGTGTGCTGCTGGGTACAACTTTGAATAACCTAGGAATATTCGTTAACACTCAAAATTCCAGTAGAAAAAGTTTTTTATGCCTGACAGTTTTAATTGAGTATAAGATTAACTGCGGGTCTAAATACATATCGCGGGAAATACGACGTTAGGCATTTCAGTTATCGACGCACCTACGGCGTAGAGAAAATCCTAATGTGTGTGCCAACACGTTCAATCAGTCAAAAAGCCACAGGGAAATGGCGACTGACGACAGCTCGCTGATTTATTACCACTGAACTCAATTAACTATACGTCATTGCGTTTGTTTTTCGATCTCGCTGCAAATAATTTGTTGTCGTTTAAACAATGGCTATTATTCATAAATTATATTAATTTTTTTAGTAAAAAAAAATCACCTGGAATTTTATTTTAAATAAATATTTAAAAAGTAGCCAGTGGTGTAGCCGAGTAGCTAACTGTTTGGGCGCCCGTTTTTTTCAGTTTTGGTGTCTACGAATTTGAATTTGAAGGACAACTTAATGAATTGATTATTTCAATCAGTTGAAAAAATTTTGTGGAATATAAGGTGATTTTTAAAGTTCACAATCATGATGCATGAAAAGGGGACTAGCAGTAAGCTAGTCGTTTTCTCTGTGCTCTATTTTAAGCAGTTAATGTTTTGATTTTGCGACCACTAACTTAATGCGTTAATAAATGAAGAGTCGATAACCATTTATAAAATGGGCGAGTGAAAAATAAAGCACATAATTAATTGATTTTACGTTCGTCCACTCGGTTGGGGCTAACGAGCTTAAATCCCGAAATGAAAATCTGTTGAAAAGTGTTGTAGTGCCACTTAAAAAAAGTGTTTGTGTTTTAATTCTGTTTATTAAAGTGCTTTTGGATACACAATATTTTTTGTTTACCGTCCGGTGCGTACACAAAAAAATCATAACATTTTCCGAAATGTCGCTGTTCGTACGAATCTGATTTTTTTTTAGATATTTATTCAGAAACTTTCAGGAGTGTGTACACAACAACTCACCAAAGTTTCATCGAAATCGGATGAATGGTATGGTAGGAATGCATACGGAACAAACAAACAAACATTCATTTGTATGTATATACAGATGGTTTCAATCGAATTATGCTTTTTATCGTAATCATAGATAATGAACTCTATTTCATAAAGTTAAAATGAAGCATACCTAGATAGAGCTTGTAGCTAACAACTAAACATTTCTTAAATACATTCTTCTTTCTTTGTCAATTTTATAGACAAAAGTTGAGCGACTAGTTTACAATCGTTAAATAAGCTTTATTGCGATGAGACTAATTCCTGACAGAGTACATTGCTGAATATGCACAAGTAATGCATTATTTATTAGTGATTTTATAGAATAAATATGAATTGTATATTATTGTAATTTAAAATTCAAAGTATATTACATTTGACAGACGCCTTATGCGAATTTTCTCGAGAGTATATTTGTCAAAGAGATTCCATATTTAATGTCAAAATAAGAAGAGCTAGTGAGGGAAATAGTAGTTGTGAGAAAAGACGATACGAATTGAAAATGGTTCACAAGCACAATTTTGATGAAAACAAAGTCGCCTCTCAGCCGTGACATCATCCAAATGCGGAATTGCGGAACTTCTTTTACGTAATGGCGCACTATCTGTGTTTCAATATTTATGAGGCATTATTATAAATGTAATATAATATAGAAAACTGTAATAAGTTTATGTCTCACTGAAACAAAATAAAAATTGGGTCATTTCTTTCAACGAGGGACTTTCAACTAAATAAATAAAACTAGAAATTTGGGTAAGCTAACGAGTACGATAACTTTAGTCTTTTTAGAAAATGAAGAGCAATAAAATCAGGATGCGTTTATTTATTTTAATAAAACTTGTAAACTTAATAACATTTCAAGCATACATCTCTATATATATATAAAAATTAAGATTTGTTTGTTTGTCCTCTATGCATTCCTTTACCATTCATCCAATTTAGACCAAACTTTGGTCAGTTGTTTTTCGCACACCTGTGAAGGTGAAAAAAATTTGAAATCTAAAATCTAAAAAAAAGAATCAAATACGCGCAACTTGCGAAATCTTTGAACCAGACAGAAAAACGAAAAAATTTGTATCTATATCCAAAATAGAGGTCTGCGTGAGCCCGGACTTGGCCCGCGGACCTTTACCGGGCCCGGGCTCGGACGGGTAAAGACAATTCAGAGTCGGGCTCGGTCCGGGCCCGGGCAAGGAATTCAAATTTAAGAAAAATATTTCGTACTATGTTCGGGTCATGAGTTCAGTCATAAGGCAATTGTTTTCATAACTTAAATAGTTTATTTCACATGCGCTATGAATATCGTTGGAAATATGGAAATAGTAACATATATACTGTTTAAAAAGTATAAATGAAAAAAATAAACCGGGCTTTTTTCGTACTAACAAAAAAATAAATCTGAGCTTCGGGTCGGGTTTGGGTAACAAGTGTGGGGGCCGAGCCGGGTCTGAAAATGGCGGGCTCGGACCAGGTAGTTTTATGAAATTTCGGCCCGTGCAGACCTCTTATCCAAAAGCATTTCAATAAAGAGAATTAAAACACAACCCCTTCCTTCCTTTGATTGGCATTGCAACGCATGCCGGGTACTCACTAGTATATTATATTTAAATACCATTCTCATAAAAAATTTCAACATAAAGCAAATTTAAAAACAGTTTTGACAGTCGCGCTCCTCAGTGACACCGGTGCCGTCACGCTAACTAATGCCGGTAAAATTACGCTTCTATCTTTCTGTTGAGCATAATCCTGCACGCCAATCATCAATTAACAAAATAACGAACGAAACAACCGCTCAAAAAAAATCTAAAGAATAGATCAGAGATGTAAAGTAATGTTCTTATTAGTAAAGTACGTATGGTCATTATAAATGGATTATCTACATCAGTCCGGAGTAAACATTGGCAATCTCAATCAATTTTCTACACTTCACTCAGTTCTCTGACGCCCTACACCAATCACTAGCCCCTAGCGAAATAGGTCTTGCGATACTCCATCCGTCCACCAAACCATGTCCTTCCAATGCCACTGCTTCCACCAGGAGTAGACAACGTTTAGTTGTTTATATGCTAGTACTTACCACCCTCTGATGTGGCTAAATAGTTATTTTAAATATAACATTAGATACAAATATATATGAACGTCCCTTTATCCTCTATGAGTTCCTTTGTCATTCATCCGATTTCAATGAAACTTTGATGAGTTGTTTTGCGCACAAGTGCGAAGAAAAAACATTTAAAGCCAAAATAATCAAACGTACGTACAAACAGCGACATCTCGGAAAAACCTTCTGATTTTTTCGTGTACGCAACAGACTTAAAAAAATATAGTGTATCCAAAAGGACTTCAATAAACATAATTAAAACACAAACACTTTCTTTAACTAACACTGCAACGCATGCCGGGTAGTCGTAGTGTTTAATAATTTTCATTTCGGGATTAAAACACAAACCGTTTCTTTCGTTGAGTTGTATTGAAGCCGGGTACTCACTAGTAAATTATTAATTAAGCCATGGATAATGCTAATATTAATAAGTTGTTGCTGTTGATAAATAACACATATTAAAGTAAATTTCTCTTCCATAAATTGATTTTACTTCTTAGAATTGAATAAGTAAAATAGTGTAATCTTTCAAAATATTCGTTATGAAAATTCATTTCTAAATTTCTCTATATTTTAACAATTATTTTAAAAAATAAAACACAATTCATTTGTACTACTTCCACATATTTATAATGACCAAGACCGGTTTCGCTCATCACGAGCATTATCAACTAATAAAAATACAAACATAACAGGCTTATTTATATAAAATTGAGTGTAAAAATGAAGGTATATAAAACTGATGGTTCATGAACTAAAACAAGAAAATACTGATTAGCAAACAAATTAAACATAAATCAAATAAAAGAGTCTACAATTAAAATGTTATGGACCTCTTGCAAATCAATAAATACTAATCTGAAATCACAAATATAGCTACATTAAAAGTCCATTTAGCTGAGAATTTTTTTTTAATGACATTACTAATGTAATAAGCAATAATGAATCAGGAAAATTATTAGAAAAAAATAGTGAACCATTTAAACACAATCAAATATTGAGTATGTAATTAATATTAACAATAAACAGCCATCTTAAGTGGTAAAGATCATTATAAATATGTGGTAGTAGTACAAATGAATTGTGTTTTATTTTTTAAAATATAATGTCTTTCCACCAAGAATTGACAGTTAACACCTTAAAAGTTTTGACAATTAGTTATTTTGGATACTGAGCCCAAAAGTTTTAACTTTAACAAAAATATAATTAAACTACGTGCATAAATTTGAAAATTAATTGTATAATATAAGTAATCTTATATATAATAGCCCAGACCGCTCTGTAGACGTTTTATTATTATCACATGCAGATATGAAAATTTCTCATTACGTAAGCGTTCGCGGTGTCTATAAAATATATGTATTTATAAAATAAAATGTTATGCAATGCACACACAGTTCCGATGTACTAGCTACTTTAGACATTCAGTATTTGAATTTCAATACCGACATCTATGACGGGTAAGGTTATATTTTCAATAATCATCACTGGTTACGTTGAATTCTTTAGACTAACTGATAATTTATTTGGTTTTCTAAATTAAGTATACTCAGTCTAAACATGTTCTATGTTGGAATACCTATTCCAAATGTTCACCAGACAACTGCGGTCAGATAAAGTGTCAAAGAAACTTTGAACAAACTTTAAACCATAAATTTTCTACAAAATTTACATCATGACCGTATGTTTGAATTCTCTTCTATAGTTATATTTAGCGTTTCGAATGTTATAGAGATATGAAATAATTCTTTTTGAATGATTATTTTATTATATCTTCTGCTTATTGTGTTAGTTTAGTTTATATGTGTAGCTAAAAGAATGTGTAGAAACACATTATTCGTTTGTTACGGGGTAATTGCTGCCTTGTTTGAACACGTTTTATTTTGATCATTATTCGGATTGCGTCCTTCATTTAATTAGTATCATTTCAATGCAACGTATCATAAAATGTAACATTATATACTTACTTACTTTTGACAAAAAAATGAACGTTTATTTCTGTTAACTTACTGTAATAATACTTTAAAATTATCGTTAAGAATAATTTAGAAATGTTATGACACTATCTCATATACAACGTAATTCTGGAATAAGGCACTAACTGAAAAATACTAATTTTGAGTAATTGGGCTTTGAAGTTTGTCAAATGTTTGAAATTTCATACATCTTTCATTTTGTTTGTTTTTACAAAACTGTTTTTAAGTAAAAGTATAATTTACAAATATAAATTTGTGGTTTTATACGATAGAGTTTGAAATAAGGAACATTTTGGTATAACTAACTCAATATGTCATTTTTCGATTTAATGTTTTCTTCCAGAACAGCGACGATATAAAAGCCCAGACCGCTCTGCAGACGTTTTATTAGTATCATATATCACATATAAGTATGAAATTTCTCATGACGTAAGCACTCGGGGTGTAAACAACGCACACACAGTTCCAGCGTAGTAGCTACTTTAGACATTCAATATTTCAATACCGTCAATCGTAACGGTTATGGTTATATTAGTTTTAAATAGTTATAAATGGAGTTCTACCAAGTAAATGCCAATTCAATCAATATAATTATTGTAAAGTATTCTATTTCAATCTGTTTCACCACAATCGTAATATATAGTATATTTAAATACAGTTTTTTGAATAAAGCGAAGATTTCATATATATCCAAAATTCAATGCTATTCTATTCAATGGATGATATCATTGTTAGGTTGATATAGACTACTAATAATCATTTAGACAGTGGAAAATATCGATATGTTAATAAATTATTTAATATACGATAATAAATATTAATTTATCATTGAATTATATATTATATATATGAAATATCTTTAAGTTTTATTACCAGATTTAATAAAATATTTCTATAGCAGTTTTTATCTCCCCTCTCCGTCGACTCATCCCCTCATTTTTATATTTCAATTTCAACACCGTCATCTATGACGGGTACGGTTATACTAGTTTTAAAAATAAAACGCATTTTTTGTACTACTTTATCCACTGGTGATAATGCTGGCAATGAACTAAAACACTAAAACACGCCTTTCCACCAAGACACTTTAAAAGTGGTTATGACAATAATTTGTGTACAAAATAAAAAAAAACTTATTTTTGACATGGGCTAGACCCGAATGAATTGAAATTAATCGGAGAATTCAGGATGATAATACAATATTCGTTTTTTGATGATTCAATCTATATATATATAAATGAATGTCTGTTTGTTGGTTTGTTGGTTTTTCCGGATCTTATAGGTTCCTAAACTACTCAACCGATCGCGACGAAACTTTCAGGAAGGACCGGAAATATTCATGATCATATTCATGATCATCAATGATCATGCCGGGAAATATTATATAAAATAAATGTTTGTTTGTCCTTTACGCGTTCCTTTACCATTCATACGGTTTCGATGAAACTTCGGTGAGCTGTTGTGCACACACCCGTGAAGGGTTCTGAAGAAAAAAAATTGAAAATCTAAAATTGAAAAAAAGAATCAAATTCGTACATACAGCGACATCTAGAAAAAACCTTGTGATTTATTCGTATACGCACCAGACGAAAAACAAAAATATTGTTTTATAACAATTGTGATATTGAAGCTCGGGTTCGGTTCGGGCCAGACCTGAAGATGATGGGCTCGAACCGGGTAAGTCTATGAAATTTTGGCCTGTGCAGACTTCTAATCCAAAAGCAGTTCAATAAACAGAATTAAAACACAAACCCTTTTTTTCTTTGAGTGGCATTGCAATGCATGCCGGGTACTCATTAGTACTAACTAAATTCAAATTTGGTTTACTGAGATTTTGTACACTTCCATGTATTTTGTCACTAACCACCTGGGTTTCGCCTTTCGGCATCTTCAGGCATTTGAACGCACGAATGGACTCGAACTGACTCTCAATAATCCAAATTTGATATTGAAATTCCATCAACCACCCTCAGTCGATGTCTTAAATTCTATCTGAATTCGATGAAAAAAAAGGTTTTTTCACGATATGAAGTGTATTAACGACCATGCATGAATACGTGAATATTCACACTTTAAGGTTAAGCGACAAAAGCCCCATTTAGACATCAAAACGTATGAGAGTTATTCCTGCTCTCATTCGGTGACATTCTTTAATTCTCGAGGAATTCATCTCAAGTGATTTTCAATTCATAAATGTACGACCCATTTTGTATTTGGTTTCATCGCAAAATTTATTCTACAACTAGTGGGAACGCCCGTCGTAGATGACGAAAGTAGCTGTCCTTTACTTTCCACACTGACGGACTGATTGTTGTTTGTTTGCCTCGATTTGCGTCACGTCGGAACTGTGTGTATTGTTTATATACACCGCAGACGCTTAGTTCATAAGAAAGTTTCATACCTACATGTGTATGTGATAATAATAAAACGTCTACCCCTACAAACCGGTCTGGGTTATCATATATAAGATTAACGATTTCAATGAAGACTTGTAACGACCGAACGAACAATCTCTAAAAACTGTTCTATAATATTATTGAAGCGAATGTAAAAAATCGGTTTGGTACAGCCTTGTGTTAATCTATCTTTATCTAACCGAATCAAGTCATTTATTATATAAATAGCTGCCAAAAAGGTTCAACCCTAATGATGTATGAATTTCGCTATTCATAAATATCTTTTGTCCGCAATGCTGTGTCAATTTTGCGGTAAACCACATTCGAGAGTCGGGAATGGCCGCAAAAGAGTTAAAAAGTTTCGCGATTGAAAAAGTTTTCTCTGCGCGAAAGTTTCCCAGATTTCTAAACAAATCCCGTCTTAGCGTTAAACAAAAATAACGCAAAATCAATTCTGCTACGCCACTGTGCACCAGCTGTCCGGGTTATTGGATTTGTTTTCATAGTCTGGTGAAAAATAGTGCCTTTTCTCGGCGTAAACAAAAACAAAATCTTTTCCATTAGATACGTAGTAAAATTCATTTTTCTCTGAGGATTTTTTTCTAAACTACGCCTTTTAAAGGTTGCCATGTGGCTGAATTATATTGGATGACTTAAACGGAGTCAGCATGTCATGTGTTTTTTTTGTTCACATTTATATGCTTGGGTTTTATTTAACCTTTAAAAATATTAAATTTATTATCCTTATGAACAAAGTCATTGCCAGAATTCTCATAAGCAGTATTGTAAATTATCTATTTTTTTAGTAAGCGATTAAAAAACAAGAGACAGGTTTCATTAATAAGATTTTTTTTACAATTTTAAGGAAAATAATGTTTTCAGCAGTGATTTAATGACATAACAAATTAAAACGGTGTTGATTTTATTTTATTTTTTTTGCGATGAGATAAACGAAATTGTATCCACACCGAAGATCATAGAAGTTATATGATGGTACATAATATAT
Source organism: Himalopsyche phryganea (assembly GCA_022494535.1). Classification (NCBI taxonomy): domain Eukaryota; kingdom Metazoa; phylum Arthropoda; class Insecta; order Trichoptera; family Rhyacophilidae; genus Himalopsyche; species Himalopsyche phryganea. Next base: position 1,236,054 of record JAGVSL010000024.1, read on the forward strand.
TAAAGTCATCAAATAACAATTAATTAGGTTACAAAAAATTATACTATACAGTTTACTGACAATATAAAGAAATGACAATTTTTTAGTAATGTTTTAATAGCCGTTTTAAGGCAAAAAATCAGTTTGAAAAATAAGCTTTTTGGTACCTTCAAAAATAGAATTAATTGTATTTTTACTTTCTTCTCTTTACAATTCTTATTTTGAAATTTGTATGGCATTGATGTATTTGATTATTTCGGCTTCATATATTACGTATATCGATATCTCAATTCTAAAGTGTAACATCTCAAAAATCATAGTTCTAAAATAATAATGCAACAAGATTTTGGGCAGCCTTAATTTTCAATTTTACATCTAATTTTTGTAGATTTTAATGAAATTCGTGGATTATTTAAAAAAAAATATCTTTAAAATTGTAAACACAATTTTATATCTTTCTAATATTCATAATGAGAGTTTCAGAGGTATTTTTAGCCGTTACAGTTTGGATCTAATCTTAAAATAACGACTGTCATTATAAAAAAAACCACAAATTACCACTTGTTACTTTCCCGCACTGGTAGATATCGGTGTTCTAAACATTTTTCCGTACTTAACTGAAAGCTGAAAATTGTTACACTTTAGAACTGAGGCATCGATATGAATAACTATGATTGTTTTGATGAGCAGTGTTTTTCTTAATTCAAATTAGTTAGATGATATATGGATCCAAAAAGTAATTTAAAAGGCTAAATCAAACATTGCTTTACGATCCTTTGATTCAGCATGTTTTTCAAATGACAAAAGGGTAAATAAATTAGAAGTCTCCATATATATTCTTAAGTGAAGGAAGTTTTGTTTATCTTCGCGTAGAGCTCATTCCGAATATAAGTTTCAATGTGTCTTATTAAACCACAGACTAAACATACAGAACGTTAAATATTTAAGTTGCAATGCTGTATAGTATTTACAATCTAAGATTAAAGCATGCTGTGGCAAAATCAAATCATTACTGAAAGTTACATGACACGATCCCAACAAAGTCAACCATTTTTAAAGGTTATGTTTACCCCGCAACTTCTAATTACCTAATTATAATTTTATCAGTCAACGCCAGGAGCTTGGGAATGGATTACCACATCATGGTGAAAATTGGCAAAGTTTTCCCAACGCGTAGTGAGTAGAAAACTTTTAGTAAACAAAATATTAAGAAAGTCACTATTAAGACGTTGGATAAATGAGATTGGGTAAATTTATCTTTCTTGCTATCCACCATATAACTACAACGTAGCTAATATTTGAGTATTTTAGTTGTTCATGGTTTGTATTTTGAATAATATTAATAAACAAATTGAAACAAGGATACCACATTCAATTTAAAACTATACACCAATAAAATATGCAAACTATTTTTTATATTTACCGTTTGAAGTTGTTCGGTGTTTGCTTTCAATTATTTTTGGTGGACATTTTGTATATTAATAATAAAGTACCGAACTGGTTTGGCTCTGTGGGCTAGTATTTCAATCTTAAATTGATCGAATAATAAAATAAAACAAACTTTTTTTAATTAAATAAAGCTTAATTCTAAATTTATCAACAAAATACACATGGTATGTTTCATTGTGGATATAAAGAATAAAATCCGTTGAATAAAACTGAAAGAAGAAGAAATTTTTTTAAGAAACAAAATACTTTCTAAAAAAGTTCTAAAGTTAAACACACAAAAGCGAAAATGCTCGTAAGAGGTTAAACAAATACTAATCACATACAAACAACGTTAGTTTACAGTTGAGTTAACTATTTTTAAAAAAATGTTTGCCGCTCGGGTGAGTACCTGAGACAGTGCATAAGCAAAGGATTTAAAATAGGTAATGCTGCTTCAATTTTGAGTACACTGGATGTGTCAAATGGATTGGAAGAGGTGTTCTACGCCCTCAGAGATCTTTGATTTAATTTTGATTAACGTTTCCATATTTATGATTTTTATTAATTTGTTTTGCATTTAGTTTAAAAACAACAAAAAGTTTGCCACTTCTAATTATTCAGCAAGTCATATAACAAAAGTAAGTAAAGAGTAAGTTGTGTTTAAATATTTGATTGTAATGCGATAATTCAATATAAAAAGATTGAAAATATAAACAAACACTTCGTCGTTTCTATTGCGAAATCGTGTATCTGTAAAATTAAAACTTTTCGGGAGAACATAAAAACAGTTTAAAAAACAACGTTGTCGAGTAAAAACAAAAAAAAAAGAAAGTCATAAGTACAGTTGTATATATTTGCTATTAATTACGCGTTTTTTTATTTTTGTTATAACTCGACAAAGTTGTTTTTTAAGCTGTTTTTATGATCTCCCGAAAATTTTTAATTTTACAGATGTACAATTCTGCAATGAAAAGGTTGACATGAAATATTTATAACAGAGAATGCGAAATAATATTTGTCTATTTTGTCAGATGGTAAGAAACATATAGACGCAGTGCTCTATCAAGAGTTCATATATCGAAAATATCCCATTCGCGAAGATAAAATGAAATAAAAATAAAATAAATGCTCGTTGTATCGTATTAAACCCAAACATGATGGAATCGAAAATAGGAAATTGCTTCTACGCCACTGGTTTTGAAACGATTTTAATTCTTTTTACAATTAAATAATAAGATTATTTTTTTATCTCAGCTGAAAGGTATACAGTTCTTTTAATAATTATTATTATTTAAATTTTTATACGATTTTTATTGTATTGTATTCCACTATCCGTCTATTACTGTGTTTATTAAATCGTCGTTCACGGAACCCTGCGTGACCGAAAGACTTCTGCGGGGGAAGGGGGTGTGAAATGTTTCAAAATAACAACAAATAAATATAGAATTACGACTATTTTAAATTGTTACATATTTTTGAAAATTGCTTATAACCTACTTATATGTAATATTCATTTTATTAAGTAATAACTATCGTAATAATTAATAATTATTTTTCGGGGGAAGGGGCCCGGGGAATATTTGTTAGATTTTGGAGACGTGGTATAAAAATACTTGGGCATTATTCGTATACCGTATATGGCGGCAATGAATCCTTAAAGAAAGACCTTCAATTATTTGTATTAAATACTACATACTTTATTTGGAAAACTATATCGAACATTAAAGGAAAGAAATAACTGTCACACAACATATTAAAAATATCAAAACATTATTGAATATTTTAATAATAAAGTTATATTTACCGTGCTACTTTCAAAATTTACTGATACATTATTAAAACAGTAAGGAACAAAATAAGATTAAAAACTTATATTATTGTAATAAAAGTTATTTAAGTACTTATTCTCTGAAAAATTCGTTTTCAAATGAAACGAATAATAATGGTAACAAGGCTGAACTATATTTTTATATTGGTGAAGGCTTAGTAAATGAGAAACGGCAAGCTTTCGTAAAAAAATTAAAATTTATTGCCCTTTTGGGTATAAAAAAAGGGACGAAACGACTTTATGCTTCCATTAATTATATCTTTCCATATACTTTACAATAATAAATAACAGTATAATATTCTTATATATATTATAAAGCATAATAAAAATACATCATTAATACGTGTAAATATTTTTTCAATAACGAAACATTTACGCATTTTTTAACGCATTTGTATATTTATTGCATTGTCAAGATTTATATTTTCATTTATCTGTCTGCTTGCAATGCACAACACAGCAATGCGATTAGGCATGACGTGACGCACAACGAGGCAAACAAAGAGATTATGTGAGCGAGCGTGAGTCTTGTGAAAATATTTGACAGGTGGCACTGCTGCCTAGTGTTATAATGTTATATTACTCGTTGATAGTTTAAATCTAAACTATGGTAATAATGAAAGTCAAAAAAAGTTAGATTATAGCCCACTCCTTTGAATTTTTACGTAGTTAGTTGATTGAAAAACTTGTAAATATCACAGACATGCGCACATGGCTGTACGGTACAAATTTGTAATAAAATTAAATAATACAGGCAGGAATTGAATATTATTTCATATTGTTTTATTATATTTTAACACACAATCATATAGAACATAAATATAGTCTCATAATTGAGATTATCTCAACAGATGATTGTCTATGAGTCCTGCGTGTCACTCAGATCCTCAAATGCTCAACAATTGCTCTAAGAGAGTAAGGATAGGAGATCACGGCATGACTATTAATTAGCTAATCCATCCCGCTACGCCTCGTTTTGAGTATCGGATGGCTGGGAGACATCACAGACATACATGCCTTCCAACATAAATCGATTAAAAAATCAATTCATGAAACTGTCCGCACTGAGATTCAAACCCGTGAACATCGTGGCCGAAACCAACAGTGTTGACTCGTTCAAGGCTAAACATAAACTATTTTATCATAAACGTAATGTTTGCTGATTAACATATATTTTTGTTTGTTGAATATATATACTCGACGAAACAGTTTTTCCCATATTACCAAGTTTGTTGATTTATGAAAAGATTTTTGTTTTTTTATATTATTCATGCAAGATGGTTAAAACTTTAACCTGTTTTTAAATCGCTTCTTAGCACTCCTCCAACACTTTGGGAATAACATCGTGTATTTTGATTTATTCCCAACGGCTGCATGTTCTTTTGAGAGTTTCCAGAGAATGTTAAATTTATGAAGGTCCCGGAAAGGAAATGGATAAGGTCTGTTGCAAAATAAAAAAAATATCTGACACCGTAACACTACTTTATTACGAATAAATCACTTTGTTTCGCACCGAAAATCCATTTCGAATCCCTGTCACTTACTCAATGCGAATTGTAGATATTAGTTAGAGTCAACTATTTATTACCTAACGAAATACCAAATCATAGAACTTGTACTTAATATCAAAAGCAATACCGAGAGAAGCGATTATAAAGTGTCTTGTGGAATTACAATTCATTGTATATCGGACAAGTAGGAATAATTATTTTCACCAAATTTTATGAATACATCCGATCATTTCATAATAAATAAACGTACCCCTAATTTTTAAATAATGTCGTAATTACATGAGTAATTCAGCAGCCGAACATGTTTGTGATACACCGAATTTGTGGAATTTTTTAGTATCCCAATTGATATCCCAATTTTATTTTAATTATACAGCATTGTATAAAAAAGCCTTGGGCTAATAATTTTTTTTTTCTCTTGGTTAATTTCTCAAATTCTCCTGTTCATTTTCATTTTTTTCTATTGTTATTTAAATCACATTGAATATAATTCCCTTTTCAATACCTTGATTAAGATGTTAATCAGAATTTCCTACTTTAAATATTTTTTTTGTGAATTTTTCGTTTTGTTTTCCACGCGAACAATAAAACCAATCAAATCGTAATAACCAAGCGTAAAGTGATGGAAATTAGCTGACTGATTGCTTGGTTTTATATGTTCATAAACTTTGAATTGGACGATTTTATAATAAATGGCATGAATTAGTTATTACGTTATTCCTTAGTTCTGTGAATAATACACTCACAAAATATACTGTACAGGGCGCGCATTTATAACACGGTCACATTCAGCATAGTCTTCTACAGCAGTGGTCGGCAACTGCTGTGCCGCGGCACATTGCTTATTGAAAAATTGCCCACACATATAATTCGTTTATAATGTATAATTTTAAATTAAAATACATAATTCACACCGTCTTCTTAGTGAAACCGAAATAGCGATCAATTATATATTATAATTTAATATTTTTACCCTAATGAAAAACACAACTTACTATATTCTTCTATGTTTCTGTTTATATCCTCATCTCAAGAGAAATTATTCAATAAATAAACTTTTTCTCTGTACCACCCTACCTCTCTATTTTCGATCATATTAAAAATTATAAAGATGGAATTAGAGTAGGAATAACAATTATAAATTTTTGGGGTCAGATAGACGGGAGCAATTTTTTTTATATCACAGAAATCCATGACAATCCAACACAACTCTAAAATTAAATTATCGAAAAATAAATTAATGAAGGTTTCCATGCTGGGAGTTGAGCCAGTGGGCACGGCAAAAGAAGAATGCGGCGATGGCCTCTAAGCTACAGGGCCGAAAAAATATTTCTTGAATAAAGTATAGCACTCCTTTATAACGCGGTCACATACATTACCATTGTCCCTCATATAACACGACTTCATTTCCATAACTTTACGGTTTTATTTTTATCCAGTACATAATTATTATATTAACAACTTATAAATATAACGAAGTCGATATTTGTATAGGATTTCCTATAGCGCTTTTATTATAGGAAGGGGAATATTTTATCTTAGCCAGGAAAACTGTAGTATCTATTATATCCCACGCTGCGTGAACACAAGGGAAACTTTCATGAACATTATATATTGCAATCATATTTTTGACAGATGAGCTACAAAGTGGTTTTGACACTAATTTTCTCATCACTATGTATGTACTTCACTCATGTGTCTTAATCATTCCATATAACCGCTGTTACCCTTCATTTTCCATAGTTGAATACAAATTAATGTAAATACCGAATCAATACTAGATATTATTGTTAAGCGCTAGCATTGTCATTGTCAACAATGTTATATCAGAGTCATGCCAAAGCGATGACAGTTCACCGAGTGGTCGTCATCGCGCACTCCGGTTGCGGACTCCCAGTACAGATACGTTTATAAATAGTTTTTTTTTTCGTCGGTTTATGAACTTTAGTTGAAAGGGATGGATTCCCAAAAAAACGTCGTAGCGACAGCGATCAGCGATCTACTAGCCCTTTTCTAGCAGCACCTTCCGTATATTCTTAATCATTCAAAAAAAAAACCAGCTGAGCTACTGAACAACAAGCAGTTCTTACAAAACTAATGTTATGAAGCCTCATTTAGGAATCTACACTCTGTGAAGTGGACATGTCTCAAAAAAAGATATTAAGTCCTGAAATATTCATCATAAAACAAATAACTTTGCGGAAATTCATTTTTAATATTAAGTTAAAATTAATGACTTTGTTATTCCATTGATTGTTTTATTAATTGTGACACGTGCTTTGCTTCTTTTCGAAGCATCTTCTGATTATATATTATATTTGCTTTTTGCTCAAATCAATACGTTAAATTTTGGGCATGAATGTCTATAATTCTGTTCCTCTCGAGTTGATCACAAGTGTATTTACTACAATTATAAATAAGTTTATCTAAGATTAAAAAACTACTTAATATCTGCCTCGGGAATTAGTTATAATGTCAAGCAGTTGTATCCTTTTTAAAGCGCAAACTAGTTTAATATCGCATTCTAGAATGCAAATTCGTTAAATTTTTTCATTATTCTTCAAAAAGTCTCGAGTACACAAAATAATCAAATACTAATTCTCATTATCCACCTCAATACTTCCAAATTTTTTCATATTTGCTTTATTCTTACTTTCTTTCTAATCTATTCAAAATGGCTTATATTGTGACTTATTGCTAAAAGCGTCGTAATAAAGTTATTTCAAATTTAAATGAAATATACAACACGAATGTTTGAATCACATCTTAATTATTTTACTCAATAAAAATGAAATAATACACTTAATTAAATTAACATTCTTTACGCATTGAAAAATTAATACATACCTACTAAATACATTAAGCACACACATTTATATACTAAGTATCACTCGGTTTCGTTGAAAAGCAAATTGAGTGAAATTTTATCTTTCATCCAGCACATTTTCTTCACCATTGTACTGATACAGACAAGGCACGATACAATGTTTTCATTTTACTACACGTTTGCCATGGCTTAATTAGTCTGAGATTAATTAATATATACGCATGAGCTAAAATATAATATAGCATATATCATTTTGTGACATCGTTACGCTGAAATTACCACGTTTTACATATTGTTTCGCAAGGCGCAGATGAATATAATGATACACACGAATGAAGCATTTAGTTCGTGAACATGTTCACTCAGACAATGAAAAAAATATTGCCACAATAAACAGCGTCCCTTACACCTTGCGTGTAATTAACGTTACATGCTTTATACCAGAACATCTACAATAAATATTTCCCTCGATTCGCACGATGTCTATCTAAATACTTTGTTATATTTCATGAAATTCATAAATTGATCGAACAATCAGTTTATGAAACATTCCAGACGTTGAACGAAGAACCGAGTAGAACGAACGTTACCACTCGGCCACCAGCATTCGTTTATAACTTCGTTATTTATGAATGATTAAATATTACGCATATTATTGTCAACCGTATTAACGTGAGGCAATACAAAATATTAAATATTACATTCTTCCTATATACTAAGATTCATTATTTTTCGTAATAAAACATAATTATTTGTTTAATGATCCCGATCGGTTTCACGTATTTTGAAAATATTTTATCTTTCCACCAAGAACTGACAGGGTACACATAAAAGTGATTAAGTTTCATCCGTTTTATACAAGTGCTTTACCAATACTCCTTTCCTTCGATGTAACCTGTGCTAGATTTACACAGTCAAAGATTTTTGACCATCTTTTGGCTTACACGGTGATGCTTTAACATGTACTCTGTTCTTTAATTTTAAAATATACTTATTTTATAACATACTAGTGAGTACCCTGCATGCGTTGCAATGCCACTCTAAGAAAGAAAGTGTGTGTGATTTAATTCTGTTTATTGAAGTGCTTTTGGATACACCATATTTTTTTCATTCGGTGTGGTGCGTAAACGAATAAATCAGAAAGTTTTCCAACGGGTGAACAGGCTACATACAGCTGTCCATGTGAGACGCATAGGTTTTCCAAATTTAGTCCACACACTTGTAGTGATTGTCACTGTGCTTTGTTGATGGTTATTGCAAATGCGAGTCGCACCGGAAACTGCAGACGTTTGAATTCGACAGAAATATTTGTCGGAATCATTGGGATGGGTGGCAACATTACATCTTCTCCTGTAAATTTTCCGTTTAAAACCAACAATTGGAATTTAAAAATTAACAACACTTGTTATGTCACACACGAATTGAAATGTTGCTGCTAGTACATAATTGATTCTTTTAGTTAGATTTTTTCTCAGAAACTTTCACGGGTGTACGCAAAACAACTCACCAAAGTTTCATCAAAATCGGATGCATGGCATAGGAACGCATAAGGGACAAACAAAAAAACTTCCAAACATTCATTTATGTAGATGAAGCATGATATTATCCAAGTTTTTGCATTGATGTGCGATCGGGCAACTAAAAGCGTTACTTGGTAATTAGGAGGTAGAAATAGGTTGAGCATAACTGCTTTATAAATGGAGACTATACTATAACGCTATTGTATACATTTATGTTAATTCTCAAATTTCGTAAGCCAAATTTAGACAGCTGTGTCAAATCTGTGATCTAATCTACCATTGGCGTGACTCGTGTAATTAATATTATTAAAATTCCTTTAGTGTTCATGTAAATTGTGAGCAGAACTATTATGTCAGAAAATTAATTACTTATCGGGTACAACACATTTTTTCCGAACACAAAATAACGTATGTAGATAACCGAAGTGTTGATATCTTGACCAGACATTTTATAAATGGCTATGGTCATAAACCCTTCCAGCTTAGCTAGTAAGTCAATTATCCAAAATATAAATGTAGATATATGTTTCAAGATGCTGAACACATCTTTTAGGAATGCCCAGATATGGACAACGGGATCGCTCAGTCGGAAGTAGGGATTCCAACTATTCGGATATCAAATAGTAAAATTGAATCTATTCAAACATATTCAGATTTTAATAAATAATAACATTACAGTGTATATACCAAAATAAAAATTTTATATCAAGATTTGTAAGAAAACGAGTATATATATATATATATATCAACTGTGGAAAAGGAAAAGAACGTGACCCACACCCAAAAATACTGTATATATCCCAAAAAAACCGTGTATTAAATTTGCTCACATTGTGATTATCGAAAAAAATATTTTGAAAAGACGAAGGAATAAGTTCTTTTGCATTTCTACATTCGATCCATTATATATTTATATATAAATGTAGTGTATTAGCATGTTTTGTGTGAGCTATACACAATATTTTTGGTGTAGGTTAAGTCCTTTTACCTTCCCACAAAAATCACATTTATTGAAATTTTAAATCACTGATATATACAATATTTTCTTAATGATGAGGTAACTACATCTTATATTAATTATCGATTAAATATTTTCCCACTTCTGCCAAATTCCAGATAGAGGTGACATAAATACACATTCCAGTACCATTCCATTTTATTACAATATTTAAATTTTGTAGCTGCGTCGGATTACTCAACCGAATTTACGCCTGATGATATTAAAAGCACCCGAGTTGGGTTTTAGACGCAAAATACCTATTCATTCTTGTTTTTGAAATCTGGAGAAATTGTGATGTGATTTTTCGTCGCCGATTTTATAAAATAGTTGATTATAAATTATTACGAATAGTATCGAATAGTTTAAAAAGGGCCGAATGTATTCGAACATTCGAGTTAGAATCCCTCCCTAGTTTAAACTGTCAGCCCCGTCGAAGGTAGCATATAGGGTAAATTTTAATAAAGTATTCAAAAAGTTTACGGCGTTCTATGAAAGGCGCTTTGATCTCGATTCATAAAATATCTTCTATTATCCACTCTATATTCTTTTACTTTCTACAAAGTGGAGTTTATTCAAGTATTGGATTAAATTGTTTTTGAAAGTTTGTAAAAATTTAAACACGATTAGAGATATAATCCTGTGGAATACACTCTATAAAAAAGGTATGTAGTCGTAATTCGAAGCTGTGGTACAACGTGTATGTCTATTATATTACACGTGCGTAGTATAATTGAATCGTTGGTCAGTGGGTGGTACAGTAGCTTAACGATATATCGCTATGAATTTCGGGATTAAACTATCTCGCAAACAGCGAATGCGATATCGTACAACATCGCCTTTCATGAAAGTATGTGTTATATTATTTGTGCTCGCTGACGGATGCAACACGATATTTATTAATATCGCTTGCTTCCATGAAAGGTGATATCATATTGTTGCACATTGCACTTGACTCAACTTAAGTCTTTTAGCTCTAAAGCGCTGATTTATCGTTGCGTCTGTGCTTAAAAATATAACATAGCTGATTTATACGATACAATCTTTCATGTATCGTATAACATTCAATTATTTCGTAATCTCACAAATCTCTGCAATATTTTGTCTGACAAAATTAAATAGTTTATTATAAACTTATTAGGGTTAAAATAAAATACTATTTATAACGTATTGGTTTCATTTAAAATTATCCACTTCCAAGGAGAACATGTGGAATTATATTGAAGTAATTCCACATAAATAAATATTAACAAAAAATGAACATTTTTTTCATTTTTAAAGACAGTATAAAATCAGTAAGAAATGAATAGTGTTCAATGTCACTCGTTTCTGTTGCAATGTTCAAAGTTATCAATCCCATAACAGACACTTTAATGAGATTTTTTTTATTATTTAAATTTATGGACTATTGTTCAATGGCAATGGATATCTACATTCACTCAAACATTCAAAAATTGTATCTTAGGTTTTGTTCAATGTTGTTAGCTCGTCGTTGTTGTCCGCCGTATTTATTCGTTTCCCCACATATATATGAACAAATAAAAATGACCGTGTTCATTCTGTCGTCGCTCGTCGAGCTGAAGACATCTCCCCGGAACGAATAATCGTCGCCATCGTCATTCTAGACCTACAGTTCAATCTTGTTAAGCATAAAGAAATTGGAATTATATTCATAAAGTTGTGAAGAAAAGTTATTAACTTCGTTAGAGCTATGTTTTCTTCTGAGGCAGACAATATATGAGATTTTTTCCAAACAACCTTGCCAGTAACACTACCAAGAAGCATTGGAAAGTGAAATTTACCTTCTGCTCACTATTCTTCTTTTATCGGGGGTTCGCTGTATTTATTACTATTCCTGCCCCATTTTTGTGACCTAAAACAACAATCAAGAACATACCTGAGAAAAACTATTTAACATATAAATATTGCCTCCCTGCTTCCCGGCATATTTATTCGTGCGATCAAATGAAACAATAGTTTATCGTTGAGTGAAAAATTTATCTGGGACCTGAGAAATTTGGGTTATTCTTTCTTCGGTTTTAGTTTTATTTAACAATTCATTAAAATACCGTTTTCTTCTAAATAATTTATCTGAAACGTTATGTATTTATCTATACAATATAATATGTAAAAATGATTGTTTGTTTTTTTGTCCCTTATGCGTTCCTTTACCATTCATCTGATCTCGATGAAACTTTGGTGAGTTGTTGTGCGCACACCCGTGAAGGTTTCTGAAACAAAATCTAAAAAAAGAATTAAATATGTACAAACAGTAACATCTCGGAAAAACCTTCTGATTTGTAGGTACCAGACGGAAACTAAAAATATTATGTATCCAAAATTACTTTCATGAACAGAATTAAAACACTAAGCCTTTCTTTCTTTGAGTGGCATTGCAACGCATCCTGGGTACTCACTTGTAATATATAAAAATATAGTTTAGTTTTCAATACTATTTGCATGTTACCATTCAAAAGAGACAAAAATCACTATCAGTACACAAGTTTTTTTTACTCTACAGACTATTTTAGTTTTCAATTTGCCTATGAAATATTTATTACTTTGCAATTCATTTCATACCATTAAAAATGACCAATTTAAACCACGCATAAAATCTATAGTTAAATAAATTTATAAATAATATACCTCGTTGAAGTTTTTTGAATGCGACTTTATTTAATATAAATGATTGTATTGCTCTATCATGCAAAAGTTCCCCACCCCCTTATATATTATAGTGCTCGACAAATAACACTATTTCGTAATCCATAAATAAAATTACGTGAGTTACGAAATATTGCTGTTTATCGAGTGATATAATAATGTAATGTTTTTGATTTATAGTTTATTTAATTAAACGATAGAAAAAAGTGCTCAGTTGTCTTTAAAAAGGATTATGAATATCCTTTTTAAAGAGCACTGTATGTATTTATAAACGGATTAAATATTTTACAACATGGCTAAGTAAAAATCTTGATTAACATTTTCAGCTTCTTTCCAAAATCCATAATTCATCTACCAAACTAAGAATATTAATTAGAAGAAGGTAAAAAAACAAAAAAATCTATCGCAGAAACGTTAGTTCACAGTTAAGGGACAAATTTATGTATTTTTTTTTGCGTATGCCTACTGTTACATTCATGTTTTCACAGAAAAGCTTGCGGCATACTGCGCCGTTTCAAAATATAAAAATAAATATAAGCGAGTTTTTCTTTGGATAAAATGGTGTCTGGTGTTGTCATTTTAACCAGTGACACTCAAGACGTAACAGTAATAAATAATACATTTTTTTTATTTTAATTATTACTTTCTCATATTGCCAGCCAACAAGAGTGGTCTTATAACATTAAAGACAAATGCTAATGTAATTTTCTAAGTTACACTATTTTAGTAAATTTTAGTATTGAAAAACCTTATTTACGAATGAATCATTACACTTTTCATACTAAATAGTTATAATTTTTATTGAAAGAATGTCAGCTTCAATGTGTTTCAACTAGAAAATGGTGGCATGCCAATCCAAAATCATCTTTTCTGATAGAGGATTGTTTTTTATTAAATAGGAAAAAACAAAGACGTGTGGCGAGTAATCAATATAGACGATGCAAATTTACAAATAATACATATTTATAAATGCAAATGAAAATGCAGTCAGCAAATTCAAGCACTGTCCGAAATAGATGACGTAAATTCTGCATACGTAATGATAAAGTTGAACGCCCTGAAAAGGCAAGTCATCAATGCAAGTCATGATTATGGCAGAAAACATACGGCCAACAATATAAAAATGGACAACCTTAGGAAAGGACCAATATTCTCTCGTCACGTCCCAAACTGAAAACATCTCTCCGGATGTACATAATCACGTTATACTATTTTATATCTAAAGTTAAGCCTCGTTAATTATACAACATTTGGAATCCAATTCCTAAAGACTTTTGCAAAAATCAATGTTGAAAGTGTACACTCAAGGATTTGAACCTTGACCACGCATCCAAGTAGTACTATAGCAGTAAGAGAGCATTTTTGGGTCCTTCGTCAAGCGGTCAACTTCGTTGGCTTTGGTAACTGTGCTCATGGGACTAAATTTCAATACGGACAGTTTCATCAATTGATTTTTCAATCGATTTATAGATTTCTACTCGAAGACATAAATGTTTGTCATGTCTAAAATTCTTTCCCATCCATCCGATAACTACGTCCACTCTTAGTCCTATCCTTTGATTCTTACTCTCTTTGAAAAAATGAGGTTGAGCAATTGAGAAACAAGCAGTTTTTGTAGAATAACTTCAGTTGAGATAAGCTCCAGTAGGAGTATCTATGCTCCAAATTGGGAGAAGATAGAATAGATCGTTTTTACTCCGCTACAATTTTTACTCTCAGGTAAAACTATGTTTAGGACTATAAACCCCTCTAAACAATTTTATTTCAAATTATTTTTTATCCTAAACGAACTACCCTGGATAGCTGAGTAGCCGACAAACATTTCTCAAAACAGGAATCAGTTATTTCATATCGAAAAATGAAAATGTTTCAATTATTAAATGTATGTGCTCTAGAAAATGTAAATCTTCACAACAAAATATTTTACCCATGTATACAGCAGAGAACATAAATATTATCAGAACCGGCTTCGCTGATTGTGATCATTTTCAAATCAATTTCTTTAAAGACGCGTTGTTTTGATTGGTGGTAATCACCGGGCATTTTGTACCAATCGCTGTTAGGCACTGTTTTATTACAACTTTTGAGAACGAAGCTGACAATTGTTCCGACACAACAAGTGATTACTATCGAAAGCTTTAACCTAGCCACATCCCAAAATAAAAAAAACGCTGTCATCAAAACAAACCGTAACAAAATTTAAGCAGAATTAAATGTTATATATTTATGTCACAATATAATGAGGGAATGAGTAAAAATATAGAAAACATTAAATTTATATCTAAAATACACACGCATAAATCACAGAGGAAGATTTATGTATAACCCAGTCGAGATTTAACCTCAGAACCGTTTACGTTACTACTGTGTTTACTAAACCTTGCCATACCGCCTGAACCTTCGGTAAAATGACACGAATAAAATATCCATAAAATTTAAAAAGGGACCCCAAATTTCTAATCTGATGTACGATTTTTCTAGGTAAATCTTTTTCGCTGAGAAAAAATAGTGTGTTTTCAACAAAAAAAACCCTTTTTTTCAATGAAATTTTCTAGAAATTTGTTCCCTTATTAAATGTATTAAACGAGCTGTGAGAGTAATCTTTTTCCCATTCATAAAGCAAACGGATTCAAAGGTTAGGTTTTTTTCATTATATCTTTTTGAAACATTATTCAATGTGAAATTATTCGGTAAAATTCTTTTAAAGAAATTTATACATTTTATTTTTCTTGAAGGTCTAAATAACGTATGATAATTTTAATTAACATCTTCTAGCAAAATCTTTTTTATATTTCACGCGTTAGTCAACGAAATTTCTCATTTCATTTGATTCTCAATTTAAAATGTGATGTTCTATTATTATATTTCGTATCTACGTCACAAACTAGTCTGAAGTTAGCAAGAGTCAGTTGCTATGACAACCAAGACCGACTGTCTTATTTTCCTTTCAATTTTGACGTGTGATTAAATATCTTATTTTAGATCTGTCTTTCGATATGATGTCATTATTTAATGTACGTTAAAGCTTATACAATTTATAGACATGACTGGAAAGGAAAAAAGGAATATGTAGAATTAAAACAAGTAGATAGTATTTTTGTACACTTGCCTAATTATATATTTTTTTATATATTATCTAGCTATTGATTTGTCTGTGATATGATTTTTGGTTAAAGGAGGAATCATATCTACGTATTATTATATTTTTTTTTGAAATAATCGTGAAGATGAAATAGTAGGTTTTTTCCCAATTCCCGTCACCTATAAATCACATGAAATATCGAAAAAAATTTTTAAATACAATACAATACTTTTTTTTGTTCTAATTTTTTAGTAGTATATTTAGTTATAATTCGACTTTAAATATCAGTCAGAAAAAGTGGGAGAAAATGTAATTTGTACATTTAAAAAAATCTAGATACATTGTATTCAATAAATTGAAAATTTTCTTCAGTCACTATATAAAGCAGGGACGGCTTTTTGCAAAGGAGCAATTTGTGCACTGCACTCCCATGAGTCCCATGTACATATTCTATTAATAAATGATATTCAGACATAATAATTATACTATTTCACTCATTTTAAATTTCCCGCGTGTTCCCGATAGGAAAATGTTGCAAAAAAAGAAATTATTCCGCGCCAATTCAGATTACGCATGAAAGTCGGTTGATGACGCGTAAGGAGAGCATAACACGCTGTGCACCCCCAACCGAGACCCAGACGGTTAAATTTAGTATGGTATTTGTGACGTCATGCCAATATGAACCACGTGACACATAATTTTTGTATGCAAAAGTTGGTCGACGTTGGAGCATTGCACTCCCTATAAGCTAAAATTTTGGTACCGAAAGAACGAATGAAATTAACGAAACGAGCGTTACGATGAGTTATCGACATGCTTGCAATAGGTAGTTGTACGGATTTTTACCTATGATTTCAATATAATTCCCTAACTACACGTACAATAATAATAATATATACCTACAATGATAACTTTCTTATTGATCAATAATATTTATAACATTATAGCTATGATTGTGTTTCACAGTTAAGGAGTTTTTTTTCAATATTTAAGATAAGACAGCTTAAAATGTTTTTAAGGGCTGGCTACAGGTATTTCATAATGTTCAACTGTGTATTCGGCTCGGTCTTATAATATACATTCTTCTAATATTTATATACTTCAATAATGAATTCTACAAATTACTTACCCCATTATATTATCCACTATGTAATATAGTAAGCGATAATATATTGGATCAAACGAAAAACCATTTCATTTGCCAAGGTCATTTAATTACAGTTAAATTGACTTTCAGTGAAAAATTTCCGGGTTAACACAGAAATTTTCCAATTGCAGACTTTAATGTCAACTTAAAAATACGATTTCATGGTAGAATTAATCTTTCACAAATAAAATCGTACAATCCAATGTCGGAATTTAAAATTAGCAACATCCAAGAAGAGGAGGATGGATTTCTTACACAAATAGGTGAATCTTTTTTTGCACCCCCTTAAATTCTTGTCACCGGCCGCCACTGATATAAAGCAAACCTTTTTCTGTACTCACTCTAACGTATGGGTGCAACTGTCTCGTTTTTTAACAGTATACCTATGAACATGACGTTTTACGTGAGTTATTTTTCTTTTTACTTATGGAGACAACTCCAAGTAAATAAACAGTAGAAACATAAAACCGTCGTTATAAAATTAGTGGTCTTTTTTTATTGACCTAATCATAAAATAAATGTGAAAAATATCTTGGATAGAGATCACTCTAAGCTATCTAAAATTTAGAGCTTTACGATAACTCTGGTAATTTAATTCCAAAGCTAAAATAAAATGATAAACTATCTGTAAGCTTTCACTGTCATCATAAAAGTCAGCCATAAGGTGAGTAGAAGGAGCTTTTGAGCTATATCCAGCGGTAATACCACACGCTTATAGTAAAACATTTTTTTTTATTTTATGACAGCAATGGTTCTTACAATAAAATAATTTAATTATGAAATAAAAATTTTACATCAAAAAGCTATCCCGTAGTAAAAATTTATGGCAGGGTGCGTTAAATTTCTAACCAGGAGAGATAACGACTAACTTCACTAATGAAAAATGAAATCGTTAATTTCAAAATCCAAATAGTCAAACATAAATTTTCAATATGTCTAAGATGAAAAAGACGTCTAAATTAAAGGAAACAAATTTGCGTTACTTTACTTACACTATTGCCTTATCTTATTACTATTGTTTCTCATTAATGTATGTAACTTCAGTCACTGAACCTTTACGATGTATCTAATCTTTAAAATGTGGTTCGTCGAAATTTTGCAAATAAATTTGACTACGAAACTGTATTGTTTTTTTACGTTATATTATTAAAAAAGTGTCAATATTAAAATCTCACTAAATAAAAGAAAGAGGTAAAAATATTCAGGCTTTTAAGCCAGCAAAGAAGCATTTTAATGCTTCTTTGCTGAACGAAATGGATCCTTTATATTCCATCAAATTGTGAACTCTATCACACGTATTGTTTTTAATTTTGACAAACTTAAGTTCTCTTTTGAAAAAAATACTTTGCGTCATCATTCCTAGAGACTCACAGCTTCCGGTATTATTCTAAAGGTTCATTTTTTGTCTTGGTTTTAGCTCTGTACGTTTATTAAATAATTATTAATTTATTACTTCTCGAAAAGAACTTTTAGTAGCGGAGTTATATGGTAATCAAAATTCAACACGTCAATGGCTACAATCTCGGAATTTTAATTAGTCAATTACGATAAAAATATTCAAATCTCTTTTTTATGACTGAAAAATTGGCAATAAAAATGAGAAATGCTCATTAATATTCAACGATTTGAAAATTCAGCCGCGGATGCCGCGAAATTAAAAAGGCGTTTTCTTATATCACCTAAAAATGCTTTCAAGTAAATCAATCTCAATAATTCAAATTCTTTTTAATTTAATTGTGTCTAGGGTGTTTTATTTTTCAAACCAATATTTCGATTACATTAAAACCAATAGTGTGTAGGTGTTGATAAAAAAAATTCTCTTTTTAAAACAACATTTGACTCCTAATAGAAATTATTTCAACAGAACTGCTTGTTACTCAGTCGTTGAAGTTATCTTTTTAGGGAAGAGTAAAGATAGAAGGATCGTGCTAAAGCAGGACAGTGGTTGGCTAACTGCTCTCGATACCTCCTATTTTTACGTTCGGATGGGTGGAAGGGAAGTTAGGCATCACAACAACCTGTGAACACCACAACAAGACTACGACTTTCACCACTCAGCTACAGGCCCGTAAAATCTTTAATACGGTAAAATGAGCAAAATCTTTAACTTCATAGAATAGTTGCATTATGAAATGTATTAATATCATTTCACGTAAGCTTATCTGAAAGAAAAGAACAAAGTTTCCCTTTAGTCAACAGAGCATGGCAATGTACCTGTCCTGAAGTTCTGTAAGACTGAAAGTGAAGACGGTTTTATATAATACAGTCGATTCCGCTTAATTAGGACACCTCAAACGGAATCATTTTGTCCCAAATAAACGGCTGGCTCTTATAAGTCAAAAGAAAAAATTATACTTTATGTACGTACGTTATTATTGAAAAAACATTTCATTACGGAAAACAAAAAGTAATTATTATAATATCTAATATATAAAAATCAATGTGGGTTTGTTCGTATCTTATGCACTGCCATACCGTTCATCCCATTCCGATAATTTTTAACTTACAGTAGGTTTTAAGTTATATATAAAAATCAATCTCACAATCTAGATATATCTTAAGTCTAGAAAAAAATCTAAAATAAAGAATCAAATTTGCACAAATAGCGACATCTCGTAAAACCTTCTGATTTATTCGTGTACGTACAAGACAGAAACAAAAAATACTGTGTTTCCAAAAGCACTTCAATAAACAGAATTAAAACACAAACACTTTCTTTCTTTGAGTGGCATTGCAACGCATGTCGGGTACTCACTACTTACGAGTAAAAAGTCTTTCTCTTGTTTTTTAGGGTTAAAATTGTACAAAAACAGGACAGTTATTCAGTGCGAATTTTGAGTTATCATCATTCCTTCTTGCATAAAATAACGCTGTTATATTTTGCTTGCTTCCTGGTTTGTCGCATGAATAAGGGTGTATTCATCATCACTCTTGTCGCATTCGCTTAATGCTTTGATTTGATGACTTCAAAAATTGCTCCTTCATATTCTTCATAATGTACTAAATTCTTATCCATTGCGCCAATTAAACGGAATGGTTTCCCGGATAACCGAAGTAAATTACTAAAAGTTTCTTCATTTGTTTTCTGTTTCTAGGGATTTTTTTCAAATAGCCCGCTGTCCCAATTAACCAGTGTACCAATTATTCGGAATCGACTGTAAATTATTTATTGTGAATTGCTTATTTTATTAGTGAATAAAGTAAATCAATTATTATTTAATTAACTAATGTAAACTGAATAAAAGAAAATATTGGTAATCGAGACTTTAGATATTCTATTGAAATATAGATAAATACGTTTAGCTTAAAAAGATGTTATAAACTGGTTATAAACTAGTTGAAGTATCAAAATCTCGAATTTGGTATTATTGATAGTACATCCTTAGTCAGAAAACATAGTCCTTAGCATGTTGCATGTTTAAGTATTCAGCAGAATTTAAGTTTAAAATTTTCTTCTGAAAATTAAACGCAATAATTGCATGTCCAAGAGAATTATATAATGTTTACTTTTTTGCGTTTTATACAACATTTCATAAGCCATTCGTTATGAACCATAAAAGTTTTGGTTTTACAAAAAACAACTGTAACTCGACTGCCAGTAATCATAGAAGAAAGTCATTTAAAATTTTTCTTGAAATGGTAATGTTTAACAAAGCGCGGTAGCGCCTAAGAAAAAAACATGATTCCCATCAACGTTTATCATACAAAACAATAACTTTTCCATAATGAAACGGTTGTATCGCTGTTTCAAAGAAGTCAAGCGTTTTTTTCCTTCTTTTATGTGAAACGCTGTGCTCTGGTTTAAAATAACACTTTATCAACCTGGGTCGTATCGTAATTGTTGGCAACAACTTCATTTTGATTCAACAATATTACTTCGGCAAGGCGGGTGACACTTTTAAATTAAAAGTGATGAAATTTTCTTTCATAAAAACTCAAAAATAATTTCATGCTTTCCCAATGAGGATATTACAATAATTTCAATTTAAAAATTAGTTTGAAACGAAGGTATAAATACCACGAATTTTTTGATCGAGATATGCAGAGCAGTATAATAAAAATGTATTCAAAAACAACATTGAGACAAGGATATCAGTTTACTCTTATCATTATTACTATCATAAATATTAAATAACTTATAGCTCAAATATGTTATGAGACAAACTTTAAAAACCTGGACAGCTACATATAGTTTTTAAACTCAAATTGGTGCAGTGAGTGCTTGTGATATAACACAATTAGACAAAAAAGTAGCCAAAATATTAAAATATATAGTTCGGATGTATTTTTATGTCTTTACTCTCTCCAAAAAAAGAGGTTGAAAGACTGAGTAACATGCAGTTCTTCTAGAAAATCTTCTGCTGAGATAAGCTCCATTAATAGTCCATTTTCTCCTTATTGGGAGGAGGGTATGGAGTTTGTGTGTTTTTTTAGACATTATAACTTGATATTGAATATTCTAGTATTTATAAATAACCCAAAGCACTATTTTTGAATGTTAATTTGTTTCCCAGAATGCATACGATATATTTTGTACTTCTTAAAAGGTAGGTTGTGTATTTATTTTTAGGGCAGTAATTAAAAATTGTTTTTATTGAAGTATTATTAAAAAATTGTTTTGAAAAAAAAAGAGAAGGTCAAATAAATAAGCTATATTATAAAGCTTTTTTTGGCTATGGTATAAAAAATATTTACGATATTCGTAAAGATAGCGACCTATATGATAGGCTCCAACGCGTTGAAAACTATAAAATAGAAGAGCAGAGTGGAATGGTGGAATACCACGCAAAGACATTTCTCCTTCTCACTTTGTTCGCAATCGCGATCCCGCTAAAATAAAAGTTCTTGCGAAATAATATCGAGTCTCGCGGGAAATCCACTAAATCGAATTTTTAAAAGCGCCCTTTACAAAGCGACGTCTGGCAAGAATTCCATCGACAAATAGACCGCCAAAATGTAAATCGACGGACTAGTAACCAGTTTCGGATCGAGTTATTGAGATAAATTGCCGGAAAATATCGTTCCAAAATTATTTTTTTACTTTATATACTTTTGCGTTTATTACTCCACTATCAAATTTGACTTCTTGCATACTTCAGAATAGCGCTTTACTTTCAATTGGTTCATTTTTTTAAATCGTCAATATTTCATGAAATTTTATATGAGTTTGTCATATTTATTTGACTTAACGTCTACTTCAAATGAAATTACCCATGTGGACTTCTAATAGAATGTTTAAAATGTATAAATTCTTAAAATCAGTCGTATATATATCACGGTTAATCCTTAATGTATTAATCAATATGTATAAAAATGAAGATTTGTTTGTTTGTTTGTCCTCTATGCATTCCTTTACCATTCATCTGATTTCGATCAAACTTTGGTGAGTTGTTGTGCGCACACCCGTGAAGGTTTCTGAATAAAAAATTTAGAATCTAAAAAAAACCTAAAACAAAAATCAAATACGTACAACATCTCTGAACCAGAAGGAAAAACAAAAAATATTGCATATCCAAAATAGAAGTCTGCTGGGTTTGGCCCGCGGACCCTTGCTCGTGGGCCGGGCACGGGCGGGAAAAGGCAATTGAGATTCTGGTTCGGGCCGGGCCCGGATAAGGAATTCAAATTTAAGAAAAATATTTTGTAGTATGGTCGGGTCTTGAGTCAGCCATAAGGCAATAGTTTTCATAACTTAAATAATTTATTTCAAGTGTTATGGAAACAATTATGGAAATCGTTGGAAATATGGAAACAATAACACATATTGTTTGAATGTATAAATGAATTACTATATTAAAAAATAAATCGGGCTTTTCTCGGGCCAGGTTCTGGACTTTGGGTCAGGTTCGGGTAACAAGTGTGATATTGAGACTCGGGCTCTGGCCGGGCCATGCCTGAAGATGACGAGCTCGAACCGGGTTATTTTATGGAATTTTGGGCCGTGCAGACCCTCTTATCCAAAAGCACTTCAATAAACAGAATTAAAATGCAAACCCTTTCACTCTTTGAGTGCCATTGCAACAAATGCCGGGCACTCACTAGTCTATATATATAAAAATGAATGTCTGTTTGTTGGTTTGTTGGTCTGTTGGTTTGTCCGGATCTTATAGGCTCCTAAACTAATAAACCGATCGCGACGAAACTTTCAGGAAGGACTTATTGTGATCATGCCGGGAAATATTATATAAAATAAATGTTTGTTTTGTCCTTTACGCGTTCCTTTACCATTCATACGATTTCGATGAAACTTCGGTGAGTTGTTGTGCACACACCCGTGAAGGGTTCTGAAGAAAAAAAATTGAAAATCTAAAATTGAAAAAAAGAATCAAATACATACATACAGCGACATCTAGGAAAAACCTTCTGATTTATTCGTGTACGCACCAGACGAAAAACAAAAATATTGTGTTATAACAAGTGTGATATTGAAACTCGGGTTCGGGTCGGGCCAGACCTGAAGATGATGGGCTCGAACCGGGTAAGTCTATGAAATTTCTGCCTGTGCAGACCTCTAATCCAAAAGCAGTTCAATAAACAGAATTAAAACGCAAACCCTTTCTTTCTTTGAGTGGCATTGCAACGCATGCCGGGTACTCACTAGTATAATATAAATAAAAAGAAGTATAAAATTATATCGATTATTTATTAAAAATGATAGAATTTTTTTTTATTGTCATCTCAGGAAGGTCAACAGTGTTTCCATATTATTTTTATAGAGCTGGTGGATCATTGACATAATAAGTACGTGGCAGACAGTAAGCAACTAAGTGTAGTTGTCGTGAAAGTAAAATCAAAATCTTTTCTGTTTTCTACGGCTTCAAGGTTAATGGTTTCCATTATTTGTGATACATATGATATATTATTTGACTCTCTGTTGGTAATCTATCCTTAATTAACTGCAGACATTTATTCACGGAATATATTGTCTTTTGTTGGTCCGCTATCAACATCCCTCGTAAAAACATCGTTTGTTGAAGTTCTCCATGATGAGTCCTATATTTGGTGATTGCTTACGAATTGATAATTGAGTTTTATATACTTCTTCTTTAACTTTGCAATGGATGACTACACAGGAATGGGGTTCTGTCTATTTAATGTAAAGCATTATTGCAGACCAACTTTAGTATGTACATTACTTTCTTCAATTCTTAATTCGTGGTAGGGAAACCGCTGGAAAAGCTAGATGTACAAAAACACTAGTATAATATAAAATCATCAACACACAAGCATCTGTTTCGGTTTGCTAGTAAGAAGTCTCAATTGTTACAAAAGCTGATTTGCTGAATTTATGTTTATAATAGCTTCTCCTTACTTACGTATTCTTGTAAATTATCAAAGCATTTCTTTGATTAAATTTAAAGTGTGTTACTTGAGTGCCTTTGCGTAGACAGGTCTTCATTGTTTTGTTTTGTAATAAATTTATTAGCGTACTCTGTTTTGATCACTGGAAACAATTGAAACCGCTTTCTAATCAGTATTTTGTGTAAAAAATCATATTTGATTAGTTTTTTTCTCACGATTATAAAATATTACGGGTCGCACATAGCCTATAAAATAATTAAATTGTTATACACAACAAAATAAATGTCACAAATAGGATTTTCTTGGAAAAATATAACCGAAGTGGGAAGCAGTTACAAGGTTAAAAAAATATATGGCTATGTTTGCTTTTAATGTTTTATTTTTCCGCGAGATAGGAGATAGTATTCTATATAATTTTGAGTTTTTGACTTAAATATGGCAGTGTAAAGGACGTGTCATTTAAAAACCAAGTGACATCATTAAACTGAGCTCACGTAATGAATAATAGTTACTGACCTAAATGTTCGAAGTGATAAATGTTTCTGATTAACGTGGACATTGCGACGCTTACATTTTTCACACTTATTAATCACTATCACTTCCCAAAAAGCAAACAATGACACAATATAATTATAATAAATCCTCCATAAGAGATGTGCGAGAGGTTTTCCAGTTTAAAAAGGAGCGCGAAAAAGTCTCACGTAATGGCGGGCAATTATGGAAATCTTTCTCGCAAATGGTAGGCCGTTTGCGTAATTGAATGTAAAAATATTGTCTTTTTTCCGGTTTATATTTGTAAGGTTTCATTCTGTCCAATGTGGGAGAAGTATTAGGTTGAGGTTGTGAGAATGTGGCGGAGGAGTGTGAGGAACATGTCCACGCGAGTCTTTATACGTAACTAACTCTTCTTTGTGCTATATTTTTTACTTTTACACGTTACTGTAAAGACAATTCTACATTTTTTTAAATATATTTATGTCTTCAAATGACGACAGATTTTTGTAAATTGCAATTGCATTAAGGCAGATATATGCAAAAATGGCATTTTTTGCCAGAGCCAAAGCAAAAGAGTGATTTCATGCCAACTCCTTACCAATTTAAATGCGACATCTTTATAAAACATCTATATCTATAAGTTTAATGCTTTTATATTGTTGTCTCGTATTTTATCATATAATACAAATCTAAGCGAATGAGAAAAAACGGGCATACAAGATTTTAAGATTTGGTTTGTAAACAACCAATTTCATTATATGGTTGCTTTTATTAATTAACTTTCGAAATTTGAATTGTTGAGATTTTGTACGTTTCCATTTATTTTGTCACTAACGACCCGGGGGACCTTTTGGCATCTTCAAGCATTCGAACATACGAGTGAACTCGAACTAACACAAATAAACAGTTTATAACGATTATGTACAAAATAAAATAGGACAAATCTTATCCCTTTGTCTAAGAAATTAACATCTGGATAGTCACCGCCTTACGAGTGAACAGAGGGGGGGTTTTTAAATCCAATTTGAAGAACCACTCACCCAATTTCAACTAATGGGCTCTGTCAGGGTGACCATGGACCGATGTATAAATATGGGAAATTCATTACTTTGATTGTTAATTTATGTTTATTTTTTACGGACTCATCTCACGTAAAGGGTACAGTAGAGGAACGTTTGGAAGATTCAGTTGTTCGTTCAAAATTGGTTGGGAATTTAACTGGGCTCTATTGATTTCCAAAATTTCTTGATACAACATTTTAACCCCATCATCCGCATTGAACGTATGGTTCTCCAATAACAAGTGATTTGCCAATGGTGATGTATCTTTTTTTAATCTAAGCGCGGCCAAATGTTTTGATACTCTTATATCTAATGTACGTGTGGTTTTACCTACATATAAGTGGTAGCAATCACCGCATTGTAATTTATAAATGCCAGATATTTTCCTTAAAGTGGATTCTATCTTTATTGTTAATTAGTAATTTGCCTGGAAAATTTTTGCAATAGAAGACCGGTCTAACACTTTCAGCGAGTTGTTTTTTTATTTTTAAAGCTTGTACAACCAAAATAACTAATTCTAAGCCAGTACCTAGGTTGGTCTGAGTCTTTAGATAAGTTCCCGAAATATAACATATTTTCTGCTAATTTACTTTGTTTTTTCGATAGAGACTATCTATAAGAGACGCCTCATAACCATTGTTAATGGGAATTTGTTTAATGATGCTTAGTTCGGTTTTCGTTAATTTCTTAAGACACAGGGATAAGATTTGTCCTATTTTATTTTGTATATAATTGTTATAAACTGTTTTTTTGTGTTAGTTTGAGTTCACTCGTGTGCTTGAATGCTTGAAGATGCCGAAAGGTGAAGCCCGGGTCGTTAGTGACAAAATACATGGAAATGTACAAAATCCCAACAATTCAAATTTGATATTGAAATTCCATCAAACACCCTCAGTCGATGTCTTAAATAAACTTTTGTCTAAGCTAACATTGCCTCTTTATGCATTAAAGTTTCAGCTATAAATCTTTGTGTAAGAAACAGAGTGACTTTCTGCTTTGTCTAAAAAACTCCTTCAGAGGAATTACTGCGCATAACCAATAACACAGTCACGCTGTAAAATGTAAAATGATTTTCAGGAATTTCCTAAGAACTGTTGCTCATGTCTTAGTTTAGTTGTCATTTGAGCTGAACTCTAAGTAAAAATGCTTTTATTAGTTTTGATAATTATATTTTCTCCTGTGTATAGATAGCGTCACAGATCAGTTAATAAATTAAATAATATAATATATATAGCTTTGGCAAGTAAGTGAACGAAGTCGACCAGTCCGACCATTTTGTAAAAGAGTTATTCTACTCTTTTCATTGTCTTTCACCGGATATGATACGCTCATTTGGTATATAATAATGCATTTTCAATAATTTGACGTATCGTTCTGTCATTCGTAACTGGATAAGCTGAAACAGCTTAGCAACGAATGTATCGTGCCCAATTGGTTGGTGGGAAAATGTTCAAATACCTCCGTTCGCCATTTAAATACATTACTTTTATCTGACAGGGTCCATCTTGCCTAAAACGCAGCAAGTTTTTTTTCACATCAGAGCTCAAGGGAACCGGATGCAACAAATGCATGCCAGCAACCTCTGCCTGGAGATCCCCGAGGATTTTTGGAGTTGTCCCATTTAATATGCTAGTCATGACGGGCCGCCTATCTTTTGACATAAAGTAATCCACTTTTTCTTGTATGAATTGTCATATTTATAATTTCCCTTGTTCTCTCTTCTATTTTCTAAATTAAATATATACATATACATATTATTGTTATATTTGTTTTATAATTGCATGGCGTATTGACATCAGCTGTAATGCCATGTATTTTAATATTTTTTAATTCAAAAATATTAAAAAAAAATAATCACAAATCTTAATTTCCTAATATCAACAAAAAAAATATGTATTTATTCTTTTATAACAAAGTTAAAGTATTAAGTTTTATAGGAATAATAAGATAAAGTTGATAGTTATTCTGACATCATGCCGTCGTCAGGACTATTCAATAACATTCTGATTATGGCGAAATATAAACAACAATTTCAAAGAAAAATGGCAATCATCAAGGCATGATATATGACAAAACTCGACAACTTTTCTAAATTTACATTTTAAATGAAAACGTAATTCCTCATGTAATAAATAATGAAATTTAAGCTTTGGGTTTTATTTAATGAAACCACAACTCTGTGTCAACACAGCAGTTGTGTGAGCAATGAAAAAAACAGGATTTCGGCAAGAGCACACTTAATTTTTATTACAAATAATATAAAACGTATTCTTTGCAAGTCTGTTCAAAAACGTTCAGCGATGTTGGTATAGCGGTAGATTTTATTTTTTCGGAGCTTTATTTCCAGCAATAGACGTGACAATCTCCATTTCGATATATTTTACGATTGTTTCTTATAGCAGTGAACACTTTTCCTCGCCCACTTTTGGCATGCGAACTTTTAAAAAGTTAAAATAGAAATAGCATTTATTATCGTAATGCTGATTTGATATTTAGGTTGCAAAGAGTTTTAATACTTTTCAATACGGCTTTAACAATACTATTATTCATTAAAAATAAAACTATTTTGACCGAAATAGATAACTTATTAAGAATTTCTCGGAAAGCACACGTGCGTTGCATTATTATTACACGTATCACAATCCTTCAAATTAAGAAAACGAATATTTTTATTTTAAATACAAAAATACAATATTCAAATAACTGACAGTTTTTCATAACAATATTTTGTTTGGCAAACATCTTAAAATTAAAACAGATTAAACTGATAAAAATTGTTAGAATGATCGTGACTTATAATTGTTATGAACAAAACATCCCAATTAAAAAAAAATGTACAACATTAAATAAAATTGTTTCATTAGTTATTAAAATGAATTACTGAAACCATCTATGATAACTATTTCTAAAAAAAATTGTATTGTTTGTCTCTTAACGTTTGAGAAGACCCCGGATCGAAGAGAGGCGAGCGGCTGGTTATCCGGAGTCCTGGAAGGGCTGATCTCAGACAACACCATTTCAGATCCGGTTCAAAACTTATTTATTTTCCATTCAAGATGCAGTGGTTTAACATTACACAAATATATAAATCTTAACACATAAAATTGATTCTACATTTACATTTACTTAGCAACTGAATTTACTTTAAGTTATAATACAAATGACACAACGAATTTAAATTAAATCCAATGCAAATCAAAACACAAAAACAATTCACATCGTCACGTCACCTCCGCTGCCACGAGACCGCAGCTCGTCCCGCTCGGCGGATCGTAATCGACTGTCTACAAAAATTGAAAAAAAAATCCGTGCAAAGTTGGAGCTACCCTTTTCCGTAAAAATGGACTCGTCCAGCGGCCGAAGCCGGGGGCTATTTTAACGCCTGACAACAAGAAAGAGCGTATTTTGCGAAATATTGCTGTTTGCCGCAGGCAGATTTCAGTTCAGGACACTGATGACACTTATACTTAAGAAAAACCAGGGTGTGTCATGTTATATACAATAATTTCCTTCAGCGTTCAATATTTGAGCATAAATGTACATTTATTTTTTCTCAACCTTTTATATAATATATATTATGACATACAATGTATACACACAATTGTAAATATATCGTTGATGTAACAAAATATTTTTTACGCTCTTAAAATCACATGTTTATAACAATCAAATCATTAATAGTTTTAAAAGAAAATTATATTTATCATAGCTTCTTCTGCTAGCAGCGTATCGGTCATTCTCTTTGGAATATTTTTTTTTCCTGTGAAGCACTATTTTTTTCGTGAAAGAATGATATGATTATAGTATAAAAAAAATATTAATTATTTCATAGTGTTCAAATTATGGCTGGTTACGCGGCGAGTGATTTTTTTTGTTTAATCAGTTGAAATCCTCAGTCGATGAGCAAAAACACCTTTAATCATCGTATATAAATATTCAATAATTACTCTTTATTTTATTTCATTCCTCCAAAAATCGACAGTAGTTAAAACTATCAAGTGGATATTGTCCGGCTTATAACATTGAATTGCGTTATTTTTCCAAATGCTGCAAAATTGTTTTTGTCTTTGAGTGAAATCTGACTCCTTAATATTTTCAAGTATCTCTGATATTTTCTATTTACGTTTGTAAAGTTTTTTTCCGGTGTTAACAATATTTACTTATTTGTCAAAGGCGATCGATGTTTGTATGTTTTTAATGTATTAGACACTAAATCGTTGTTCAGCCAAATATGAGCTTGTGATCAATCATTCATAAATATGACATCAGAGAAAGTTTTTACTAGCTTATGTTAAACGTGACGTTTTCCGGGCTTTTTCCTCAAAAGTTTACCAGAAAAATATTAAAATTAAAAATTATTTCTACATTCTACAGTAAAAAAAAAAACAAAACGTAATTATATATTTCTTAATCAATTACTTTAATAAGAGTATCTTATTCACAGGAACTGGTGGCATCTACTCCAAACCAGCGTAATTGGCGTGGAATCCTCATAGCACTCCTGGTGATAGCTGCTGTCCTGGGACTGATCGTCTTCAGCATAGCACTCCTATCACCAGTTGGAGAGGGAGCGCGTGTAAAAGGAAAACGCCCTCCGCTGGATCTCATCCTGGGTGACAGACTAAAGCATAAACCTTTCAATGGAACTTGGATCAGCGGTAAGTGATGACATAATTTTAATTTACTATTTGAAACAGTCTTAAAAATGCAGGTGATTTTTGTAGATACAGTGTAAGGAATGATTTTTATATAATAAATAATTTTAGTCCCAAAGTGGTAGTGGATACAATAAAGCATTAATACAGAAATCCATTACATCGTATATCAAAAATAATAATAGTTTCTGAAACATGAAATATTATGAATAGTTACGAGTTTCACAATGCTAATGGATAAAGTATCAAACATAATGATAAATACATTTACTGTGTTTATGGATGCTTTTAAGTGCATGAGTGCAAAAAAAGATAATTTCGATCTCAAACTTTATGCCCAACGTCAAGCTGCAAATGATTAATAATTCACTGTCAGAGTTTAAAGGTTATAGATATATTATTATAAATTATTTATACATGCTTTTTGGCACATAAACGACTAATCATTTCTAAATTTGAGATTGTAATTAAAAAAATAATATTAAAGTAATACTCCGTCGGATAAATATTATATTAATAAAAGTCAGAAAATAGTTGATTTCTGAGCAATAAATTGTCAATACAAAAAGTACTAAATATAACTGGTTGTATTCCCACCCTTTTTTCGATAATTTTTTTTCAATTGTTTCTCTCCTGAAAAGTAATTTACAATGCAAGTGGTGTGTCCGTCCACTCTAAACACCACCCAGTCGTGAAATGATACGGTTCAATTATTAAGTGATAAGAATTTATTTGCAATATATCTGTACCTCAGAAGCAATAGTCATATGTCCAAAAATAGCAAAATTGAGTTATAAATGTCATATTATTTGGAATTTTAAGTTCTACAGATGGGTAAATAAAACTTTGACGTATGTGGGCTGGTTACCGAAAAATCCTATCCAAAATCAGTCCTATGTCACAATGCATTGACGGGGTAAACAATCCTATGTCCATTAAATCCTAAAAAAATTGCGCCCTTTGTCTACCTAACTGCAAAAGAACGAAAACAATTAGACAACAACGATGTTAATTGATATAAAATAAAAACCGTTTTAGAAACACGTTTTCGCTCCTCCTGTAATGTTGATAAAATTTACATATGACTATTAGCTTCTCAGGTACAAGTGTATATATGTGTGTCACTTAGAATAGTAATGGTGTAACTCCAAAATTACGAAAAATGAGTTTATACCTTAAACACGTTCAAAAGATATTATTTTATTAGTTTAATAATGGTTCACCTCGATATATACTCCTAATTTCATTAAAAAACTTTTTTTTTGTTTTTATATTCCAGTATTTAACGATATTTTTCAGAAAAATAGTGAGGAACCTGCAATATCAGAATAAGAGTAAATTGTCCGGACAGACTTCACTACTACACTAACGTTTAAGTTCTTCAGTTGATTGACAAACAGTTATTATAGGTTGTTGTTTGATCCTAAGAACATTTTACAAAACCTTGATTTTCTGAATGACACATATATTAAACGATACATATTGTTTGGAGATGCATATCATGGAAAAAACAATAAGGGAATTAACAAAGCTATCAATTCTGTGAAGTTAATTTTTTAGAAAACCTAAGTAGATTGGACCACTTTCTTGTAACGTTCTCCAACAGAAAAGCTACTTACGTGTTTATCAATTTTTGTACATGAAAGTTTTACTGTATTTTAACATAACATTACTGTAAACATAAATTCTTGTAAACATCTTAACTAATCTCGTACTGTTATAATTAATACAATCCAAAATAACCGAGTTCTGTCTGAATCGACAAATACTTCAAACAGGGTTGATTACGGTCGGAACCTGACTAATCTTGCCACAATTGGCTAAACAGTATTATCAAATTCCAACCCTATGTTTTCAATGATTCACAGCAACATTAACGATGCAAACGTCGTTGTATATTTCTATATGGTATTGTACATGATTTCCAAAACAATGAACTAACAAATTATTAAACACATTCATAGATAATCGAATTATAATATGTCGGGAAAATATGCTTTATTTCAAATTCTATGATGAGGGTCATTTGTTGTTACAATTGCCCTTTGAAATACAACCATGTTTTTGTAAACCATTTAATTCTATATAACTCACTTCGAAAGCAGTGACATAGGTCAAAAAAATATCTTACACTTACAAATCCAAATAGTTTCACTACGGACTTAACCTTTTATAAATTACATTATATTTTTAGGAATACGTGTGTTGCTACCTGTTTTGTATTTCGGTTGACTTGATTAGGACGAACAGCTGAGGAGGAAGCGGTCCGTTCTGATTGAAAGTTGATTGTAGACTCCCGAATCCCTTCTCAATATTTTTTCCGTCGCTTTTCGTTCTCCAAAACTGACACGTTCGCTTGCAGACGGTATCTCTGCTTGACGGTCTCATGTTTCCCATCCATTGTGGGAAATGGCACATTTAAATGTGTGACTATGCAATTATGCGCTCGGTTTCTATCGTTGGGATATCGTATTTCACCGACAAAACGAAATGCTGTTCTTACATATTAATGATCGATTATAATAAATTGTTTATAACTACCAAAAGATGTCCAAGGACACACTTTCTTGGACATGCCATGGTATCTCAAGATGAAAAATCTTACAACCAAGTGCAAAAGTATATATTCCCTAGGGTACTCAAAATCGTTCTCACCGCCACCAAAACTTTTCTTACAAGGTGTGAAGCAGTGGCCGTATGGTGAATTTAACGGTATCCCAGTTGGATCTAGATTGCTCTCGTGTTTACGACTACAGGCCACTAACAGCGTGTTTTATGTAGTGCTACCCCGAGATGAATGCCGAACGAGTAGAGCTGTTTGCTGTGGTCCCTCGTCCCGCGGGCTCAATAATCTGACTTGATCTGAATCGAGGACAACCTCGAGGCGTCCGATGAATTCGCAACATCGTTCGGTTAACAGGGAATCCTTGATTCCAATTTAGTGCAACGTGAAGTAGATTTAACTGTACCGCCACTGCTGATTCTTAGTAAAATTTACACAGGACTCCTCACAACATTTGACCGAGTGGCTGATTAAGTCACAGTACTATTTCATTATATTTTTCTTTTTTATAGCGCAGTAATGTATTATCAAAAAATCAGTCTTGTACAGCTTTACATCGGGCCAAGATCGTGATGAGTAAATTTATCTAATTCGTCTTGATTTTTCAATCGCACCAAACATTGTAATTTTGATGACATTAGGTCCTACCGTTTGAGAATTTTTGTGTGATGAACAGATGCGAATATTTTGTTTTTTATAGATAAAACAAGCTTTTTTACCCTTGGCTCACCGTTTGAAAGTTTTTTTTTATTACGGATAGATACTAATATTTTTTTTTCATTTTATAGTAAGATTAGATATGTTCAATGTAATTTTTTTTTTTAATCCAGTAATTTTTACATTTCATTTTAGTATTGTTATTTGGCTGTCAAGTCTTAGCAGACGACACACAAGTCTTTCTGTAGTTTCAATCACAACGTATTTAAACCCTTGATATACTTAAACTTACATCACATAAAATGATGGTAGTTAGACATGGGTAAGAAAATAATCTAACTTGTTTGAGACAAAGTGGTTATTAAAATACATACCCTAGTCATAACAAACTACCCTTAATCCAGGGTCAAAGATCTTTTGGACTTCTTCAATTGGATAATAAAAGCAATCTGTGGGTAAATGGTGAAATAAAAGACTTCACTTTGTTATAGTATTCACATTAACCAGTTTTCAACGAATGTAAAATGTTTAATTTTTTTTTTAATTGAGAAGTAATACTGTAAAATCAAAATTGATTACTTAGACATTTCACTGTCTTGTTTAGCTATACAGCCAACAGAATAACGAAATTATAAATTTTAATTTTATATTAAAAATGAATTTCCACAAAGTTATCACCGAATCCATTGATAAAAAATATAGAGAAGTAATACATTTACCTAAAAAGAAAATATTTCATTACTTTATGCACTCAGTACTTACTAATATTTAGTTGGGAGCGGGGGTGGTAAAATAATTGTTGGCTTATCTGTCTGTATTTAACGTACACCATAACACTGTGTTATGGACGATGCGCATATAGAGAGATAAAGAAGGAATGTGAATATTGAGCAAATTTAGATATGTGGTACTGCCATCAAGTGTACGATATAACTAATTTGATAAGTAATAATTCTAAAACTTCATCAAATCATCATGAGCGATTTCGCACATCGGGTGCATTTTCAATTGATAATTCTCAGAACACTGACAGTTAACTTTGGAATCACTGTATTGATGAAATAATAAAGTTTAGCGAAAGTATAATAATTAGCAGTCAACGATCTTGTAGAGAATTATGGAAAAATTTTATAATGATTTCATCCCCAAAAAGAAGAAGTCGATTTACAACATCGTTAAGACAATGAATTATAAAAACCCTCTTAAACCCATTTTGCTCACAAAAATAGTTGAGTAATTAAATATTTTAATTAAAAAAGCAATACAAAGAGTTTCCAACTACCATCAATTTGGCTAAGTTTGCTCATCGGTCTAAGATTGACCCACTACATGGAAAAAATGCTGTTATAAAACCATGATAATACTAATGCCATAGGAATATTTTTTTGTTAAGCATATGTATTGAGTAAAAATATGGATTAATGCGTTTTAATTAATTTGTTTTATTGTTGAATTTGTAAGAATTTGGAATGATAAAATACGATTTAAAAACTTTTCTTTAAACAAATTGGATTAGCTATATTTTCAATTTGTATTACTAATTTGTAAACCAAATGCTGTATATTTTTTCTCATCTCAATTATTTACAGAATATATGAAAGCATAAAGAAAAGTTGCCAAGACTTTAAAATCACTGAGTTTATAGTAATTACAGCGATTATTTGTATCGTGGGCCAAAGTTACCCGATTTGAAAGAAAATTTTGCCCATGTTCTTTTATCTATATTTATATAGCAATTATAAAAATAAAACTATTTATGTTGATTGGATTTCATCTTAAGACATTAGTTCATTTCCATGTAGAACAATACAACACATAAAGGCAACGACGAGCCATAAAAATACAAAAACCCTCAGAACTGGCTCGAAGTTACACAGATTGACTATACCGGAAGCATTCTTTTTAAATTTATTTAATTTTATCAATAGTGTATTCTGCCTTTTTAATGCTTAATCCTTAAACAAAGAAGTAATGTGGATAATAATTATTATATTAAGTCAGAGCCTTGATATGGCATAGTCCTTTATAACTTCCAGAAGTAATAACAAAAGGGGCCTAAGTGCCTACACTACTGTTCATTACTTAGATGGACAATAATGGAAGTTATAACTTTTAGATGCGGAATGCGGGTAGAGATTACCCAATTAATTTCTGTTAGTGACAAATGTCCGAAAGGGTTCGTTTAATATACGAGGAAGTTGATTTAGGAACGGTACGTATGACAATTAACAGATATAAACCTACGTTTCAGTTATATATTTCACTGCATAATTAATTTATACGTTCTGCCAATATTAATTGACCTATATTGGTTAGTATTTTCAAAAATACTAATTTACTTAGGGCCATTCTACCAGACAAATTTCTGTCTCTTTTATTATTGACAATTTCCTTTGACAGTTTGACCGTCCCAGGTCTTGTAAATAATATTATAAAATGTTGATCGAATTGTTGTTTACTGCGAAGAATTTCATTAAAGTGAGGTAAAACCTACTAAATTATTTAAATCTACAATAATTATGAAACGTATTTATGTTGGAAAGAATAAATAACGTAGAATAATTAAATACGTCCAATATGGTAAAAATAACAAACTGATAAAATTCTTTCAGAACTGAAAAGTTTGGTTTTTTATCCTATTTTTACCGTATGGATTTCTGCCAAGTAAACGCCAATTCAGTCAATAAATCCTTTCAAATACCAACTTAATTGCGGAGGTCAGACTTTATATGTTCTGAAATATTAAATGTAGATATTATTTTTTTTACCATGTTCACTCTCAATGTGGAAACATGTGGATTTCTAATAGAGGTACCTTTAACAGAAGTTTTTTACGATAGCTGTTTTTTACTCAGTTGCTCAACCTCCTTTTTTAAAAAAGAGTAGTGATGGAAGAATACGGTTAAGACAGTGAATAGTGGTTAGCTAATCACACTCGCAACGCCT
Organism: Himalopsyche phryganea; assembly: GCA_022494535.1. Lineage (NCBI taxonomy): Eukaryota > Metazoa > Arthropoda > Insecta > Trichoptera > Rhyacophilidae > Himalopsyche > Himalopsyche phryganea. Next base: position 1,272,716 of record JAGVSL010000024.1, read on the forward strand.
CACTTTTTAGACATCACAAACATCCATGCTTACAAACAGAAATTCATAAATCGACTGAAAAATAAATTTATGTATCTGTCCGTACCGGGATTTGAGCTGGAAACTTAAGTGAAAGCAACGACGTTAACCACTGTACTACGGACTCAATAAATTAAATGTAGATTATTCAACCATATTTTAATGAACTCGCACCTGTTGTAGAAAGTATTGCATGATTTTAATATTTTTGTAGTAATCCGTTTACTTAATTTAATATTCTCTCTAAAACATTATATTATCCGAAATATATCTCATGTAGGAATTAGTTGCAGGCATTTATCATTAACATATAATTCCTCTTTTGAATTACATAATTAATGTTTTGCTGCATTTCGTTATTCATATTTTCTTTTACCTCCGAGACAATTTAGTACTTTATAAATTTCTGTCTGATATTTTTACCGCAGTGTATTTTTAACCAAATAATACATATTATTTTAAGCACGTCGCGGGTCACTATTTTTTATATTAACCCTTTGAAATCCTCTATCCGTATAATACTAAAATGAATTGATCCCTGGGGTCGCGTTGAATGGATTTTTACTAAATGCGTGTTATTCGCAACATTTTAAATGCTTAATTTTTTGCGACAATGTTGTCACATAATATAATCCCCCAAAAAATATTCAAACCAAGCTTAATGTATATGTATTATTAGCACAGCAGCATTAAAGCATATATATAATTTTATAGTTAACATTTATTATTTTGGCCTCATGTTTTTTTAATGTTTTTATTTTTTTACTTCTATAGTAGCAGTACTAAACAATTTATTTAAAAGCGTTAAACAAAATGTACGTCGTAAGAATTTTAAATTGGTAGAAACAGTGTTTATAACATCTATTCTTAGTAAATTTAATTTTAATTCACATTTTTTTCTAACGATACATTTTTTTACCATTTCCTTTCAAAATTTGAAGCATATCTTAATGGAGGTGTATCTCACCAAAGTTTTTTCTCACTTTTAAGGTGTTAAATGTCAATTCTTGGTGGAAGGGCATTCCACTCATAACCAACTGATGACAATGCTCATTATCTGATCATTATAAAGATCTGGAAGTAGCACAAACAAATTGTGTTTTTTTTTAATTTAAGACATCGACTGAGGGTGCTTGATGGAATTTCAATATCAAATTTGGATTATTGAGATTTTGTACACTTCCATATATTTTGTCACTAACGACCCGGGTTTCACCTTTCGGCATCTTCAGGCATTCGTGCGCTCGAATGCCTGAAGATGCCGAAAGGCGAAACCCGGGTCGTTGGTGACAAAATACATGGAAGTGTACAAAATCTCAATAATCCAAATTTGAAATTGTTTTATTAAAAAAAAAAGTTTTTATACGACAGCTGCGTGTTACTCAGTTGCTTAACCTCTCTTTTTTTCGAAGAGAGTAGGGATAGAAGGATAGAACTAGCGGTTAGATAATCGCTCTCTCTCTATACGCCTCGTTTTTATGATTGAAAAATAAATTTATGAAACTGTACGAAATGCAACTTGAATCCGAGGTATCCGTAACCAAATGCAACGACGTTGACCACTATACTACAGGCCCGGCAATTATATTATTATATTGAAATGTCATCTCACAGTATTCTATCTTACCACATAAACGCAGATGGAGAGCGAGACTGTATCAATAACATACCTTTAATTCAAAACTATTGTCGTTCTATTACAGAGTACCCGAGTAGATAACGCTCTTGGGCGTTTAACTTATTCGGTTGCAGTCTCCACGGACTTGAACCGAAATCTATGGATATATCTATATTCAAAAGATTGAATGTTTATATTCCCTCACACTTATACTGAGAGCGATGACGAAAACAGAAGAATTAGAGATCCACTAATAACAAAAAAATATATTGAATAGTCACCATCGGTTGGCTAGTTCCTTTTTGTTTTGAAAGGAGCTACAATTATCGATGCACATAGTGTTGGCAGTCTCAATAATCGCAAAATTATCATTTTGTCTTCCCCCCGTATAAACCGAAAAACATGTCCCCGAATATTCAACTTTTATCGTGGATGTCAATTTATACAAAATCGTAACATGGAAAATAAAAAAAAAACTGATTTTGCAACAATTGTATGACAATGTACATATCGTTTTACGACATGCAAAACCGCGGCCCCTCTTATGTGGCAGGATAAAATCTATATTTTGTATTCCCCGCAGGACTCTCGCGACCATTCGAGCGGATACATCAAATTTCACGACGGGCGATTACATGCTCCCGTAAACTTGCACATATCGTCCAATTCTTTTCAGATTTGAGTAATTTTTTTATTGCCATGTCCTCCTATTGCATAAATCCTATATATTGTAGACATAAAGATGGGGCTGGGAAAAAGTCAGTTGCTCTCTCATCACTCTCTACGTGCCGATTTTAAAACATCAGAAAAGAGGTGGGTCGGAAGAATACAAATCGCGACACATCCATATCTTTTGTTGTTATTGTTGAATCAATGTTCACTAACCGGATAATTTCAACAATTATTTTTTACCATATTCGCTCCCAACGTGGATTATATGGTCTCCTAATTGAGATAAGATTGAGGTTCAACTTCTCTTTTTGCGAAGAGAGTAGAGATAGAAGGATTAGGCTAAGACAGGACTAGTCGTTCTCGCTACACCTCATTTTTGAGGATCGGAAGGATATGACGGAGTTTTAGACATCACAAACATTCATGACCATGAACAGAAATCCATAATTCGATCGAATGATCAATTCATGAAACTGTCCACACCGGGACTTAAGACCGAGACATCCGTAGCGAACGACGTTACCAACTGCACCACGTAGCCGACAGGACGGAATATCAACAATACAATGACATAAAAATCTATAAAATAAGTGTATCTATATTGTGTAACGATCACATAAACTTCTCAATTAATTCCTTACCTAACACAGTTCATAGTTTTTTTTAACTGCGAGCGATTACAATTATTAACATTCCATACTTTTAGATATTTTCTCTACACTTATTACTCTTTCCACATCATGTATTTCTTATTACTATTATTTTACAACAGGTGATTCAATAGGACTTCTGATGATATGAAGCGTTGGTTCAAGCTGATTTATCAATGTAAACTCCATATTGACGTATGTAAAAACGAGATGATTGCGGGGAGACGTGCGTGGTTTGTCGACCAGATTTATTATTGTCGTACATAAAAAAAATATCGTTTGACATGCATATGTAAAAACCATTTTACGAACAAATAAGATGAAGGCTGTTCAAGACGCTGTAAAGATTGGATGTTAGAAATAAAACCGTTATCGCTATAAAAAAATATATGGGTTTGTTATTCGAATGAAAAAGTATATTGATTCCTCCTCAATAAAAATGACAAACTTTATCTTCTTCTTATTTTTTCCGGTAGTTCTTTTAAATATATGCTAATCCCAAAAATTTTTGCAAAATATTATAAGTTGCTAACGTGTTGTGTAAAAAAATAGAAACATATGCTTTCCACATGATTTAAGTTATTTATTTATTTTCAATTTATAATAAACGTTGCATCTATTTAAGTATAAAATAAATAAAACTGCTTATTTTTGTGTACACTGTTTATTTTAGATGATTGAACGTTTTCATTTTTAAAAAGGGGATCATTTATAATTCGTAATAAGTGACCAGTACTGTGTGACTTAAAAGGAAGTTGGCTTAAAGGTAATGTAAAACTAATAATTATAATCTAAGCCTCTTGTATTGCAAGGTAGCAAGCACATTATTGATATTGTAGACTGTATAATAGACAGTTTTTACCACAATCGTCGCTACTCTGTACCATGGTTTTAATATCTAAATACATTTACCAACCCCAAGTCAGCAACATTTTTCATCTACCTACTCTTCATGATGCTCAGTACAAGACATTGATGCCAAAATTTAAAGCCTTTCATAAAGAAACAATCACTAAAACAGTGGGACGAACCTTTTTACCTGAGTGTACCAAAATTAAAATACAAACTCTATTTATCGAGTTGCTGACGTAGCAGTCAGTTTTCAATTGAGCTAAAAAGCAAAGAAATGTGTTATTAAATAAACTCATGTATTTTTGTAAACGTTGTATTAAAAACCAATATATAATAAATTTGATATTGAAATTCCATCAAGTCGATATTCTAAATTATATGGATATAAATAATAAATGAGATTTTCGCTCTATATTTAGTTGCAGTATCCGGCATGTGTTACAATGCCACTCAAAGAAAGAATGTTTTTGTGTTTTAATTCTGTTTATTGAAGTGCTTTTGGACACCCAATATTTTCTGTGTTTCTGTCTGTTTCGTACACGAATAAATCAGAAGGTTTTCCGATATATCGCTATTTGTACGAATTTGATTCTTTACTATAGATTTTAGATATATCTGGATTGTGAGATTGATTTTTATATATAATAAGACCTACTGTAAGTTAAAATTTAAAACATTAAGAGCCAGCCTCGGGCCGGGCCGGGCCTAATTATACTATGCCTATAACCTTTGCGCAAGTGCAAGCAATAGGTTGACAAAGTTGAAAAAACGTGAGAAAAGATAGATTACGAAAATTCAGAACAAACCAATTATAAAATAAAAATGTTCACATATCTCTTACTTAATGTATAAAATAAATGAGCGTCATCACGTGCCATCATGATTATCAGCTGACTTACCTCTTTTCCGAAGATCCGTTTTCATGATCGGATAGGAGACAGGTGGAAAAGAATTAAAATGTCACAGAAATCCATGCTTCTGGAAATAAACTAACTGAAAGGACGGCAGATAAGACAGCTGGCATGGGTTTCAATTTGGGTTTTAAATGACAGACCTCAGAAAATTTCATTTATTACATTGTTCCTGATATTTCTTATATATTTACATGAATTGTAAATGAATCGTTTTTATATTACGAAATCGCTTGCCCCTGGTCTCACATCATCTTTGATAAGCCCTATAAGAAAGTGTCCATTCTGCGATTCAGTTCCTTGAATAATTTTCAATCTTGCTATCTATGGCATGCGTTTTACAAGTTCGTCGTGCCTGATCTAAAAAATGATGTTCGTCGTATGATTTTTTTATACATTATGATATTCAGTCATTAATATTAGTGTATATGTTGATAGCACGTAAGTATATGCGCCGTATGGAAAGTATGCTATCCCCATCTCGAGTGGAATTCCAAACTCTACGGATGATTTTCTCTCAAATCCGAAATATATTAAACATAGTTTTAGTTGAAACAGTCAGCAAAGTACACTTCAGGGAGAATTTTGAGGAATTAATTTGCTCGCTTCGCATTACTCAAAGTAAGTCGAAAACATTTACCCAAAGTGCAATCTAACAACTGAACTTTTCCTAAGATATAGTTGAACGTTGAAATATTATTAATTGTAAATCTCCATCTCATGAAATTCGTCGATTAAGCATTAATATGTCATCGAGTTCTAAAAGCTTAAGGGTTTATTCAAGGGACTGAATCGCAGAATGGACACTTTCTTATAGGGCTTATCAAAGATGATGAGAGACCAGGGGCAAGCGATTAAGTAATATAAAAACGATTCATTTACAATTCATATAAATATATAAGAAATATCAGGAACAATGCAATAAATGAATTTTTTTAAGGTCTGTCATTTAAAACCCAAAATCTGCCGTCCTTTCAGTTAGTTTATTTCCAGAAGAATGGATTTCTGTGATATTTTCATTCTTTTCCACCTGGTAAGGTAAGTCAACTGATAATCATTTACTATGCATATCCGAAACCGCTGAAGAATTCCACTTATAATTATCGTGGAGAATACGATAATCTTATTTCGTTCTTCAATAGTAGTTCTTAAGAGATATGACTGTAAGTTCACTCGATCTTATTTTTTAGACAATGTAAAAATATAACGATAAGAATGTCACCCAACCGCCGTCTTAACGTCCTACGTTTAATAAAAGGTACTGTATGAATTGTTTTCAGCATCACATTAGTTGAAACTTATATTGTTCTGTTTGTAAGTTCCATTCAAAATTTATTTACACTATATAACAAACTAAATTTTGACTGAAAAATACTTTTAAAATAAGGAGCAACTGAAGTACTAACGGCTAGAGTTAACGAAAATGACCTGCTCCACGTTAATACACCGTCCCACATCGGCACCTTATATGCTTTCTTCCGTATTAATAATTTCTTATTGTAAGATGGCCTAAGACAACAATAGTAAGTTTTAGCTCATATTAAGACACTTTGTCAATCTTGTGTATCAATACGATCATTTAATAATATAAAGAATAAAAATAATTATGTCATTTTAAATTGTGTATCAAAATCAACTCTGCTTGGAATTTACACCTTCTTAACCAAAATTAAATTTATACATGCTTTAACAACTTTTTCTTGATAATCCTCACCATTCAGATTTATAATGTATACACAACATTAAATTATGACTGCCACAAATTAATGCGTTGACAAATTAATGCATGATTTTTTGCTTAATTTTCCACGTTTTGAACGTTTGAAATTGAATAATGAATACCGCATTACCATAAATAAAAACATTAACAGTGCGATTGTTTTTTAAACATTTTATTTTTCAGTAGAAGTTATAAATTACAAAAAAAAACTTATTCTTTTTTCAGAACTAAATTGCTTCAGCAAATTCTCTTTTTGACTCACCCAATAAACAATTGCTTGTGTTTTCTTCTGGGATATGTTATACGCACAGAATGTCAAATGTCAGTAGAATAATAGGAAAGGCAAAGTAAACTAGGAATTCAAATTTGAAATCACATTTAGAAGATTTGAAAACTTTTTTCTCATTTTTCAGGTGTTCCATGTCAATTCTTGGTGGAAGGTGGTTCACTTTACTTTAAAAATAAAGCACAATTTGCTGTGTACTGCTTCCTTTTTTTCTATAAAATGTTCATATTCAATACGGTCAATCTGGGTAACTTTGGTCTAGTTCTGAGGGTTTTTCTATTTTTATGGTTCGCCATTGCATGTGTGGTATTGTTCTATATAGGAATGTCTTAAAATGAAATTTAACTAACATAAATAGATGTATTGTTATAATTAATATACAAATATAGATAAAACAAGGTGGGCCAAAGTTTGCATCCAAATCGGGTAACTTTGACCTACAATACAAATAATCACTGTAATTACTATAAATTCGTATATTCTGTACATAATTAAAATGAGGAAAAGTATACAGCATTTGGTTTACAGATTAGTAACACAAATTGAAAATATGGCTAATCCAATTTATTTAAAAAAAAAAAGCTTACAAATTCATCAATAAAACAAATTATGTTGCACATTAATTCATATTTTTACCACCTTTATATACAATACCTTTGATTAACTAAAAAATATTCAAATGGCATTCATATTAACATGGTATTATAACAGCACCGTTTTTCATGTAGTGGGCCAATCTTAGACCGATGGGCAAACTTACCCAAATTTACTTACTTATGGTTTTTTTAAATCTCACATAAATTCTTCAACTAATAAAATAGTTATTTGAACCTTACTAAGACTAATGTAATACAAATAATTAGATTTCATTACACTCTAGCAATTGATTAGCTAGAATACTGTGAGTCCTCTTTCTAAGATTTAAATCGTTTTATTAAAAAAATATATAATATATTTTATGAAGGAAATTTATTATTCAATATTTTCGCACAATTTCAAAGTAAAAATAAAATTCAATATATAAATCCGTTAAAAAATTAGCGCATATTTTAAAGAACTCTTTTCTAAAATATTTATTAAAAGCACTACCTACTCTTAATCATAATTCTTGGAATATCTTATAGAAGCCTGCAAAACTTTCCAAACACGTTCGCGGATCGTGGAATTTTTGAACAAACTAGTTTTAATATCAAATAACTTTTCAGTATCCAGTTTCATGAAAGATACTTTTTTCCACGCGTATAAAACAAATAAAACATGCTAGCCGTCATTTTATACGGTTTGTTACTTTTTGGACTCGCCAATTTATTCATTGAATTTTTGTGACGTATTTTTTTGGTCGCAGTGTAGATTATGTACACACGAATGCTGTTTTGAATTTTTAATACAACCGAGTACCAGCTGGTTCCAAACTAATATTCCAATTCCGGAATAAATGATTTCAAACTTTAAATTGGTTAAAAATGTTTGATGAAATAAATTAGTGGGTATTAATTGAATATATACCATGAAAAAAATCCATGTCCGCTCCCAAAGTGGAGTATATGGTATACTAAAAGAGGTATCTTAACAGAATTTTTCTTTGAAATCTGTTTGTTACTCAGTCACTCAACCTCTCTTTATCGAAGAGAGTAGGGATAGAAGGATAGGGCCAGGACAGGACTAGTGAATAGCTAATCGTTCTCGCTACGCCAAGTGACGATAGGATGGGTGGGTGAGGGGGGAGTTTTTGACAACACTCAGACTACGAACAGGAATACATAAATCAATTGAAATATCAATTTATGAAAACGTTCGCACCGGGAATTGAACCCGAGACATCCGTAGCCGTAGCCCACGACGCTAACAACTACGCCACGGACGCCGACGATTTATAAAGTATATAGACATAAAAAGTACACGCAGAATAAATGAAGTTTATATGAAAGGTATTACCTGGAGTACCATATTTATGTAGCAAGATCCACATTACTGAATTGTTTAGAAATAAAGTCGCATTAATTGATAAATATTCAACAAAATGACTACAATACGTAATTAATAAGAAAGTCATTAGCTTTCAGTGTGGGACATATAGACTTTTAATGGAGCTTATCTCAATTGAAGTGTTTCTAGGATAACTGCTTGTTACTCAGTTGGTTAACTTCTCTTTTTTGAGGGTGTTTACCTAATCGCTCTAGCTACGATTCGTATTAATTACAGCCCTGACTTATTTTTCTCTTAAGTTATATTTTCATACAGAAACATATGGAATCTTCAAAGCGGAATCTCAGTTTACTAGATAAATTGTTGCTAGGGTCTATATAGATGGTGTTTTTTCCTCTTTCTCGCATTTATCTTAGCTAAGCCTATAAAAAAACCAAAGGTCATGTCACCTGAAGGCTCTGTGTGTATAAAACAATTAAAACACCCCCTTACAAACACTAACAATTTTATTTTCAATAAACAAAAATTTTCAATTCATACTAGAAGTTTTTCATAATGGTACTTGTTTAGTCTTTCGTGTCTGACTCGATGAAAAACGCGTATTACGTCATTCAGAACATTAAATATCATCAAATTATCTAATGCTAATGTTTAATAATTTAGTTACATTCAACTTTGATATTCAAAACAACCTACATATTTAAAAATAATACTCATTATTCAAGTTATTTTAAAATTTGTTTGACGTGTTGATAAAATACATTATAATGTTTTCTTATATTCTCTAGTTTATTAACAGACAATATTAGTATTACCCAAAAAGGGCTTAATCTGTCAACTGGTCAAAGTGACGGAGGTCAATTTGCTAAACTAAACACATTTTGTACCACAAGTGTAACAGTATCTATAATTTTATTATCCGTTCCTTAACTGAAGAAAAATATTTGAACCGAAGGACCCCAGAGATAGTTTGGGCATTATATATAATAAATTGAATAACTCAAAGGTCGTAGTGACGACAACAGAGTAAATCTTCTTTATAATAATAACATAAAATATTAACTTATTCTTTAATGTATTGTATTATATAATATTCTCCTTTTCTAAAATAGTATGGAACACAAATAGTCATAATATGTTGTCTTTCAATTAGGATAATTTATTTTAAAAATAAATCACAATTTTTTTGTACTACTTCCACATGTTTATAATGACCAGGATCGGTTTCACACATCACGAGCTATGTTATAAACAAAATCAGTCCTGATCCATTATAAACATGAGAAAGTAGCACAAACAAATTGTGTTTTATTTTTAAAATATAATACCTTTCCACCAAGAATTGACAGTTTACACCTTAAAAGGTACAATAGTTTACTTAATTATTTATTACAATTTCACTTGTGTTCTGCGATCCCATGTTTGAATCTATTTTAACAATTAATATATTATTATATAATTTAAGACATCGACTGAGGGTGCTTGATGGAATTTCAATATCAAATTTGGATTATTGAGATTTTGTACACTTCCATGTATTTTGTCACTAACGACCCGGGTATCGCCTTTTGGCATCTTCAGGCATTCGAGCACACGGATGGACTCGAACTGAGAGACAGTAAACAGTGTCTAACGTTTATATAGAAGATACAAATGCGACAAATATTATTTACGAGGTAAGATATTATACGTCTGAGAGCCACACTGATACCTGAGTTAAAATTTCGGGAATTTCCTAATCATATTTTGTAAACACCATATTAACAGAGTGGCGAATTGCCGCTTTTCAACTTCTTTTAGAAATACCAGTGATTTTACAATTATAATAGTATTGTGGGTTTTGACGGGATGTAATTCGACGAATGGGTAAATATATACAATCATTCCCATGTTTTTATGCAACAGTTTAACCCCATCATCCGCATTAAACGTATGGTTCTCCATTAGCAAGTGATTTGCGAATGTCGAAGTTTCTTTTTTTAATCTAAAGGCAGCTAAATGTTCTGATACCCTTATATCTAATGTACGTGTGGTTTTACCCACATAGAAATGTTGGCAATCATTGCATTGTAATTTATAAATACCAGATTTGTTCTTAAAGTTTACTCTATCTTTATTGTTAATAAGTAATTTGCCTAGAGAGTTTTTGCAATAGAACGCCGGTCTAACACTATCAGCGAGTTGTTTTTTAATTTTAAAGCTTGTGCAACCTAAATAACTAATTCTATGCCAGATTCTAGGGTGGTCTATGTCTTTAGACAAGTTCCCGAAATATAGCATCTTTTCTGCTAATTTACGTTGTTTTTTTGATACAAGACTATCTATAAGAGCCGCCTCATAGCCATTATTAATGGCAATTTGTTTAATAATGTTTAGTTCGTTTTCAAAATTAAATTTATTTAGAGGTATAGTGACTAATCTGTGAACCTGAGAATGGAAAGCAGCCAATTTATATCCATCCGTGTGCTCGAATGCCTGAAGATGCCGAAAGGCGAAACCCGGGTCGTTAGTGACAAAATACATGGAAGTGTACAAAATCTCAATAATCCAAATTTAATATATTATTCTTTGTTTTTTCACATTCTGGCGGTTGTTTATTCAGTGTTTCTTTACTATAATCATTACGTAATTTAGGATTCATCGAAAACCAACATATATGCATGTTAAATAATAATTAAATCGTTCGAATAAATTATATCGTATAGTCGTCTTAATATATATAGTAATGGCACTAAATGCGATGTATGGCAGGGTAGACTTATTAAAATCGCAATTTATCGCAAAATATTCACTTTGAATTGTCGATTAATAACAATTTAATTACGAATATACTTTATAATTATACTCTTTCAAAGTTAGTAAACAACTTAATTCCTAATATGAAATTAAAATTGATAACTAAGTTATTCCACTGGCTGTGTAACTAGATATAACGCTTTTCGCTTATTTAAGAAGCATCTTCAGACTAACTATATCGAACCATAACTAACTATATCACCTCCAAACACTGGTAATTAATTTTATAATTAGTACTATCATTGTTTGGGTCTTACCCCCTCCCCACGTCCAATAAAAGGAAACAAAACCACTCTACTCTTGCTTCTTATGAAACGAAACGTGTTATATTTAGTAACACAGCCAGTAGAACAACTAAGTTATCAACCATAATTTAATATTAAAACACCAAAGTTTCCGCCGAATCCATCCAAATTATCTTTATTCCTATTAGCATTAATGATACTAAAGTTAATTACCCACTATTTCACATTATTAAAATATGCTAGAATTCATCGTAATTAGTCCAAAATATCGATTTCATGACTCCGCAGTAAATATAACGGATCACTCGTTTGCAAAAATACCGGCTGACCGACCGTACAGCATGGCCTGTAATTATAGGGGGCTGTGTTACTGCACCACGGACCCGAAAATATTATACGCATATTTAATTATTCACAATAACCCCTTAAAAACAATTTACCTAGATATATTTATGAAAAAAAAAATATTGATCGCTGTGATTCCTAATAATAACTTTAATCGAAGCCAGCCATAAATTTCATAAAGAAACAAACCACCTGAAATCACAGTTTAGTTTTCGTACCTAAAAGTTCACCTTTGCACTAATGCCTTCGGCAATATTAATAATTTATTCATGAACAACTTTATATAAAGGTAAAAGTATAATAATTACATTAGATTTGGATTATTGAGATTTTGTACACTTCCATGTATTTTGTCACTAATGACCCGGGTTTTGCCTTTAGGCATCTTCAGGCATTCAAGCACACGAATGGACTCGAACTGACTGACTACAAATACAACAAATATTATTTACGAGGTAAAATATTATACATCTGAGAGCCACACTGATACCTGAGTTAACATTTCGAGAATCGCCTTAATCCTTATTTTGTAAACAACACATTAACAAAGTGGTGAATTGCCGCTTTCCAACTTCTTTTAGAATTACCAGTGATTTTACAATTATAATAGCATTGTGGGTTTCGACGGGATGCAATTCGAATTGCTAATATAATTGTTTAAATTTTCCATCCATACTGGGACTCGAACCACCACTGAAGCCAATGACGTTGACCACATTGCTACAGGCCTGATATTTTTATGTCAAAAATATTATTTAATTTTATAATATAATATGGGTCTTGTGACATATTCTGTTGTGACGGGCAAAACATACATTTATTTAAATCTAATTACGCATTATAAGATAAATTATTATAGATCATCGGTCGGTGTTTAAAAGTACTAAAACTTGAAAAAAACTGTACTATTTTAATATTGATATAATACAATTTTCTTTATTGTTCATTGTCGTTATTAGATAAATAATCTCTCAAATTTAATCAGACGTAATATTTCTCCCAGCGATCATCGAGGATATCACTTGTCTCCAATACAAAGGGGCTGGTGGGGCGAGCGAAGGGCATGGGGTAATATCGATCTGTAGACGCGACGGTCGTTCGTTCCCCGGCGCCCTCGCCGCCCGAACTACCCGCGGGCCGCGTATTCACGCGTATATCTATATTTATTTATATACCTACGCTGAGCATCCCTTCATCCCTTGGAGCTCCATTCTACCCCTGAATTACCCCTCGCTAGGGAATCTAGGAGTCGACGCTTCTTGAGTTATTGTTTTCATAGAAAATATACACTTTCTTTATCGCAAAAAAATTGGGAATTCATAACTTACTTTAGCCGAAATAATACGTCTTGGGAATTCAAGACACATTCACTTTGGTTATTTTGTATTTTAAGGTTACGCGTCGTCCCTGATTCGACAAAACATTTTAATTCGAAAAAGTCTTAAATTTTTAAAATTGAGATTTTTTACGCGTATTTATTTATGGCACAACACTAATGATAATTGCGATATCTTAACAATGCATTGATTACGTCTTAATTTTTTTTAAATGGCCCCATAATGTTAATATATCGTCGTTGTTCCGGAAGAAGACACTAACTGAAAAATATTAGTTTTGAGTAATCGTACTTTGATGTTTGTCAAATGTTCAAAATACTACACTTTTTTCAATTTATTTTTTGTACAAAACAGTTTTTAAGTAGAAATTTATAAAAACAAGTCTGTTTTTTCATACGGTAGAGTTTGAAATAAGAAATATTTTGGTGTAACTAACTCAATATGTCATTTTTTCGATTTAGTGTTTTCTTCCAGAACAGCGACGATATATATATAACACAATTTTTATAACAATTAGAAATATTTGTACCATTTAACATTATTTATACCAATCTACCAGTATACAAAAACATTGAACATATTAATATGCTCTCATTCTAATATGATCCCCATACCCGAGTGGTTAAAATACAAACTAATTTTCAAGGAACCCCTGAAACGTACTTAAATTTTTTGATTTGTTTCCCTAAACTCTACACCTTTACACTTTTATTGATGCCGTTAGAATCTAATGGCATCGGTGTTTTTAGTTTTTCCAACTCTAAATAAGTTGTCTTGAATCAAAATTCACATTTGGATTATTTGTCATTTTTTTAGTTAAATGTGCAAAGTGATTCTGAATGCATTAAGCTATAAATAAATGCGTTTGGCTATTTTAATCATACAAAGATAGTATCCAAAGATCACCGTTAGAGTCAATACTCATATTTTTCAAAGAATAGTGAGTTGGTTACGAATATCCGATCAGTGATCAGTATTTCCTGCAGTGTAATGGCGTATTTTTTATCATAAGAATTATCTACTATTTACTTGTGGTTAATATTTTTGATAAATTGTTTAGCTTTTTGTAATTACGAAAAACAGTACTCGAGTGTTTTTTTACGATTTTCTCAAAACTCAATTTTTGGATAATAAGAGTTAAGATTCTAGGCTACTCAAATACCTGAAGCAACCATAAAAAGAGGCATTGATTGATGGCATAACAATTAATTTTCTTTAAACTACATCTTTACATCGATACCTTTACTGAAAAATTAAATCGAGCCAGTCTGAATAGAAATGTTACTATTTTAATTTCTCATTAGGTGTATAATTGCTTTAAATGCGAGAGAAGTCATTACTTTAGTATTTCTTAATTAATATTCTTAAACCAACTCCGCACTACCTTCTGTATTGGCAGATAATAAAATCAAAACTTTTCTGTAAAACGTAAATATTATTTTACCTCTAACTGAATTATAATTGCCTCTTCCGTAACCGGGTAGCGAAAGCTTTTGAGTTTCCTTCCTGCTCAGCTTCTGGGTCAAGGATTCGAATCACATGCAGTTACTACCGGATGAAAATAACAATTTGGTGTTATATAAGTATGTATATAAAGTTATCAGTCGTAAATCAATCGTTTGATCTCGTCTTCTAGAAGATAGAAAGCCAAGTTTACGGGTACTGCTTATAAATCAATCACTCTACGCTAAGACGCTAAGCAACCTACTACGTATAAGGTAAGATTGTAAACATCAACAAATGAAATTCTCTGTATTTGAACCTGTAGGACAGAAGTAAATACAACTACCACTCGATTCACAACGCATCATGCCCGTTATTATTTACCGGTGCAGAAGTAAATAAGACAACAATGAGACATAGATAAACCGACCATGGTAAAGTAAATTATAACAGTGGCATTTCAATGGAATATGGTAAAGTAAGAGGTTAACAGTGGCAACAAATACCCTATCAGTATATTAAATATTGACCCACATTCTGCTTTGTTTGAATTTGTACGATTACAATATCGTTATGGAACAATTTTTGGCAGACAATAATCTACAGCGTATGAAAGCAATTATACTTTTCGGCCATGTTACCGAGCGGTCAATAATCTTGAGTCTTTGATTCTGTAATCAATTTATGGATTTGTATGCAAATATTTACATAAATTTTAATGACGATTTCATATATCACACAGTAACAATCTATCTGTTACTGAAAACAGGGTAAAGAAAACTAAATATGTCATTTTATTTTTTTTCAGAGGTGTGGCAAAAGTTTCTAGCTTGTCAATTTGATGTTTCCTCTATATTCGCAAACCAGTGCAGCAAGCATTTGAGGAACAAATGATCCTGCCGTCAAATGACGTCCCTGACTTCTTAATCTAATTATTTGACCCTTACTATATCCGAGATAAATTAAGCGAATGAATTACTTCCATATTTTATTAGTTGAGACTATTCATAATTACCATACTTTGAATACTTTAAGAAGAAGAAATTAAATAAAATTTTAAAACAATGATGAGACGAATGACTGAAAATATTTTTTATGGATTGATCAATAATAAAAGGTAATCAGTTTTTGTGCTTTATTAATTTATGATTCGTATTCGCATAGATTTATATTATGAAACGTAGGCAGAAATGGCATTTTTGCTTGACCATAATAGATATTTTTTCAATTCACATAATGATTTGATTGCAATGATAATTCTTATTTTATTCCTAAAATCAGCGATGTGCTGTCTCACAGAAAATAAGATACGATACATTTTTTGAACATATTGCCCATCTATAATATACTCTGTATAATTTAATGCTAATTTTATTGGTTTGAAGTTTGTACATTTGGTGGTAACTGTTCTTAATATTAATTATTTTTATGTTAAAATACGACATGCGTTATCGGAAAATAAATAATATATTATATTGTCAATAATAAGAATACCTTTTACTTTTCCATCGTCCATCTAGCTATCGTGAATGGCAGTCCGAATTGAAAATGATGTCTTCAATTTGTATGTACTATATCCTATTAAAGACCATTCCATCAGACGGTTAAACTATCCGGGAAGATTTTGGACTAGTCTTCGAGAACGAAAGCTTTATCTCAATTGAGTTCTTAGTTCACAGCTATTTTTTCTGAAATTCTGACGTCTCTAAAAGTTTATCTTCATCTAACACGGTGTACTTTTGTTCGGTAAGTTAAACGTGAAGGTGTGATCTTTGACATGCCTCTTGTCAGGCTTTGATAATGGACCTACCTAAAGCTTCAAACATCTTCCAATTTCAAAGTACATTAAAGGTTGCAACATGTGACTACGATGAAACACAAAATATATTTGTATTTATTTTATCTATATGATAAATTATTGTATTTTTACAATCTAAGAAAATTTCAATCATTGTCTCCAACCATGTTTAAAATAGTCTTCAACTTACAACAAATTAACGATACTTACTATTTACTGTCTGTCAGTTCGAGCTCACTCATGTAGTCGAATGCCTGAAAATGCCAAAAGGCAAAACCCGGGTCGTTAGTGACGAAATACATGGAAATGTACAAAATCTCAACAATTCAAATTTGATATAAAATTGCAATTAATAAGCATATAAATTAGAACATTTAAAAATGCATTTATTGTAATACCTATTTTTATGTCTGTATGTAACGCACATCAAAACACTGCGCTTGCGCTTGCGCTCTAGACAGACAGAGTTGAGCGAATGTTGAAAGTTAGTTTTCTGGAAGCGTGTCTTTGGTCAAAAACATATGCAATTGATGTGAAATAGTGGCTCAAATTATGACAAACTATTTTTTTAACCATATCCGCTCCCTACTTGGAGCATATGGCCATCACACGGTTCCTCCGAGATTCTCTATCCCCCGCCAGTCTTTTTGCTTCGCTGAATACATCATATGGATGGTCATCAGAGGACTTCCAAGGCGACGGAATCTATCCGGTTGGTAAAAGACACAGGCAGGAATCAAGTTTCCTTGGGGCAGCCGCTGCACATTTTCAAGCCAAAAACATTGTTGCTTTTTTATTTTGGACGTAATTATTTTGGCTAACTGAAATTAAAATATAAATATTCGAGTTTTCATTAAATTGTAAGTATTAATGAATAGTTTAACTGTCTATAAAAACCATCACTTTTAAGGTGTTAACTGTCAATTCTTGGCGGAAAGGCTTTAAAATATAAGAAAGAATTATATTTCTTAAAATCAGTTGATAATGCTCGTGATGAAACTGGTCCTGATCATTATAAACATGTGGAAGTAGTACAAACAAATTGTTTTTTATTTTTTAAAATAGTCTATATATACGTCCTTGTGTTTTTATTAAAAAAATATTTAA
The DNA here is from genome assembly GCA_022494535.1 of Himalopsyche phryganea. Lineage (NCBI taxonomy): Eukaryota > Metazoa > Arthropoda > Insecta > Trichoptera > Rhyacophilidae > Himalopsyche > Himalopsyche phryganea. The sequence goes on from JAGVSL010000024.1 coordinate 1,290,440, forward strand.
ATATAATTACTTTATTGCATATTTTCTGTTGAGAGTGTCAATAATGGTTAAACATTAAAATAATATCGTAATTAAATCAGTAGAAAATTTTATTTTTAAATAGAAAAAAAAATATAATTTTTTACCTAATTCTACAATTTGTCTTCAATTCTACAAGTCTTCAAAAGCGGTTGTTTGGAAAATTTGATATACTACTTAGGACTCTATAAATAGACTTTACTGTAAATGATAGTATTTAAGTTAAGTCAGTCTTTTCATTCACAGAGCTAAGCACTTTATTATTCTTCTTAGTATATGGATAGAAATTCTTCGAAATAAATGGACTAAATTTACTGCCTCTGGCGTTTATTAATAGAAACTCATTTCGTCTTCCCTGTTTTTGTGCATTCGTGTTACATATCAAAAGCAGAAAGCTTTTCTTTCCTTATTTTAAATTTTTATTAAGTATCATTATTTTTATTAGAAGCCTGCAAAGTCTTTGTGCCCCGTTTCTATAAGCATTATAACTAATGTTTCTTTAACTAATTCATCTGACAGACGAAAGCTTTGTATTCGGCAAAATTGTCAAACTCCCTTACGAATACTTACTGTGAAAATACGACAAAAAATATCCTAACGTGATTTTTGATAGTGACTCGTTACAAAGAATACAGGTTAGGTAAAGGATATATGAGAGGGGTCAAGTAATTAGCTACTCACGCTCGCTGTGCCTCGTTTTTGGGACCATTTATGGGTGGGAGGGTGTGTATAGATCATAGAAATCTATGTCATTTGATACAATTCTGTAAATCGAATGAAAAATAAATGTATGAAAATATTTGTACAAGGGCTTGAACCGCTTAACTGACTGCTACATAATCTCGAATACCTGTTGTTTTTACAAGTTAGCAAATAAATATAAAGATTCAACTACACTTTATAATAAGCAGTATTTATCAGTACGTAAAAATGCAGAAAATGGTTTTTAAATCAAAATATTATGTACCCAATTCAAATTTCATAGCAAATTTCCGTTTGAAAATGAAAATTCAATTTTCTCGTATTCTATTCGACCCTGTGTCGTAGCACTATAGCGGCGTAGTCACCGTAGCACCGTGCTACGAAACTCAATACAGGTCGTAGCATAAACGCAATTCGCGGCTTTGAAACGTTCAACAGGTGTTATATGTACTTACTCGACGACAGTAACCAAGGTAAACTTTTATGCAGGCATAGTAACGTACATACTTCATGTAACCAGCTATTCAGGGTATCGGATTAAAACAGTGGTTTTCAATAGAGGTCTTGGCACTATAGACAGTGTTAAAAATTTGTTTATCAATAATTTCAACCACAACATATTTATAAAACCAAATAAAAAGCTTAAATTGTTTTTTTTATTGGTAATGTGTTTTAATGCAGACATGATTTGATTGATTAATTTTGTTATTTAATCTCTCGATAGTGTAGACTAAGTATTCTTTGTTGAACGATTGGATATTCATATTTTAAAATCCTAGATATGAAATTATTAAAAACTGATACAATTATTAACTTGACACATAGATGACAAGATTTATATTTATACAATAAATTGTATTTGCTTGATTGGAGCAAATAACAAATATGAATAAACATTCGTACAGAAACCATTTAAATTTGAAAAGTTTGAAAACGTGCTACAAACTTCAAGCTATGGTCCATATTTTGTCCATAATATATATATCAAATTTCTATTACATATAATATTTTTTCCATTGTGTCACAAATTGTATTTCAGTGGCAAACTGTTTAAATACCAATAATCATTTGGCAGGTTACCGACCATTTCTTTCAGCTTTTCAAAATCTGTATAAAATAATAGAATTTATAACACTGGCATCGTCCCGTTTCTGACGAAATAGTAGCGTAAAGGGTTATTTAAATAAACATTATTTCAAACCCTTAAATGAAATTGTTTGTAACCATATCCGCTCCCGATTTGAAGCATTTAGGCTTCTAGGAATTTGTAAGGAAATAACACGTGGTTAGCTAATCGCTCTCGTTAGACCCCGCTTTTTGGATCAGATGAGAGGAGGGGATTTTTAAAATATATTAAAAATGAATCACATCCATACAAACAATTCATTCATACATTTTTATTGTTGATTGGCAAACCAGTTATATTCAACATTGGTGTTTTCATTCTACTCATCGCTTTTTACTAGAATGATGATGATTTAATATAATTTTTCTATAACTTTTTTTTTAATTTTAGGATTTTATCTCACTGTTGATCAATCTATTTTACTTACGTTTTCGGACAGAACTTTATAAACCATAAAAGCAGTGACTTTATCCTGTTGTATTTATGGTTGATTCAATGAAATTGATTTTTAATACCGACATGTTTGTTTTAGAGATCTGTTCGTGAGATTATCGCATATCTAATAGTGCAAGTGACGTCTGATAAAATCCGCCATCGTGAAACTGCATTTAAGGCAAATATAATCCTTTGGAAGGCTGCAGCGCTGTAGAGTTCCTCGCTGTTTGGCGTCCTTTAATAAAATACACGAGCTGTATTTATTTACAAAGCATGTGCAAACTTTACAAAGCAAAGTGTTACACTTTTGCAAGTATCGAAAGTTTAACTTCCCAGATGATTTATATTTCTTCTATGGGATTAAAATAATCTCACAGATGAAAATTGGCCCAGCGGAACATATGGGACGATATATTTATAAAAATAAATTATATTTTTTATTTTTTACTGTCAATTCTTCGTCGAACGGCATTATATTTTAAAAATAAAACACAGTTTGTTTTGCTTTGACTACTTTCACATTTTTATTATTAACAGGACAAGCCTGCAAGCAATCTATTTATATGAAATTGAGTGTTAATTCTCGGTATACAATAATTTACAAGATATACAAAACAATTGGTACAATAAGTAAGACAAGAATTTACAGAAAATCATACAAATTACACACTGTCTACAATTAAAATTTTAATGACTTCTTACAAATTAATAACTACTAATCTTAAATCAAAAATTATTCACATTAAAATTCAATTAAATAAGAAAAATATAATAAGTTTAACGCTTGTGATAATGCTCGCGATGAGCGAAACCAGTCCTGATCATTATACAAATGTATTACAAAACAAATTGTGTTTAATTTTTAAAAAAATTTCTACTTTGTAATCAATACCTTTACAATTGATTAAATCAATATTTTTTAATATTTAAATGCTTTATCGCTGACCCTGATCATATTCTAAAAAGAAGGAAAAATACAACAAATTGTATTTTGTCTGTAAATAAAATGTTTATCCGTTTGATGGCTGCATGGAGCTGTAAATGATTGTCGTTTGCTTTGGTCAATTAGCTGAAGGACGGCCACTTTGTACAGAGATAGGTGGAAAGAGTTTTTGGAGGCAGGCAGGATCCAAAGCGGGCTGTATCGCTATTAGTGAATATATATTATTTCAAACATTAACCAATTGACATCTAACTCCATTCAATTAACAAATAAAATATAATAAAACCTAATAAATATTTTAAGCTGACAAATCTATTTTCAAACTAAATTGATTCAAGTATGACGTAAGAAAATTTCGAATGTTTTTCAATTCAAACGAGCCATAGAAAAACTAAATTATTTTACTTACCTTATTAGAGACTTGTAGACAAGTTGACAGGCTCTATTTTGTTTTTAACGTAACAACAAGAGGTTTATTTATTAGTGTTTGAGGTATATCGTTTTTTTCCATTTTATTTACGAGACAGATTGTTCTTTTATGGAACTTGAAATATGCTAAAGTAAATATTTAAGCAGTTTTTTTATGTTCGCTATTTTATTTTTCCGTTCCAAATGTATCAGACATAGAACAACACCAACGATAACTCGACAATGTGTCAAAGCGACTCACTCACACGCAATGTTTTTTTTTGTTCAGGTTCTACCTGTATCGTTTTGAAATGTCACATGCAAATTAGTCAAATAGAACATTTACCGCCTGTCAAGATAAATAACACACCGACGTATTGAGTCGGTAATGGCTTTTTCAAAGTGTTTTCGGCGTCACTTATTACTCAATCATTATTTCGGCTTCGGCAAGCGTTGCTACATTCGCGCGACACCTGTGTCGAAAGATCAACATCTCCAGTCGCTGGCACCAGAATTAATTAATCTCTTTTCGCTTCGGGAGTATTTACGCTCCTCAGCTGATTGATGGAGAGTTGTAAGTCTGCGAGAGAAGGAAAATCATCTTTCACATATCAAGAGTAAAAACATTTTCTAATTGGAATTATTGTTATCGTAAAATATGTCTTAATTATTCATATAACGTCGGCATGATGTTACAATGAATGATTGTGCCCACCGATCATTTTCACAATTTATTATTAAAACCGCGTTTCCGTCATAGTGGCTTACGTTCCGTCTTGTCTGTTCAGCTTTGTGCTTCGTATACTCTGAATATCGTGTAAGATATATAATGTGGTGCAAATTTCCTTACAAGATTGCCAATGTCATAAGCATTGGATAGTCCAGTGCTCGGCAACCAGTGTGCCGCGGCACACCACTGCGTTACACCGCTGCGTTACGAGACGATCCCAGGTGTGCCGCGGTGCCGTGCATCCAAAATGATAAGAAATCGTATAATTTTGATATAAAAAAATTAAAACCACTCATTTGATAAGATATCCGTTTAAATTATTCTCATTGAAACAAATATTATATTATTTTGATAATTAATGGATAGTGCAGCTCCAATGATGGGGAATTAATTTGAAGTTTTCTCCTGTGTAAAACGAAAAAAATCCTTCCGCACAAGTTATACATTACTGCATATATTAGGAAGCATTGATAGCGAAGAATTCCGTACTGGAGTTATTACAAATAATGAAGGAATGTATCAAAATATTGTCAAATCAAGAGCGTTATATACGCATTTTTATTGTTTTTCACAGAATGTGAACACGAGACTATTATTGAAAACATAAAGATTATTTTGGATTTGGCCAAACAAAAATATGTCCATTACTTTTATCCATTCAACTTAGCTTAAATAATTTTTAGTAGTGAAGCTTAGTTAATTTTTTTAGTCACAACTTTTACAAATGCTTTTTTTTAATTCGTAATTTTCAAAAAAAAATTGCGTGCTAAGTGTCCCATCACTTTGAAAAAGTTAAAGAGCTTAGTAGTCTTTTAATAAAAAATATATTGGCAGCTATTTAGAATTCATCAAATAAAAATAAATTGTAAGTTTTGTTTATGAAATTTACATATTTTGACTTTGTAGTGTGCCGCGAAATATCTATGAGTGCTTAGGTGTGCCGTGGGTGAGAAAAGGTTACGTGACACTGGGTTATTTAGTTGATTTCATTCAAATACATTCTTCTTGTGGTATCTTACATGTTTATAACTTCATACTAGTAAGGTACAAAATCAACCCTTAATTTAAAAGCATTTCAAAGACACGCACAAAATTAATTTTCCCAAAGCGGTGGATTGGGAAGACACCGTTAATAAAAATCGCTAATGCTGAATGCTTAAATAGTGTCAAACAATGAAGAAACAATTGATACTTAGTTATATGAAAACAAATCACTTTATGAAACTTTTCACGATAAGCAGCTGAAGATTCATATTTTACACAATGTCTCTTTAATGAAGTCTCATGTTTGGCTATCTCAATAACCCACATGGAGCTTATTCGTCACCATGTCTTTGTAGCTTAAATCTCGCAGTCACTATACAACTTCAATATGTTTTCATTGTTCCAGTCAAAGGTTTGGTGTAGCCAGTAACTTCTTTTTTGCTGGGTTCTGATGCACTTCTTTGCTTAACTTTAAGACAAAGATTCCCGATAATATTAACTTCAAATAACGTGAAAAAGCCCCATAAACCCACTCTGCTTCAATTTAGGATTTTCTCTAATTATAAATAAGTCTTAATGTCCAACAAGACGGTTGTTATTTTGTCAATTTAGCGTTTTGATTGAAGCAAAAATCAATTTCCTGTTCTTTGAAAGTTGATACACTGACATTCACTAATTAATTGCTAGTAGAAGCAATCAAAGTCACTCGTATTATTATTTCTTCTTCCTTGTCTTTCTTCATTTTCCCCTATCTTTCCATAATTGTTCTTTCGTTTTATCACCAAAATTCAAGCCACAAAATCATTGAAAGTACTTCGTAAATTTTACACTTGTTCTTAAAATAATGCATTAATTTATTTCTCCGAGCATCTTTTTTAAATTCCTCTACAAGCAATCTAAAACTTGTCGAAATATATTAGGTCATGGTATGTGTATATATTATATAAAATACTTAGATATGTATGTACCTATTTTTTAATGATTTTATAGTTCTTTTACTTACTTATTATAATTAAACACTCATATTAATTCCACTAGGTATAGCTCATTCCTCATAGATTAAGCTAACTTTCAACAGCATATTTTCACTTTACCTCAAAAGATCTTCATGTCTACTTACTCAGTCCTTCAAAGGCATTCCATGGTCCTGTCAACGCATAGTTCAGGATCAAGGGTTACAAACGGTACGTGGTTTCCCATCGTAATAGAATATCACTTTTAAGGTGTTCATTATCAATTATTGGTGGAAAGGCATTATATTTTAAAAATATAACACAATTTGTTTGTACTACTCCCTCATATGCTATTGGAATAAGTGTAGCATTTGAAAATATTTAATTTCGAACAATAATAGTACACACATTAAGGGTTGATATTCTTTTATTTATATTATCCACTATCCACTGCATATAAGTTTTGTAATTTTTAAATTAAAACTAAATCTTCTGACATTTACTGACTCATTTCAACTGTCCCTTTGCTCACCTTTTCTTACTAATTATATTAACACACTCTCTTGAGACAAATCCAGTATATTAAAAATTATTAATACTCAGCGAGCAATATCGTTCAATATCTTTTGAATAGTTCCACTTACAAATTTTTTTTACGGACTTCTGTAGAAATAACCAACCCAGCTTTTCCATTTCTCCAAGCCACGTCGGTTTACGATAAACTTTTAAAGATTCCGTAAATAACCTTAATTGAAAAACATCACCTAAATACATGTCATTCAAATTTCTAATTGATTAGCGTACCGGGCATCCAAGCTTGAAAGGTTACTAACTGAACCGTTGCGGACAGATTTTAATTTGCTTTGCTAAAGTAACTATATTATTTGGATCACGGAAAAAGATGTATTCTCTGTCTGTCTGCCACTTACCCGCGTCAAGTCTACCATCAAAACTTCCCAACTTTAACCTCCGAATTTCCTTTCTTTCATAAGCTGGGCGTTTTGAAACATTCACAGTTAAATTAATCATTTTAAAATGCTTTATTAGTAACAGATTTAATCACCATTAAATAATAGAACCTTAATTCTTTCTTATTTTATACTAATATTTAGGGCTGTGAGTTGTGAATTCGTTAAATGCCCTATAAAAGCATTATTATATATTCATTTTAATTATTTTGTTTGACCTATATTTTTGTTATTACTATTCTGTGCAATATCCATTCAGTATTTTTATATCAAACTCGAAAACAGGATTTTTTTGTATTTTAGAAAGAAATCGCAGCAGAAATTTTTTTATATACCTTGAAATAAACTCTCACTAGAGATATATATACTAGACAAGAAAAAAAAACAAAAACCCACACGCAATATTCAAAATTTTTATTTATATTAAACTTTTTGTATATTGGACTTGAACCAGAAATCAACTGTTTACTGGAAGTAATATTAAATATTTATTTTCATGCGTATAATAGTTGAAGACATAAAGATGTCAAAAGGCAAACTCCGAGTTTTAAAGACAGTGGAAACTTTTAATGTGACTTTAATGTCAATTCTTGGTGGAAAGGTATTATATTTTTAAAATTAAGCAAATATTTTTTATTTTTTAAGTACAGAAACTAGTCATATGTTAAAATGGAATTAGATAAAATATCTACTAATAAAAGTATAAATAGATTATTCAAATGTTTTAAAACAATTAAATAGTAAAGAGTGAAGCATGATCGTGATTGCGAAAGATTTACAAAGAAAATATGAAAGTCGCTTCTTTTCCATTGTCTGTGGTTGAAATGAGCAGCTCTCTCGTTTAAATGTCTGAATATACTCGTATTTTGAGGTTAGAGTCAAGACGTTTTATTCGAGAAGCGTTGGAAAGGATTTGTACCTAAAACGGTAGACAGGTAATTTTCTCTGAAATGGCAGGTACGTTAGTAAACCTATTTGCTCATTTAAATTTTGTGCCTACATGCTCGAATTGAAGCCGCGTCAATTTACATATTGCAAATAAGAACTTCTCAATAACGGCTTAAAATTGTAGTGTAAAAAATAATTTAAATGCTCCAATAACGTCATTGTTATTTTTATTCGCCCCCAACCATTTAACATTAATGAATTTTCCACAGAATTGTACGTTTTAAAGTGACTTTGTAATTAATAAACTTAAAAAAATTGATAACGTTATATCACAAAGAAAAAATGTGACGTAATTTATTGCTTTAACTTGTTGTGCAGTTACTCTTTTTGTGTTTAAAGAAGGCAGTTTATAATCGCCAATGTGGAGTATATCAACTCACTTTAGAGAATAATAATAGTTATTTACCCAATCATCTTAAATGACAATTAAGATCGTTATTGGATTAACATTTTTTCTCTGAACGCACCGATATTATAAGGTAGATAAAAGGATATGAAAACTCCACAGATATCCATATCGTTAGATACGAATTCATAAATTGATATTAACAAATTTACGTTTCGGCATACGAAGATCACGACTATCGATATTTTGTATTACATGATTTATATTTTGTTTCATTTCTCTTATGGTATCATACCAGAAATTCATATTGAACTATATCAATTTAATTGATTGTATGAATACTTCAACACCAAACATTACAAGTTTATACGTTTTGTAAATCAATTGTTACTACCAACAGTAACATAATATAAAATCTCAAGTAGTTCCCATTTTTTGATACAATACTTAATCAACTCTCAATTTGTAGCCTCAATTTGTCTACTCTGGTTTATCTAGCCTTATTTTGAGCTTTAATCTCGTGCTGCAAAATTGTATACTATTACTTAACTCAAAGAGTGTTTATTTTGTAGCGTACATTCTCATTTTTCTTTTCAAACTACAAGTATCATGTCATTTTTTTAAATAAATATTTCACACTCCGAAAAAAACTAGGTTTATGAAGATAATGTTTTAGGTTAGAGCAAATAGCTTTAATGCAAATGTTGATTGTGGAAATTCAAGTATAAAAATATAACTCAGTGGTTGTCAACATTTTTATACCTATCTCCCAGTTTTGCATATTTTTTATAATAAAATTTCTTCATTACCCACCAACATTGCAGTAATTCATTCCAGTGTAACCATGCAATAATTTTATTTTTAATAAGAAAGATTGTATTAACATATTAAAGAAATAGTGTGAATTGAAAAACAAGATCTTTATTATTATCATTTTTTTAAATTATATTTAATGGTTAATGAGAACCTTCAGCCTGATGCTGTGAGACTAAATATTTAATGGACACTATTTTTACACAATTTATTACACGATACAACGCAATTTCAAGAGTGACGTTTACCCTCACAAATCTAAGTTGGTAATGTGTTTACAAACAAACAAGTCGAAAGTCGACCGCTAGATCAGAATATGACAAATATTTTGTTTTATTCGGATTTAATGCGAGAAAGGTAGAGAAAAGGACACATATCTATACACCCCTACTCTTGGCCGTTGGGTTAGCGCAGCTAATTATCTTCAAAATTTCTTCAAGTACGTACCAGGTTGATGACCGCTGATTCGATTCTAACTTACATGGTTTCTTTATTATTATTCATATGCTAGCTACTTTGATTTTTTGAAAAATCTTAGTTAATTGAGCATTACTGAATACTAATGCACAAACCGTATTCGATAAAAGACGAAAAAAATTCAATGTATCGTATCCACTAAAACGAAACATTTTTAATAGACTTAAGAAAAAAAATATTTTAAAGCCAATACCACTTTTTCCAATTCAAATCAATTTGAATATAGTTGAAGAATATTTTTAAAATAATGAATTCAAATTAATCGACGTCACAAAAAATGAAGTTCATGTCTCATAATTAACAACGGTTAGTATATACTGTATTATATATTCAAAAAAATGTTTGTATTGAACATTGATTTAATAATATTATTAATTTAAAAGTGATGTGTGAATATTTAAATAGCCATTATTTTAATTTTAAATGAATACAACTTGCAAAAATTTGAAATCCGAATCATACAAAATGTTCATAAACGCCATTTCTTGCTGTCTAAGTAATTAAAACACTTTCCACGTTTTCAACCGCCATTAAAGTGAAGATAGCTAAAATTATGGCGAGCAATAATCTGAGACAAGAGTTGTTATCAATTTTTCTCCCATCTTTTTTTCAGTGAAATTTTTATACCTTTCCCCTTAAATAATAACAGAGACGAACTAGTAATGTAAATTTTCAGTATTATTATTCATTACAAATCTATTTATTGTCATACGAAAAGTTTAGATCATGCAATACATTAAATTAATTAAAAAATAAACATAGACCTGTAGCTGAGTGGTATACGTCGTTGTCTTCGACTGCGGTGTTCACTCGTTCAAATCCAAGTACGGACAGTTTCGTAAATTGATTTTTAGCCGATCAATGTGTCTGAAGGCTAGTTTCTAAATTCCCTCCCATCCAGCTATTTCTACAAAAGGATCATAGCGAGAGCGATTAGCTACTGCCTTTACCGTATCCTTATATCCTTTACTCTTTTTTAAACAGATATGTTAAGAATTTTTTTTATTTTAAATCCATGTCCGCTCCCAACGTGGAGCATATAGCCTCCTAATGGAGGTATCTCAACAGAATTTTTCTCTGAGAACTGCTTGTTACTCAGTTGCTCAACCTCTCTTTTGTTGAAGAGAATTGGGATAGTAGGATAGGGCTAGGACAGGACTAGTGGTTAGCTAATTGCTCTCGCTACACGCTACTACCAACTGCACTGCGGACGCCGACGAAGAATTAAAAAAACTTTAGCGTGAAATAAGTACCTTGTTATAAAAGTCGGGCAAACACCACATCCCACGAAAGTCGTGTTTTTATTGTTTGTGATAGTGAAAGTGATGATCTTTTAAATAAACTCATTAAAATTATCAGAATCCAACGGTTTTATATAGATCTTTTTAGTTTAAAGTTCTTACATAGTGTCAAGAGATTACACTCAACATCTATTTGAACGAAATCAGAAGACATATGTCCAGTGATATCGATCCACACATTGACACATCGTCCAAACATTGACCAATCACAGAGCTAGAATTTACTTTTAAGTGTCATGGCTGTCGGGCTTGATGTAGAGTGGAATGTGTATGAAATGAAAAATCACCTCTGCTGTACATTTTCATAGATGGCTTGTGTCCTACTTTGATACCAATGTACTCAAATGATGAATGTAATTTTTTTTTAATTCTATTAAAAAATATGAATTCTTTCATAAATTAATTAATTTTTTTTTTTTGGTCAAGTTGACGATGGTTAAACTGATATTTTACGTAAAGTGGTTAAAATAGTAAAAATATCAGAACACCAAAAGAGTACAAGGTATCATTAAATTAGAATTCACTAGTATAACAAAACTCTTTCCTACCCACCCGATTCTAAAATCAGGAAGTAACGAGAGCAATTAGTTAACCACTAATTCTGTCCTAACCTTATCCTTCTATCCAAACTCACTTCAAAAAAGGAAAGATAAGCAACTGCTTCCTACTCAAGTCTGAATTTATTTTGTTTCTGATAAATGGAGACCTGATAATTTTATTACTAATATTATATTAATTTCATAATTCACCCCTGCTTATACTGCTGTACACTTAGCTTCCAGATGTTTTAATGATGATACTCTAGAAGTACGACTGCTGTCATACGATTCACCCTTCAGCTTTGAATACAACCTGATTTAAAGGGTAGTTTTATGACACTTGAGGACAGAAGTAATGAAAGCTTTCCGCTTTTACATATTTTATATTTATATTCTCTATTAAAGTAATAACAACGTATATGGCATTTTTCCCACAACTTCACTTTTCACATAGTGCATTATAATACAAATTGCAAAGTTTTTTTCTTTTATACGAATTTAAATAATACATTGAAAAAACTTGTTTAATTTCATTAAGTAATTCAGCATCCAACTGATAACAGTAACTATTCAAATGCACAGATGTATGTGATATCTTTCCTTACCACCCACACTAACCGTAGCTGGAAAAGCGTAGTAGAGATATTAGCTAACCGCTAGTCCTTCCTACACAAATCTATGTTTTTTATTTATTTTTATAGATTAATAAGAGAAAAATATTTGGCATTACAGCTAATAATAGCCAAGGCGCCATATTTTTTGAAACTAGAAAATTGTACGAGACAAAATCTATGAGAATTTATACTAGTCATTCGAGATCCACTCAAACAGAATTGATACTATGTCCAACTTCTCAAATTGATTTTTTTTTTTTAATTTTATGTTGACCTTGCTAGGATTTGAAATCAGACCCTCCAGATTGCTAGGGCAAAGCTCTTTGCCATTTCAAAAATGTTTGAGTAACTTGAAAAACTTCGGCTAAGATTTTTCATTAGTAATCCACATGCTCCACATAGGGGGGGGGGAGGAAATGGTTAAACAAATATTAAAATAAAATGCAATTTGAACTTTTCGTTTATTCTAGAATAACTGTTTAACATGAACAATAACATAAATTACTCCCTGTCGAAATACAACCATCGATTCGCTATACCACCATAAATGATGGAAAATAGACAACGGCAAAATAGATGTTTTAAGCATCGAAACATTGATTTCAACCATAGTAATTGATTGTTAACATTACTTTGATTCCTGGTAGAATCGTTACCGATCAATGGAACATTATACTCTTTAAATCACGTAGGGTGACTCCTATAGTAATTGGACACTTGAGGAAGTACTTTCCTTTAACAGTGTATAAGTAAAAAAAATAAGGATGTAGGAAACATGTAAGATATGTAGAGATGAGGAATTTAATGAGCTTCAAGTAAATGAACACAACAGTAATAAAAACAAAAGGTTTTTTACATATTTGTATTAGACTGAAAAATATAGAAATATATAGTAATTGGACATACTTACTTTTAAGGTTAGTTGTTGTACCATTATTTAAATCTCAATGAATATTGACATCTTGTAATCTCTGACGCTTTTCTGAAAAGTTTCGTTACGAATTTCACGAAACTTTTATAAAGTAAATGTCACTAAAATATCACTGTTTCTTAGAGTCTGCTAACACAGACATGTTTTTTTACGATTTTGACCTGACATCACATACAAATGAAGTTTTCTCAATATTGTCATCTAGTTTTTTTTTTCATGTCCGCTCCCAGTGTGAAGCATATGGTCTCCTAATGGAGGTATCTTGACAGAAATTTTCTACGAGAACTGCTTGTTACTCAGTTGCTCAATCTCTCTTTTTTCGAAGAGAGTAGGGATAGAAGAATATGGCTATGACAGGACTAGTGGTTAGCTAAACGCTCTCGCTACGCCCCGTGAGGATGGGATTGGTGGGAAGGAGGACTCAGACTACGAACAGAAATCCATAAATCGATTAAAAGATCAATTTATGAAAACCGTCCTCACCGGGATTTGAACCCGAGACATGATCTAGTAGTGGATAATTAAATTTACAGTTACATAGGGATAGAAAGACTAGATATATTTGTCTCCTTCACACCAACAAGAATGCTTAGCTACTCTTGTTTTCGACGTTTAAAGTTGAAGTGTCCAATAACTATCGCCGTCCAATTACTATAGCAGTCACCCTATTCTGTTTTGCTTCTAAGGATTTCTCATATTTTCAACTGAAGTTGTTAGCAACATCACATCATATGGTAGCTTAAACCGAGATATGTAATAAACCATATGAAAATGGTAAACCAACAAAACGCCTCAAAGCAAACAAACGAAAAAAGGGAATAAACAATGAGCCATTATATTAAACCTAGCGAAAAATTTAATTAAAATTTTTTTACATTCCATTCGCGTAGGTTCAGCCCCTCTTATTATGCGCGTATACTTTCGAAATAATTTCGCGTTTGTTTTTAATTCGATAATAAATATTTTCACCATTTCTGTTTTCTCCGATTATTGTAAAATGGCAAATATTCGGTCTGCCTCCTTATGTATAAATAAGAATGCCAAACTTTTTGAGAAATGTGGGACAAATTTTCTTACACAATCCTCAAATATTATTTATAATTTCGTCATAACACAGTTACCGTTATTCGCCTTAGCTAATAAACCGCTCAGCTAGATATAATAATTTTGAGCGCTATTAAATATTACTAAAAACTATAAATATCGTCACTGTTCTGGAAGAAAACACTAAATTGAAAAAAATACTTTTTGAGTTAGTTAAACTAAAATGTCCTTATTTCAAATTCTACCGTATAGAAGAACATATTTAATTTTATAAATAATACTTTTACTCAAAAACACTCTTGTACAAACAAAATAAATGAAAATTGTATAGCTTTTGTAACAATTGAAAAACGTCAAAGTCCATTTACTCAGAACTAGTATTTTTCAGTTAGTGTCTTCTTTCAGAACAACGACGATATTAGCATAATTAATATTAGTGTCTTTAAAATTTTATCATAATTAATGGAATTTATATTTCAATGATAGGTAAGAATTAAAAATACAGTTGTATTGGACTTTGTTCAGTCAATGCCTAATTTAGTCATCACATAAATATTACAATATGTAGATTAATTTAATTATCATACTTAATGTGATATCTAGCATAGATTATTTTTTTTACTATAGTTCACTATTAATGTAGTATTAAATATATATTCAATTTACTAACTTCATAAAATTGTTTGAATCTTTCGTGTATTTAACTTTGTTATTCCACATGATTGTTCACACTCCACAAACAAGTGGAATAACAAAGTAATCAATCATAATTTTTGAATGGCTCTTTCTTCTTCTTCATCACATTTTAACACTGCACAATTCCACTTCAATTTATATCACACTTTAGGTGAGTTCCTATCGCTTTCTTTAGTGATTTCCTTCATCATCTTCTGTTTCTTTTACCTGAAATACTGCCAAAGACTATTAGTCCAAAGAATTGCATAACACTGTAAATTTAGGAAGTGAGTATTTTATTGACGTCTTGCTTATACACTACCAAATCATTGGTTATAGGGTCAATCTACAATATCTTCACCATTTGTCTTCGTCACTGCATTTCAAAAACATTTGTAAACGCTTTTTTTATAAATACGATATCTTTAGAGCGAGAATTAAAATAATTATGTGACAACGTTTATTGTCATATGAAAATTTGATTTAGTAAATGTATACAAACGTTTTGAACCAGTTACCAATGTAATTTCTATCATTGATTAGTAAATTTAATGATCTCTTCTATTATCTATTTTAAGTAATGTTATTTTACGTTGTTAATGTTATATTTGGTACATTTAAATCTTTATTTTTAAGGTTGAATATAATACATATTTTGAATACAAATTCACCTTAATCCTTAAACACCTGAGTATTCCTGTTATCCATTTTACAGCTTACACACAAATAGTACTGCTATTTTGGTGTTTGAGATGTTTAAAAATACCCCAGGTAAGCATAGTCACCCTGAGTTACCCACTTGTCCCACATAATCGCACCCTATTTTAAGGGGGCTCTTCTAAAAATAGACTCCAGCTCTCGTCCGGCCCTCGAAGGTTTGGTCCCGTTTTTGCATAGATACCAAAACGATTAAAACTAAGCTTTTGACTTCCACCAAAATGAATACTTTGAATGAAGCTTTCGTCGCTAACGGTACTAATTGCCAACTTCCTGTTAACATTGGTTTATTAGGACAAAGAAATGAACCAGCTAGGTCAGTATCATTACTGTACAACCGATTTCCTTACAATTTAATAACAAAGCTCTTTGAGCATACATTAAATGAAGGAAATTTACTCCTTATCAAAATGGTTATATCTAATTATTAAACCTCTTCCTCATGCCAAATATTAATGTATCTACAGTTGAATCAAGAATCCCGTAACAATTTTGGCAATGCTTCTTTTACTCCAGTGTTCCCCAGCTTTTTTACACCTACGGCCCGGTAAAAAAAGGATTTCACGGACCACTAATGCTGAAATAAAAATGGTTTTTATGTAATTTTTTTAAAATCTTATATTGTGACAGATGGACGTAACTATCACCAACAAATATACATACGAAATTCTTGGAAATATAGTTAGGTAGGGTTTTACATCTGTGTTCACTATCCAAGAGCAAATATTGCGGTTCTCTCGTAGTGTACCTGAGAAGATTTACGACTGTCGATTCTGAGAATACCAGCGACCATCGTGTCACATCATCCAACCAATTATAATTATTTAACAATAAATAAAAATATAAATAAATGTGCAGGCGAAAAAAATCTTATATTTAGTATTTTTGCATGGCGAATTTCTTGAAATTTGGCATACTGTTTGCGGCCCAGCGGAAAGTCTCTGCAGAGGCACTGGGTTAGGGAACACTGCTTTACTCCATTATATATTTCGTAGCCCTATATTACTTACTTCTAACTGTATGAAACACAGTAATTATATGATTTATTTTAGCATCGTTACTAGTTTTAATCTTTGAACTGCTTTCGTATGTTGGATGCCGACGTTTACTTTTCCATTCACTTTACTTGGGAATTAAAAAATTTACAATTCGACCTTGGTAGCCTAGTGGTATGATTTCTACTACAGTGATCAGATGGTTAAAGGTTCAATTCTTGTATTTTCTCCTCGAGTTGATTTAGAATGACTCTGTTAAAGTTAGCAATATTTTTTATCTCAAGTGATTATTAAATTATTTGGAAAAATTACAGTCACCTGTACTGGCATATATAAAAGTTTAAAATTATATATATAAATCATAAAAGAAAATTAAAAAATAGACTTATATTTTTATTAAGCGCAAAGTAAAACAATATGTAAACTTAATACAAATATAATTGACTGTCAAAATAACTAAAACAGAGACTGTTTCACTTAGAATAAAATACAAAGATGCAAAGTTGTTTAACTGTTTTGACATATTTGCTTGATTTATTTCATTTTTGTTTATTCTAAAGCCCCCATAAATCATGTAGAAATAATGATAAACAGAGGAAGGCGGAAATATCAAGGTTTTTCTTTAACCCGAATTATTAGATTTTATAACAAAAATAGTGAAGCCAATTTCGACATCAAAATTGGATTTTTAGGCAACGTATTGTTCAAAATGAGACATCGTTTGTTGACAGTTCATTTATTGTGGACCCAAATTAAAATTCTCTACAATTTATTTTGGGTGAAATTTGTACGTCGGCTGCTATTTTTTACATCCACCCATATTTCATTATATAAATTCGCCCGACTACATCCATACAAAATTACAGTACGTATAAATCGTAATGCTTTCGTTAAGCGAGCTTTGTGTATAGGATTAGTAAAGTATATCGTTAAAAAGCAACCATTTATTTAAAATTAACTCCATACTTTTCAACCATAATATAATTATATTCAATATGTTTTAACGAGTGAATAATAGTTTTTGAGATACATTTTACCAAACTTTGTATTTATTTAAGGAAAAAATCACATTACATATTCTCGTAATGACAGTATTTGTGAAAGACATCACATTCGTTAAAATTGTAAGGGCTATTTTGTGGTATACTGTATTGAAAGTTTTAAAAGCAAAAACGTAACTGTCCATCAAAGTCATATTGTGAGAAATCAAATAAAACCGATAATGCGGTAATATCGTTGCATATATTTTGTAAGTAAACTCATTTTATTAATTTATTTTTGACAGTTTTCTAGGAATATTGCAATTGATCTATTAAGTTATATACATACACAATAATATATAGAATATTTTTTGCATTCATATTTTCATTTTCGACTTTTTGTGGACAGTGACGTTGTTGCTTTAGTATTAGTAGGTTTTTCTCTCATTACGCGAAAATCGTTAATCGTTTTCCGACGTCTAAAAAATATGAAATGTCGAAATATATTTTTTTTCTTTTAATAATTGCACTCTCAAAGTATTTGCTTACACTATTGCACTTTTATTTAAATGGAAGTAGTAAAGTTTTCAAGCCTGTCTAGCAAACATTTGACACATATTTTTCAGAAATGCTTTCATTTGATTTACGTCGTGATTAGATTATGGTTTATCGTAGGTTATCGAGATCTAATGCCTGAGACAAAATCGTTGAATAAAGTATTTTTAAGAACGTGATCATGACGGAATTTACAATTTATGAAATATGACGATTCTATAAAGATTTTTGAAGAGTTCGTTTTCTCTGGCTGATATTTAAAGTAGAATTAAACTGAATATATTTTTTAAAAAAAAAGTAGAGTAAGAATAAATTTTATTATATACGTCTTTTAACAAAAAATCTCAAAAAGAGGAATAAATAGTAATCATTTCCGGGATATGTTTTCATTACCTTTCATTGTGATTAAGTCAGAGTCCGTCGTCTGCTTCGACACCACACTCGTTATTTCCTTAGATTATATTTAAAGAATAAATAGGCGCTATTATAATCGTTAAATAATTTTATAAAATATTATTTTTTGACATGTGAAATTTTTTAGTAGACCATGACTATAATATAACTACTGTATGTAGTACAAATGATGCTTCGCGTGGTTTCCCTTAGATGAATCGTTTTCTTGTCGTATTACAGTGATCTCCAGTCCATTTTCATAAGTAATAGTTCCTAATTTGACTATGATTATCAAAAATACATAAATTGCTGTTTAAGGTGATGCCCCGTGATATCATAGGGAGCAGTATAATAGGGCAGCTGATATTATGTTACATTAACACAAAAATCCATAAACATTCTCGAATAATACATTAGAAAAATTAATAAATATTGAATTTGAAAGTACCTACTTAAACCTGAAATATTCTAATCGGCAGATCATTCAACTTCGGAGCCTGACTATAGTGGCCTACTTTATTGTATGTAGATTATTTTCCCAACATAAACATTCGATTCGTTAATGAATTATATCTAAAATAACAGTTTTATTCTCTGATAAACTTGTGAAAACCTTTAAGTTTTATAAAATTTTATTTCCAATATGATATACAGAGGTACTCGACAAGTAAAATATGAAACTTCAATCTGTGAATTCTCTGCTTGCTAGCCTTGTCGTCAGACATTCTTTTCTTCGTCTTCGCCCTGCAGCAGTTCCTGGCATAAAAATCAGAATCGCTTTCTTGGACAAAGTTCCATATTCTATAGAGTTGCTATATCAGCATGTAACTGAAGTTTTCAATTTGTGTTTACTTTTTATTCTGTTTCAGTATGGAAGCTTACTTCAAACACAATTAGTTCTTTGAATATTTTTTGTATTTTAAAATCGATATTATCCGCAAAACCACAATACATATAATACAGTGGTAATATTCTTTAATTGCCGTCCCACTCGTTTACATTTTCAAGGTTTTTAATACCCGAGTCCCCCAGGGTTGAATTTTCGTTGTAATTTTTTCTCACCCACCGGGTGTTGGGCAGCGATTTGCTAACCACTAGTCCTTTCTTAAACCTATCATACTATCTTAACACCTTCTGAAAAGGGAATTTGAGTGACTGACTTACTATGTTTATCGACTGTGGAAAGACAAGAGGACGTAACCACACACAAAAAATATTGTGTATAGCCCGCACAAAACATGTATTAAATTCTATATATAGTGATTATAGAAAAAAAATATTTGGAAAAGGTGGAGGGATACGTCCTGCCTTTCTACAGTCGATATATCATGTATATAAATATAGTGTATTATCACGTTTTGTGTGAGTTATACACAATATTTTTGGTATGGGTTACGTCTTTTTCCTTTCCATAGTCGATATATAATATACTCAACAACGAGAAAAAATCCCATAGTTTAATAAAATAATACAGGCACATTTTTGAATAAGAAAAGTGGTTCCATTTTGTCGCAAACGTTATATAAATATGATAATAAATTAAAAAGTAAAACTATTTACTGACTCTCTTTTAGTTATTATCGTCTGTTTATCGAATTAAAAACATAAATCATTATTTCCAATTGTATGCAAGTTATAATAGTGGTATAATTAAGCTCCATAACGGATCTATGGTCGAGTGGTCAAATTCGTTGACTTCGGTTACAATACTCGAATACACAGACTCGAATGCAAGTACGGACAGTTTCATAAATTGATTTTTCAATAAATTTATAAATTTCTATTTATAGATGTATGTGTTGGGCAACTGTTCTCTGAGAAAAAATCTGTTGAGATACATTTCCTAAGGAGTCCTTCATCTTGGGAGCGAGGGAGCATAGTTTAAAAAAATATGCTCAATCAATACCCAAACACAATCTCGATACCATATTTCGCATAGAAGGTTATATTCATTACTTATATTTTGAAATATTTAGGAAATTCGTGCCGTTTTAATTAATAATCTCTTTGGCACATCATTATCTGACAGCAAATATCTGAGAAATATTGTAGACAAGTCTTTGATGTACAGTGAAAAGCTTTCAAAAATATTTAAAGTATCCAAGAGGTACTTTTAATAATAACTTACAAGCCTGCTATAGCTTTTACACAGTTTGTTTATTCAAAGCAACTGTTATTCACGTTAATCTTCGATGATCGAAAATAGTGATTAATTATTGGGCACGGGAAAGTTTTTCAGTGACATCTATCTATCTATCCATAATATTTGTAAGAAATCTTAAAATATTACATATAATCCCGTCAGTAATTTATAATATTGATCCTTAGGATTATGAAAACAGATTATTAGAATATTACATAATGTTTTATACTTATATATCCCACTGATCGTCTTCTTTATTCAACGCTATAGAGCGATAGTAGCTTGATTTAGCTATTTTTTTTTTTTTTAAATAAAACACAATTAATTTGTACTACTTTCACATATTTATAATGAAAAGGTTTCAAAAAGAATACAAGCATAACAGGCTTATTTACAGGCACCATTTAACACACCTTTTCATGTCTTTTTAATACGCCTCATTGTTCATTCAATAAGCAATTTTTCTCTTCACGTTAATCTTCTAATTTGATTTCAATCAAATCATTGACATTTTTTTTTTAAATATGTATCGAGCAATCGTTTTTCATTTGACATCTATCATCGATTCTATCCATAATGATTTCAAAAAATACGAAAATGATTTAAAATATTTTACAGATATAATCCAAATGGTGTATATTGAAAAATAAACTGACCACTTTTTGGACAGGAAACATCATTTTACATAGATTTTAGGTTTAAAAATTCTGACCCCTCAATCGATTTACGTCACTATTATATCGACACTTCCTAGGTATATTCCCCTATCTCCAAACATGAGAATTTACAGGAGTGCATTTCAAAGATACATAACATAACTTACCATATATATGTTTATAAATATGTTTTCGATAAAGACAGTTTTTAATTTCTCCTAAACATACATCAATTGGCCAAAACACCGTCGATATAATGGGTAAACACAATTATCAGATCAAACCTTTCAACATATTTTAATTTTCCATTGAATTGTCGCAGTAAACATAATCGAAATTTAGTTTGATTAGAAAACTTTATTTTTCTTCTCAACTTTCGGCTCCCTGAGAATCAAACAAGAAATTCTGTCGAAATTTGAATTAATGGCTTTCCCTCACAACTTTGGAACTAACTTAAAATGTTTTCAAAAAACTTTGTCACTGTCTATAATCAGAAATCTTTTCGTTGTGAACATTCTTTACATACTAATTAAACATTTTTTTTATTCTCTTTTTATAAGACTTTGTAGACTCTGTATTTATCTTCAGAAACCATCAATCAATTCCGATGTTCAATGAAGACATACTCAATTCAATGGTTCCCGGTAGTTAGTCAGATTGTCCTTTCTTTTAATTACAATATGAAAGAACTACTAAGTTTTAATCGCTCTCAATATCTCGATATCCATTTAAAATCTAAGGAGAAGAATATGCTTTAAGGAATAAAAGATTAAAACGTTGGTAAATGAAAACATTGATGTCTGCGCATTATCGTTCGATTTGATATGCTTCTCAAACATAATAATAAAACATTTTTGTGACGTAGATGTGACGCAATGACACGGCTATTTTGTTCCAGGCAAACATAATTCTCTTTCATCCAAAGAATCTGTTTTATTAAGTTATCTTTGCTAATCCTATTTGGTAGTAGGCAATAATTTGAAGGACAACAAAACTTTATTTCGGAGCGTCTTAGTTCTCAAACTGCCAAAGAAAGTTGGCGGAACTTTCGCAGCCTCGGGGATATTTGAACAACTGGAGATAAATTATTATGGCTATGGAATATCGAGGAGCATGTAAAAACAGCCCGCGGAAAGCTGACGTCTTACAATGAAGTAGGCAATATTTAGCATCTTGTTGTTATTAAAAAGCTTAATGTTGTTTATAAACTGTGAATACATAGTTGACTTAGTACGCGAGTACAAAAACGCCGAATCAAAGTAGTTAGTTATCTTTTTATACATATAAAACAATACATTTCTTCTTTGGAAGGTTATCAGACTGATCATTCGTTCATAGGAAAACTTGTAAAATCAGAAGCCATTACGTCACACAAACAATTTCTGTAATAGTTGCATTTAAAGCATTATTATTTTTAAATTACTTTCTCTTCCATGTACAATTTTTTTGTGAATAAAAAAGACGTTCATTATAATGATTAATCTTTTTGGAAATTTGGTATCGATGAGATGTAGTCATAAAATGCTTTCTGCCAGAATAAAAAAATAGCAATACTGTTTTATTTCAAAGTCATTTTATCATATGACTTCACGCGTTTTACCAGTACATAGAATCCTAAATTGCCTACATTTTGATATTCAAAACAGAAAACCATCAAAAACTGACAATGCGTTCTGTCAGTAGGTACAAGATCGATATAAGAAACTTAAAAATCAACAAAGTAGTTAGATATAGTCTCTATTTTTACACGGCATTAGATTTACACTTCTTGGTTTTACATTGTGAAATTTTTTGTAAAGACATTATGTTTATTAAATGAAACAAATTTGTTAGTACCAATTCCAGATTTTTATGAAATTATATGAACCAGTTTCACAGAACCACTGTGTCTTTGAGATCGTAAAAAAAGCGTTCTCGTCAGATAAAAAACGTCTCGAAAATTGTTTCCTCAACCCTGTATTCAAGTAGTCAATTCTTTTAGAATTTCCTTAGGTTTCAGGATTCAATCCAGAAATTCTTTCAAACGTCGATTTTTTCCGTCGATATGCGGATTTTAATTGAAACGCATTAATTCATCGTTGGCTATGATTACAGATGTCTCGGGCTCAATTCATAAATTGATCTTGAAAATCAATTATGGATTTCTGTTCGTTGTCATGCATGTTTGTGATGTCTAAAACTCCTCCCTCCCACACATCCGATCCTCAAAAACGGGGCGTAGCGAGATCGATTAACTAACCACGAGTACTGTCCTAGCCCTATCCTTCTACCACCACTCTCTTCGAAAAAAGAGAGGTTGAGCAACTGAGTAACAAGCAGTTTTAGAAAACTCCTGTTGATTTACCTCAATCAGGAGGCCATATGCTCCACTTCAGAGCGGACATCGGTAAAAAATCCATCAAAAATGTTCATCCCTTCACGCAAACCCTCTATCCAGAATGAAATCCAGAATGAAAATGGAGCTTAGAGATATCGTCTAGCCAACTACAACTCTTTTCTGAACTCCATCATAACATTAATTCTATAAATGCCCCACTTTGGGAACGGACAACAAATTATTTTACAAAATAAATTTGTTATTTCACTTAGATTGAACCGTTTATTCGGTTTATATATTTATTTACAAATCAATAAATTTTTCATTGCCATGGAAGCCGAATAAAGAATGCAGCATTTATTAGCGGAAGCGTGAATGTCAATCTTTATTAAGTCATGAATAGCAATAGTCCAACTTTTGAGTAATTTATTAGAAGACGGTTGACTTCTTATAAATAATATTACTGAACTAACTTTCATGTAACAATAATAACAAAATGAACTACTTATAACCTCTGGTTCTTTTACACATTCTTTATACAATCATGACTGGTTTTGTTAAGCGAGTAAACATTTTCAACTGATATACTCACGTAACTTTAAATCATCATCTCATCAACTTGGAAACACTACTAGTAGTAACAAAAATCTATGAATTTAGTTTCACAAATACAATGTAATACAGTTTATATTATTTGTTTCGTCATCATACCATCATCTTGGTTTTAACGATGGCATGCTCCCTAAATTGCTACACATTCTAGTTGTTCGAAAGTATCATATTTTAGGTTATGTGATTGATTTTATATATATATTTTTAATGTGGCTCATTAGTTAGAGATTGTCTTACTTTGAAAACAATTTTTTTAGTAATCATTACGTACTTCTAATTATGTATATAAATACTGCAATATTTATAAATATTATGAGAGAAAACAAAACATCTCGCTATAGCACTTTCGATCTACTAACCATAATTTGCAAGTCTTATTTTTTATTTGGACGAATAAATGTGCATCGCATAATATGAAAAATAAGTAAATAATTATTTTTTCCGACTAAATGCTATTCTCAGAAATTATATGAAACCACAAAAAGAAGACAAATTGTATTTTTTTAAATATTGTTACAAAAAATATCTACCATGCTTATTAATGCGGTGAAAAATAAGAATCCTGCTGTACAAATATCTAATTTCAGCAGTGCATTACTAATGAAAACTTAAGTTGGCTCTTTGCAGACTCTTGTTATGCTTGGAGTAGGAAAATAATTTTCACGGAAAACACACAAAGCGCTAGGTAAATTAAGAATTTTACAAAACTGTGATGCTTCTAAATAAATGATCATTTCAACACATCGTGTTCAACGAGAATGTAAGTTGGTCTAGTAACCCTGCGGTCAAGGCTTTTAAATTTTCGTTGTTCTTGGTGAATTTGGTACGGTTATAAATCCTGAAATGGAAATATTCATACATTGATTCTTCAATCGATTTATCGGGTTGTGTTCAAAGGCATGGATATCTGTTATATTTCCAACCCTTCCAACTCCATCCTTATCGTATTTCGACGAGACAGTGATTAGTTAACTCATTGTCTTTTCTTGTCATATTTATTTTATCTTATTTACTCTTGGTAAGTTGAACGATTGTCAACGATCAATCAGCTCTTCTCAAGAATCTTCTGTAAGAATCCATTAGGCGTTTGCACTCTCCACATTGATAACGGTCATTTTTAAAAATGATTTAATTGAATAGAAATTTGGTCCCAAAGAAAGAATTAGTTATCTAGGTACCGACTACCAGATTAAATAGAGAGGATGGGAAGGTATGAAATCATCACAGACAACTGTGTATTTGCAAACAATATTTCCATTTGGGCATTAATCATGTAACTAGGTTAGATGAAACTACCACTCGGCTACGAAACTGTTAAAGCTTTACTTTTGTGTTCTGAACATTTTAATAGAGTAAATTTAGGGTAATTTTACTGACATTCGTTTCTCCCCTCAAACATTTTTTTCAAACGAAATACTCTTATGTTTGCTTGTCATGATTAGATACATAATTATATCGCCATATTTCTAAATAATGATTTAAAAATAAATGAGAAGCCTTAAACGAAGTCACCGACAAACCTTTATCAATTGAACCTGAATCTTTTTTGAAAAGATATTATTATTTTATCGTCAGTTTTGACTATACAAAAGTCATATTCCAATATTTAAAAATAAAATAAACTGTCTATAAGTATTTTCAATAAGTATTGTCGGCGTCCGTGACGCTGTTGGTAGCGTCGCTGGCTACGGTTACGGATGTCTCGGGTTCAATTCCCGGTGCGGACGGTTTTAATAGATTGATCTTTCAGTCGATTTATGGATTTCTGTTCGTCCTCCCTCCCACCCATCCTAATCTCACGGGGCGAGAGCGATTAGCTAACCACTAGTCCTGTCCTAGCCCTATCCTTCTATCCCTACTATCTTCGAAAAAAGAAAGGTTGAGCAACCGATTAACAAGCAGTTCTCGTAGAAAAATTCTGTATAGATATCTCCGTTAGAAGACCATACGTTCCACATTGGGAGCGGACATGGAAAAAAAGGTATTTTTCATTTAGGTATTTATTTTTATACTGGTGTAACCGTACCCGTCATAGATGACGGAATTGAAATTGAAATACTGAATGTCTAAAGTAGCTAGTAAGTGGGAAATTGTTTACACCGCGAACGCTTATGCCATGAGAAAATTTCATACCTACATGTGATATGTGATAATAATAAAGCGTCTACAGATTTGTATGGGCTATTATAAATAAGATACCATTATAAATGAATATGCATGCTTTTTAATGAAGATAACGGAACGTGGCGTTGTTAGCGCTCAATGAAGCAAAAAAGTTATTTGAATTGATTTTCTTTTGAAATTATTTCATAATTATTATTTATTGTTTATGCAACCAATAACAAACCCAGCAGATGATTAACGATTTGGCTGTTGTAAATTTTGATTTGAGGCCATAATAATGTAACACACGTCAATAAAACGAATGAGAATAGTTTGAAAGGTAAATAAAACGGTCAGTTGGAGCAATCAAACGTAAACAAAGCTTCTTTTACGATTTGGTCGTTAAAATTTCTCAATTCGCGTGGATGTTCGGAAAATACTAAAATAACTTTTAAACTCGTCCTTGTTCCATGTTTTTTGAAAAATTTCTACAATGTATGCGTTGCTCTAAACGAATTTTGCGTACACCAATTTACAATAGTAAATTAATCACATACAGCAGGGATGGTCACAGCTTTAGGCTCTAATGTTGCCCACATTCTTATGCGATCATTTTTATTGTATAATATATCACCTTAAAGCACCATATTTTATAATTTTAAAACTTTCATTATATCTTCTTAGACTGGGGCTCAAGCCCGTGACCACCGTAACCAAAGCCAACAACGTTAAACACACTTGAAATTGACGTACAAAAAGAGTGTCTTCATGAATAACAGTCATTCGTAATTTGGTTTTCTTGGCACTTTCTCGTACACAGTTGAAAAGTCAACATCTTAAAAATGACGGGCAACGAACCCATTACTTCTGATCGCTTAGCGCAGCTTACTACTAGAGATGCCAATACAGAGCGACGCTACATCAAGTTTGCTCGGGCTTATCGCTCTTACCGTAGTAACAACGTCTCGAAGAGATACAGCTCGACGAAAATGTATTATAGATAAGATGACATGTGTGTGTTGCTAGGGTTAAACGAGTTTTAAATTCCATGTATCTCGTGTCTGGACACATTTCTACAACACCGCAACACGTATCCTGTTGTTTGTGCAGGAATAGAGATGACCATTAGTGAACATTTGAATTTATGTTTTTCGTCATTGGTAGCTATCGTTTTGATTTCTTGTTTATTATCACTTTGTTCTCACCAGTTGAAACAATTACAATTAAAATAGTGTTACAATTAAATACTTTGGTTCCACGAGTCAGTTAAGTAAATATTTTTTCGTCTTCCATGTCTCATTAGTAAAGCAACCAAGCATTTACCTTTCAGATAATAAAACGTATTTTTTCTTCTTAACTAAATAATAGTTAAATAATGATATTCCTTTATTTATGACAATAAAAGCTACATCTTTCTTCAACATGCCTTTTAATCAACATACAGCAATATAATATTATATTTGATTAAATTCCGATTTAATTAGTGTTTATTTAACTCATTTAATTCACATTATAATATATTATATCATTTAAGACATCGACTGAGGGTGCTTGATGGAATTTCAATATCAAATTTGAATTATTGAGATTTTGTACACGTCCATGTATTTTATTATTCGTGCGCTCGAATGCTTGAAGATGCCGAAAGGCGAAACCCTGGTCGTTAGTGACAAAATACATTGAAGTGTACAAAATCTCAATAATTCAAATTTGATATATTATATCGTTTTGCATTTTGTTTGTAAAACCATGGTTCATCAAAACACAATTTGGGAAACTCTAATTTAGAGATCATATCGTCGTTGTTCTGGAACAAGACACTAACTAGAAAATACTAGTTTTGAGTTATTGGACTTTGAAGTTTGCCAAATGCTTGAAATATCATGCGTTTTGCATTTTGTTTGTTTCTACAAAACTGTTTTTAAGTCTTCCAGAATAAGAAACATTTTGGTATAACTAACTCAATGTGTTATTTTTTCGATTTAGTGTCTTCTTCCAGAACAAAGACGAATTGATTATGAGGTCGAGAAGGTTATCATAATTTCTTTTTTTAAACCTATCAAGTTTGATGTTCATTAGTTTGATCTTTTAAATACCCAAAATCATATAAAACTAATAAAATCATTATTTATTAAGAAATAAGCACGCAGTGATATTTAAAAATGTATTATTTTTCTATTAATTAGCTCGTTCAAATGACGAAAAATCGTTGAAATATTTCACACGCAATAGGCTTTAACTGGGAAATAAATAAAAACGTCAACCTGGTTGTTCCGGTTGGCAAAAAAGGAACCGAAAATTTAAATCTATACTTAAAAAGCAAAATGTTGTTTCAAAAATGGCGTGCTTTTTTATTTTCTGAACTTTTTAACATCACAACGGTTTCATAAATTATGCTTATGTGTACTTCAAACATTCTCGACTTCATAAATTTAAGCCGACTGCCTTATTGTGCCTCGCTGATAACTTTTATTATGATCATATTTATTTATGTGAAAAATATCATTAAATAAAAAGTTTAACCCGATTTCCGTTTAAAATGGACCTTTATATTAACAGAAGCGCTCTTCGCGCTTAAAAGTCATTGATTTCAACCCAACAAAACTAAAAGTCATCAATCTTGCGCCCAGCAAACGTAAAATGGCGATCTAAAAGTTGGCCTTCTTTGTTTGGCGTTGGCTAAAAGCCATAAAATTCGCTTCAAAACATGTTATGCCGCAAATTCTGCTTAGGTAATATTTCTAATGCTTTTTTTTCAATTATTC
Organism: Himalopsyche phryganea; assembly: GCA_022494535.1. NCBI lineage: Eukaryota > Metazoa > Arthropoda > Insecta > Trichoptera > Rhyacophilidae > Himalopsyche > Himalopsyche phryganea. The sequence continues at coordinate 1,319,631 of JAGVSL010000024.1, forward strand.
CACATGTGGATTTACGGGTGTAATAATTTATTTGATTAATTTTCTATTTCGTACTGGCGCCATATTGATTTACCAAATTTAGGTAGATTTGTTTTTTTACTGACTCATAAATCAATATAGAAAACTGAATAATTTCGTTCCATTATAAAATAACTACTGTGGTCGAAGCGAGTGTCCAGATAAATAGTTTTATGTATCTATTTCGACTCTTTTAACAATCTCGAACGAAAAATAAACACCCGGAAAATCGCGGTTAATATTACATAGTGAGCTTGATTTTATGGAGATGAATTTATTTATAAATGGTTTTAAAATGACACTATGTGTCTCAGTTGTTTCAAAATACTGTAGTTTATATCAATCCATACTTCAATAAAAAGGTAAATGTTAGTCATAAAATTCAATTAATCCCATTAGTGTGATCATTAAAACGAAATCGTTCTTTTTTATCTGTGTTTTAATCGATTAATTAGGGTTTTCTGCCTGTCTGAACAATACGAACGTTTGTGTAGTTCTATCTTACTGTGCATAATCTACGTTTATGACATTATAAACTTAACCAAGTGCAGTGTAACGAGCGTATATTAAAATCATTATGAGTTGATGTATAGTAATTATAATGTGACTGTACAATTCTCTAATATAATAAAACATTCAATGGTTTGAGTGATTCCATGTTTACACAATTAGTAATTAATTAATAAATTCAGCCTTACTTAGCTTCTATGAACGGGTCCAAGGCGTAGATTGCAATGTTAGCAAAAAGCTTCTACGGAATGCGATGCGCTTCTCGTTCACCTCGGCGTCGCGTCACAAGCGGCGTCCCTGTTTCCGGCGCCGTTGGCTAACGTAAACAGACGTCGAGCTTTTTTTAACTGCTACTGTAGTCTGACCGACGACGCAAATCGTAAACCAAATTTCACGACGCCGCCATCACGTAAACATGAAGAAATTTTCCCGTGGTTTCACCACTAGTGTGGCTTAGTGAATCACCTTTGCCATCATCACATCTATTCTTTTATAAATCACAAAAACATATGCAATCAACCAATCGTATTGATTGAATTGATCTGTAGAGTTACCACTTAAAATTGATCACTCCGTCTCTAGGGTCTGGTTCTAGAACCTATGATAACGGGATCTATACATGGCTCTAAGATCCATACACGTCTCTAGGATCACAGGATCCATTCATACCAATACACTGACACGCTCTATGTATTTAACAATAGGTATCAGTGCAGTAAAAATGTGCCACTTATTCAACGCATGCATCCTGACGATGTTTTTTACGGTTGCGAGTCATGGCACCTCACCAAGGCACAGAGTAACCGTATACTGTGCTTTGAAAACAGATGTTTGCGGCGAATACTAAGGGGTACGGTGGTTTGATTTTGTCAGAACTCGGAGGTAAGAGAGCGGACGACCCAGCCTCTTATTACGTCCAAAATAAAAAAGCGACGATGGACCTGGCTTGGACACGTGCTGCGGATGCCCCAGCGGGAGCCTGAATCCTGTCTGTCTCTTCTACCAACCAGATGGATTCCGTCGCCCCGGAAGGCTGTTGTTGACCATCCGTAGGATGTATTCGGCGGAGCTACGGGACGCTGGGATAACCTGCGAGGAGGCAAGGAGGCTGGCGGGGGACAGAGAAGCTTGGAGGAACCGCGTTATGGCCATATGATCCAAATAGGGAGCGGATATGGTTAAAAAAATTTGCAAGGTTATAAAGCGTATTCTCTACTTTATAAAAATAATGTAAAATATTATACTCTTCTTATTTAATAAGACATGATTTTATTTGTACCACATCAATAGAATTCGTCACAATTTTTATAGCATTTGATAAACTGTCGTTGTTTTATCAAAAGACGTTAAATGGAAGTGCCAACCACGTACAATTCATCAATGTGTTATTCAAATAAGGTTAATAACCCCTAAGCAATAAATATACGTTAATCTAGTAATCACTTCTCGTTTCAAATAGTAGTTTTCTTTCATGTGAAATGTTCTATTTCAAAATCTGTAAAATGATTTTAGTTTTCCGGTATTATATCTCTTTATTTGTATTTTTTTTTACAATAAAACAAGTGTGTTTGATCTTTTGACGTTATGTACGTGTTTCCGATTCATATAAAATATAGTGTTAGAAACAACAAGGGCATTTACTTTAACTGAAGGCACCGGCTAACTATGCAGGGCACGTCCGTTTGTATTTACGTTATACCGTAATCAGTTTGAAACATAGCCTAACAAGCCTGCGAAAAAGTTAACTTAATCTAATTCTCGAATAACTCGAACGGCTGATACAAATCACGGGCAAGGTTTTTTTATCTGTATTTCGTCTATGTGCAGACGATGACAAGATGAATGCGATATCAATTCAATTTTACAAACTTATAATATCAATGTATGCTCGACGCTAATCAAATGTCACATAATTTCCAAATTAGTATATATTTAGAGTCAATGCCTGAACATAAAAGAAATCCTTACAAGTTGTAATTATTAGAGCGAGAGCCCAATAAATTTCTTCAACATATTAATTTCAGATTTCTTTTTATGATATTCTTTTGATAATTTTTTAAAATACGTGAACAAATTTCTTTTTGGAAAATTATCGTTTCAGTCTCTTGAAGCTCGATAATTGTTTTGCAATTTTAAAGTATTTTTCTCTTCTTTTACGGAGCCGAGTCTACAATTCTAAAATTCTCAAGACTATGAACTTACAAACATTCTTGATTTTTATCTATGTGGCCGTAAAACTTATAAAAACTTCCTTTTCGCCACGCCAAAGACGCCAGTAGCTGTTTGATGTGCTCATAAGTAACAATGAAAAATTCCTGTGGCGATTATGTCACCAATTAGACGACTTTAAAATGAGCCAAGAATTCTTCATTCTTCAGGAGGCCATTAGTATCAGAAAACCTTAATATTTCGCTTACATTAGTGCACTGAAAAATTCGAATAACTTAATTTCATAATGCAAGGGAAAATACAGTGCAATAGATGTGTAGGTTGAAAGAAATTCTCTTGGCTACGAAACCCTACGTAAATGGCTCAATATACAATGCGATATGATCAAATATTGTAATACGACTGGTTCAGGATAGAGCAACAAAATTCAATTTTGTTTGGCGACAGCCAGTTTGAAAACAGCATCAATGCAGAATATCACTCGGTGTATGTAAGTTGGTTTTTAGTTTTTTATGTTTGCGAAGAGGGATTGAAGATAGTATGTTAAAAATTAAGAGAAAGATATATTTAAAATAACTACACGTCAGCAAAATAACAACTCTACTGTCTTTATTACTAACAGTTAGGAGAAGCTATAACAAGAATATACAATGCTAAATAGCTAAATAAAATTTGTTTCTTTTTTCTATGTCTGTCTGCCTTTAAATAAAGGCTCGCATATTTCTGGTTAGAATTCTAATTCAGTTTCGGTCATAATTTATATTAAGTAAATGGTCATAATGTATCGGTCAGAATTCAGAGGGCAGAATAAATAACTTATGGTTCTAACCTAACCTAACCTTTTATTCTGACCGTATAATAGTTTTATTCAGACATCAATAATTTTGTTCAGCCGTTCACATTTTTATTCTGACCAAAAATTGAATTTTATTCGGACCAAAAGTTGATTGGAATTCAGACCAAAAATTGCTTTAAATTCTGACCATTTAATTTATTGTCCTCAAATAAATTCCTTTGCAATAAAGTTCATCAGAAGATGCTTACCAAAGAAGCGATACTAGTGTCAGAATTAGTAACACAAACAGTGAAACAAAAATGTTATTAATTTTAATTGTATGTTGAAAAATTGTCTCCGTTAATTCATTCTGTATATTTTATTCAGAGCATTTAAATGTCGGTTTGTTTCTTTAAATTCTGTTTTGAGTAAATATTTATTTTTAAAATCTAAATTAAATTCCCTTGTATAACAGCTGTCTCTTGCCGTTTTTTTTGCGACGTCTAATCGCAATGTCTAGCATAAAATATAGACTTCCAATGGAGGATTAACAAAATAAGTTATAAAATAAAATCTTACGTATCTCAGTATATCAACCACTCTTTTCTGAGAGGGTGTGGTAACATTAATATGGTTAGGAAAGATTTAGTGGTAAGTTAATCACACTCTCTCTCTGCGCCTTGTTTTCAGAACCTGATAGAGGAGGGTTAAAAGCACCACTAACATCCAATTCTTTGGATATAAACCCATAAATCTGTAGATAAATCATTAAATTAATGAAAATTTTCAGAGAGCTTGAAATATAGATGACGCAATTAAGTAATACAAAATCCCAAGACAGTTGACAATTTTACTTCGAAACTAGCAATTTAATATCCAAAATCTTATATATAATAAGCCAGACTGGTCTGTAGGCGTAGATGTAGACGTTTTATTAGTATCACATACACATGTAGGTATGAAATTTAAGCGTTCGCGGTGATATAAACAATACACACATTTCCGACGTGGCGCAAATTACAAAGCAAACAAAGAACAATCAGTCCGTCAGTATGGAAACTAAAGAACAGCTACTTTAAACATTCAGTATTTCAATAATACCGTCATCTATGACGGGCGTTCCCACTAGTAAATAAATAAAATATTATTATGAATAGGTCTGTAATTCAGAGTTGTATAAGCCATGCATCAAGTTCACAAACAAGTTGCCATTGTGCCGATATTAAATATTCACTCCGATTAATTATTTCAAAACAGTTCATTTCTGTGGTTGGTAACTGATGATATTCCAGTGATATAATCTAAAAAATCAGGAATATGGATACATCATAATATATTGAATGAACAAAATTTAATCAAGGAATAAGAAATCTTGTTTATTTATTCAAAACGTGTATTAATGGATGAAATTTCTCACCTTCCCGTAAAAGTGCTTTTAATGTTATTCTTCTGAACTCAACATTGCAAACCGGCGGTCATAAATCTACTTTTACGACGTAAACAGGCGGTATTTCATCAAATATCTGGTATTGTTATTGTACAGAAAAGCAAGAAAGTTGTATATGTCTGCGATTTTTAGTGGATGAAATAAAATTGTGATGGTGAAAATATCGTCTTTCTAGTAATTAATAGTGCTATTCGCCGGAGAGTACTAACAAAATGTATCATAAAAAATATGAAATTAATTTAATTACAGATATATATTTTGGTTTCTGTTTTCGTACAAACAATAAAAAAAATTTTAATAGAAAAAGTATCTATTTTTTTAATAATACAGTGCACAAATAATGTCTTCCTCTGTTGGCGCTATTTCTTTGTTTCAATGCTTTCTCCTTTGACAAATACATTGTCGATATATTTTCATCTAATCTTTTTCCAAATTCTTTTGTTTATTTTTTTCATTGAAATACGTAGTCGGGATTCAGTACCGAATCACAGTAGAGCTAAAAGGTCCTCCAATTTGGTATCATCATTTTCACCCGGGGTCGATCCACTGCTGGGTGAAGGCCTCCCCTAGCTCCCTCCACTCTTTTCGGTTCCTAGCTTTGCGCTGCCACACGATCTTCCACCGAACCTGACAAGTTCGGCAATCCAGCGGCTTTTGAGACGCCCCTGAGGCCGCTTAGTGTCCCTCGGGTACCACTGAATGACTGCATTTGTCCAGCGGTTGACCGTTCGCCGTGCGACATGTCCGGCCAACCACCATTTCATCAATTTGGTGACCTCTATCAGTTCTGTCAATCTCGTTTACTTCCTTATCCATTGGTTTCTTTTGCGGTTCTGACGCGTTATGCCCAACGTGCACTTTTCCATGCCACGTTGCGCCACTGTTAATTTTTGGACCTCTCATGTACTGAGAGCTGAGAGTCCATGTTTCGCAAGCATATGTCTACACTGGTAGCACACATAGGTTGAACACTTTACGCTTCAGGCATAATGGAAGGTCGCTTTTGAAGATATTACTTAAGCGCCCGAATGCTCTCGATGTTAGCTTGGCTCTCCGAGCGATCTCGTCATCTATGCCTCCATCTACAGACATTTGCTGTTCGAGGTAGACAATTCAGTATATTAGTATTTTATTATAGATAGTCGGTCTCAGTGGTATAGTGGTAAGAGTTGTACCCTAGCGATCAAATTTGTCTGAGTTCAAATCCCGTAAAGGTAAATATCAAATTTATATTGTTTCAGTCTTATATTTGAAATCATGGGACATTTTAAATATGTTTTCTCTTCGAGTTCATCTTGAATCAATAATAATTCTCATTAATTTGATCTCATATGATTAAATAAATCCAAAATATCTTGTGCCTTGGCTATTTTTGGCTGTAATGTTAAGCACATTGTGATAGAAAGCGCCGATAAGTGTTCAGCATTATCTTGTATAGTACACCGCCATCATTTCTTTCACCAGCAGGTTGCAACATGTAACAAAAATTGTAGGCATTTCCGATATATACCCTATAATATATTATGGTGGTAGGCTTTGTGAGTTTACTGAATAGATTATGATTACTATCATATTGATTATTAATCTGTTCTTGATGAGGACTATTTGAGCATGATTGCTTTGCCATATATCAAGTTATGGTCTCCTCAGTGAACGCTTATTGCATCATAATCTAGAATCTAGATCTTGATATAGACGAGTACACAAGACTACACAAGTTGTCCTGATTGAATGGACTAACTATATTCCGTAGAAGGCATAGATTACATCCAAATTGTGTAAAACATAAAATTTAATTCTTTAATATTGTTTTTTTACATATTTTCGATGGATTTGGCAGTAACTTCATTTTTAATACAAAATTTAAAATTGATGACTTAGTTTTTCAAGTGTCAAGAAATGTTTAGCTTCTTTAAGAAACATTTTCAAACGAACTATATCTCAAGGTTATTTATTTCTACTGGAAGTGGGTTTTTTATGTGAGTATTTCTACCAGTGCTAATTACCACAACATTTCTGATTACAAAATTATTTACTATTGTTTTCAGGTGAAAATCACTAGGCATGTAAATTAGAATGTGGTGAGCCACCTGCCTTATTTAAAACGTTTCATATTATTAATATTGTTTGCTGCTGTTCTTTAAGTGGGAATATATTTTAAATTTTATGAAATGTAAAACCCTTAATCTAAAATTGTTTAAAAACAGGATGTATTAGAGTGAACCGCTTCTCTTTCTTTTAATAAAAATTTTGACATCCTACAAAGCGTTAAAATAAATCGATTTCAAACAGACTGTAAAATAAATGATTTATTTATCATGAATAATTCTATCAGTAGTTCCAATTGCTTCACCTTACTCTTCATCGAGACTAAGATGAAACTTTTATATTCACACCAACTCTAAGATTTACATGCGGAAAACGCTTAATTAAAACTGTATACGCTACAATGATTTACGGCATAGATTGGCAGCGCGTCTTAAAGTTATGGCATACCCTATTTCATGAAATAGTTCATTCAACAGAGTCTATAAACAATATGGTTTTTGCCTATCGTTGGTTTAATAACCTAAATGAATTTTTCAATCATTTTCTGCGACACAACTTAACAAAATATTTTAATTCTTCTTTTTAGTCGTATTCCTCACTGATGAGTTTCGCGACCTTCGTTTATCGCAACAACTACATTTACTTTGACGATTTTGCTCCTGCACTCAGCTGTTGTAAGGATCATTGGTAAGGAGAGGCATGTGGTGTTCTTCACTTGGTCGCTCCATTGAGTTGAGGCCCTTCTGCTTTCGACGTTCCCTTTGACGACGATTGTCTTCTTAAGGATATACGGAGTATCCTTTTTAAGCACCACATTTCAAACGCATCTAGTTTTTGTTGTCTTCTGAATACGATTACTCATAGAATAAAAAAATTCTATGCAAAGCACTAGTCGCTAAAAATACAAATAAATACATAGCAATAACGTTGATTAATTTTAAAGTTCCAGCCAATAGCATCAGCATCGACATTTTGATGCTATACTTATCAAGAAGAAAAAATCATATTTACAAATTCCAGTTTAATAACTAACCACCTTAAAATTCCATATTGTGATAAAATTCTAATATATTCTTTAGAAGTGCTTCAAGAAATTATAATTAAGTAAAATATACAAAATAAAACATTTATTTTCGACATTAAAATAATGAATAAAAACCATCTCTTTAAATACTATTTAAAATTATTCTAATTTTTAATAAACAATAACAATCAAACGTGAAAAAATCCAATGTATCCCATTCAATTAGAAATGATTTGTTAGCATTTTATGGAAGTTTTGCCTTGTAGGTTGATTTTTTCATTGGAAAAGATCCAAAAATTTCAGCTTTGTTTTCTAATCAATACAAACAACTTTGAACAATCTGCCAAATATACACCATCAATCATCTGACCTGCTTTTTATATTTGAATGTTTTTTTAATCAATTTCATTCACTAAAACTAAAAATAATCTGCATTCCTCATTACGTAATAATTATTAATATCTTTTTACATGAAAAAAGATTCCCCGTCGTACACATATCGACGGAATTAAATATTATATAATAATCTAACGGTAACTTGTCGGCGTCCGTGGCGCAGTTGGTTTCGTCGCTGGCTACGGTTACGGATGTCTCGGGTTCAATTCCCGGTGCGGACGGTTTTCATAGATTGATCATTCAATCGATTTATGGATTTCTGTTCGTAGTCTGAGTCCTCCCTTCCACCAATCCCATCCTCACGGGGCGTAACGAGAGCGATTAGCTAACCACTAGTCCTTTCATAGCCCTATCCTTCTATCCCTACTCTCTTCGAAAAAAAAGAAAAAGAGAGGTTGAGCAACTGAGTGACAAGCAGTTCTCGTAGAAAAAATTCTGTCAAGATACCTCCATTAGGAGACCATATGCTCCACATTGGGAGCGGACATGGGAAAAAAAAAAAAAAAAAAAAACGTAACAGTAATCGACAGATCTTGATTGTGAAGACAAGGGTTTGTATTTTGACACTTCCTTGCATTGATTTTTTAATAAGTTTAAATTTTTTTATTCGCAGACATGTACGTGATGTTTATACTCCTTTTCGCTGCCCACCTTCAATTCGATCCTGAAAACTGGGCTCCATCTTTTTATCCTTATGCTTCCCCAAAACGAGTGATTGAGTGTCTGAATAAGAAAATCTAGTCCTTCTTTTACTAGGGTTGAAATGTAGACATTTCAGGGTGATCCAATTCTTAACAAAAAAAACTAAAAATACATTCGTAATGTCCTTCAAATTTGAGATTGTCCTACTCCTATTCAGATTCCAGAACTAAGGGTTGTCAGTTTTGTTGATTGTAAATATTTTTATCAATATCTGTCGGCTACACAAGTTTTGATACAAACTTACAAAATTTTACTCACAATACTTCATATCAAAAATATTTTTGAAATACTCTAAAATAAAGTGCCAGGTCAAAAAAGTGGCAGGGCGATGCCCCTGGCTTGAAAAGAAGTACCAGGGCGGCATCTTGGCCTGCACTGGCTCCACTAAACCACTGCACATAAGTGGTCAATTAAAGATTAAGGGTCATAATATTTGCCAATTTTAATCTTATGGAGTATCGACTTTTCATGGAGAATTTTAATGGAAGTTGTTTAGATAAATGGTAGATAATAACACATTATTTACTAATATAGCTACACATATCTGTCGACAATATTTGACAATCTTTGTATAATTTAAGACATCGATTGAGGGTGCTTGATGGAATTTCAATTTCAAATTTGGATTATTGAGATTTTGTACACTTCCACGTATTTTGTCACTAACGACCCGGGTTTCGCCTTTCGGCATCTTCAGGCATTCGAGCACACGAATGGACTCGGACAAAATACGTGGAAGTGTACAAAATCTCAATAATCCAAATTTGATATTGAAATTCCATCAAGCACCCTCAGTCGATGTCTTAAATTATCAGTGTCAGTTCGAGTCCATTCGTGTGCTCGAATGCCTGAAGATGCCGAAAGGCGAAACCCGGGTCGTTAGTGACAAAATACGTGGAAGTGTACAAAATCTCAATAATCCAAATTTAATCTTTGTATAACTTAATACGTGGCAGTTAGAAGTTTATTTAAGCTTGCTCATTACTTGTTCACACAACACAAATAAAGTTGTCCGAAATAAAATAACATTGTCGTAATATATTTCTATATAGTATATTGAAAGTATATTTGCCTTTTTGAAAATATTATTATAAAAACGAATTCCGGATGTAATGAATTCCTTCTTTTGGCTCTCCTTATGTCAATATTTTACCTGCAAATATGATTTCTCTGATTGTGGAGCTTATTTTCGAGAGCTATTTCCATTTTGAACTGTAGGGTTGTCATCTTAAAAGAGCGGATAGATTTATATATCGCATTTCTAAGTCTAGTTTTTTTGTGATACAATTCTCCGTGTCTCCGCGTTTTTCACTTTGCCTTCCAGGGCTTGAATTTTTGGCTGATCATTTCCGAACTGTAATTTTGTATTGATTTCATATCTAACAACAATTCTTATCCTTATGACATCATTTACTTCCCTAAAAACCCTTTGGTTGTGTTGAGAAATTGGTTTACAACAACTGATGACGATTCAAGGCATCGATGAGGGTGCTTGATGTATTTCAATATCAAAATCTCAACAACTCAATTTTCCAAATCTGGCTTAACCTTCTACAGAGATTTTTCATATGGAATCTATATTCCCCACATTGGAAGCCGAAAATTTTCTTATTTTTCCAAATGAAACGAGAATAATATAATAATCATAAAACATGTAAGATACATGACACGACTTCGTTATGTTCGGACAAAATATATGCCGACAACTTCTCAATATTGATCATTCGTATTAGCTTCACTGTACTCAGTTTCTGCTTGATTTGGGTTTCTTTGAACCAAATTAAAGCAAGATAGCTAATCTGATTTCAAAACAGTGCTTAAATAGGTTCACAAAGAGAATCAGGTATCCCAAAATTAACTTATTAACTTTTATACGATTAACAATCTGTATTTGTAATTCAATGTTGATCTTTCACTTTTAATATAATAAATTAAATGTGTTATTCATTTAATTTTCAAACGTTATTAGTTGAAAGCAATTGCTTGTAGGCATTTGATTGAATTGATTTGAGTTTAATCAATCGAATAAAACGGAAATTGTTATTAGGTAATTAATATGTGGATCAACAGTAGGGCTTCTTATCCCGGTCAATTATTCAATGACGTAATTCCGGGATTAGTATTTAGACAATCCCGGTATTTTGTGATTCACTATAAATGCTATGCAATAATTCATAGTTTAAATTAAAACTTCTAAATTAAATACTACGTGTACCTCGGTTTGTTTTTTTTTATAATACATATTACATAATTAACATAATTGTATTGTCCTTCTCATATTTCGTAACAGCCGTTCTTAACCAATTTGAAATGGAGAACAAATTAAGACCGCTTCTTAAATGGATGGAGGACAATATTTTAATGTCAAATTGAAAGACACATTCTCTTTTTGGATACCATTTGTTAAAACCTACCATAATAATGCAACATGTAAATAAAATAAAAATAAAACATAAAATTGTTTGTAAATGACTGTCAGATTTTTAATCTACAAAAAAAACCTTCCAACGCGCAAAAATAATACTGAATTATAAATACACATTTTAATTAAATAATGGACACAAATTATTATTTTAAATGTACAATTTAACATATAAAATTTCGCTTAATGAACAATCCCGGGATTGAGAAAGTCTGAATCCCGGAATCATAAAAAGAGTCCGGGATTGGGTGCTCTAGTCAACAGCTATATTTGTTTATTTTACAGTAGACAAGGTTGAAATAAATCGTGATTATAATTGAGAATAATTCATTTTAATTAACTTTCTACGTACAAATTTACATAAAATAAAGAGTTTGTATCCAAGAACAGATTTGTTTTTTGCCTGCTCAAACCTTAAAATTTAGATATAAAGTAAAATAGCGAATAAATGCTACTTTGCTAATATTTGAGAGCGGAAGGAGAATGTTTTAAATTGTGTGTGGCAAAGATTGCTTGATAAGGGATACCGTGTATCTCCGATTTATTATTTAAGGGCCCTTCAAAACAGAGATGAATGCGGGATAACAAAGAATGCGGGATTATTTAAAACTGTTCTTATTTGCCAGTACTATAAAAAAAGTAACGATAAATGCGGGACAACGAAAAAAGCGACAACGATAGAAAAGGTTCTTCTGTATAAACTATGTGTATAAGAAAATAATTATGTACATACACTTGGTCATTTATTTTTCAAGAACCAGTGGTGTATATGGAATAAACCAATATTCTACAAACGCATTAACATGTTTTAAGCTTCTCTCAAGTATTAACTGGTTTTAAATACATTTTTAATTCCACCACTCTTACTCTTAGTGATACAAATGATTTTTCCTGTTTTATTAACGACGTTCTAATCTATATAAATATACAAATATGAATGTTTGTTTGTTCAAAAAGAATCAAATACTTACAACTAGCAAAATCTCCAAAACTTCTGATTTATTCGGTTACACACCAGACGGGAAACAAAATATACTGTGTATCCAAAATAGAGGTCTGCACGAGCTCAGGCGGGTAAAGACAATTCAGATTCTAGCTCGGGCCAGACCCGGGTAAGGAATTCAAATTTAAGATAAATATTTTGTACTATGTTGGGGGCATGAATCAGCCGTAAGGCAATAGTATTCTTTGAGTGGCATTGCAACGCATTCCGGGCACTCACTAGTGTTATACAATATCAATTAAATTTCTATGCGGGCGTTACTCAGAAATGAAATACACGTTGAAACACATTAATCATTGTATTATTCTAATAGATGCTGATCATTTTTACTTTTATTACTGAAGTTCTACAGTTCTGACAGACCATCATTGATTTGATAACATTCAATTATAAAACTTTACACAGAAAATGTTGCCAATTAGTTCGCCTGTACATTTTCTTTAAGAAGGGGATTCAAAAATGTAACACCAAGTAAAATATAAGGTGGCAATAGGATAAGGGGTTCAAAAATACACGGTTTTATACAACACAGTTTTGATATAACACGGTTGTTGAATTGTGACATATTTGTTTACAACACGCTTTATGTAATACGTTTTCAGCATTTTTTTTATAGAAAATGATCCTATAATGGAAAAACGTTTGAAGTTTAAGAGGAAATTACAACAGATCTTGGCAATTTATTACGAAATACGTAAAGATGTACACGCTAAAAGCAAAAAATCGCGTATCACAAAATATTTAAAGCCCAAATCCAAAAATACTTCAAAGTCTTATATAATGAAAACTCACAACCGATCTCGAACCGAACCGGAAAATAGTTGAACATATAAAAGTGTATGTGATAGCGATGATGAATGAATAATCTATTAAATTTATAATGATTTTTTTCAACACATACGTGAATGTGTATTTTTTCGATTGTTTATTAAAAAAATTAAAGGATACTAACAAACTTCGATGCTTTTTTGGAACGCATACTCCAATTTTGTATGAATTTCAATCCTCGTATAACACGACGTATTTGTGGAGCCATATGACATATGACAGTGGTATACGAGGCCTGAGTGTACCCAATTTTATATGACGTCATATATAGACGACATCTTACTATGAACATTGTTTTTTGAAAAATAAATATAGAGGTCACTTACTTTGTGATTCAAAACATAGTTCATTTTATATTTACTCGAAAACAAGTTTTATATTGTTTAATAAATCAAGATAAGCTTTCAATATTTACGTCTACATTACTTCAGTAGCCTGATTGTGAAAAAATACTTTCTGATGACACTTTATTTTGTGATGTTTTTCATTTTTGTGTTGGCGTCCCACAAATTGCTTTTATTCTTTTTGCTCTCTTTTTATTGTCAGATTTTCATCTCTATTCCCCTTCGCTAAGGTTCAACCCTGCTGAGATCGTTTACGAGGGTTCGACGATGTCGCGCAGTGAGCACTGCAAATACTCTGCGGCGTTTTAGTGCTGATTCACATAGATATACAATTTTTATGAGCAGTTGTAACCCAGAAACGAATCTATTTATACTATTGACAAACATTTCGAATTCCGCGAGAGCATTTATATGCAAATATTGCCACAATCCTGCCAAAGGTACGGCAAATAACAGAGGTTATAGACTAAAAAAATATCAATAAACCGAACTCACAGTATATCACTGCTATAACTCGGAAATCGAAGTTTTATTTAAAATCTATTTTAATTTTATTATTTAAAAGATATATATATAAATATATGTATACATAACGGATATCGATATACGTTTCATATAAATTAACTAATTAAATACTGCAATGCGAAAAAACATCAATGAATTTTCATTCTACATATAAAATACGGTAACCAGACTAGAAAGAACAAGAAAAAACAGAACAATTCGAAGATAATATTTTTGTCGTATCTATTATTTATTGAACATATATGATTATAGGCATGAGTGACTTCTCATCGAGTTTATCTCGTATGATTTTCGAAATTTTAGGCAAATCAGTATTTTTTTGCAAAACAAATTTTAAAATATTAAAAAAAAGTGCTTTGTATTATATAAAATAAACAGTATGGTCATTTGCAAAAAAATGTGTTTAATATCTATAATAAACACACTCTAGTTGCATATTATAGTTTATTATACTTTTTTATTTGTATAAATTACTAAATATTATATAAATTAATAAATATATTATTTATTTCTTATATGTTCAATAAATAATAGATACGACAAAAACATTATTTTCAAATTGTTCTGTTTTTTCCTGTTCTGTTTAGTCAAGGAACCATAAAATACAGGTCTTTGTTTCCCTCTCTCCTGAGAGATTTTTTAGAAAATCTTTATTCTTTTTATAGGAATTATAAAACAATACAACATAAACTTGATTGAAGCTCACTCATATTTTTGAATTGTGTTTGATTCTAAAAAAACATAAAATGAATACTAGATTCATAAATCTATTTTTCATGTGATTTTAAATTCTTTCATTTTGGAAGCATGTCTAATACTCTAACTCGATCTTGTGAACAAGCGTTTTGATAAGATAACAATGCTTAGTAACTAAATATATTATTTTAATTAAATAATAAGCTGTCAATAGTGAAGGATGTCCAAAAATTGATAATTGTCATTCTCGGGCGGAACTAAAAACATAATATTTACTACTATTTTTCAACAAAATCGTTTCAAGTTTATTATTATATTTTATCACTGCAATATACTGCATTATTTTTATGTTCATTTTCTTTTTGAATTTATGGAGCTGTGCTACAAAACTAGTACACAAGGTTAGATAACAAAGTATATAATTAAACACTATAAATATTCAAAGTTACAACAGTTTTCTTCTCGGGGTACTAGATGTAGTTTAGTGATGTAGTGCGGAGATAAAATAACGAAATGGCGCTTCACCGCTCACTTTTTCAATAAAATATACTTTTCCTGCAATTTCCTTGTGATATTTGCATACAATTTTCTTTGTAAACTTTTTGTAACGAAAAGCAACATTATTACAAAGGAAACTTGTTACAATTATTTAACGAACAAATCGTTGCGTAGATACTTTGTAACAATTTTGCATTGTTTTTTTAAACAGATTGCCTTGACCGATTATTACCGCGTTTCTTATCAGGGACTAACTAGATGACAAGAAAAAGATTATTTCAGTTAGTGGACGTCGGTGTTGTAAGACCTATAGCCATTCTTTCTTACTCCACAAATCGATGCTGACTATATATTAGAGAGATGTAGAGAAAATGTTTTGCAAACAGTTTTCATGCAAGAGAAAAATTTATCTTAAATCATATGTTATGTAATAAAAGAATATGCTTGGTCTTCGAATCGTCGGAAGCAGTAGCCATCAGCTCCATAATGCCTTGCCATGCTGCTGTCATACTCTTCGATTTATATAAATATACATCAGGCATGTGCCATGATTTTCTCTCATCCTCGCTCAATCACATCGACTGTGGAAAGAAAAAACGACGTAACACGTAACCCACACTAAAAAAAATATTGTGTATAGCCCACACAACATTCGCACTATATTTATCTATATATATAAAAATGAATGTCTGTTTGTTGGTTTGTCCCGATCTTATAGGCTCCTAAACTACTCAACCGATCGCGACGAAACTTTCAGGAAGGACTTATTGTGATCATGCCGGGAAATATTATATAAAATAAATGTTTGTTTGTCCTTCACGCGTTCCTTTACCATTCATACGATTTCGATGAAACTCGGTGAGTTGTTGTGCACACACCCGTGAAGGGTTCTGAAGAAAAAAATTGAAAATCTAAAATTGAAAAAAAGAATCAAATACGTACATACAGCGACATCTAGGAAAAACCTTCTGATTTATTCATGTACGCACCAGACGAAAAACAAAAATATTGTGTTATAACAAGTGTGATATTGAAACTCGGGTTCGGGTCGGGCCAGACCTGAAGATGATGGGCTCGAACCGGGTAAGTCTATGAAATTTCGGCCTGTGCAGACTTCTAATCCAAAAGCAGTTCAATAAACAGAATTAAAACACAAACCCTTTTTTTTTTTGAGTGGCATTGCAACGCAAGCCGGGTACTCACTAGTAATATGATAAAATCTACCAACCTACCGATTTTTTTTGTTAATTCCAATCATATAATACCTGAAAAGCACTCATTTGTGCCTTGTTACGCAATACTGTTTATGAATCTTTTTTTAATGGATATTCATAGCTTGTCTATCAGTCAAATTTGACATTATAGTACGAAATTAATAACAACGTAACGTCGAAGTTAAGTACGCCGTTTTACTGAATGAATAATTGCACGGATATGATGGTTAGCGAATCGTTAGAAATAGATTATTGATTTATCGTTGTAGCTTTAATGTAAATTATACAATATCTTTCGATGTGTGAACCTCACCGAAGGTTACGACAATAAAATGCGCCATTAATTTTGATGGCATTTGGAATTATTAATTAACAGTGCACATGGTTGTCTTTCAATCAATTTATTTTAAAATCCTGTTTGGTTTTGTTGTTCTAGTATTCAAAATACAGTCCTCGCAAATACGTTATTCAATAACTTTCATTACCTAATTCGTTGGCTTCTGCGTTCTACTGGTGAGAGCTTTGCCTTAGAGATTGGGTTGATCCTGGTTCAAATCCCAGCAGGGTCAATATCAAATTTAATTTTTTTTTAATCTCTTGGACATATCTGACATATAAAAATTCTGTTTGATTGATTTTCCAATTTTAAAAATATTTGGCCTATTGGCTATCAGCTGTAATGCCAGATAGTCTATAAATATAAAAACAATGTTGATATACATTACAATTTTTAATATATATAAATGTTATGGAGATTTTTGCCTACATAATTTTATGAGTAATTCTCGAATCTTTCCTGTACAACAAACGCGTAAGGTGAATTCTATATCAAACAAAATATCTATTGCTATCAGCTGAATTTCATATAAAATGCTTCACCTGGGCAATCAATATGTTTAAAACATCCCTATGAAGGTTTATAAATTCGTAGAAGTTAATATCAATTGATCGTTTTTATTCATGGAGCTTAGTAGAAGATTTGTTTGAGCAATTTCACGTCTAGTAGCTTAAAAATTGAGACACCTAATATTGCGAGACCCTTTCTGAGCTGACTCGCTGTTGGCAATCAATAACACACTTTTTAACAAAATGTCAGTGTAAATATTATATGTCTTGCAATCTCTGTAGTGAATTTGAAAACGCAAACTCTGTTTACTCCATAAATGAATAATTATACACCAAATAATAAATAGCTATAGCTAAATAGCATCACAATGTAAAAAATAGCAAACTGTTATTTTTAGTTCCACAAGAATTACGCGTAAGTAAGGTACACGTGAAACCAACATAGCTTTTAAGGTGTAAACTGTCAATTCTTGGTGGAAAGGCATTATATTTGAAACCGGTCCTGATCATTTTTTAAATGTGGAAGTATTACAACATAGTTAGTTATCAACTGCCTTAAATATTTTTTTATTATAAACCGTATTGTAAATACTAAATACAAAAATAAAAATGGCATTACAGCTCACATCACAAATACTCATTGTCAAGATGTCAAATATATATTAGATTGAAAAAAACTACATTTTATACTGACCGGAACTTGAACCTAGACTCTTGTGATCTCTAGGTTTCATTTATTACCAATACACCGCAGCAGACGAGCTATCATAGGATTTTACCAAGTAAATAATAATTCAATCAAACATACTTATCACCTTTATCGTAAATAGACTTAATCTTCAAACACCCAGTTTATCATGAGGTCAGATATGCAAATGAAATGCGTTAAAATAAACGTTGTTCCGTTGTATTGACAAAAAATACTGCTGACAAATCAACATTAGATACAAAACATTTTATGGATAACAACCGGAAACGACTTTTCGTTACGAGCATTCATCAACTGGCACAAAATAAAGTGGATAACATCTATTTTTACGAATGTCAAACAAAATGAATCGAGATTCAGGTTTAACTTTTTAATAAACAGTTTTGTTGTTTTAATTTACGTTTTATCAGTTGATAATCTTTACCCGTTCTAGCAAATCAGGTATTTCACAATGAAATCACAGTTCCTTGCTTGTTTTCAGTAGGATTAATAGTTGTACTGCATCCGCCGCGATAATTTCAACATGTTATCACGTAAAAAATACAAGATCGACTAACACTCCAATCAATAAATATGAATAACATGAGAAGTGACGGTCGTTATTGAAACTAAAACAAAAACAACTGTCTTCTATTTGAATTTTTCTTTTCAGTCCTGCTTTAAATAAACAGGTCACGAATTAGTTGATGACATGTATATTCGGGTTAGTAAAGTAATTGATTGCTCGGTTTGTATTAAACCACTTCTTTGACGCTATGGTGCAAGTTGATTTATCAGTTTTACTTTAGTTTACAGTAGAAGAAATATGAACCTTGGTAAATTATCAAAAATTCAAATTAAACGGATAATACACTTATTTATGGATTTTCTTCATGGATAACCGACTACCATGGACTGCCATACCGAAATTTGCCTCCACATATACTGACAAACGCCACAATCTATTAGACGCACGAATAAAATTTTACAATAAAATTTAAATGTTATTCGATAATACACGAACTATTACACACGAGCCATTAACATAATTTATTTATTTTTATGGCATATATGTTTATAATGGCTTAGTTCCAGTCACTCACCTAAAATAGTTGTTTTCAATTCAAACAAGTGTCTAAAGTCTAAATGATAACTGACTGACTGCGGTGGACAATGCCACGTACGGACGTATGAATTAATGTTATAGTAAATAGTGGACAGCTGCCCTACTTATCGATCGACTCGTCACAGTTTTATTAATAATACAACATATGAAGCTTTCGTATAAAGAAACAAATCCCATTTAATATAATACGATGCACTATTTTACATTATGCCTATTCGATTGCTTTGATTATTGAGTATGTACTAAATTCTTCAGTACCAAATCGCATAATGAATCGACAAAAATTGTGTATATAATATTTAATCAGTCGCTAAATGAAGCGAAAAAAATTATTGTATTGTTAAAATGGGGTGGCTAAAATCATGGCAGAATAAATTTATATTACCTCGGTCAATTAATCTAATATAAACATTGATTTATTGTTACTACAACAAATTTTTTGAAAGGTTTGTTTGCCAAAATATTAAATAACGATAAGAAAACTCATCGGCATCGACTAATCACAACTTTATTGCTTTTTAGCCGTAACGGGAACGATTTTAATTTTTCATACAAAAAATCCAGGAAACTTATGTCTCAGTCAACATCCAAATATGTCTAAGTTCAAATCGACAGTGTTTTGGTCAATTGATTTAACCCTCAAAAACTACGAAAATGAGTTAATGATTAGATCTCATTTTAAAACTGATAGAGCAGGTCTCGGCCAAATGATATAAATAAGAAAAATAAATTAAATACTTTTTGTAAGGTAAACATCTTTTTACATTGATTTTAGGTTTAAAAACTCTTATCCGGCCACTTGATGTAAACAACTATTATATCGAAACACTCTACGTATAGTCCCGTATCTGTAAGCTTGAGAATTTACCGGAGTGCATTTCAAAGATTCGCAACGAAACTCACTGTTTTCGATAAAAACCGTTTTTACTCTCTCCTGAATAATTTGGATTTTGAGAGTTACATCAATTGATCAGAACACCGTCGATATGAAACAATACTTACTGAAACAACTTAAAACTACGACTGTTTTCTTCGATATTAAATTATAAAAAACAGTGACAACAAGCTTATGAATGTTATTTTAGGACTCTTGCTAAGCGTGAAGTTCATCGCGAAGATTTTTGCTGAGCTTTAATTTAATTCCTGCGCACATCTTTAACGGCTTTGTCGCTTAACGACAATGTTGAGTATCAGTCGTTAAACAAAACGTTGCCAAGACTGCATTCTCTTGGACTCTAGAGTACATTAAAGAACTTTCACAATAGAGGGAGTGTTAAAAGCGCAACGTGAATACAAAGAAACGTATCATCATGCTTGTCAAACTCAATTCAAACACTTGGCCATATTAGCTTGATGGCCACATTTAATTATTATTCAATAATATAACAAGTAAGCTATTTTTTAAGAAGAAAACATCGATTTTAATACAAGTAATAATTCTATATAACGGACACAATTTCCGAACGATTATGAAAATTGTTCAGAACAAATCCATTGAATATTTTACATATTATTTGAGTCCAAATATAGTTATTTTTCGTAAACAAGTTCTGTACATCATTTACAGCTGCAGAAGTTTTAACAACACACTCCATCTACACATCACCCATCGCCCATCGTCCATCATGATTTAATATCGTACAGTATTTATTCGACATTTGTAATAACTTCGATATGCTTGCATATGGAATGAGTGTATCGTTTATTTTCTCAGTGAAAAAAACGAATTCTACTTTAGCGGACACACCACTTTTACTATATTTCATTTGGAGACACTTTTCGTGTACCGTTTTTTTCAAAGTAAATTAGTTTTTTCATTAAAACCATTCTCAATTCCATGAAATAGTAAGTACAATGAGTACTTGAAAATAAAGTCACTTCATGAAGTTTTAGAGGCCTGCGTGCAAACCGCAGATCGATTGTTTAATTTGCTTCGTACACATTGATCGATATATTCTCTTAGTAGTGAATATATTTTTAATTAAATCTTTTATCCTTCTTCACCTCAGGTATTTTATAACAGAAATGCACAACAGCGTGGTAGTCGAAAGCAGCACGTCAAATATTTATAACTTATCTAATTGAATGAATGACTAAAATTATCACGTATAGACATTGCTTTTTGTTTCGTATTTCTGGCGAGACGGATTTAATTTTTAAAACATTATAGTTGTTATCATGTACATTTCTTGAGTGAGTATTGTGGTTTCTAAATAAATAAATAGATCATATCAAGGTATTTTGCAACGCAGAATGACATTTGAGTTAGCACTATGGTTTAATATATATTATTACTTTAAAAAAATAACATTCTAATAATTTTTCAAATAATTTTAATAATAGACTATCAAAAAAGAGCCGAATGTATTCGAATATTAAATATTCAATTGAAATCCTTAATATAGTCTAAGAACTTTGTATTTGGAACCAATACTTATTAGCTATGAGCCATTTTTCTTAGTTACTGATTGCTTTTCCCCCTTAGGCAAATAGTAATTGTAATACAAAATTACCAAAAAATGCTCTATCGATACCCAATATCACGAAACAAAAATTCTCATATTCATACCCTTTGTTTTCCGAGCGTACAATATTGTGAGCAACATTATAGTTTTTAATAGCCAATGTCTGTCAGTAGGAGTCGCTTTATATCTTGCTAAAAATATTTTTTTCCACAAAGCTCACTGTGACATAAAAATGCCATACATCCTGATTACAAAGTGTATTGTGCACTTTAGTTTTATCGCCATCCTGCTTTTAGCAAGAAAAACAATGGGAATATATGAAACACAAGCACCACCAAGCCTGAAATAAAAAGTGGTTGGTTTAATATAAAACTTACATGTTATTACAAAAAAAAGCTCTTATATTATACCGATAACATCTTCACAAGTTAAATATTTTCTAATGTAGTTCTAAACTTAATTAAGTAAGACAACTTAAGTACTTGATCAAGAAGTATGATCGTATTCAATATTAATCTGTTACTTTAGTAACATTACTTGGTCGCCGCCGAATTCGGAACAAGAATTTTCAGTCTAGAATAAATTTCTACAATTGTCGTTTAATGCAAAATAAATATCTTGTCTACTTTTAGTAACCGTCGCTAAAACATCTGTTTTGAAATTTCAGTTCTGGTTGAGTGTGGCAACATTCTTAACGTGACGGTGGTGACCTCATTAGCGGCCAAATTAAATTGGTACATCTACACCAACAATATATATATACATATTATTTAAATCAATAAATTAAAGTTTTCGTTCATATAATGTTATTTTAATTGGTTATTTCTTCTAAAATCAAATTTCTACTACTCGTAATGTATAATATAAGCATTAAAATACGGCAGACAGCTTTTAAAATAATATTGTAAAGAATAAACCTAAATTTCCAATGACAGTGTTATTAATCTAGCAGGCTTACTTTTACCAATACATAAAACATTTACGTTTTTTTCTCATTATTAAATGTTACTGTCAGATTTTCCTTTACCCTTATGAAACATCCTGAGTCTTCACAACTTCTGCAATAAGCGAAACGCTTGTCACTAATGTTGTACAAATAAATGGAATTGAGATATTATCCAATTAGTTATTTTATATTATATTTATTCGATACGGGGAAGATAAATTTAACATAAAATCTTGCAATCTTCTATCAGCAAGAAACAAAAAGCTTCGATTCGAACTGCTATTATTGCCGCTCGCTTTAGAAGGAGCTTTAGCGCATAAACGGTAATCGTTGGTAGTGGACGTGAATCGGTTAAAAGTGTACTCATCTACAGTTACACTAGATTGGATTGAGTTGATTGCATTCGATGCTGTTTTTTTTATTTATTTTTGTTCGAGAGCTTAAAGCTTTTTACTCGTTTGCTTTCAGAGAGGAATACATTTTTTCTCGTTGTTTCATAATTATTATTGTCGCAATTGCAAAGCTTTGACTTTTTTAATATAAAAATGTGCAGCGATATTTTCATTAATGTAATTGAATATTTTACTGCGAAAAGATGCGAAACTGTATATATTTAAATAGAGTATTTTCTCAATTAGATTTACAATTTCTCTATTCAACTTTAGTTGATGCTATACATACCTTGTAGTTTGGGAGAATCAATACTCTTCAGTCAGGCTGGCTGACCTCTGGATTTTAATTAATGATTGACAATTAGTTATAGTGTTGATTTATCCCTCGCCAAAAACCATTATAATTGTTATAAGCTACTCTGGGTGTAACTGTTCATTCAGAACACTTTGAATCTAGACAAGGAAGTTCATATATATATATATATTGATGGAAAACAACTTTATAAGTACTGAAATTGACTGGGCATAAGACTTAAACATAAACAGATGCAGGTAGTTTTAATATTACGTGTATAGTACTTGACTTGAATGACAGCAGATAGACGGAAAACACTTTCATTAAAACTCTCATTAATTCGTACTGTAATTCTACTCTGTTGTTTGAGCATGGATATTGCATTTATATATTTGTTCGTGAAATATACTAAAATATATTTTCTCGTGTCACTCGCTTCGTTCGTATGAAAGTGTCTGTTCGGGAATGGAACCCATGATATCCAACTGAAGAGGGTGAACACCTAAAAGCGTTGACCAATCAGCTGCAGTTCCGATCATCATATTCATAACAACATAACATTAATTTGTATGTGCACTTGTGCACGGTGCGCGAAACTGATAGTGTATGAGAGTATTGAGCAGATGTTGACAGATGACACTGTCAGCTGGTGTATAATTTTTTTTTAAACCATGTCTGCTCCCATTATGAGCCTCCTAATAGAGGCTACAGAAGTTTTCTTCTCTTTTTCGAAGTGAGTAGTGAAAGAAGAATAGAACTAGGACCGGACTAGTGGTTAGCTGCTCTCGCTTCACCCCGTTTTTAGGATAACACATCCATACCGTCGAATGGAAATCCATAAATCGATTGAAAAATAAATTTATGAAACTAGGGCTCGAACCATTGACCACTGCAACACGAACCTGTTTCATAATTATATTACAAATACATTTAAAGTCTTCATTAACCACCCTCCTATTCTAACTATATCACATACTGTTAGTTGAATAACTATGTGCAGACACATAGACCAAATCAAACTTTTTCAACATTAAAGTATTTGATTACCTAAAATCTTCAATCATTTCTCATTAAGGGATTGATTAAAATTTAATTAGACAAAAAGCGACCGATTCAAAAAATCTTATTTTTAATACCCCATTGAAACTTGAAAACACAATTACAGCGAAATATTTAAAAAGATTTTCTACGTTACCACGAATTAAAATGTATATTTATACAATAATTTCACGTTAATTAACCCTACTCATCGGTGTTTCCGTTATTCCGCTTACACTTAAATAAATACCGAATTTATGAATATTTTATGCAATAATTTTGTTTTCACATGGCATCACTGGAATTACTTTTCACGTTCAAAATGACAGTTTCCTGTATTACCGACGGATCTACACGTCAATTAACGAACGCAGTTGACCAACATTATCAAAATTATTGTTGTCATATCGGAAAGGGCGCGGAACAACCCATCCAAAATGGCCGCCACCGTGACACTTCCTTTTCCTATAACGTTGATTTTACTGCGGTTTATTTTCCAATTTTAATGGGCATACTTCATTCTAAATTTCTTGATCACATCCGGTCATAAAATGATATTTTAAAACAGTAATTATTTTAATTTTGCCTAATTGTTAGTTGACGATTTAACCTTCAATATTAAAAGGAATTGTACTAAAAGTAACATTCATTAATCTAGAACAGCGTTCGTCAACCTGAATTCTACGGAACCCTTGGGCTTTGCAAAAGTTTTGAAGGGCTCCTCCGTGATTATGGGACAGACTACTGAAACGAAAGTAAACAATTTTATTATTGAAACGAACATCCCCGCGTTTGTTTGTGTAAACGAATGTTTAGGTGGAAATTGAGTAAATAACCAATGTTTGAAAACACTATCTTGAATTTTAGGTTGCTTGAAGATATTTAACTAGAAAGGTTTCGAAGGCTGTAGAAGGTTAAAGACCCCCGATATAATAGGTTTGCTAGTTAGTCCAAACATATTAAAATACAGTTAAATATTATGTATTAAAGTAAGGATAATTATATTTTTGTTATATGATACTACTTTTTGGCAAATTTTGTATCCAATATTTTATCACAATTTTTTTATTCGAAAATAATATTGCTGTTCATTATGGCAGAGAAAAAGCATTTTTAAACGTCCCGATTAAGCTTCTTCACAACCAATTCACAACTCACAACCATAACTTTACGTCAAGAAGATCAATTTTTAGTTACTGAATTTGAGATAAGCTTATGTTGGGAATATGTAGCAGTTATTGAATAAAAACCATGACCAAGAATACCCATGGGTGGTTAGTAAATAGATGTTTTGGAATACGTCACACGGTGAACGGAACTACTCAACAATTTACTTTGCTTAGATTAAAGTCATCGACATGATTGTATATAGTACAGGATATCTCGCGTACATTAAATAGTACACCCATTACTTGAATTACAATATCGTTTTGTAATTATAAATACAATGACATTTACAAATAAACTAACAAAAACAAAATGAAATCTTTCAAAAAATTATCTTCTTATTTAAGTCATCTTCAGACTGGGTCTGAATTCTGTTACATTCTGAAGTTGCTTCTTAAAGAGGCGAAAAACGTGACGCATTTCGTAACACAGGCAATGAAATAACAAAGATATCAATTTAAATTTTATACTAAAAATATATTTCCACAAAGTTACTACCAAATCCATCTTGTTCAGTTCGATTCGATCGTGATGGAATACTTCACTTTTTTCTTCATTCAATATAATCAAGGTTTCTCGATGATTTTATCAGTCTTTCTTTCATAACTCGTAGATATAAAATTGACCCTATATAAATATATATCACCCTTAATACTCAACATGACTTCTATTTTTAGCCACATAAATATCCCACATTTTCAATAAAAATTATATTCATGTTTATATAACTAAAATAAACAGAATTTAAATTAGGGTGAATTTCTCGTTGATAAGCATTGGTTATGTGTAACAATCACTGTAACTTCTTTTCTCATAAAATATAATGTTATTACGTAAGTATTTTTTTACGTTATCCAATACGCCCATTCAAAATATTCCTGAATTTGATGGACTGCTTCACCATATATCATTTAGTTCCGCTGAATGCTTGAATTCACCGAACCGCTGGAAAAGATAACATTCCCTGCCGAAATATCAAAAATATTTGAATTATTTTCAAAAAAAGAGACTTTCTACTATTTTATGGTAGAAGAGACTTCTTCGAATATTACATTTATTTAAATCATAAAATTCTTCGATATGACTGATTATTTTGATAATATGTAAATTAGAAAAATAAATTGACCACTTTTTGGAAGGGAAACATCATTTTACATTGGTTTTAGGTTAAAAAACACTCCATACATATAATCCCGTATCTGTAAACATTAGAATCTACAGGAGTGCATTTGAAAGATGCATAACTCAACTCACCATATAATGTTTTCGATAAAAACTGTTTTTACTTTCTCCTGAAGAATTTCAATTTTGAGGGTTACATCAATTGGCCAAAACACCGTCGATATGATCACTTTAATTATTCTTAAACCATATACGTTATCAAATTTGAGTTATTGAGACTTTGTACACTTCCATGTATTTTGTCACTAACGATCCCGGTTTCGCCTTTCGGCATCTTCAGGCATTCGTGCGCTTGAATTTGATATTGAAATTCCATCAAGCACCCTCAGTCGATGTCTTAAATTATGCATATACGTTTGACACACCCTGGCAGTATAAGTGTCATTAGTGTCCTGAACTGAAATCAGCCAGCGGCAACAGCAATATTTTGCATAAAAGGCTCTTTCTTGTTGCCAGGCGTTCAAATAGCCCCCGGTTACGTCCGCTGGACGAGTCCATTTTTACGGAAAAGGGTAGCTCCTACTTTGCAGGGATTTTTTTTTTTAATTTTTGTAGACAGTCGATTACGATCTGCCGAGCGGGACGAGCTGCGCTCTCGTGGCGGAGGTGACGCGACGATGTGAATTGTTTGTTTTTTTGATTTGCATTGGATTTAATTTAAATTCGTTGTGTCATTTGTATTATAACTTAAAGTAAATTCAGTTGCTAAGTAAATGTAAATGTATAATCAATTTTATGTGTTAAGATTTTTATATGTGTAATGTTAAGCCACTGCATCTTGAATGGAAAATAAATAAGTTTTGAACCGGATTTGAAATGGTGTTTGTCTGAGATCAGCCCTTCCAGGACTCCGGATAACCATCCGCTCGCCTCTCTTCGATCCGGGGTCTTCTCACGTTATATATACGGTCACTTTAATTTCGAAAAATAGAGTAATACTAACCGATTATCACAGTGTCGTTTCATAATAATATGTCAAAATATCGAAACTCCCTACATCTAATCCCGTATCTGCAAACATGACATTTTACAGGGAATCGTCTCAAATATTCAAAACTCAGTTGCGGTTGCATCTATTTTCTTCAAAATTAGGAGAGTGCCATCATTTTTAATCTAGTTTCATATTTTAGTACAAGTAGCTAGTTATAGCTATATAACTGAGTGCGAAGACAACGAAAATGCAAAAGACGTTTAATTAGGTATGTGACACTTAACTGATTATACGTAAGAAGTGTCGACATAAGCGTAACCAATTGTTTTATAGATTTTAAAGCTTTACTATAGATTATTTAACTTTAACAACTTCCAATGTGGAGCATGTCGAATACTACTTTCTTAACTTTGTACAATGAGAACGTGTGGTTCAGTTTCTCCACTTATCTTTTTCGAACATAGTAATAATACGCTCTAGCTACGCCACATTGTTAAGGATCGGATGTGTGCGAGAGAATTTTTAAACATAACCTACAATAACAGAAAAGGTATAAAACTTTGCTTTATAAAACTGCGCAGTAATATTTAACCTTAAATGGCGGAAAAACTGAAATCCTTTGAATTATTTTCTACCCAAGCTTGGTTGTTATCAACCTTAGTTAGCTACTGAGCCATAGTATTTCAAAGCTTGTAACGCTGCGATGTACTGAGCAAAATCAGGTGATTGTTCGTGGATATAACTTTGAATTCTTTAAGATGGTAGAGGTTTGGTTGTAAGTTTACTAAAAATACAGCCATACAATACACGCCATTCTAAAGTTCATTTCAAATTAAATTTCTTATTCCAAGCTTTTATTTTTTCCTACTAATAAATCCAGCCTTTTTATTCATTCAGAGGTCACATAGCGTAATATGAAGAATCATCTCTTTTTATACAACTGTATAATAAATTATTTTTAGGGCAAGAAAAGCGTACTCTTTGCCCGACAGGTTACATACTTGAACAATGGGTGGCTCATAGCCTGTCAATATGTTTCCACTTCGATGAATGGGTACGCATAAAAAATCTTTATAAATCCACGTAGGTGTACCTAGTGATAAAGCATACCTGAGTTGTTCTGAGAAAAAATGAATCAAAATTCGTAAAGCTCTATTGTTCGTTTAAAATTATGCTTATTTTAAATACGGCTAGCTTAAAATTACTTTGGCAGCGTAAATTTAAATTAATTAAATATTTCAAGCTACTCAAAAAGGAAAAGCCTTCAATAATAATACAAAATTAAATTAATACGGGTAATATTTAATTTGTTTTATACTTCGTAATAAGCTTTATCACAAGTAAATAATGCAGAGCTTTTAACCTCTTTAAAATTTTAGCAATAATAAAAAAAGAAACATAGCTATCAATAATACACATCGCTTAATCTCAATGGCCCAGACCGATCTGTAGGCGTTTTATTATTATCACATATCACATGTAGGTATACATTTTGATTATAATCAAAAAATAATACTAGCTACCTTAGAGATTCAGTGTTTCAACTTCAATACCGTCATCTATGACGTTAGGGCGTTCCACTAGTTGTTAAATATTTGCATATCGTGTCTAGTAACGTTGCAGAAACTTCTGACGCAGAATTTTATCATCGTATAACAATATTTTAACAAGTTATAATTATAATTTAGTTGCTTACATTCTTTTTTCAAGAAGTTGCCATTTAACGATTGGATAAGAATAAGCGGATTACGAAATTTTATATAAACATTTTAAAGTAAGAAATCAGTCAAAAAAAAAAGTTTTTTTATTACTAAGACACCTTTTAATATAATTTATTATAATATTAACACAATTAACATGTATACCACATCAACATTCTCTTAGTAGGTTGTATGAACCTGTGATACAAATTTCATGTGGGTATTTTTATTTTTTTTGGAACAGGCTGTAAGGCAGTGTCTTAGAATCTCTTTTCAGACAGGAGACGTATAGACGAATGGTTAGAAAATTACTGGAAAGTGGTCATCTACAAATCCATATATCGCTTGAAAAGCCAATCTTTAAAAATGTCCATTCAAGACTCAAACCACTAACTTCGCAACTGAGTAGAACGAAATACCGAAAAATTTTGAAATACTTTTTTTTTTTCTGAATCAATTTTTTTGATTGACGACGGCATACTAATAAAATATTCATTACGAACAATTCAGTGTGCGAAAGAAAAAGTGAGTTTAATCGAGTTAATTGCAAAACGAGTTAAATATTCTAAAATAACTATAATACATGCATGTACATAATATAAAAAAGAATGAGTTGAATCAATGCCGCTGAATTAGTAAAATTCATGTTTAAACATGACATTTTTCATCAAATTTTATACAAATGAAAATCTTGTTTTAGCTTTCGTGAAAACTATCAATTTTAGACTTAACGCCCTTTACCTTTCGCACGTAGAATTATTCTGAATAAGCATTTTTCAACACTCAACTTTTTCTCAACATTATGAAGAGTCTTTTGTTAAGCAATTACCTAGAGAAAAAAATATGTGGTAAACTAATATTAAGATTACGCAATCAAATAACAACTAAACGTAGAAAATAAAGTAATGTTATATTATATTTGAACAAAAAAAAACTTACGGTAAATGTACCAGTAGTTGACCTTTTTCAGAAACTTTTATGCGGGATTGCTCTAAATTTGTAGAGTTCAAACAAGTGAAACCATCTTTTGTCGGATTGAGGAACTAACACATCACCATATATGTCATTCGGGTGTCATAGCGGGCATTTAAAAACAACAACTTATGCAGTAGTCATTTTATTTTTAATTTCTTAAGAGAATTGTTAAGGATATCAGTGAATGTAAGCATATGCTACTTGATTCAACCAAGAGTGGTCGTACAGGAAGCTCTGATGAAAGATTGCCATGAAACCCTCTTATTAGACATGATCAACTACTGAAAAAAAGTGATCAACTCGGGAACTTTCAATTTGTTAGATGGTCAACTACTGACACAAAAACATGGTTATTAAAAATTTAACACAATTTTTTTATAACAGACCCTTTTCTAACTTTTTTCTTGTGATATTAAATTAGACATATGATCCATTATGAATACACTTGTTTTGACATCGTTCAGTCTAATGCTAAACTTTAATCGTTATTTTTCTTGAAATTTTCTCTTAAGCGGTCATCTACTGGTACGTTTACCTTATATCTAAATAAGGTATGTATTTCAGACATGTTTTATTTCCATTATACTTAAACGTAAAAAATCTGTAAAATTCTTGACTATTTTCGTCGTAAAGATTATAAGATTTTTCGGATGAATATTAGTAATACATTTTCTAGATTGAATTTTTTCTATTCATTTCATTTTTTCCACTTCACCGGTTTTTACTGCTTCCGAGAAATTTTACATTGTACTATTTACGAAGCCTCGCATAACAAACACAATTGAAAAGCCAGTGAAACGGTGGACTATGTTTTCGTGCTTTATTTCTGGCAGACTGTATTGATATCATTGAAAGGTCATCAGTCAACCGTAGAAAAACAATTGAAATCAAATCGACAGAAAAAACAAACAAATAAATATTCGTTTCACGCTACCATTTTATCTGAAACTTTAATTATTTGTGAGTATAACCAGAGCATCGTTAAAATGTATGTTTTGACAGATCAAAAAGTTGATATTGATAGGCATAAATTTAAAAAAAGCAAATATATTATGAGAAATATCACCAAAATACGAGATAAAAATTTGCATACATTCGTTCTCGCTGCTGACACAGAAACCCTTACACATTACACCAGGGTTTCCCAAGCTATGTTCTGTGAAGCACTGTAAAACCTGGAACAGTATTTTATGGTTGATTTTTTATTGATATGCGAATCAGTGATTTAAAAAAAATGCAAAGACCATCCATTAAATGATTAATACGCAAATTTATCAAATTAGTGACCCAATGTGTCAAAGCAAACAATTATTGATTTACTTTCGTTGACAATGACATATTTGTGTGAAGGATAGTTTTTTATTATGCTTCTCATGAATATGTCACAGTCCAGGAGCAGGTTCGACACCACACCAGACATAAGAATTCAACATTTTAATATTGAGCCTGATAAAAAGGAGATTTGCAAATCAAGACAAACCAAATTAATCGATGTCATTAAAAACTTCATTCATTTGTATTGTTGTGTGTTATGTTTTCAAACTATTTACTAAATAAATGATTCATGGTTTTTGACATGTTTTTTTTTATGTATTAGCCTACATAATAAACAAGGTGTGAAATGTCCCATCGCATGAAAAGTTTGAGAAACCTTATTTTACACAATTGTAATACACACATTCAGTATACTTCATTTTTATTTTTATTCATTCTACATAATAAAAAAATGTGATTTAAACAAATAGTTGGAGACGGTCACTTATTTACAACTCCCACTCCAAATTCAGAACACTGCTATTTACAAAGCAAACTTTAATAATAGCCGATAAGTTTTCATACAATAAAGCAAAACTTTCCAAGGTTTGACGGTGGCAAAAAGATTTCATAGTTGAATATTCTCAAGTTATCAATATTAAATTTAATATATTCACTACAAATTGTTAGTTGACTAGGGGCTGTTTCCTGTAATCACGTTAATAGGCTCGTGTTGCGTATCTTAGCGAAATATGCGGAGCCCGTACCCGAAAATTCAACATATTTAGCATTGGACGCGCTGTCAAAGTTTCGAAATCCCAAACGGAAACTTTCATATTTATGTTGGTTATTCAATCGATTTATATTCAAATGCATGAATGTCTCCATATTTTGCCATAAAAAAAGAAACTGTACGAAACCAGTTATTTTTTAAATAAAAATTAATGTTTGGCGAACAAATCAGAGTGCATTTCTCTATCCCAGTTCCTTTTAATTAGATACCAACGTGTCAGATACAGGAACGTTATTTTGGGGAGGCAAGGGAATGGTTTGCTTCACCTTAATTTGTAGAAACATTCGAAATTATCTGTCTCCGCCATTTCTTTTTCATTCAAAGCCATCCCAGTTTCTCAGAGCTCCACCGAATACACGCTATGGATGGTCATCAGCGGCCTTCTGGGCGATGGAAGAAGACACCGGCAGGATTCAGGTTCCCCAGGTCTATCACATCTTTTTATTTTTGAAATTTATCAGAGACTGTTTAGTTCTGTCTTATCTTCGAATTCCAGTTGTTGCAAGAATAGATTGATAAAAAATAAAATTGTTACAGACACGTATAACGCTTGAACACAAATTAAAATATTAATTGAAAAATCAATATGTATTTGATGAATGAAACATTGGAATTGTTTCTTTAATCCTCCCGCTCGTGAAGCTTAAAAATGTGACCCATAAATCTTTGCAGTGGTGATAAACGGCAGACTGTGGTCGTGCAATGGTATTTTTTCACACATCATTGACTGCAGGGGTTCAAAAATGTGCCGCCGCACCTTAGCTGCTCCTAGGTGATCAATTTTATTTTTCTAAAGAAATTTGACACTCGCGCTCTTGTAATGGCATATGAATCAGAAAAGCTTTTTTTCTATTTATTTTTAAAAAACTAGACTTAATAGACATCGTTTTCACACAATTGTGTTAAAAACACTTTATTTTAGGGAACTAAATTCAGTATTTCAACGATTATTCAATTCATCATCACAAAAACGTTATGTGGAGCATCTAAAAAAAGATGTTTCTCTTTATTCAGGGAAAATACTGAAAGCGCGATGGAAACAGTGAGACTAGTCGTTGGATAATCGCTTTTTCTACGTCACATTTTCATGATAAGATAGACAGTTGGTGAGGAGGTCATGAATACCCCACAGAAATCCTTGCATGTTGAGTACATATATTTTAAAAATAAAACACAATTCATTTGTACTACTTCCACATATTTATAATGATCAGGACTGGTTTCGCTCGTCACGAGCATTATCAACTGATAAAAATACAAACATAACAGGCTTATTTATATAAAATTGAGTGTAAAAATGAAGGTATATAAAACTGATGGTTCATGAACTGAGACAAGAAAATACTGATTAACAAACAAATTATACATAAATCAAATGAAAGAGTCTACAATTAAAATGTTATGGACCTCTTGCAAATCATTAAGATCAGATATTAAAAATTTAATGGATACTCATAGCTGATGGCTGTTTATTATTCATATTAATTACATACTTAATATTTGATTATTTTTAAATGGTTCATTAATTTTTTCTTATAATTTCCCTGATTCATTATTGTATATTATATTAGTAACGTCATTAAAAATTTTGTTCAGCTAAATGGACTTTTAATGTAGCTATATTTGTGATTTCAGATTAGTATTTAATGATTTGCAAGAGGTCCATAACATTTTAATGGTAGACTCTTTCATTTGATTTATGTATAATTTGTTTGTTAATCAGTATTTTCTTGTCTCAGTTCATGAACCATCAGTTTTATATACCTTCATTTTTACACTCAATTTTATATAAATAAGCCTGTTATGTTTGTATTTTTATCAGTTGATAATGCTCGTGACGAGCGAAACCGGTCCTGATCATTATAATATGTGGAAGTAGTACAAATGAATTGTGTTTTATTTTTTAAAATATAATGTCTTTCCACCAAGAATTGACAGTTAACACCTTAAAAGTGAGTGCATATATCAATTGAAAAATCAATTGATGAAGATTTTCAACCTAAACAATACAACCGAGTGGATGAACACGTCATTTATAACCGTATAAAACCGGCGACAAAAAAAAAACTGAATTATGTATAAGTTTAAACATTAAATACGAATAATTAACCTTATTATAATTAATACATCTGTGTCGTGGTGACAACAAAATTGTGTACTCTACAATGTAGTATAACTCCATAAAGTTTAACCTTTCAGGAGAGCGTAAAATCGCCATTACGTTATGACATTTCATTAGAAAAACCTTGTCATTAAAAAATGCTGTTCGATGTCATAAAATAGTATGTTCATTTAAATTTTACAATTTGGATGCCACACTTCCACCCGTTATATGTTGAAAACAGTATGTCGTATAATAAGATATATAAAATATGTTATATATATGATCATATTAAAGACCAATTTCAAGTCTTGACAATGCTACTATAAAATACCTATTTTGTTTTTATTTTTTCTCATTTTATATCATGCAATTATATCATATAGCTAGAAGGTAAATATATTCAGCTGCGGAGCCAAGAAGTTTTCGTTAATTATTGAATTTCACACGTAATTTTATACGAGTATATAAAAAATGTTTTTGTATCAGCTGAATTCATAAAATAGACTCAAATATTTATTTTTATTTTTTTCTAGATACCGAGCTGGTGTTTCGAGATAGATTTGGTGGACTGGCGGTTCTCAACGCAGATAATCTTACCACAAGACCACTTATGACCAACTCGACGTTTGTAAGTATACATTTTCATTTGCTTTGTACCATATTGTTAATACTTCGTAGACCGACATTTATAATATATAAGATACACATAAATCACCGTTTGTAGGCTAACGGTAATACACTACTTAGCGGACAGAAGATTCCGGATTGATGTCCTGGCAAGGTTCATATCCAATGTTGATGTTTTCAATTCAATATTCAACATCTTGAATTTAAATATTCGAAATTTCTTCTAGAAAATGTCGAGTTAATTTGATAAAAGTAACTTTATAATTTAAATGTATTTGGAGCATTAAAAGATTGGCGATTAGCTGTAGCGGCATTTTTTAAAACCGTGTCCGCTTTAGCATATTAACTCAAGTTCATCTCAACAGGAGTTTTTTACGAGAACTGCCTCAGTTGAACTGTTACTCAGTTGAAGAACCTGTATTTTTCGAACATAGTAGGGATAGAAGAATAGAGCTAATACAGGATTAGTACTTTTAAGGTGTTAACTGTCAATTCTTGGTGGAAAGACATAATATTTTAAAAAATAAAACATAATTCATTTGTACTACTTCCACATCAGTTGATAATGCTCGTGATGAGCGAAACCGGTCCTGATCATTATAAATATGTGGAAGTAGTACAAATGAATTGTGTTTTATTTTTTAAAACAGGATTAGTAGTTAACTAATCGCTTTCGCTACACACAATACATCCATAAATTCGAACACCATATTGATTGAAAAATCAATTTATGAAACTGTCTGGAATTCTGGAGTACTGGAATTCGAACCAATGAACATTACAATTAAAAAGGACAATGCTGGCCACTCAACCATTTACCCTGATGTTTTATTGTATTGTTATATAAATAAGCACACTAATCAGGACTCTTAATCACAAATAAGAACTTTTATTTTTATACAAAACATCAAAATTAACATGTCTTGAAAGTATGTATTATTTCCGCACATAAAAACTAGTAACTGTCAGACAAATAATGTAGGTGTTGTTTTCAGTAAAGCCAAAAACAGCTAGTTTTCGTGTGCTTACATTTAAATTAAGGTAGGTCAGGTAGTTTAAGTTGTGTACAAATTAGATGTGTAAAAAACTTCTTTAATTTTGATGAAATATGAATACGAAATGTGACATTGGCTCAATGCATCATAAAAATAAACTATTTAGCCGGTGCATCTATCAATTGAGTATCTATTTAATTTTAAGGATTAAAAATAGTAATGTATTTATTGATATTTTAGCGCACGAAGTATTTGCTGGGATTTTAATCAATTTTTGACATTATTTGGAAATACGACGAGACATACACAATATAAACCTTACTATTAGAAAATATTTAAACCGTTTTTTTCACACGTTAAAATTTGGTGGGTTATGAGTAAAATCTATAAAAACAGGGTCGATACTAAGTTATTATAAATTATTATGTTGTAGTTCACTACTATTTTTAATTAATTAATTTTTTTAATAAATATGAAAGTGAGTGCTTACACAGGGGCTAGTGTTAGGACCATCTTGGGCTTCATACCAATCACTTAGGTAGTGTTATGTTTTGACACAAAGTAACAATTTTGTTTTCTTCTTTTGTTTGACAAAATTTAGATAGAAATACATTTCATCTGTGAAAGTAAACGTAAGCTTGTTTGCAAAGAGATGAACGTAATTTATTTTTTTAAATAAATTCACATGTTTCGTACCTATGGGTTCTTTATATATTGAAAAAAAAATATTTGAGACTAGGAATTAAATGCTGAATTTGGCTATTTTATTTTCTTTGAAATGATAAATTGAAACTTCAAATAGGTCAGCTTTATAAAAAAATGGATGCCAAAAACACGTGTCTCTGGACTTCGGGAGGAAAAGAATTAAATTTCACTCCGCATGTTGCAACGTAGCGGTCGATTGGCACTTGTCGAAAAATTTCAGTTTCCAATATTTTAAAAATCAGGAATTTCGAACAAGAAAATTTTGTGAAATTGTAAGCGCATTTTTACACGCTTCCAGTTCTTTTTTTGACATTGACTGTTTTTAAATAAATTCAGACTAAGGTGTGTTGTTAAAATTACTTATTCTAACATATTGGTAATCGGTCTAAGTTTATATATTAAGCAACTGGTCATTAGCTTACAACTTATAATATATGAATTATAAAATTGATAAAGTATGCTTATATCTCATTTCCAAACTACCACGACAAGCAGTAAATTCCCCATGAATTGTTAAATACCTTTATAATCCTGAAAGCAAGTTGAAGGCTCTACCTTAGATAATAAATATGAAAGTGAGTGCTTACACAGGGGCTAGTGTTGAGACCATCTTGGGCTTCATACCAATCACTTAGGTAGTGTTATGTTTTGACAGATGAGTAAATACAAAGTAACAATTTTGTTTTCTTCTTTTGTTTGTCAAAATTTCGATAGAAATACATTTCATCTGTGAAAGTAAACGTAAGCGTGTTTGCAAAGAGATGAACATAGCTCAATATCATTTATAGAATATTGTTTGTCACTTTTAAGGTGTTGACCGTCAATTCTTGGTGGAAAGGCATTACATTTTAAAAATAAAACACAATCTGTTTTGTACTATTTCCACATGTTTTTAATTATCAGGACCAGTTTAGATCATCACGAGTATTATCAACTGATAAAAATACAATCATAACAGTGCTATCTATATAAAATTGAATGTTAACAATTAAAAGTTAAATAAAACAGTTGGTTCATGAACTAAGACAAGAACTCACAGGTAATCAAACAAATTATATATAAACGAATTAGATCTTTAAGGATGTTTTATTTTTGATTTCAGATTAATGTTTATTGATTTGTAAGAGGTCCTTAACATTTTAATTGTAGACTAGTTAATTTCGTTTATATATAATTTGTTTTATTGCCTGTAAAATAGATAAATTAAAACGAATTAGATCTTTAATGATGCTTATTTTTTATTGCAGATTAATACTTGTTCATTTTTAAGAGGTCCTTAACATTTTAATTGTAGACTAGTTAATTTCGTTTATGTATAATTTGTTTGATTACCTGTGAGTTCTTGTCTTAGTTCATGATCTAACTGTTTTATATACCTTGTAATTGTTAAAATTCAATTTTATATAAATAGCCGTGTTATGATTGTATTTTTATCAGTTGATAATGCTCGTGATGATCTAAACTGGTCCTGATCATAATAAACATGTGGAATTACAACCAAATTGTGTTTTATAATTTAAGACATCGACTGAGGGTGCTTGATGAAATTTCAATATCAAATTTGAGTTATTGAGATTTTGTACACTTCCATATATTTTGTACATTTCCATGTATTCAGTTCGAGTTTATTCGTGCGCTCGAATGCCTGAAGATGCCGAAAGGCGAAACCCGGGTCGTTAGTGACAAAATACATGGAAGTGTACAAAATCTCAATAACTCAAATTTGAAATTGTGTTTATTTTTAAAATATTGTTTGTATTGAAAAAAAAATAAGCAATGGTTTGTATTTAATTGGTTTGTATCTAATTCATTTTCTTTGTAAATAAATTAAATAAGATAGATATCTTCAATAACAAAATATTTTATTTTTTATTATATGTCTAAGCTGTCCTTAATTTTATTTTTGTTATCTTCCTTACAATGACCGGAAACCCTTACACGTTCCATGTTTTCCACCACTTACTCGTCGTAAAATATTCAAAATAACGTTGCGTAAGATATCAGAACTTTTTAAAACTCTGTAAGTTCACAAACAACGAGTGCCTATCTCAGATAAGAGAAAAGTTTTAATAGAACTGGAAAGTCCGACTGAATAAAATTGAAAAAATAAATTATTTAATCTTTTTCCTGTGTGCCCGGGGATAATCAACTGTTGAATAAAACAATTGACATATCAATTTGTGACAAATGCTGTGCAACTATGAAATGTATCTGACACTTGCTTAGATTGAATTGATACTACATATGTTATTGAGCTAGAAATTAATACTAGGTGACAGCCTCGTCTATCAGCATTCGTGCAAAACACTTCACGAGAACGAGGCGCAGGAAAAGAAATAGGGTGTGATTATATGTGTATGTGATGTGCGTTAAAATTTACTCAAAACATACACACGCAATGTTTCTCACTCTGCACATTCATTGAGTAGGATAGAGTGTTTGAGAGATTAGCAGATGAATCTAGTAAAAATACATACTGTTATGATTTCAAAGGAAGCCCGAGTCGTCAAAAAATTGATGGATATTATAAACACACATCACAAGTTTACCCTTGCAGCGCAAGCCGTTTCACACGAATTTTCAGTCAATTGATCTGTTAAAACGCTCACTATGGCTAAAAAAAGATCAATTTCGACACTAAAAAATGGAGAATTTTCTGATATATATTAGTTATCCCAAATACATCAATAAATAAACAAAACTCGTCGCATTCTTGCTAAAATAAATCGATGAAAATAAAAAGCTGAAAAAAATTGAATGTACAACTTTGCAAGCAAAATGGCTGTGGACAGTCTTCATATACACCGCCAACACAAAACAAGCAAGCACTAAGCCGCATAAGTATGTGTAATACATAGGGCTGTAGAAATTTGAAAGACTGAATATCGAGAGCTCTTTTTAAAAATGTATTCCCTTAGGTTCTATTTGACATTTTCATGACGTGTTGCCTAATTTTTTTGCTAAAGATTTGAACTATTTTTTAAAGCATATAAACCACAAATTTTACCTTCTGATTAGGCCGGAAATACGAGACAAAGTCTTGGACATGTAAACATGTCCAGCGCGTTCATCGGGTTAGCGAGTAAACCTTTTAATTTTAAAAAAGTTACCCATCCCATCACTACAAATATGTATATATCACTAACATTATAATGTAATTGTCTTGAAAGATAATTAATATTCGGTCTATGTCATCAAAAGCGTAAATATACATTTAATACAATCAATGTATGCAGAAATAAAACATAATCTTTTCTATATGAAATGTTCGCGTATTTATAAGAATAGAAAATAGGTCAGTATCTATTTAACCTTTTTTCTTGCTGAGATATTTTGTATTGGAAAAAACGTATTTACAGTGTGCAACTATTTTCATTAAGGTTGACTCGTTTGGGATCGTGAACCCAAACCCCAAGCTGTACAAAACCAATGATTCAGGAATGTAGACTTCGACTTTAGTCTAGGAGTCAAAGGTCGTCTGTGATCTAATTGCAGAATGTATTTAACATACATTTAGATATTTAATACCAACCAAATTCAGGTACAGACTGATTATTAAAAACTGATCTAACCTCATTCATTTGTTCAATATAACAACTATAACCTTCGAATATTTAAATATTTTTTTCATCTTAAAATCTATGGTACGGTTCATAATCAATAAACAATAAGTTTGTGCCTACTGGCGAACCCTATTGCCGAGTGGTTAACACTCTTTGGACTTTCGTTCTTTTTGATTGCGGTTTCCACCAGTTTTAATTAATCTACCGACATTTTTATAAAATTACTAGTGAGTACACGGCATGCGTTGCAATGCCACTTAAAGAAAGAAACTGTTTGCGTTTTAATTCTGTTTATTGAAGTTTTTTTGGACACACAATACATTCCCTCACATCTATCCGATCCTGAAAACAGAGCAAAGCGAGAGCGATTAGCTCTACGTTTGAGAGAAATTGAGTGCCTGAAAAATGACTCCATAAGTCTAAAAGCTAATTTTTAATGCTGAAAGTTTAAAATATCACCATGGACCGTACCTCATATAGCACTCACAAATAATATATCGATGGCCTAATGTTATAAACCCGCATCTGATATTTTGATGAAAATGAACTTATAAACCTTATCTCGTTTATTTAACATAATACAAAGTATTTAAACTTTTTAATGATTTAAAAGTACCCTCACATACTATCCATTTAGTATTTAGAAGAATAAAAAAGTCTAATATACATATTAACGTAAATATTCAGTTTCTTTTAGCCTCCTGTAAAATTTGTAAAAAGTCACTTGCGGGATTATAACAGTAGGACATCAATTAATAATAATTTTAAATGTTGAAAATTGAAAATATCACCGTGGACCGTACCTATATAACGCCCACAAAATATAGTACATAAATTAATAATAATGTTGAAAGTTGAGACATAAGCAAATTTCACGTCGCTACACCGTTTGATATGAGTTCTTGTGGCAGACAGACAAACTGATTAATACATTTATTTTCTGCTATATATTAGAGATTCAGCTGATAGCAATTGATATTTTGTTTGATTTGGAAGTCACCTCATGCGTTTGTTTAAGAGGAAAAATTCGAGGATTACTCACAAAATCAAATAATATACTTTCACTAGTTTTATAAAGTGTTCACTAATACAGTTTTGAAATAGCCTGTACAAGTTTTGGGTTACTCCCAGTTCAGATATGCCGTGCCCTCTCCCTAGGGTTAGGAATTTCAGACGATTCCTTTGAGCAACGGCCCACCCTGAATGACAGAATAATTTGTTGCCTCAAGGAGGAAATTACCCTACTAGAAAGGGCCACTTGTGGTGTGGATTCTCACCACGTATACCTTTATTCACTCCACAACGATGCTCGATACCTGAGCGACAATATAATTGAAACTTCACATCGTTCAATGTTGTGTGCTAATTTTTACATTACTTTTAAATTATTGGAAGTATTTTTTTTGTATGCATACAATTTTAACACTTTAAAAAAAACGACGGTATAACCAATATGAGCAAAAAAATCACACCTTATTTTTTTGGCTAAAGTCTTCTGCAGTAAAATAATATGTGAGTTTCAAAAACAAGCCCACACTGTGTTGTAGCGGTAATAACAGTCCGGGCAAGGTTAATATATTTTTTTTCAATTTAATATTTGATTAATGGGATAAAACATTATACATATAAGTATTTAGTTCAACAAAATTCTTTGATATTATATCCTATCACAATGTAGTTCTATCAAGTAGATGCCAATTCAAATAGGACAGGTGACCCACCACTATTAAATTTATTTCTCTTGGGATTTTCACCTCCAAACACTAGTAATTATTTTTGTAATTAGTAGTGTTATGATAATTAGTACTATCATCGTTTGTGTCTTACCCCCTCCCAGAACAATCCTACGTTACCCTTCATTTTTAAGTTAAGAATTAGAATCATTGTTACCCTTAGAAATAAATAAACTTGCAATACAATTACACCGGAGATGCTTTTTAAAGAAGCGAAACGCCTTACATTGAATAACACAGCCAGTGGAATAACTAAGTTATCAATTTTAATGTTATATTAAAGATGCCAATTCAATCAATAAGTAATATTTGATATCTTAAGCATATGTGGTTGTTATATATTTTCTCCTCGAGTTGATCTCGAGTGAAAAAAAGTATCTGTCGCCTTGGAATTTAATATATTTTTTTAAAAGGCTCATGAATCATTAACTTTAAAGAAATACTGACATTGAAAACTAGTCATGATAGTTCATAAAAAATCATGTCTTCATACATATGACGAATAAAAATTAAAAAAAAAACAATAAATAATAATAGCTCAGATTTCAAACACCACATTGAACTATACGTAATTAAAAATACATTTTCATTTATTATGCGTTATGGTATTTATTTATTATGATTACTTTTCCACACTTTAAAATGTGTATTTATTTCTGTAGCAAAACGTATTTCAAATTTGATAATTAGACGTGTCGAAATTTGGCTCTATTTTGTTTGCAACATGAAATAATTGTTTATATTACTAGATACTGTTATTTCTGAGCCAAATGGGGATTTATCAATAATTGATTTCGTATGTCAAAGGAAATTTACCCTTCAATCGAATATTATATATCAGAATTTTTTTAGATTTGTCTGCTTTGTCACTTCAGACGACGTAACCTTTCTGTTTATTCGACTCAAAAGCTTTAAACAAAGCGTAACTGAATATATTCTGTGGATTCGAGTGTAACTTGGGGAAATTTATTTCTAATATAAAATTACCCCACCCATTGTTTACATTAGAAAAAAAAACCTTGCGATATATTTAGTCTGAAGATGCTTGTTACAGAAACAAAACACGTGTCAAATTTAGTAATACAGCCAGTGGAATAACTAAGTTATGAATTTTATTTTTATATTAAAGCGTAGAGTATACGCCGTTTAACTTTGCACTCCAGCTCTAAGGTCCGGCTTCAGGATGCATACACTACTCTAGGATCGCGGGAACCATACATACTAATACACTAATACGTTCTGTTTATTATACAGACAGCGTATCAGTGTAATAAAAAGTGCAAAGCTATAAGGTGTCACCAAACTAATATTTAACTATATAACTATCAGGTAGTGGACCAGAACTGAAAGAAGTTTGGTATAAAATATATTGATGGAGGCGAACAGGTGTTTGTTTACACGAAAATTTATTGAAATTATAAGAATGTAGTGCAGGCAATCGAAAATATTCAGTTGTATCTCAAAATTTGCAGAGAACACATCGCTTAATTTTTCTGATTACTTGAAGTGGATTACTAGTGATTTCTCTATTTGAGGTAGGTTATGGTAGTTACTCCCACAATTAATATAAAACAGAATAAAAAAAATGAATATAAATTGATATTCTGATTGGATTCCCATACGAATTTATTTGTCATCCGGTGCGTTTCTCAAAAAGCTTTGTGAACACTGCTCTTATTCATTATTTAAGATAATAATTCTTTCTGTGCCGATAAATTCTTTAATAAATTTACACTAGAATACAATAAACTGGAAAAAAACAGCTAATACGATTTTGTGCTGAAGTTTATCATAAAATATACAAATCAAACCGCTGAGAGGCGTAATATTATGTGACAAGTAAACGATGAATTATCGTGCGAAAATACGTCCGTAAATATTTTCTTCCTCATACATCATGTATGAAAGAGAACAGTATAGAAGATGACAGGATGTCGCATAATACGTCAAATTGGAAATTACAGTGATAACTCATCCCCAACCATTCTTTTGTAACACAATAAGTAGTTTAGAGAAATATTGTGTGGGGAAACACTTCCCGGGGCAATGGTGATTGCTAAAAAAATTGTTTTCTTTTTTAACCATGTTTGCTTCTAACGTGGGGCATCTCAAAATGATGGGGCTAGGAAAGACCTAGTAGCTTGCTATTATGCCGGTGGAAGGAAATTGATCACCACAGTACAAGACAGGCCTTTCAATAAATCGATTAAATAATCAAGACAAACTAACATGAAAACACGCTGAACTGCATTCAATTCACTTGACTAGCAGTAATACCTGGGTTAGTCACTTTTAAGGTGTTAACTATCAATTCTTGGTGGAAAAGCATTATATTTTTAAAAATAAAACACAATTTTTTTGTACTACTTCCACACATTTATAATGATCGGGATCGGTTTCGATCATCACGAGCGTTATCAACTGATAAAACTTTGGTTAGTATTCTTACTGACGTGACAGGAGTTGGTCAAGCTGTCAAAAATATTACGCAATAACCCGGGGGGGGGTAGTTTG
This sequence comes from Himalopsyche phryganea, assembly GCA_022494535.1. Lineage (NCBI taxonomy): Eukaryota > Metazoa > Arthropoda > Insecta > Trichoptera > Rhyacophilidae > Himalopsyche > Himalopsyche phryganea. The sequence continues at coordinate 1,364,290 of JAGVSL010000024.1, forward strand.
GAAGAAAAAGCAATAAAATATAATTATTTACAAGTTAATCCTAATTGTAAAAAGTGTTGGTCTAATTTAATATATATTGCCATCTGCCAAGTCTGTGGTCGAATGATTTACGTCATTGGCTACGGTTTTGTTATTCACTGGCTGTGATCTCAGTATTTTTTTTTATCCCTGTCCACTCCCAACGTGGAGCATCTGGTCTCCTAATGGAGGTATCTTAACAGAAATTTTCTATGTGAACTGCTTGTTACTCAGTTGCTCTACATCTCTTTTTTCGAAGAGAGTATGTATAGAAGGATAGGGCTAGGACAGGACTAGTGGTTAGCTAATCGCTCTCGCTACGCCCCGTGAGAATCGGATGGGTGGGAGAGAGTTTTTAGACATCATAATCACTCAGACTGCGAACAGAAATTCATAAATCGATTACAAGATCAATTTATGAAAACCCTCCGCACCGGGAATTGAACCCAAGACATCCGTAACCGTAGCCAACGACGCTACCAACTGCGAACGGACGCCGACAATCCCAGTATGGACAGTTTTATATATTGATTTATCATTTTTTTTTTTTTTATGTTCGAAGGCATGAATGTATGTACTGTCTAAAATTCCCTTTCATTCTTTCGATACTAAAAACAGACCGTAGCATTATTGACTATGTAACTACTATTCTTGTCTTAATACTATCCTTTTAACCTTACTCTCTTTGAAATAAAGGGGTTGACCAACTGATTGTCAAGCAGTAAGAAAAGTCAACTTTATCTTTGTCAAAGTGATCTTGATCTAATAAACCCAATGAGAAGTCCATATACTCATTGTTAAAAATATTAACTAACGTCACCAAGAGGAGCGTTAACTCTTTATAGCTCCTTCACTAACTCCCTGCGTGAAATCAAAATTTCGTAAAAATAATTTTCCTTTGACGGAGAGATTTTAGTATATTTAAAAATTCATTTCATTAAAACTGCATAAGAAATGACAATAAAGTGTTGTCGCTTGCCAAAATAAATATTTTTCATTCTTTTAGTAAGCATCTTTCAATTAAATAAAACGCTACAGCAATTTAAATCGCATTCCTGACGTACACAAAAAAATAAATTGGGGCAGAAATCTAGGACTCGGTCTACGGCATGCGGTTTATGGCGCCAAGTTGCCTTTGATACCATTAACACTAGCTTCTGTCATAAATTCAATGAACCAACGTTTCTCCGTTTATAGGCAATATAGTTTTATATTTACAGCTATGGCACGTGTTGACGTTGTGATTGATTGCGAAGATAGGGAATTATATTTAAAAATAAACAATCAATTTTAGCAATACGCATTATAGATAACAAACTTGGCCAAATATACAAATACAATACCTTGGTGCTTTGTAAAAGTTTATTTAAATATGTTTAACTATCTAATTGAGACGCCTAGCTGTTCCTGTAATCAATGTAATAACTTTTCAATAACCTTACTTATATACATTAAATATATACAAAAATCACGCTTTAATTCTCCCCACCCACCTCCTATGTCATTGCTCCGCAACCTTTTCTCACCCACAGCACACCTAAGCACTCATTCATATTTCTCGGCACACCGCATGGCAAAATATGTCAATTTCATAAATAAAACTTACAATTTATGAAATTGTTTTTATTAATTTAATGAATCTTAATAGTAGTTAATTGTAATAAATTCCAATTAAACCCTTTCAAACTGATGGGACAATAGTTGTAATCCTTAATGATATTGGTCTAATACTGGACGGGCATTATTTTTAATTTTTAACGTTTCCAACTCTTCTTTCCTTTTATAATTCTTGTATTTCATGCTAATCCCATACGTATAAAATACCTTCTCTAAAAAGAAATGTTTAAAAATATATTCTTGTGAAAAAGCATTATAGAATAAAAGTGTTTAATTCAATCATTAATATTTTTTTTTAATTTATTTATTTCCACTTATACCTTTACGGTATTTTGTCTGGACAGTAATAAAGATAGAAAGTTTATGAGAGATTATTAAGCAGTCAAAAAAACGGAAAAAGTCTTTATGACTCGGAAAATGTTTAATGATTCAGATTTATTGTATTCTTTGGAAAACTATTAATTCAAAGATGATGCTGATAGCTTAAACATTGCTTAGAATAAATATTTTTTTAATAATAAGCAAATCAAACCGCATAAAATCACAGCATTGAAATAGTAATAGATAAAAACTAAGATTCCCATTATTTTTAAATACACAATATTATGTTCATTATTTATGTAACAAAAATCAGTCGTACTCAAACAAGGTGAGTTTTCGCATCGATAATCCGCCATTTTCTAGTAGAACTGACAGTCAAAATGGCGGACGATGAACAGCTGATCAGCCGACCGTTAAACCAGATTTGGAACGAAATTTCGATTCTATTTTCAATTCAACCAATCATAATCGGATTCGATTGTAAACCTTTTAGCCGTAAAAAAACAATTCTTCGAATTCAATTTTATTTAGAGCACTGGGCTATCAATCTATACTGCTCAAGACCTGTTTATACATGGCAACCGCCTTCACTCTCATTTGGACATTTGAAATCGTTTTAATGTTACAAACCAGCCTATTACTGAAATATATTCAGCCGACATGCGAAACAGTCAGCCCAAATTAAATGATTGCCTGCTTTACACAATATTCCATCCATAAATGAAAGTCATTTCTGAAATTCCGCCAATTTATTTTGATCGGTTTCTATATTCAAACGTTGCCAGTACTTTCCTAATTTGTTCTCATTTCAAATCACGTAAAGTAAACCTATATTCATTTCAATAACCAGAGATACTAATAAGCTAAAAATGATAGAAAGAAAAAGCAATCAAATCACCACATACCTCATTTAATTTAATGATCAATTTTATCTGTTTCAATGATTGCGAATAGCTTTTATATTTGTCGTTAAGTCTAAAATATGCACATAAGCTATCAAGTTAAATTTAACATCACGTATCTATTATAAAAGTTAGTACTCAAAACATATATATTATTACATAATATATTGAAATCAATAACGCTAATGCTTAATATTTTTTTTTAATAAAACACAATTTGTTTGTACTACTTCCACATGTTTATAATGATCAAGACCGGTTTCGCTCATCACGATCAATAAAATCGGAAAAATTATCGATTATATTCCAAATAATTGTAAATAATTTTTATACGCCTAACTTAGAAAAAAAGTCATTTAAAATCTCTTATTTAGCTACCTTACTACTTATTCTTGAAAGTAATCAAAAAGTAATATTATGAAAACAACATTATAAATAGTCTAAAAATAAATAAAATAACAACGGTCCGTTCCTTTTTTAGAATTCATACATATTGACGAAATTCGACGCCTTGGAAAAAAACGTAAAAATAATCCATTTCTACTGAATATTCATATTTTTTTTTGTCTTAATAACCAATATAAACTAATACAGTTTTTATTGAAAAAAATATGAAAAGTTTACATATACACAGCATCGGCGTGCGTTGGATGTATGTCTACCTTTATCACACAACCTCATTTGTATATAAGCAAGTAGGATACAAGAGCATGCGTCCGCATTCCTTTGTATCTCTCTCGCCCTATTCACTTTACATGTGATTGAGCGAGAAAGAAATAAATCAACGGCACGCACCTGATACTCACGCTAATAATGTATTCTCTTCTTATTCCACAGAGGCAACTGAATGCTGTAGACTTCAAAGTATCAAGCAATTTGAAGCACGTCCTCCTTATATCGGATGTCAGAAGAAATATAAAATACACCAAATTAGCAAGATATCACGTCTACGAAGTGGCTTCAAGGTAAGTCAAAGCTGTTTTTTTTTCTACCAAGTCTACTCATGTAGCATGTAGTGGGTAGCATTTTTTTCAACCGTGTCCGCTTCCAATGTGGAGCGTATGGTCTTCTAATGAAGGTACCTCGACAAAAAAATTTCTCGAAGAACCACTTCTTAGTCAGTTTCTCAAGCTCCTCTTTTAGAAGGGAGGAAGGTATATAAAGATAGGGGTAGGATTAGACTGGTGGATTACTAGTCGCTCTCGCTACGCCCCGTTTTAGGATCGGATTGGTGGGAGAAAATTCTGTTACTGAACCAGTGAGATCCGTAACTGAAATATTTTAAAGTATCTAGTATATATTTTGGTTTTATTCTCACGATTTATAGAAAATATCCCTCCGCATGTGGCGGCCAAATTTGACATGTCAGCAATTACCCATTCAAAAGAAATTTACCTTGTAATAAAAATATGTGAATGCATTAAAAAGGATGAGACACCTAAGAGTGTTATGTTACATATCGTGTTTTGGCATCACACGAATACAGCATTACTTTTAATACTATAGGGTGCCAACATCTACAATATATATTGATACATCATTTGAAGTGGTTGGACATTAATTTAATCAACTGTTAAACCTTAGAGAATTCAAATCATTCAGATTGTACAGCCCAAAAGTAGTCAGTTTATATTAGAATTATTTCAGTATTCTTACTAATACATATATTAGCTTTTTTTACAATTTTATTATATGATCTCATTTGTTTCAATAGACCTTAATAACAATTGTCGAATGAATTATTCGGCACCACTCAAATATTGTATAATAAAGATAGAAAGAATGAAAGTAGAATTAAGAAATTGACTGTATAAAATAATTTGGCTTTTTTTTTTATTTTTAAATGTAAAATGAATTCTTATAAATCAATACATTATTTTTCCTTTACACTTATTTTTTAATTGATTATTTTTCTTCTCATTTTACAAATTATTCAAATATTTGTATATTTGAAGGTTTTCACATTCGATATTGAAATTAATTATTTAATGAATATTTGAAATCCCTGATCTTAGTTGTTTGCCATTCATTGATAGGCCCCAAGGAGTACAATCCTCTTAAATTAACTTAGCATTTATTCTTTGTTTTTGGAAACGAATCTAGTTCCCAATCCATAATTTACAGCACGTCTAATCAATATTGTCAGTCTAGTTTCAAAAAATGTAGAAGATCTGCGATATACCGAAATGTCATATCTTTGCCTATCACAGATCTTTTCTCTATTTCGTTCTCATTATCTCTATTAATGTATGATCCAAAATATATTCATTCATGTTATGGATTTCTGTAACTTAGCGTTTTAAAATACATTTTAGTATTTTATTTTATCGCTTACGCTAAAAGAATCAATTCCCTGTTATTTGTGACGATATTTCTCTAGCTGATAACCAGTATTTTACCCACTTGGTATTCTGATCTCTCCATAATGTAATTCAATGGTGGCTGTATAAAAAATGTGCTTCTTTGCAATTCGGTTCAACTAATTTATCAACCATGCCTTTCAAAAAACGCAGCATTATAGCAAAAATGTTTCCTTTATACTATAATAGTATTGCTTAGCTGACAAAATGTCTAAAAATATTTTTTCTTTTCGTGCAGTCTGAACTACACTCTTAACAATAAAGCACAACACGTTTAAGGTTCATAATACCAAAAAAATACTTAAGAGGAATTAGAAGGTTTTTTCTGTCATTTCGCGAAAATTGTCAATCGTTTTCGATCGCCTAAAAAATATGAAACGTCGAAAGATTTTTTTTTTCTTTTAATAACTGCACTCTCAAAATATTTGTTTAACAAGCGCGTGCGGTGGCTTTATGTCTTTCTCGTTCAATCACATGAAATGTGAAGGTGCAAACGAGATGCAAGGACATGCGGCGGATGTTCTTGTATCCTAATTGCTCATACCCAAATTAGGTTGTGCGATAGAGATAGTGATAAGTTCACCGCACGCCGATATTTTCACTACTGCACTTTTATTTAAATGGAAATAGTGAAGTTTTCAAGCCTGTATAACAAAGAGTTGACACCTGTTTTTCAGAAATGCTTTTATTTGCTTTAGGCCACGACTAGATTAGGGTTTATTGTAGGCTATCGAGATGTGATGTATGAGACAAAATCGTAGAACAAAGTATTTTTAAGAAAGTGATACAGACGGAATTTTCAATTTATTGATTATAAATATTCTATGAAGATTTTTGAAAGAGTTTTGTTTCTCGCAATTTTTCTGACTGATATTTAAAATAGAATTTTACTGAAAATATTTTTTTTATAAAATAGGGCAACAAGGAATTCTATTATATACGATTTTTAACAAAAATTTAATAAGAGTAAAAATATTAATAAGAGTAATAAATAGTAATCATTTTTCGGGGACATGTTTTTATTACCTCCCAGAAACAGAAACTGACTTAATCACAATGTAAGGTAATAAAAACAAATCCTAGAAAAATGATTACTATTAATTATTCTTATTAATATTTTTGCTAAAAGATGTATATAACAGAAATTCTTGTGGGAGAAAACGAACTCTTTTGTACATTTCAAAAATCTTTCCAGAATCGTTATAATAAATTGCGAATTCCGTCTGCATCACTTTCTTAAAAATACTTTGTTCTACGATTTTGTCTCAGACATTACATCTATATAACCTACAATAAACCAAATAAAAAATAAACCAAACCTTTACCATTTCCATTTAAATAAAAGTGCAATAGTGTAAACAAATACTTTGAGAGTGCAATTATTAAAAGAAAGAAAAATATTTCGACGTTTCATATTTTTTGGACGACGGAAAACGATTAATGATTTTGGCGAAATGAGAATAAAACCTACTTATTCGCCTTAAAGCATACTGCGGTGGTAACGCAAGTATGCTTCCGCACTAGCAGTTAATCTCCTGATAAAACATTTTCTTATTGATATTACAGTTTGCACATCAATTTTTTTTTTCATCAATAAACAACTCGCTCAAAAATAGAGGGGGTGAAGGCCGTATAATATAGATACAAAACGCCTATAAAGATACAACAATAATAGTCCACTATCTATGGATTTCACTTTTGACTTATTCGTCTTATACAATAGGTGTAACAATCGACATGTCTGATAAAATATTGTTAATAATATTTTCAACCTCCGTAATCTAGCGGTATGAGATTTACTCTAGTGGTCATATGGGTCTGTGTTCAAATCTTGGCAAGTATAGATTTTATCAATTAAAATTTGTCATTTTACATGAGTGTTTTTGTTGTATTTTCTTCTCAAGTTGATCTCATTTGATTTAAACTGACAATTTAAAACTGCAATACCAAATATTTTAAACTCTATTACTTGCTATGGCAATCATACTGATTAATTTATTTTTATTGACACCCTCAGAAGTAAATTTCCTTTGTCGCCGCTGGAAGACGACCGGGATGCGCCCCTTCTGCAGCACGCAGAATGGTCTCCCGATGGAGGAGCTATTGTTTTCATACATGACAACGACATTTACTACAAACCGAGAGTACAGAAACCATTGGTGTGCAGAATTACCAGTACTGGTAAGTGTGGTATTTAACTAAATAGCGAAACTATATTTTCCCAATTTACTTTATGTATAAATCATAATGCTATTTACATATAACGCTATATAAAATAAACTTAGTTAGTATTAAATTATAGATTATGTCTGAAGATACTTCTCATAGAGGCGAATCACGTCTCACAATTAGTAATACAACCAGTGGAATAACAAACTTATCAATTTGACTTTTTATTTTAAAATGAATTTCCACAAATTCACCACCAAATCCATCGAAAATTACAGTTTATTGTTTTTTGACTTTTACGACATTGAACGCCGCAAAGTTTTCAAAATCAATATTATTCGCAATTGTTGCAACCTCTTCTTTCTTTCTTCTCGTTTTCCATCTCTTGGTGGGATATAGAATTAGGATTTCAAAAGCATCCTGTGGTATATTTCTGCGTGTAAAACAGTCAACTTTGGAGATCAGCTACTATCAACTAAATTAATGTGGAATCTACCATTACAAAAAACAAAAAATTTACAATCACCGACCGCAATAGCTTTTCCTGTTTTTGTGAGTCAATTGCTGTCCAGGTCACTTCACCAGCCGACAATCCCGTGAAATAGACGTTCTGATTTGAGTGGCGCTGTCTTCAGGTTTTACCATTACCGTTTAATTAAAATGCTACTATTTTTAATTTCGCCTTTTGGGTGACGGCTCCGACTTCCGATCTCTGTTTTTGTCAAGTCTACTAAAAAAATATTGAAATAGTATTTATTATATTTATCTACGAATATATTTTGCATTGCAAATTACTTCAACCATTTATTTCCGAAGTAATCTAGCCCAACAGCTTCAAACAAATAAAATCTCAAATAAAGTTCAGCTTTTATTTATCACAAAAAGAAAGCGTACCCTCTGCATTTTCAAAATATTTTACTTCAGTATCTAACGATATAAATTCATTAATTTCATTATTGGTAGTTATTGGGGTTGTGCGTACAATTTAGTAGCAATTTCCTTTTTTATAACCGTGGCTACCAAAACACGTTTATTAATATTACCTTGTCTTTGAGCGGGACTAAAAGAGACTTCTAGTATAACAGAAGCAATGCTTTTAACGGCAGCATATTATATTTTCTCATTTAGTTTCAGCATAAAATACTACTTCATGAATTTATTTGAAAATCCGATAAGTTTCAGTTCAACGAACTCAAAATTACTTACGGATTTGTATAACTATCATTATTCATATACGATTTAAAACTAACTATATATAAACAATATAGTATATTTATGTTTCATTTTATCGTAAAATCATTTGCGCGAAATGTGAGTGGTGAAACAATATTCATGGCGCTTTGCCAATTTTCTTATCACGCTCGTTGTACCAGTATCCGAAAATTGACAAGCAAATATTACCAGGGATGAATTTTTACACTTAATTTTTTCATACCTTCCAGGGGTTCCTGGCATAATCTTTAACGGAGTACCAGACTTCATCTACGAGACGGAAATAATGCACACAGATCATACATTATGGTTCAGTTCGGACTCTCAATTCCTTATGTTTGCAACTTACAATGACACGAGGGTTGGAGAACACAAGTGGGCATGGTACGGAAGCGCAGCGCAGGATCCGTTGAGATATCCCCAAATCAGGAGCGTCCGTTATCCTAAGGTAATTAATATAAAAGAAGTGCTTGACGTAAACGCCATCAATTTGTGTAAATTTGCCCATCGGTCTAAGATTGGCCCACTACATGGAAAAAGGTTTGACATTATGCTGTTATAACACCATAATAATACTAATGCCATATTAATATTTTTTAGTTAAGCAAAGATATTGAGTAGCCTCTGGTGGTAAAATTACGAATCAAAGTGCAACATAATTTGTTTTATTGTTGTATAAGCTGTCAGCATGGAATGATAAAACACAATTTAAGAACTTATTTTGAAATAAATTGGATTAGTCATCTTTTCAATTTGTATTACTAATCTGTAAACCAAATGCTTTAAATTTTTTTCATATCAATTATCTACAGAATATAATATGAAAGTATAAAGAAATGTTACCAAAACTTTAAAATCACTGAATTTATAGTAACTACAGTGATTAAAATTAAAAGCTTTAATTTAAAAGCTTTTTTCAAATGTTTTCATTTTATTTTTTAGGCAAATACTGAAAACCCTGAAGTGACAATCTTCACCGTCAATTTAAGAACTCCCAAATTTTTGTTCCCGCACGCCATTCAGCCTAGTGCCAATGTGGAACCAGGTATTTTTAATCACCAATTACTTCAAAAATAACCTAACTCATGTATTTACATGTATTTACATAAATTTTAAATAATTTTGCAGATAGTTACATAAGCTACGCGGCATGGATATCTGATCGGCAGGTGGCGTTGCTATTTCTCAACAGAGCTCAGAATGTTTCCATCATCAGCGTTTGCAGAGGAGCCCAGTTCAATTGCCAAGATGTAAGTGAAATAATTCATTTTCAATTCTTAATTATTTATATCAAAAACATTGTTTCCTTAAGCAGGACACTATAACCTTTTTTAGTAAAATTATAGCATCATTGTTGGCCTACAATATTAATCATTTATTAATTACACTTGGTTATCCCCGGCGGAGCAAATTAAAGACCCCTTCAAACCACACTCTTATTTGGCATTAACGTTTCTTTGAACAGGTAAAAATAACTTGGTTCAAAACAATTCTTGTATGACGATTCCTCTACATATATTTTCAACAAAAAATTTTACCTTTTTTCACTCCATTTTAAGGAAATGAAAGGTTCATATGGTATAGACTTTTTTACAAGAATTTAATGAACCAATTTTAGTTATCTTTACATTCTTGATGCTTTTTTTACTCGATTCTTCTTGAGACCAATTAATCAAACTTTATTGAAGTAAGGTATGTTTTTACTCATAAAAAAGGATCGGGTATATATTGATTAACAGTGTCATTTTAAACTATTTTTTACCCTTTCTGCTCCCAATGTGGAGCATATGGATTCTAAATGGAGGTATCTCAAAAGAAATTTTTCTTCGAGAACTGGTTGTTACTCAGTTACGTCAATCGCTCTTCTTCGAAAATAATGAGGATTTAAATTTATCTGGAGTTTAATATGACATAACAATTTATTTGCTTGTAGAATATTTTATATAAAAAAATGGAATATGAAAATCACTTATTTGCAAAATCCAATTTATCTTTACAACGGTGTTTAAAATCCAAATCAGTTTTTCTATGAGACGCATTAAGAATATAAGGGCGGATGAGGTTATTCAGCATGAGAGGCGTGGCACAAGGCTCGAGGGATATTCTATGCAGACGTATATAGAAATAGGCACCTGCTTTAGCGCCGCTGAATGTAGGCAGATAAATTTTAAGGCAGGCGTAATAATATATATTTAGGCTTCGCAGGCGGTTACCGTATCCGGCAATCACCTTATCTGACGTGAAAATTTATTGGGATAGGCTTTGACTGATTTTAACGACGCGTCAGGACCTACCCACCATTTGCGTCATGCTGCACCTTTCCAAGGTAATTAATATTAAATTCTAAATCACTTTCGCTAATTAAATGGGATGATTTGTAAATCTGACAGTTTAACGGATGGTTCATGTAAACCATGTTTGTAAAGTAAAGAGATTTTTCATAAACGTGCATTATATATGTCAGCGTCAGGCAACCTGCGGCATCGTCACTTTCAAATGTTTTTTAATAAATCGTTAAAGCGTGACGTCTTTTAAATTTACACAAATGTAAAAATATATGACAAATCTCCATATAAGAATTGGATTGGATATTTTTTGTAAATTTTTCACCATTACAGACAAAGATGATATATTTTGAAGTCAGCAATGCAGAAGATTTGGAAATGTTATATTAATAGTGCATACAAAATTGATATTAAGATGAAGGGTACACCTAAATGACAGAACATTCTGAAATTTGACAGTAATAGTTCTTTCATTAAATAAACATGTTCAAAAAATATATATATATCTTTTGTTCTTCAGTGTATGGATGCGAATTTCTTTTCTCAAAAAAGTATTTAAAATGCATTCACTGATCAGGAAATTCAAGTTATATTCCTGATTATGACAAATTAACTACAATTGGTCTACAATTTAAAATATCGAGTGACAAAGCTACGTTTTGTTAAAACACTCAAGTTTGAAAACGGATGTACAATATATGCTGTGTTTAACATGAAATAAGTGTGTTTTGATGTTACCTTACCATTCATGTGGCTTTTCTCAGTAAAAAGATTGCCGATCACTGATAACGAGGTTATTCACCTGACATCGTGAGGTCGCTGGTTGAAAAATGATGTAGATTTGTCAAACTACGTGCAGATAGATATATTCATGACTTCTGCTGGAAAGTTATTATACTCAAAACATCTTTACAAAATTACGTAAGGTTTTTCATAAAATGTATTTTTCAGCTATCGTTAAAATTTTTTATGAATCTAAAAAACTGCAAATGTAACTTTTCTTTCTGCTTTTTTACATTTTTACATTTTATATTAATATCAGACGAAACTTTATATTTGTCGTAGAGCGTCTACGAAGATTTACGACGTAGCGCACATTTTATATCTGAATTTTAAATATTATGATTGTGCTCTTTGGTGCCACCAAATACTTAACAGATGACAAGAATTATATAAATTATTATTTTGACTATAAAATTAAGCGAATGTAAGTTTCATGTTCGATTCTGATCTAAGACCGATTTTTGATCTAAGGCAGTGCTTATCAAACTAACAGTCGTCCGGCTCCTGTGGAGGGGCCACGAAAAGCTTAAGTAGAATAACATATATTATATTTATGAATATGTCAAGTTTCGGAAGCACTGGTCTAATGCATTATAGTGTGTGACGTTCTTCTTCTCAAGTTAAATTACATATTTTTTTAATAAATTTAAAATGATTTTAGTTTTTGTAAAGCGAAAAATTTAAATACTATTTTATTTTTCTAGGTTTACACTGAGCGTGCTCGCGATGGAATGTGGTCGACTCTCGGAGGAGGACCTGATATCCAGGCGCCGCCGTTCCTATTCTCAAAGAATGGCATGGCCCTGCTGACGTTGAGTCCAGTGGCTGACGGTGGCGCGGGTTCATTTACCCACGTAGCACACGTGAGAAATGGCCGAGCCGAAGCGGTCACGGCGGGCAAATATGAAGTCACTCAGCTCGTCGCATGGGATGAGGACAGCGGATATGTGTGAGTAAAAAATTGTAATGCATATGTTTCTATAATTTTTTAAAATAAACAAAGTTACGTTAATATTTTTTAGATATTCTTGTAAATCTTTTTCGTACCCCATTGATGGTAGAACACATTTATAGGCCATCGATATAAACAAATTTTAACAAGTAGAGAAGGCTTAATAAACCAAAAATACCACAAACCAATTGATTATATAAAGCATGTAGACAATAAATCTGAAAAATGTTATAATATGTAAATCAAACACTTGCTAATAATAATAAAAAATACGTATTGTCTAGACCATCGATATGATTTTTCTGTCTACATTTACAATATGGAATCGACTTTGTCAAAATGTTGTTAGATTGTTTTTAAATAAAAACAAAGTCTCTTTTAGTATACATTGTTTATTTTCAGTTAATTTGATTTACTTTTATCACACATTAAAAAATAAAACACAATTTGTTTTGAGCTACTTCCACATGTTTATAATGATCAGGACCGGTTCCACTCACCACGAGTATTATCAAATAATACATAGCAAGAACAATTTATAATTTGGAATAAGTGACATATTGATCACATTATTGATCAAAGGCGTGTCGTTTCATAGTTTGTTATTAACCGCTTCTCCTGTAATTGTAAGTTTTTTAGGAAGTTTATACATTTAGTGATAATATAACATCTTATATGCAGTTTTTAACCCTTCGATAAACGATGTAACCCTTCGATATCAAGTCAAAACTGTCTCATAAAAAATGAGATCCTTGCAGTTACTTCGTAGCAGCGCCTGAAAGAAGACCAGGGCAGCGCCATCTCCACAGAGTACGGCTTAGGAGTCAAGAGGTTTCAAGCCAGGAGCCTACAGGGGGCGCCTGGGTAGACACTGCATCAGCTCAGTGCCTCACGTGCCCCGGAGAGTCAAACGCTTCTCAGTACTTTGAAGCTGATGCCGAGGTTTTTATTGTACTGTCTTATAGTGTAAAGTTACCAGTTCCGTTTTAACAAAAAATGAGATTAAGTATAACGTAACGTAAACGATTATCTTTTTTAACATTTTCTATATCAGCGTTTTCCGTACCCAAATTGGGGTAATAGTTTTTGTTTCGCGACCCAAGATAATTTAAGACATTGCAACAAATGTATTTTAATAATAAAAAAAGATTATTAACACCATGAGACCTGTTGATTGAATTGGCATTTACTTGGTAAAACTCCATTATAATTGAATAAAATATCAAAGTATTCAGTTCAAAAAAAAATTATTAGTTATATGATAGCTATTTCGGCTTTACGTAAACAAAATAGTCCCGACAATAGCGTACAGCCGAAATAGCTATCAATTAACTAATAAAAAAAATTTAAGACTGAATACTTTGATATTTTATTCCTTGGGATCTTTTTTTGACTTTGGATATTTTTTGAAAACTTACCAAATATACCCGACTCTTGAACATCTCAATCTGTTACTTGTCAAATTGAATATATTATGGAGAATTTTATTACCTCTAGAAAATTGTTTTGTTGAAAATATTTCTCGACCTACTAAATATACCAATCGACCCAATTTTGGGTCACGGCCCATATATGTAGAGCCGCTGTATGTGAACCACATTTTTTAAAATCATAAAACTTATTACAGAGCCTCACCTTATTACGTCGCTCTTTCAAACGTTTATTTTTTTACAGTTTTTAGCTTAATGAGTTCCAATCTGTTAAAAAAAGGTTTCGCGAGTAAATTTAATTATAGAAACGCTGTCATGAATAATCATATTATTTTCATTTTTTCTTTTCAGTTCTTCACAACTGAATCTTCGAAGGGTAATAGTGGGTTCACGGATGAAGCAGGTGTGACATCGTCTGAAGTCTCCGAAGAAGTTCCTCAGAATACGACTGAGGCGTCTGCCAGAGTCGGCGCTAGGAATGTCACCGCCCACAACTTAAACACCACCGCCAAGTCGTACGCCCACTTGAATGTTGGCAAGCACCGTAACGGGGTGTTTTATCTGAACGAGAGCGTGCCGAACAATTGCCTCTATAATAATGTCATCTTCAGTGCGAGCAATAGATACTATGTCCAGGTAAAAAGAAGAAATAAAAATCAATCTAAAACTTTGTAAATATAAAGCTACTTTTTACTTAATTTACTAAATCGCAAGCTAACCGTTGCTTCAGTTCCTTTACCATAATTTTGTACAAGATTTTTTTACAAAAATTCTTGTGACTGATTAATTCTAGCTCTATATCTGTACGTCAGAGGCTAATAGTCCTATGTCCAAAAATAGTGAAATTGAGTTATAAATGTCACATTATTTTTAATTTTAAAATCTATAGATGGGTAAATAAAATTTTAGCGTATGTGCACTGGTTAACAAAAAACCCTGTCCAAAATCAGTCCTATGTCACACTGCATTTACGGGGTAAACAATCCTATGTCCATTAAATACTAAAAAAAACTCATGCCCCTTATCTATCCAACTGCAAAAGAACGAAAACAAAAACTCTATAACTATGCTAATTGATATAAAATAAAAACCGTTTTTGAAGCACTCCTTCCTGTAATGTTGATAAAATGGGCATAGTACTATTTGTTTCTCAGGTACAGATATTATATCTTAATTAAACGTCTCAATCGATTTAGTTATTCATATTTCATGAACCATTTGCTGTATATGATGAATAAGACGATAATGGCGTCTTTAAATATTGATCTTATATTTATTTTCAATAAATAATTTCATCTCAAATAAAACATAGAAATATCTTAATCAACTGAGATGTTTTCAAAATTCTAACTAGCTAGATTTTATCAATTTCACAAATGTTATTAAAAAAATTACTTAGTAATAGATTCTCACACTTTCAAAATAAAATCTTCTGTTTATCGAGTTCACAATCAGCATTTTTAAGGGGTTTTTACTTCTTGTGACTCGATGTCATATATAGAGGGCCTCCTGATAGATTGCTGTTTTATCAATTGATAATTGTAGCGGTCCTTATTGATAATGCAGATATTAACAATAAAACAATTATTGATGAATTTTCTAAGAAAATTCTGGCAGTCGTTTATAACCGTACACTACAGAATAAGTTAGAATAAGAATATCTCAATTAATATAAAATTTTATATTCTCATTAAAACAATATTCATTTATACAAAAAGATGATCTTGTGAAGTCGAATTCGAATGGTGCTTTTACAGCAATAAAAGTATAAAAAATTAGCTTCACAAATGGGTTTATAATAATAAATCAGGAAGCAAAATCTTTACTGCAATATCATGTTTCTGCCATCTTCCAGGAATGCCTCGGACCAGAAGCTCCGTCCGTGTACCTCGCAGAAACTACCACAAACTTCCGCGTGGCAATTCTCAACTCTGGAGACCAACTCAGAGACAGAATGGCCGCATTGGCACATCCGCAAGTGAAAACATTCCAGGTGGAAATCCAAGATGGCTACCACGCGCAAGTTAGGCTTTACCTTCCCCCCGGCTTGAGAGAATACGAAGAGATGCCGTTCCCACTGGTGTTGCAAGTGTAAGATATATTATTTTTCTTAAGACCATTGAGATTCGTTAATCGACATCATTTATTGCAACTTATTAGCTATTTTTGTGTTACAATAGTATCCAATATAGCGTTCCAATTAATTATACACCGCTATTCTCCAATTATTAATTAATCAATAAGATTTGGTGTCATGCACGTGGGGTTTAAAGTACTTTATATGTATAAGTAATTTGATAAATATTTTTAATATTGATCAAATATAGTATTCATCACCCTTATAATCTTATTTTTAGAGACATTAAATTTCATTCTTAGAAAAAAATCAGTATTGGTCTTTGAAATTTTCAACAACCCTTCTCATAATATATCCATCGTAATAAATCACCACATTATTTTAGGTGGTGGGTACAATGTTGAGTACCCTAGGAAAGCTAAAAAAAAGACACTCTCGTGTAATATCATAATACATATTATATAGACTCCGCTAACAATAATGATCGAAGAAATGACAAAATTCGGAAACTCAACTGTGTTTCGCACTCTATACATTTCCTTGGTTCTCAGTATGCTTGAATAACGATCTATTATCTGGAGTCCATATGAAAATTCCTACAAGTTGAAATTGGAACGAGTTCATAAGAAATTTCTACGATATTTCTATTTCCCTAAAAGAGTACTACCCAACCAAATTTCTTTTAGGAATGCTATCTTTTCACTCTCTTGAAGCACGAAGATCGTTTTCGATTTTAAAGCATTTTCTTCGGGGGCGAGTTTATAATCCTGAAATTCTCATGACTATTAATTTACATACTCCCAATTGTTATCTAAGTGGCCGAAACCATATCCAGACATTTTTTATTCTTGAAACGTGTTCTTCGCGTCGGTCATTCGAGTCACCTGTTGCAAGAGTCGTTGCGATGATAAATGCACTGCCTAGAGATCTGGATATTTTCAGCACTAAACTCTGGGTATTGTTCACTAAATATTTGTTCCTTTTAAATTAATAATGTCTTGTTTTTTTTATTTGATAATTTAAAAAAAATGTTTTTAATTTCATTATTGTTTTCATTAGTAGTACTGTTTTCAATAATTATTATTATTGTTGTTACTGTTATTATGTTTGTGAAATGCATGGCGCATTGGCGTCAGCTGTAATGCCATGCATTTCAGTTTTTTAAATTTACAATAAATAAATAAAATGGCTTGAAAGTTATATTTTGTATCAGTTTAAAATACTCCCGATGAGTGAAAGTTTATTAATATGTGTTTTATAAATTTTATTATAATACTTTCTACTGAGAATCAACATCTTAAAAATTATAAATAAAAACCACAATAGCCAAAGATAATTAATATTTTTAAATATTTAGGATTCAATCACAACTTATGTTACCTTTCAGTGATGCTTCACCAGGTTCACAGCTGGTATCTGAGAAATTTCAAGTAGACTGGGCGTGGTACCTTGCCAGCACCAAAAACTTTATCGTCGCTCAAATCGATGGAAGAGGATCTGGTTTCCAAGTAAGGATAACACACGTTTTCACAAGATAAATTAAATAAATAATTTTGATACTAAAATGGCAAAGGTAAAGAATTGAAGTATAAATCTGTAGCATTATGACACATAATGATAAATCAGTTTTAAGTTAGTTTACAGAAGAAGAAATATGAACCTTGGTAAGTTATCAAAAATGAATAACGGATATATCAACTTGTACCACAACGCATTACGTACAAAAAAAAGATTATCGTTATAAAAATGTCAATCTTGGATTGCTTTGAAAAATTATTCGTTTAGGAATATGTGATCTCAAGTACAGAATCAACCCTCGACACCCACGACGACATGAGTCAACTAGCAACCTTTCAGCAGCAGATACGTCTCACTAGCATCAGGATTCTGACACTCCTATATCAACAACATCCATCCTATGGTTTAATAACGTCAACATTCAACATTTGAATCACGTATTTCTAAATTCGCAATATAAAATTTGTGACAATAAGTAATAACTTTAAATCATTTTATCACTGATTTCTATTTTTAAGTTATAAAATAAAAATAAGGGCTTAGAATAATTGGCAGTATTTTCAGTATCCGTTACTTTAACGCTATTATACAGCAGAGGGTTGAAAAAAAACGTTTAAATTAAAATTTTACAATTCATTTGTCGTCTCTCTCAATATCTACATTTTCATTGCAGGGCGACAATCTGAGAAAAGAAATATACCATCGCTTGGGCACTGTAGAGGTAGAAGACCAAATCGCTGTGTTGACGTTAGTATAAAAATATCTATTGATTGAAGAACTTCATTATACTATAGTTCTGACGATTGCATTAAGCCGAAATAGCTATCAGCTACCTAATTAAATTTTGTAGAACTAAATACTTAATATATCTGTTAAATTTATCAATGAGAATTTATATTCTTGCTATTCATGATAGTAAAGAATAGAGGTGATGCAATATCTCACAGTATCAAAGACAAACTTCCTCTATTATTTATTACCTACTAGTATTATGTTCATTATTTCAGCCCATGGCGCAATAAGCGGTTTCTATCGGTCGTATCTACTATTTGAACACTTAGTGATAGACTTTTGCAGTCTTAACTGTTCAATTCGAATCATATTAATTCCTTGCAAGTAATTTTTTCAATTAAGCATTCATATATCCTTGCACAAATTCCCTAATAACCTCAAATAACTTTAATCCCCTTTTAAAGTGTTAGCTGTCAATAATTCTTGGTGGAAAGACGTAATATTTTTTAAATACAACACAACTTGTTTTAAATTTGGATTATTGAGATTTTGTACACTTCCATGTATTTTGTCACTAACGACCCGGGTTTCGCCTTTCGGCATCTTCAGGCATTCGAGCACACGAATGCCTGAAGATGCCGAAAGGCGAAACCCGGGTCGTTAGTGACAAAATACATGGAAGTGTACAAAATCTCAATAATCCAAATTAAATAATACGTACTTTGTAGAAGTAACTTAAGCCGCTCCTTAATTGATAGTGAATATACGATATTTTTTCAGATATCTGCGTGATAGTTTGAAGATAATTGATGGAAGCCGAGTATGTATTTGGGGTTGGGGTTACGGTGGTCACGCAATCGGAATGATGACAGCCCAAGACTCTCTCAATCTCACCAGGTGTTCTGTTGCAATTGCACCAATTGTTACATGGGCATATCATAGTGAGTTATCTGTTTCTTCAATAAATTTATTCAAACATTTCTGAAATAAAGACATAATTTTGTTGAATGTATCGATGGAGTGCATTTTATCGAATGTATTTTTCTCTAATTACAAATCATTATTTAACGATTCATATTTTTTGTCATCACCCATCGCTATAGCGACTGTGGAAAGGAAAAAGAACGTAGCCCACACCAAAAAATATTGTATATAACTCACACAAAATGTGCTAATACACTATATTTATATATAAATATATAAAATATCGACCTTAGAAAGGTAGAACGACTTATCCTTCCGTCTTTTCAAAATAATTTTTCTTCGATAATCACAATGTATACAATTTACTTAATACACGTTTTTATTCATTGTAAATTTAAAAAATTTAAATGCATGGCATTACACAGCTGACGCCAATGCGCCATGCATTACACAAACATAACTACATTAACAATAATAATAATGAAAACAATAATACTAATAAAAACAATAATGAAAATAAAAACATTTTTTAAATTATAAAATACAAAAAAAAAATGTTTTTGCTGCACACAATATTTTTTGGCTTAGGTTTTTTTTCCTTTCCACAGCCGATATCCATTCTATTGATCTACCATTATAACTTCCACCAGCAAGTAAAAAAAACTATTCAATCTAAACCTATAGGGATTCTAATAACAGGTAAAGTAGTATAACAAAATTATTCCCGTGACATTAGCACATAAAGCAATAATGGTTGATCTACACCAGTGCATCGCAACCGGTGTACCGCGGAACACCCGTTGCAATGCACAGGTTATTAATTACACAATTACACATTCCTGCATATATTGGGAAATATTGATGGTTAAAAATTTCTCGGAGGAATTATTACAAACAAGCGAAATGAAAAGTTATTGACATGCTCTGTTAAACATTGTCAAAGTTACGACTGGATCATTGAAAATGTTCTAAAGGACCAACGAGACTAATATTAAAAACAGAAAGGTTATTTCGGTTTTGGCTAAACGAAAAATGGACAATACTTTACACTCAACTACCCTCGCTAATTTTTGGTAGTATAAAAAAAATATGTATAATAAAAATCTGTGTGACCAGAACGAAGTTTAATCCTTACTTCTAATCTTAGATTCTTTCTTCACTGAACGGTATTTGGGGTCTGGATCACCAAGCGGAAACTACCGAGGATATGAATCAGCTGACCTGTCTCGAAGAGCTGGAAACCTTGCAGGCAGATCGGTGTTGATAGCGACAGCTTTGGCTGATACTGCAGCTCCTGCCCAGCACTCTCTCGCATTAGCAAGATCACTAGTAAAGCAAGGTGTTGTTTTTAGACATCAGGTAAGAATAGTCATCATTTTAAACATTTCAAACCGGTAATATTATACATCAGGTGTCAGTTCCACCCATCAACATTCAACAAGTTCACGTTAAGTAAAATGTGACAGCTACCAAAGATATAAATCCAAGACTGAAGGTATATATATACTCAGCTCTTCAATATTGGTGAAAATTCCATCATATTTATGATGACAATGTATTGAACGAGTTTAAATTCTTCTTGAAAACTTTCTTGAATATTTGTGATTTTCTTTTTATTACATTACTGAGAATATATATTATTTTGTTGGTGACAGGTATACCCTGATGAAGACCACGACTTTGGAGGATCACTTAATCATCTGTACAAAAACATTGAGTCCTTCTTCGACGACAGCTTCGGACCTATTGAAGTCAACGATTGGGATCTCGGAGGCAGTTTCTTCACATTCAAACAGTGAAAAAGTACATGAGATCCTTTGAAAATCGATAATGTTTAATGTGATTGAAATGAGATTACCACACGTTTGTGAAAAATATCATAAAATATACAATGATCGACACGTTAAAAAGTTGAAGGGGTCAAGATTCTTAAACATTGTAAAAGAATTACAATGAAAATAAGAGTATACAATGTAAAATGACACTCAAACATCTATATATGTGTTGTCTGGTATCATAATTGATAAAATCTATATTTAGCTTCTTTTAACTGAGTATGCAATATGAAACTCTGGTATATCATTTACACAAATGTCTTAACAAACTTGAAAAAATCCAACATTATTAAATGGAAAATGCAAGTTAAATTTTTTTTTCAAATCAAATCTAGTCAAATCTATATCGGCCAACCACACACACCGACAGTGTCACATGACCTAGCCTTATTTCATAGCAATCAACAGTAATGTCTGACGACCTATAGTGGGAGAGTAAAAACTTTGTATCAAAGCTAAACAAATACTCACATTTTTTTTTCAAAAGTGGTCAAATCCTCAATTTCATATCAGAAATGGTCAAATCCAAAGTAAATCATTTATAATACAAAAATCCCATAATATCAACTCATTTTACGTGTAAATGATAGTTACTTTACTTAAAATGTTGAAGAATACAAAAATTAATTATCTCATTTTTTATAAAAAGGGTTTTGACCACTTTTGATATCAGACAACACATATAGGGAAACCGTATAGCCATGACCTCTTCAATTTGAATGTTAGACAAATATTTGAAACAACCATAACAAACCCGTCCGTTCAACCCTCTTCGGGTAAAAATAAGAACTGTAATTTAAAGATGATGATATCTTCAATGTAAGGATTTAGGTATTGTATTAAATAAAGGTGTATTTTTTTTCCATCAGAGAGTAAAATGTGTTCCGATAGAATTGATAAAATATATGTCATAGATTATCCCAAACAGGCACCAGTGTTTTAATTGTGTTATTAGCAACATCAGATGCCAAACTTCAAAAATAAATCGAATTATCTATGTCGCGTTTAGATTCTTAATCGTTACATTTTTATAAATGTATAAATGACTGTTATACATATTTTTTGCTACAAAATTATGGTAAATACAAGCATATTTTATGTTTACCGCTGTTTCTATTGTATTTTCCAATGCATGTCAATAAATGTGCTTAGTCATAAATATATATTGAAAAATAGTTAAATTCTGCAAAACAATAATTTCTGGATGTGAAAACATAAAACAGTATTAATATAAATGTATAAATTATAATGCACCAATGAGAAGTAAGTTAAAATTAATTCATTGACTTTTTTCCTTTCTGACAAATATGTCACTATTCTACCTAAAAAGTGCTTCATGTATTAAGCCGTTATCATTAAAATAATCTTTTTTATATGATAGAAAATTATGATTGTTGAAATAAGATTGATCGCGCTATCTGTTTACAAATCTTAAGCCTGTTTTCAGAGATAGATAAAATCCTTACATTCAATTGAATTTTACAATACATAACCAATAGCCCAAATCTTTAATTCACCAATGAATAGTTTCTTCATCCAACTCTTTCAACTTCCACAAGCTCGTGAACGAAATATGTGTTTGATAGCTTGGTTTGGATTGTTCCTATTCCATACATTAAAGTAATATTCATACTTAATCATATTGGGCCCCAGAATTACGATTTCTTATAAAATTATGATAAACATACTTCTACAAATTGTTTAAAACTTGCAGAAACGAAAATAATAAATTGTTAATTTATTTCATATTATTGTACTGACTACAAACAGTATGTTTAAAAGTAATTGATTTATGTTTAAGCAATGTGAATAGATTTTTATGTATAGTTAGAGAAAGCTGTGAATAGTTTATTTTATTAACTAAGCATATAAAATGTGTGTATACTTATGTATTAGTTGTAAAGACGAACTACTATTTTTAATTACAATTGTGATTTTTCATCGTTTGCATAATTGTTTGTGGAATTTATCTTATTTTGCTAACACATTGTTGCCTGGGATTTGTGCGCTCAAGACTCTTAAGCATAGATCGGCAAAGTATGTAACACAATACAATTTTGTATTATTTAAAATAACAGTAAATAATTTGAATGCAATTTAATAATTACAATACATCAAATGTATTTCAAACTGCTTCAAGGTGTCTACCATATGATATTTATCAGGACTGTAGCCAAGTGGTCAACGACATTGGCTTTGGTTGCGGTATTCACGAGCTTGTGTTCAAAGGCATGGAGGATGTCTTACTTCCCTCCCACCCTTTTAATTCTTAACATGTGGTGTAATCAGAGTGATTAGCTAAGCCACTGTCCTAAACTCCATCCTTCTATTCTTACTTTTTCCGATAAATAAAGGTAGTATGACTGATTAATTGTTCTATGAAAAGCAGTTTTCATAGAACAAAATTCAAATAAACTCTATTATGAGTCCATATACCATGAAGAGAAATGTTTACAAAAAAATGTAAATATACCAGGAAGTTCTTAAAAAGATCCTGTTACATTCCAGCATAAAACACCACAATTAAAGACAGTAGAGAAATCTGCTACTTTAATAAAGGTGTATAAATATATCTAATGTGTATATTTAAATGATAGCTGCCAATGAAATACGTCATCAAAAATCATTTACCATTTCTGCCAGTCCACCGATCCTATGTTTTTACAGGTTTTACATTCCACGGGTAATTTAAATAAACAAAGTCCCCATCGACAATGTGCTAAGATTCAATAGCAGGGAGCTCTGATACAATGAAAAACCTGATGCAATTACATTCCGATAATGTTTGTTTGTTTTCTGTTTTTTTTTTTATGTTGTTTCCCCAATTACTTTTAGTAAACCTACAATAATGTATCGAAGTGTTATAAGTATTCTTCTCAAACAATATTATTTGTTAATAACTGTACTATGGATACAGATTTTATATTTAAAAAATGTTAATCTTATCAAAAATATTTACCATAGTTCTTGTGAACTGAAGCTAGTGAAACTTTAATCTTTTAATATATCTGAATGGTTATTTATCATATATCATCACAGTATTAATTAAATGGAAACTGTATAAACTAAAGTATGACATTCATTCAAATTTGGAGGATAGAATTATGTAAATTGAAGCTTATGTTAAATTGGAAAATTGTGTAATTTGTTCATCGAAATCCACACAAAATTAATAGATCAAAATGAAAGAAGAAAATTGGTTTATTGTTTGTTTATTCACGTGTAAATTTATTATAATGAGTGAATCCAGATATCTATGAATTATAGTTGTGCAGCAGTAAAAATATGGGATATTGTATTGTCCAAAATCGAGAAAAGGGGGCATTTTTATTTAGTGTGTAAACCGGTGCTTGGGTGTAATAAATTCAAACAAAAACCAATGAAATCTCACATGGTTGGACACATAGAATGATTTTTGTGAGTATTCACAAATCACATTTTGTATTTTGATTTATTTTCTTATAATTTTTCTGATTCATTATTGCTTATTGCATTAGTAATATCATTAAAAGTTTTTGCTCAGCTAAATGGACTTTTAATGTACCTATATTTGTGATTTCAGATAAGTATTTATTGATTTGCAAGAGGTCCATAACATTTTAATTGTAGACTCTTTTATTTGATTTATGTATAATTTGTTTGCTAATCAGTAACCATCAGTTTTATATACCTTCATTTTTACACTAAATTTTATATAAATAAGCCTGTTATGTTTGTATTTTTATCAGTTGATAATGCTCGTGATCATTATAAATATGTAGAAGTGGTACAAATGAATTGTTTTATTTTTTTAAATATAATGTCTTTCCTCCAAGAATTGACAGTTAACACCTTAAAAGTGATTATGGTATCAACTTTCTTATATTTGACATTCAGTCTTTAGCCAAATATGCCTCAAAATCCCTTGAACAGTTTAATATTTCAAGTTTTATAAAAGAAGACAGGACATAACTAGTTGTCAAACTGTGTTTTATTATAATAACTTAAGGCGCTTAATTTTAATAAAGAGATAAGAGTAATGAAAAACACCAAAGTATTCTGACATTGAAAATGTATGCCTATTAAGTATGTATATTTAGACCCATATCAAATCTAATATGTCACTAATTTTAACGCAATAACTAACTGATATCCTGTTCTTTTTTTAATCTTTCAATATATTAATGCTAAAGCGTCTAATGTGTTTGTCCTTAGTCTCCAATGAATGTTACTAGTACAATTAAAGACAAGTAGTAATAGAGTAGTTGCAACATCTATATTTCTTTATGTAATGTATACCAGAGGTGCCCATAATTCACTGATCATTTAATGTATATAGCCGTTATTTCCACCTTTTAAATGCATTGAAAATGAAAATAATTATCTGAGCAAAATGGAATGCTAGAATTTCATTATTTTTGATGACTATTTCTTTTAACTAACAGCTGCTTATAAGTTACAAATTTATTTTAATGAATTAGGACCCAACTTTTCTTTAGAGGTTGGTTAAAAAGATATTTTTATTGAACCTTTCACAAAAATAAAATTGCTTGTGATGTGTTGTTCGACTCTTCTTAATCATATCAGTGCATTTACATTCAACTAAAGTAAATTTATTTAAAAAAACGGTTACCATTTCAGAAGTAGTGGGCACCACTGATATATAACTTTTCCATGACAGTTAATGTTTAAATGAATTACACTATGTTATGAAATCAACAAATAATATTCACTTTGAATACATTGGAAAATAATTTAAAAATCAAAGAAAACTGCAACATAATATATTGTATTTTATTTTACGTTTTGTAGCAAAGTCTGAATTATTCTTTATATTTATTTACCTAGTATACCTAAGTGTTGTATTTCAGATATTTTTAATATGGTTAAATTAATGTGCCTGTTCATATAATAAATGTTTCATGTAAATTGTAAATAAATAAATTGATATCTACTATCTGACTTCAAATTGAAATCATTTGTTATTATATTTTTTGCCTTATTTTAGTTGAAATTCAATGAAAATAAACAAACCTTAAACATAACATTCTCCACTCCACCTTAACAGTCGGCTAATGCAAACATTTTTGTTTACAAATTTTCTTTCTCATTATTAGAATGTGAAGTCAGATAAGTGTAACTAAAAATTGCTTATGAATATTTTAAAAGTGAATGTGCACAAGAGAAATGTGAACAAAATAACTTTGATAATTTATATTGTTACAAGTAATGAATCATAATGAAAATAAACAAATGAATGTGTAAAAATAACTGTTAATAATAATTATTACTCTAATTTATTTTTGGTGTATATTTACTTACTTAGTTACATTAAATGGAAACTATATAGAGATAAATAAAGATGTTTTGAATGTTCCTTTTCTTTTATTCATTTACAATATACGAAATCGTTAGCAACTAGGAGGTCATCATAAGCCACAAATAGCAATAAAGACATACCGTAAGTCCGACAAATTCACAGAAAATAACTCAATGTAATAAAGTCAACAAAATTAATTAATACAACTAAAATCCAAAAGAGAACATAACAATACTTACCTTACAGAAGCAGGGTTATAACGCTCAGATGCTAAATTTTAGATTCCTATACCTTACTGTCTTTTGAGATATTTTTAATCGAACATGAGAATTCAATTGGCACAAAAGTATAACATCCCCGTAACTTCCTGTCGCTAAGATATTCATATGGTGTATCGTAAAAACTTTCTATCCTTATGGGTTTGTAAGATACTTACTTAGGCCAAGTAAAGGGTCGCATTTATAAATTATATATGTAGGAACATGTAAGAGGACGTTCAGCGACTGAATACACGAACAGTTCTTGCAGAACAATTTCTGCTGAAATGCCTCTATTAGGAGTCCATATGCTTCACATTGAAGATGGACGTGGTAACATGGCTGAGGGAATATAAAACGTAAATAAATTGTAAATCAAACACAGATTACCTATATCAAATTTCAGTTTATTAATATTGTAGTATACAATGTGTAGAAAGAAATCTGTATATTACGGAAAAACAAAACTATGTCAAACATTCTAGATTCTTTCATCCTATAAAACTACAATGGTACAAAGCAAAAAACGAGAAATAATAATACAGCACCAAAGAGTAATTTAACCCCTTTTTACCCATTAGCGCCATCTATTGGCCAGACTTATGCTAAAAGCTTCACAATGCCAATCTGTCATCATAAACCTTTGTCAAAAGTTCATGTGACAAGCTATTGTCATCAGATTACATCCATTTGTGGAGCATTTTTCTCTAACATTTGTTTCAAAATGTTTCCGTCTTTCATATGGTACATTAAAAACTTTGCTGTGAGGCTTTTAGCACAGTATAGTTGGACAGGTAGATTGTAGCTTTCAGACTTAAAGGGTTAATATAATTACAATTCAAAACTATTATAATAAAAATGGATATAATATTCTTCAAAAATGGTATCACAGACTATTAATATTATTTACATAATAATGTTCATATCAATGAATTTCAATTACCTGGCATACAAAATTAATAAAAACTCAAATATTAAATGAAAAAACACTGTTTTAGAATGTTATATCATTATATAAAGTATTCTATCATTTAGCATGAATCATCCCAATCCAACATAGCCTAGCCCAATTAAAATAAATATTTTTTGGCAACTAAAAATGAAAAAAAATTCTGAAATATTTACCAATCAATATCATTTTACAACAATATAATTGTAGAAGTGGAACAGTTGATAAGGTAATCGAAATCCAGCAATATAAGTGGGGTTAAGGTCACAAAGTCATTGGAGATGTTAGAAATAAGTTGTGACTCAAATAATACAAAAGAAATGGAATAAAACAAAATCATTGTGATTTCAAATGCTTAAATTACAATCCTAGCAAAAGCGGTGATCAAAGGTCAATAATATATTAGCAACTATTTTATTAGTGTAAAGAAATTCAGCTGGAAAATCTCTGTGGAATGGGTGAAGTTAGCACAAATTTTTACCAAATCATTTTAGATTATTCAGCGTGAAAGTTTTAAGTTTTAAAGCAGTTTTTTTTAAATAGTATTGACATGTGTCTGAAAAATTAAATATATATCACAAAAACAGAATTGACTAGTCTTCACTGATGAGTGATTTTTGATGTCCGTAATCATAATTTCAATTTAGTTTTTACTCAATTAGTTTCCTTGTAACATACTATAATTCAACTAGAAAAAGGCAAGGGAATTTCGTCTATCAACATACGGTAAGCTATTGAAAGAATCCATTCTATTAAAGATATTATATTAATAGGTAATTTATTTTGCACATAATGTTTTTGATAATGCCTACAACTTGAATTTTACTACTTCTTATTGAGTTTGAACACGGTTTTGACAAAAATATTGATAACAAGTGCATTAAGTACAATACATCATAAGATAAAAAGATAACCTAAGTTGGCACAATTCCACTGAACTGAAAAACTATTGACTACTGATATCACCGCTATTACTAGTTTATGATAAATTCAGCTATACCTACCCGATAATACGTATTTGAAAGGATAAAATTGAATACAGCAAAAAACGTTATGCGATAATTGCACCGGCATTCAAAAAGGGGCAAATAAATTTTAAAAACATACAAAATATATGAAGATAAACAGCTAATCTGACAAACTACGTTCGCTTAATCATCTTGAGCATAATTTTATAAAGGTAACATTGCATCGATCATTTTAATGTAATACTTGATTGTACCCAATACAATATTGCCGGGTTGCATAACTGCTTCCGAAAAATTAATCATTTTACACACAAATAAGGATTTTACAGGTATATTTAGAAATAACAACTTAATTTAATCTACGCACACTGTTAATTTTAGGTGTTTAAACTAAAATATTTTTAATTTTATACATTACAGATCTTTTAATTTGCTCTTTATCCTATGCACACAAAACTACTTGTATTAATTGCAAATTATTGACACAATAAGATTTCTTAGATTCTAAGGCTTAAGGGATTTAATAATATGTAGAATAGTTAATGATTAAATTCTTCTCGTTGACAAATTGACGACACATCTGCCTCTTATTTTAAACTTAATTAAAACACTCCCCTTCACTAAAATCCTTTCAAAGATTGTTCGTTCCGTAAACGAAATTGATTATGAATCATAGGAAGTACGTATTTAATAGTTTTTAATGAATCCCACAAGATAGCAATTGACGGTTTTAAAATTAATACTGAAAAAATATATCTTCACACTTTCAGCATGTTTCGACAAAGGCATTTATGTTTTCCAAACTGGATCGTTTATCGAATTTACAGGATTTCTTCATAATTCGAAAACATTTCATTATTAAATACTTAATACAATTCACAACAAAACATTATAATATATATCATGCATAAATAATATATTTTACTGAATTTCTTTCATCAGTGAGAATTTTTTTGAAGATCACTACATATCGTTTTAATAAGGTTCCTCAATTATTTTTGACGAAGATATTAAAATAAGTTGTCAATCAATTAAAAATATGAATAGAAAATAAATATTCTGCCTGCATCTAATGTCAGCAAGTCATGCATCAAATCAGCCGGAGATCGTTGTGACAAATGAAAACATCCAACGCTCCGAGCTTGGCATCTTTGGAGTTTTTCTATGTCTCTTGTATTCAGGTACCGTTTCGAACGTCAAAGAAGCAATCATAAATAATTATCGAGAGACTGAGTTGAATTTCAAGCAATACATTTTACATCGCTAAAGAATATTGCAACCTGGGAGGAATTAATTATTTACTATTACTTTAAGAAGCTTTAAGTATTACATAGCATTCTTGATTTTATAGACAATGTATCAATTTGTACAAAAAAAAAATACAGATATATATGTCAATTATAATTGTAAAATAAATTATACACATTGAATCTTAATTCATGAATAATTTATCATTTGCTAGCCCATCGAGGCGTTACGATGATAATCATTACTTTCTCTGTTTGATACACAACATTACTCCAAGATTGCAAGAACTATTTCAAAACTCAAGCCTAGTTATTATAACTTCATATTTGACAGTCTGCAAAGTAATTTCACATTCCCAGAAGTCGAGTCATTCCGAACACAATCCCAATACGTTGTACTACTGCTATCACCTAACGCCGACAGTCCACGTTTGGCAACTCGGGAGATTCTGCGGGTTTATGCGAGACGTGCAGGGGGCGGAATCATCGCGGAAGGTTTGCAAGCCATATCCACAGTGACGGACTTGCTGATGGTGTCCAATTGACCGGCGGGACCGCCGCCGACTATGTTTATCGCCGAAACTTTCGCTCTCTGATAAGCCGTCACAGTGTTCATGCCTAGAAATCTAAAATTAAAACAATAATTAATAGCTGTACACTCGCTTGCAAGTATTTAATAATAAACCATAGGAAGTCAGAGCTCAATCTCTCAATCAAAGTATAAGTTGTAAGCACCACGCCCTTTTTATACTCAGTTTTAAGTATAGGGTAGATACAGAGGAATGAAAACATCCAGACATCCATGCCTTTGACTATGGATAAACAAATATTACAAAAAATTGCATGCTTGTATAATATTTCAGCCAAGGAACTAAGTTGAGACAGAAA
The DNA here is from genome assembly GCA_022494535.1 of Himalopsyche phryganea. Taxonomy (NCBI): domain Eukaryota; kingdom Metazoa; phylum Arthropoda; class Insecta; order Trichoptera; family Rhyacophilidae; genus Himalopsyche; species Himalopsyche phryganea. The sequence continues at coordinate 1,395,033 of JAGVSL010000024.1, forward strand.
ACTTAAGTCAATATAATTAGAGTGCAGCAACTGGCAATGGAGAGAATAATCTTCATTTGATTTTGAGTAAGGGTATCTTATGATTCTTTAGTTGTAAATACATATAAATTTTTGCCCAATTCAAATTTATTGAATGAGCAAACCATCTTTGCATCTTCTCCTCTTTTATATCCAATTCATTAATATATATGCTCAATTTGTATTATATCAATAATGTTATTTTTTATAATATAACTTGTAGGAATTGATTCTTGTCTCTTTAATTTTGTTTTTCAGATATAAGTTTTTGGATGCTCCTGGCGGCTCTTCATTCTCAATTTACCATGGCTGTTTATGGTTAATATTAATTACATATGTAATATTTCATTGTTTTTAAATGGTTCACTAATTTCTTCCAAATATTTTCCCAATCTGCTATTTGCTTAATGAATTTAAGTGTCAGTAAAGTCATTAACAATTTTGCTCAATTAATGGACTCTTAATGTAGATTTATTTTTTATATCAGATTAGTATTTATTGATTTGTAAGACTTTCTTAACATTTCAATTGTAGACTATTTTATTTGGTTTATGTATAATTTATTTGATGATCAGTAAATTCTTGTCTTAGTTCATGAACCAACTGTTTTATATAGCTTTTAATTTTTAAGATTCAATTTTATATATATAACCCCGTTATGTTTGTTTTTTATCAGTTGATAATGCTCGTGATGAATGAAATCGGTCCTGATCATTATAAACATGTGGAAAATACAAACAAATTGTGTTTTATTTTTTTAAATATAATGCCTTTCCACCAAGAATTGACAGTTAACACCTTAAAAGTGTATACCATACTACTATACCATCAGAGCAATATTTATTTAATAATGAATGACACTGGCATTAGTGTCAGTAGTTAGATCATTATTTTATATACATTCTAGAAGTAAGATTTCCTAGCCATTAATAATGAGAATCGTAAACATTTGAAAGAACAAATGACTCGGACAAAATGTTTGTCGCCTCAATCATAAAACGTGAAGATAAAAATATGCACTCACTTGACGCAGACATATACGATGAGCAAAGCGACACCGGCACTCAGCACTCGGATGATGGGACTCTCGAATAGTTGAACAGCTACCCAAGCGGCCGCCACACCGACAGCCATGCAAGTGACCAACACTCCCGTTCTTAGCCACTGCTGAGGAGTGAACGCTCTCTCCCATCTCACCCTGTGGAAATGAAAGTATTTAGACTCCAGCCAAAGAGAGGAAAATTAAACACGGAGTTTATCCAATCCCCTTGTCGACATTTTCGTCAAATTGTTGCCTCGCCAACCAAACTATTATTTATTATGACAATATTTTACGCCCATAATTATATATGTAATACTTACATAATATTTATATTTAATTTAATTTTTGATATGGTAATTATTTATTTTAAAGAGGTTAACATTTTAATTTCATTTCTTTCTTAATTCTTTTTATGATCATACGAAACTGTTCCTGACCATTTCAAAAAAATGTGTTTTATTTTCTTTAATGTATTATTTGACTAAAAATACTTACTTGGTAGTTTTCTCGACTTCGTAAGGGGCGTTGCAGACCTTGCACCGCAATCCATCTGCATTTGCTGAGCTCTGAAATAGAAAACAGCTATTTCAGTAAAGGAAAAAACCGCACATATAAACTTGATTTGTAATCATAAAAATAATTCAGCAATATTTTATTAACTGTAATTTGATACGATATCCATTTCGTGCAGGTGTGAAAATTAATACATCAAAGAATCTATTATATTACCTCTACTAGCCATCGTCTGAGGCAATCGTGATGAACGCTGGATACGTCTCCTGTACAGCGACACGGCTGAATGAGGGGTTCCGGTCTGTCCGAGTCGTAACAAATCCAACAGTCGCGAGATGACAAGCTGCTCACACTTCCTGAGCATTCTTCTGTGTCCTGTAATTTATCCAACAAAGTTAGTAATTTTACTTTTATTGAAATTATAGATTGAAACAAAACTCTGAAAACAATACGAATGACAAGATAATATTATAAGCGGCCATATTGTGAGATCACTTAGGGTAACTCTGTGATTGGTCGAAAATATGATTTACAAAGGCGTTCACTTCCGTTTCCAATGCTGTTAATCGTTCTAATTTATGTCCTGTTTTGGCTAATTGATGTAACCCTAAAAATTGAAATTGTTCAGGAGAAAGTACAAACTGTTTTTCTCGAAAACATTATAAGGTGAGTTGCATTATGAATTTTTGAAAAGCAACCCTGTAAATTCTCATGTTTGCTGATACGGGATTATACATAGGGAGTGTCGATATAGTAGTGGCTCACATCAAGTGGCCGGTCAGAATTTTTTAACCTAAAACTAATGTAAAATGATCGTTTCCCATCCAAAAAGCTGTCAATTTATTTTTCTAATTTATATCATTTGGCCGAGACCTGCTCTGTCGTCTTTAAAATGAGATCCAATCATTAAGTCATTTTCGTATTTTCTGAGGGTTACATCAATCGACCAAAACACCATCAATATTTAGCATTATAGTAAATAATTGCCGATGCGTCAAATATTTTGAAAATTTAAATCACATGAGATGAGAATTCTTTTTTAAGCCACAAAAGATTCGTCATTGCTTTCAATACAATATACTTTTAAAAAAGTGTGAAAGTATAGGTTTGCCGTTGCAAAATTATAATACCTTTTCGGTGTGAGATGTGGGACTGGCTGTGGAATCCTGATCCCTCTGAGTGGAGAGCAGCCTCCTGGGGTTTAGGATCCAAAGTTGCTCGGGCGCCATACAGTTCCACAGCACGCAAGGGAACCATAACGCAACGCCTATCTCCACAGTGCGGAATACCACATCATGCCAGTTGCGAGAGTATACTGGAACTCTGAGAGGGAAACATAATATGAGCAAATTGTGCAACATAGAATTGTAATGTCACATTATCATATACAGCCTAGACTGTAAGATCGACAATAATTCATATTTTGAATATTGGTTTGGCCTTATCTATATGCAATATCAATATTTTAAACATTGACAATCTTAATTTAAAAAATTGAGCATCTCAGTTTCTTAGCGACCATAATAATAATAATCATTTCCCTCTGTAAAGTCTTGTTTTTTAGGCTTGCTTGACGCATTCCTTTTTTTCAACTAAGCCATCCACTCACATATTCCACCAAGTTAAGACATCCTATTAAGCATTACTTTAAACTCGTATTGTATAATTTAACAAATAACATTTTTTTTTTTATAAATTGCATTGTGCAGGGTTAGGTAGAAAAATTATTTAACATACTTAGGAATGATATATAACTAAACAGCGACGATCAAAACTCACTTTGTCTTCCAAAATTCACTGAGTGTTTCCGAGAAAAGGAATCCAACGATAATGATGAGCATAAAAGCCTGGCTAAGCAGCCCAACCCTGGATTGGTGAAGCTGTGATGTGTTCACATTGAGACCACCGCCAAACACACGAACGCCCTGAAAACAAAATCAACATTGAATCAGTTAAAATGACATTTTCTTTAAACAAAAGACAAACAATAATATGAGATACAGTACTCAAGTGTGGCTACATCAAAAAAACAAGCTGTTTTTCTCAGCAGATTCCGAGTTCACGTAAAGTTTACATTATGTAGAATTCGCTGCCAGATAACTGACACTGAGAGGCTTCCAGCGTATATTTTTATCTGAACAAAACGAGGTTGCGTCAATAGATATTATAACATGAATAATAACAATATTCACCTGCTTAGTCACAAGAGTATCGTGAGCTTCACCACCATCTCCAGGATACAGCTCATCACCGTCTGGCAAATCCTTCGAACAACCTGGTTTTGGATTATTCAGTTCGTCATCGCAATTGTTCAATGGAGTGGATGCTGCCGTGTCGGAGCTACTCGTTCCGGGTTTTGATAATAATTTCGAGTGTGTGACTCTGCCACGAGTAACTATCGTAGTCACAACCGTCTCACATAGAAAACCACCGCGGACCTGGGTTAGAAAATGTGAAAAATATTATTTCTTTTACGCATATTTATGACAACTTTTAAATTTAATTTAATCACAAAATCTAAAAATGACTTCATTTTTTGGTGTAAGGTTTAACACAACATTAACGGTTGGAAAAGATTTAAAATAAGTATTGAACCAACCTTGAAGAAGACTTCCACTCCGTAAATGAGGAAAAAGATAACTACGATGAAGAGTAGCACTGCATAGCATCCGTTAAACACATGAGTGTAGAAACTCTGGAAGAAAAAATTTCAGAACAATAATGAATATAATTCTTCTTTTATATACAATTGTGGTAATTATCAAATATTAAGTCAATCAACATTTGCATTCATGAAACATTCTGCTTCATTCACACTGTTCCTGTAGAAAGAGCAACAAACATTCATCATGCAATATAATCACCAATACAAACAACTACAGCACAACAGCTTTAATTTTAAATATTAAATTAAATTAAAAATTGATAACTTAGTTATTCCACTTGGTTTATCACTAACGTGACGCGTTTCGCCTCTTTAAGAAGCATCTTCAGACTAACCGTTAGTGATAAACCAAGTGGAATAACTAAGTTATCAATTTTTAATTTAATTTTATATTAAAATGAACTTCCACAAAGTTACCGCCGAATCCATAGAAAAGCTTTAATTATATCTATTTCCAAAACTATTTTGATATCAATTCAGTATTAGAACATATTTACATACAACTTCTTGGTTCCAAAAGAATTATATATTATAGTCGATAGCTATATGGAGCTTACATTACACTTATAAACGCACAGGGCGAACTACTCCTGAAACTAATGATGGCGGTATATTTATTATAATAGATACTACTCAAGAATGTGGAAGTCAACTACTAATAAAATTTCCATGTAGACATTTTGTGTGTTGAGGTTTTAAATATCTTTAAATTGTTTTTGTTCGTTATTTATAGCTGATACTGCCTCATAATTGCATATGTATTAATATATATATTATAATATATTATTTCTAATTTGGAGGTCCGTGTAATTTTTGCGGTAATGTCATTGGACCCAAGAATCCATAATAACGAAAAAAAAACATTTTCATGATTGTTATATTGTAGATGTTTGTAATCGTGTTAGTGGTCCGCGGTATCCAAAATTGTGAGTTTAGTGGTCCGTGAGGTAAGCAAGGTTGTCTATACATCGTGATACCAAAATAGATATAATTCTTGTGGAACTAATTGTCTGCTAATTTTTACCTTATAGATATTATATTTTAATATTTGGTTAAATGAATACCTGACAAATCTCAAAACAAAGAATACTTATATTCTATAATATGTGAATGTTCTAACACTAAATGGTTAAAATAATTTCTTGCCTTAATGCGAACTGAAGCAGAAAACGTTTGCGCTCATTTTGCCATTAAATATTAATCAAATCAATAATGTCTTTAATAATTTAATTTTTAATATTCAACAACAGTGTGCCTAACAAAAATTTTCCAAGACAGCAAGCTGCAAATGTTTTATTGGAAAAGTAAAAATTCAGAAAAACATTTATGCGTTTCTAATTTTAAAAAAATTTGGCTTTCCCTAAATTGCAACATTTATAATAAATATGGTTTCCAAACATCAAATCTAAAATCCAATTCTTTGCAACCAGAAGTTGGTTTCAAACAGTTTGGAAATAGCCCACTATTATTGATTAAATTATATTATTTTAGAAAACAATTAAACTTTCAACAGATATAATATAAAATTTGGATTATTGAGATTTTGTACACTTCCATGTATTTTGTCACTAACGACCCGGGTTTCGCCTTTCGGCATCTTCAGGCATTCGAGCACACGAATGGACTCGAACTGACAGACAGTAAACAGTGTCTAACGTTTATATAGAAGATACAAATGCGACAAATATTATTTACGAGGTAAGATATTATACGTCTGAGAGCCACACTGATACCTGAGTTAACATTTCGAGAATTGCTTTAATCCTTAATTTGTAAACAACCCATTAGCAGAGTGGCAACCCGGGTCGTTAGTGACAAAATACATGGAAGTGTACAAAATCTCAATAATCCAAATTTGATATTGAAATTCCATCAAGCACCCTCAGTCGATGTCTTAAATTATAGATATAATATAAATAGAGTTGCCCATTCAAATCAGTGGCTTGTAAAAATATGATATTCAATAATACATATTTATATAATATATGCTAAAATATGATTGGCGTAATGCCGTTTTACAACAGATTTTTTTACACGCTCGTTATTGCACTTCATACTTTTATTAAAATCAAAACCAAAATAATAACATCAAGTCTTAAATTACATGAAATCAAATGCATTATTGCGCATTCCACAGTAAAATTTCTATAAAATATTAATATTCCTCTCATTCTCTGTCACTTTAATAGCAATATTCTAGTTTGACATTTAAAGCAAAATCATACAAAACGATTTGAAGATTTAAGAACAGAAACAAAAACGTCAGTGCACAAAATTATCGAGAACATACCAGGACTAAAATAAATACAAAATATTATGATATTTATGGGGAATAACCAAACATGTAATATTGAAACAAAACAAATAATTTGTTATCAAACTAAACAAATTGAAAGCATAGTGATTTTACTTGCATTGTGTAAACACAAACCATGACTATAAGCGAGGAGGATGTTGATTTGGGTGCAATCTACTCGCTCTAATAATAATGCAGTGATTATAATATTATAAACAAACATTGTTCTTTCTTATAAGAATAAATAATAAATTAGAAGTGAAAATACATTTGATTAGGGGAATAAGTCTATTGTAAGAGGTATGATTTATAAGCAATGCTCACTGAATAAGGCAATGTGAAATTATCTTTAAGGATTAGCTGTTGTTCAGTCCTTTAAACTTGAAATGCAATAGTATAGTTTAAACGTGTTATAGCCACTTTTGGGTTACTCGTAATGTAAAAGTATTATAATAGTCATATTTGATTCACTTTTCACATATTGCAGAAGTAGTGCTTATTAATATAAACCAACAGGTCAGGGGCTGATCCATTATAGTAATTACCTCTTCTGGCTCAGGGATTTTCAAAATAAGTATACAATATCATTATTCAGACAAGTACTAAAATGGATACCTATATTCAAATGATTATGTGAATAAGTAAAGAGGGCACTGTTGTACTAATATTAAATAAAGTGAGTAAGTCAAGATCAGGAGGCATGAGAGCAGTGGCAGTACCACAAGAGAGGTAAGCAGTAGAGAATTAATAGGGAAAACAAGGGTGAATCAATGAATGAAATATTAATTCAAGCATCGAAAGGACTGACAACAGGAACGTTAAGTCGTCGAGCAGGGGGAAATTTGAAACATCTTTTGCTCTGAATTGAAATACGATAATTAAAGCAAACCAAACATTCATTTTTTTTTTAATTTCTCACCTTATCTTCGAGGGTGTTATCAGCCAGAGTAGTTGTGACAATCTCAGCGGCCAGCAAGGAGTAGCAGATGATGTTGAATGTCACAAAGCCTAGGAAAGACTTGGAGAGAAACTGCGGACGCTCCCATCTGATATCTCGGAGGTGGAACACCTAGAAGAAGCAAAAAAAATTAGATTGACAAATAGAGAAGATTTTTATTGTGATATTCAAATTTTTAGAATAACGGATATTTACAGATTTCAATTGAAAAAATCCAAAAGAATTGGTACGAATCAAAAGTTTTAAATATTGCAATAAAAAATCAATGTCAATATTACAGGTATATCAGAAAATGTCCTGCATTTTGTGCGGAAAAAATAAATTAAATTAATGTCAGTGTCGAAAAACTTCTGTTGAGTTACATCTATTAGGAGTCTATATATATACTTCATATTGGGAGCGGACATGGTTTAAAAAATGCAACTATTAAATTCGACAATGAAATGAATGATGTTGGCCTCTGTGGTCTAGTGGTAAGTGTTTGCCCTAGCAATCAGGTGGGTATCTTGGTTCAATTCCCAGCAAGGTCAATTTCAAATTTAGATTTTTTCAATTTAAATTTGTGATCTTGGACATGAATGACTTCTAAAAATTCTCATCGAGTTTATCCCGTATGATGTTTTTATTTTCAAAATATCTGGCACATTGGCTGTCAGCTGTAATGCTAGATATATTTTTTTTTAATAATAAATATGAAATTTAAATCAATTCGGGAATTCTCAGTTATATTGCCGTGTTAGTAGTGTATCAAACCTGTAAGCTATTATTTCAAATTATTTGTCAATGTAAAATATTAAGCAAAATTATTTTTAATTATCGATCAACGTTTGATTCGATAAAATTTTTATCCCGACGCAATCGGAGTCGCGGAGGGAAAAGGTTAAGAACAGATCTTTAATCTTACTGACATCAATTTCATTAATAAACACACGTGTGTGATCAATTTAAATCGAATGTACCGCGACATTGTGTTGATTTTATACGCTTTTAGTCGTATGATGATGGTGATCGCTCGGCGTGGGTCACTGGTCACTCCAGGCCTTTCAATTGGGTAATGGCGCGATGATTGTGACAGGAGATAAGCGGAATTGCTTCACGTCTAGCGTCTGAGGAATGCGCGCGTGATATCGAGCAGAATTAGACTCGTAAGATGTAAGTAATAATTATGCTCACCAATAAACATGATTGCCAAGGATGTTACTTGTTAACATTGTATTTTAAGAGGAAATGTCAACTAACTCACTTTCCGCGGCATTTTTAAAGCGTAGAAATGGCGGTTCGCGACTCACCGGACATGATCGATGCGCGTCAAGCACTTGTGTTTGTAATGCTTTCATCAGACTTTCATACCAAATTATCTCGTCGAAATCGCAACTGAATGGAGTTTAATTAAATTTAGCAGAAAAGATTTGACGACCTTGAGTTGTATTCGATATTTTTTTTAATAGTTTTCAATTAGTTGAGATGAACTAATTTATTTGAAAATAGATCACAGATTAAGAACGCCAATGACACCCTAAAGAAGATTAGTGGAATAGTATTATAAGAAATGTCTTAATCAACAGCGATATTTTTTTTTTTAATTCTAGATTTTATCGAATGCAGTCTTATTCGCATTCAAAATACGGTTCTATCTGCATTTAAAAAACCTAAAAATTGTCCGTAAATCAATGAAATTTAAATTAGAAAAATGTTCTATCTGAAAAACATACAAATTTTACAGTGCATCAAGGTTCCATCTGCATACATAATAAATAATATAATAGCCCAGACCGCTCTGTACACGTTTTATTATTATCACATATCACGTGTAGGTATGAAATTTTCTCATAACCGAAGCGTCCGTGGTGTCAACAATGCACAAACAGTTCCGACGTACTAGCTGCTTTAGACATTCAGTATTTCGGTTTAAATACCGTCATTTATGACGGGTACGGTTACTAGAGAAGAAATACCGCATGAAGGAGATCACAGTCTCTAAAGCGGTTGTCTCTTTCATTCACGTATGTATCCACATAAGTGTAAATCATTCGGAAAGTTAAATTTTCTGAAACCTTAAATTGTTTCTTCTGAACAGTTTTAGTCTTTGCAGATAGAGCCTTGTTTACCCAAGGTGACGAGATGTCACTGTCTGATAGTTTGAATCTTAAAACTTCCCATTAAATATCCCCGCAAGAATAACGACGCTATCATTCCACGAATTTTAGGCAGTGTTTTTAAGTGCATTTAAAAACTGATTGAAGCAGCAAGATGAGAAAATATTTCTGTTTCATCATTTTAAAACACTCGACATTCTTCCACAATAATTATCGTTTAGTTTCACATGTACCTTCAAAATCGATGAAACCAGAATTCGCCGCACACTTCACTGACCAGACAATAAGCATTATTTTGAACAGTTCTACACTACTTCACTTTGCACAACAATAATACTTATAAACTTAAAACATTATAGAATTAAGATCACAAAATACCTCGACAACCAGAAGGTCAACGCGGAATCTGAGCCTGTGTCGTAAATATTTGTATCATGTAACGAAACGATTTATTACATTTTTCTGTACGTAAAACAGGTTCGTTTTTAAAGTCTAACAAGACAAAGAAAAAAGCTGATTGTTGAACATTTACTAGTTAAATCCCACCTAAGTTTTGATTTAATAAAGGACATTGATTTTTACGAACGAGTTTCTTGCAGACAGCAGCGAACCATAACCGACCATGGATATCAAAACTATCCGGAAATACGCTTATTTTTATCAAAACAAAACATCACAATTTGTATTTTGTTATAATTCCAAAATTTAATAACACGAGCTTGACCGGTTTTGCACGGCCAGTGAACATTTTCAACTGATCAACTCACTCGTCAAGCGAAACTACGCATTGCGTTTTATTTTTAATGTATTTCTTCCAAAAATATACGGCCATTCAAGTGAGATTCACACTCTATTGTGTATGTACGTCCTGTTTGGCATCATATTACCCCTATCGCACGGCATTATTAGATATATTTTTTTTTTAATCCATGTCCGCTCCCAATGTGGAGCATATGGTCTCCTAATGGAGGTATCTTGACAGATTTTTTTTCTACGAGAACTGCTTGTCACTCAGTTGCTCAAACTCTCTTTTCTTTTTCGAAGATAGTAGGGATAGAAGGATAGGGCTATGACAGGACTAGTGGTTAGCTAATCGCTCTCGTTACGCCCCGTGAGGATGGGATTGGTGGGAGGGAGGACTCAGACTACGAACAGAAATCCATAAATCGATTGAAAGATCAATCTATGAAAACCGTCCGCACCGGGAATTGAACCCGAGACATCCGTAACCGTAGCCAGCGACGAAACCAACTGCGCCACAGACGCCGACAAAATAGATTAGACGTGTAGAAAAACGCCATGCATGAAATCCGCAGTTATGAATGTTAACAAGTGAAACGACGATACGTGTATTAAGCGTTATCAAAAAACGGAATCGTGAAGGCCAATGGGGTTACAGACAAAAAACGTTACGTTTATATAGAATTTGAAATTGATAATCTGATTTTGAATAGAAACTTGTGTACACTATATGACAGTTGTAAACATCGCTTCCTTTGATAGCAAGTTCTAGAAAATGTCGATAATTCTGACTAGACGATACACGCAAATAAAATATCTAACTTTTATCATATTAGGTTCCTTGCAAAAAATAGTGATAACCATAATATCAATCAGCGCACAGATGTCATTATTCGAGTCCCGGATCATGTCCGTCACATCTACTTACCTACGGTTGTATTAATATATTTTATTTTGCACTAGCTTTGTATGTTATAATTTATTGTCGGCATTAAAATAGTTAAATTATTACCGTGATGATAACGAGTAGAAAAATAGGTCAAAAACACCAATCGATGAAACGTGGGAATTGGTTGTTAACAATATATATTCGCTTTAATATGCATTTCAACAGCGTGAATATCAATGACGGGAAATTAGCAACTAACTAACATTGCCATCTGCGAGAACGATATGAACTATTCGTTGTTGAGAAATTCTTCAAAACATCTGACAAAATTGATGTGAATTTGTCCCCGAGTGGCGAAATCTTGTTGAAATTTGAGAAAAATGTATTTATTGCGATATTAAAAATATTATACGTATAGAACAGCGTGTTTTTTTTTTGAGACTGATAGAAAAGTAACAAAACTACCAATTCAAATAAAAATCTAATCTGCACAAGGAAAATTTCCAACTTACACAATTTTTACCAAAACACTAAGCAGTGTTGAAATAAGAATTATTTAGTATACGTAGACACGTGTGTGTTGCGAAAAGTTAAATAGTTATCGTTATAAAATTAATATTTCTTCATTCATACATACAACCATACCACGCAGATATTTAAAATGTGTGCGATACACAAATGGCCATTATTTTTTTACACACCACAAAAATTATCGTTTTCGTATTGAGGGCAGTTTGATATTTTACAATAAAGTAAGTTTTTCACATACACGAGGTACAGACGTTTCAAACTTTGTATGACCTGTATTTTGTATCGAACCTTGAAAAACATCTCTGTTTGACTATATTTAAGGACATGATAACGAGGATGTGTTAAAAAAGTTTAAAAAAAAATACTGGGCGTGGCTTATCGCACGTAAAATCATCGACCGGCACGCGTCAAGACTGCTACAGCTGTGTTTTAATATGTAAATATAAGTTATATACAATCACCACGTTTTGAAGATACATTATAAGAGTGAAATATATTATACTTATCATGATTAAAAATAATAACAATAAATATTGAAGATAAAACAAAAACAAAAGAGCGCAATAATAAAAATACGCTTTTCCCCCTATTTAATAAATATTAAAAACGTAACCTTGTGTAGTCAACTTAAGTACTTTTGAGAAATGTTAACATTAACGACATAAGCAAATGTTGTTAATATTTTCATAGTTATTGTATTAAAATTTATTCATGTTACGATCAATAATTTACAATGAAAGAATAGACTGCAATAGAAGAAAATCCCTTTATTTGTATTTAAAACCTTGACTATATGCCAATAGTTCAGAATTCATCGTTACTTATTTATAGTCTGCTGAAGGTCTGTAAAATTACCAGCGATAAATTCACGATTCAAACACGTTTACGTTAAGTGACTTATTGCATTTACATTTAATACTTTTTTAACGAGTATTATATACAGTTCTGAAAATTATACGAGTTGTTCTTCAAAAAAATGCAATTATTAATTCATAAACAGCCGCCGTGGTTATGATCTGGTTCAGCGGTCGGCAACCTATGCCACGCTTGCCATTGTGAGGCATGCGAAAGGTTTTTCGATGCCACGAATTAGAGAATGACGACTTGTCAGTAAGTAAAAAAATAACAGATAAAATAATGAAAAACGAAGAGAAATACATACCTAATTGAAGTATTTAATGGACATTTAAAATGTCGCATTTGCTATATTTACTGATTTTGTTGCAGCATACTGCTACGAGCAAACATTTTGAACTATATTTTAATATAATATATTATAAACCCATAAAAAAATTGTTTAACTGAAGAAAATTCGGAAATTTATGTAAAGTTAAATGCTTTTTATTATAAAACAATTATTTTATGATGTTTTTGTTATACTGTTGATTGATTTGAGCGGCACGCGGAGTGTCCAATACGTAATAGTAAATTTTAAAAAATATCCGACACTTCAGTGCACATGGGTTGCCGAACACTGCTCTAGTTTTCACGGTCAAAGTCAAGGTTTCGACATCACAAATGGACAATTCAATAAATTTGTTTTTCAGTCGATCTATACATTTGGTGTTTTATTTTACACGCCTATTATCAAATTAATTATTTTATTTAACATTGTGGTTTGATAACTCGAAGGGTGTTCACAGTCAATTCTGGTTTAAAAGAAATTACAGTTATAATATAAAACACAGCACATAGTACTTATTATAAATATTGTATAGTAATGTGAATAAGCATTTTCAATTGATTTGATTAACGCCAGGAATCCAAATTTTTCCAATCGTTACGAGATCACTAAGCCAAAACAGTTTGTTAACATATGCGTTTTGTTTATTCAATATTAGGTAATTTAACATTCATGTATTCTTTATTAAAATAAGTTTTAAAAATGTGTCGGTTTCAAAATGATTATTTTCTATTGCAACACCGTTGCGAAAAAAAGCCGTGAATTCAACGACAAAAAATAATGGCGTTGAACTTGTTCCGAGCCGAGTAACATTATTGCGAAGCAACCAAATGTCACAAACAGTTCGCATTCATTTAAAATGAAAATGCCGAATGTGTGCATGTTTTTTGTTTTAATCAAGATCATTATAAAATTTCATAACTTTCACTACCGTCACAAAATGTTTAGCAAGAAATTGAAAACAAATCCCACGATATCTAAATTTTAGCACCAAAATAATAAATAAAATTGTGTAAATGTCTAGTTAAATATGGTAGAATACCAATGCATCCACACACAGGACTATTTTTATGTTATTGATAAGTTTATCAAATAACCGCAACAAGGCTCAATTGTATTCAATTGTATTGATTGAATTATCGTTTACTTAGAAGACCTTTATTGTAATAAGGTAAAAATAGAAAAGCACTGACGATGACGTGAAGCCAAAACAAGAATCAACTACTTATAATTCTTGTGGAGCAAAATACTTTTCTCTATTTGTAGCAATGGGTTAAAATGATTCTAAAATAACAAAGGAGTTAGGAATCGATTCAAAAAAACGCTCCCGAAATTGAGTTTTTAAGTACCGTATCCCGAAGTTAAAAAACAAGTTGTTCATTTTCTAGCATATTTATGAGTACATATTATAAAAAACCAGTTTTTAATGGCATTGCATACAAACAAAAATAGCGGTCACAATCATTAAGTATCGGTTTAAACATCGTAGGCTTAAATGAAAGGGAACTAAAGCAACAATTATGCGATCGAGTTTTAAGCGCAGGTTGTTTTACTCTGTGTGTTGACTGACTAAAGATAGTCTATTGAACAGATGTGTGTCTTTATTGAAGCATGTATTTTAATGAAACGATTTGCTGTTTAATATTAAGATATATGATAGTTACACAGTTGTTATTTATAAAATTAATACGAAACAAGTAAAACTAAAACTACACGAAGCTTAACTTAACGTGATGCGCGAGCTGACTGCTCAGTTAAAAGAAAAGGTGCGCAACGAATGTGCCTAGAGTCAGAGAAGAACAAAAACAAGAATTTGCAGAGGGGTGCGAGCTTTATTGCAGTAGTCGCGAAGAACCGAGGTTGCTCAACGGAGATTCGACATAGTTAGAAACGTGACCAAGATATTATTGCATTAAGTTGGGTTTTCGATGGCCGAAATAACTATCAACTGGTTAACTTAATTTTTGTAGAACAAATACTAAAATCACATTTTATTGCATTAAATGCAACGGTTTAATTTCACGTAATTGTGCCGTTCTGTTCACCCACAGTCGTCACTGTAAGATGGCGTCAGCCTAGGGGGCAAAGCGCTCACGGAGTAGCAATTAATTAATCATAGCAGCACACGCAACACATTTTACAAATAACAACAATAGCGATTAAATCCGCTTTTCAATTTGATATTTTTACATTTGCGTGAAAAAAATAACCTTCAGAGTCGCATTCAAATTAAAATTGTTGTGTAAAGACAGTGTTAAATGTTAATTGATTTTGAAAATGAAATATAAAATAATAACAGCATTTCGTCCTTATATATTAAAAATATCTTATTCAAATTTAAAAAATTAAACTTTATTATCCTATAATGTGTACAGAATAAATTTATCTGTAGATGCAGTTAATTTAAAAATGCACTTCTGATAAAACGATTATTAAAATGTTGCGAGTTTTTTTATTTTTAAAATAACGAGAGGTGTCCCAATATTTTATTTTGGGATGACTCTGTATCCAATCATTTTTATTGGAGCCACTTTTACATATAGCAATATCGATGTGCTGAACCCAAAAAACGCACATTCCAAAATATTTTTCGTTATTGATGTAGAATTGATGTACAATATCTTGGCCGCCGGCAGAGCTGCGAACTACATGATCAATATAGGACAAGTGTTTTTGAAATAAATTAATAATTTCAAATAATAACACCTAAAGGTCAAGAAATATGACAACATTACTCCCGTGACACAAGCGCTCTCTAAAAATAGACAATTTATAACGGTCGACGTATATGGGAAACGCTGATTTTTATGTCACAATGGCATCTGTCGACGATAAAAAATATTACAACAATACGAATTAAAAAATCTCCGCTTAAAAATAACTTGTTCCACAATTCTTTGGATAGGACTGTTTAATAAGAGCATAAAAAATAAATTATGAAGATAATAGTTTCAAACTATATTCTTCTGTTATATTTGTATATAATTTTCAAAATTAAATGTAGCGTTTTAGTTGAGAATAACTATTTTATTTTAAAAAAATTGATCACCTTTGAATAACGCCAGTGTCGTCCTATTCGCCATATTCAGTAGACAGTGAAATAGAATTAGTAATATTATACAACTAAGACGTACGTATTCAAAATATGTATAATTGTAAAAAAACATTCAACATTATTTCTCATCAATGCATGTTACGTAAACAGAAACCTTTAACATGTCCATTAAGTGTTAATTCAAAGATTCCAAAAAATCCTAGGATTCCAAACTATTTTGTGACTTCATAATATTTACCCTCTGAAGGTTAAAAAATAAGTATCTACATCGCGCAGATCGCAAGTGTGGGTAGCAAGTAACAACAGCATTAACAGACAGCATATGACGTCCATCCATGCCATTCTAAAAAAATCTTTGGAAATTTGCAATACGTACATTTTTTTTTAATTATTCAAATATGTAATCAAATTTCAACGTCATTCTTAACCGAAAATCTATTGACATTCGCCTGAAACGTTATGAAGTGTGTAATAATATATAATCAGTGGCGTCCTTAAACAATGAACTCATATTATTATTTTTCAATAAATTTATAATTATTATTCATCTCAAAATAAACGCAGTTTGTTTTAATTTTAATAAATACATTTAACAAAAATCAAACGAAATAATTATGTAGATTCATATCACCGAAAAGTGACAATGGACAGGTTTCGCCAAGTTAATAAGCTATTTTCAACTGATATTGAAAATGGTCCTGTAGTTTATAAAAAAAATGTACAGTTGTTTACCATGTCCGCTCTCAAGGTGGAGAATATGGCCTCTTAATGGAAGTATCTCAACAGAAATTTTCTATGAGAACTGCTTGTTACTCAGTTGCTAAACCTCTCTTTTTTGAAGACAGTAGGGATAGAAGGATAGGGCTAGGACAGGACTAGTGGTTAGCTTATCGCCCTCGCTAGGCACCGTTTTTGAGGATCGGATGGGTGGGAGGGAGTTTTAGACATCACAAACATTCATGACGACGAACAGAAATCCATAAATCGATTGAAATATCAATTTATGAAACTGTCCGCACCGAGACTTTTTTTCGATATAGTTAAGGAGTTTTTTTAGTTAAGAGCATCGCACTCCAGGATTTGAAAAAAAATTGATAATATGCTAAAAGAAATATGCACAGCATTTTCTGTCACTATTTACTATTAGGTTGCATTGTCCGAGGAAACGCGTTGTTGCGAAAAGCACGTCATAAAGGTTTCTAAAAAACGCCTCGGGCGAATCTATCAAATCAAAAAAATAATATACTATTGTTAAAATACAATTTATCAAATCAAGGTGACCGAAGTAAAAAAAATCCTTGCGCTTGTAGCCAATCGACCACAGAAAATGAAACAAAAGAAGCAACCAATTTATTAACTCAGTTTCTTAAACCCATTAGTTGCCGAAAAAGTTTAGCAACTTCGTTAGTTGAAATGCCTAAATGCTAAACACTGAAATATCGCCACACATTTTATCCGCGCGTCAAAGCATTGGACAATAATGAATTATTGCGTTTTGGTAGATGGAGAGCCACCGTTTGTCTTGTATCCGCCCAATCGCACGCACTTCGGTGAAATTGAAAATATTTCGATGATCAAATTGTAATCTTAAAATTTTATAACGGCTACAGCCTCGAATTTTCGTTACAGCTCACAAAACGTCATACAACAGATAGTCATACAATAATCGTCATACTCTGTCCTTTAATCAAAACGGATGTTCAGTAAACGGCAAAATTGTAGTTACTGATAACATCTTATACTTGTATTGAGACGTTGCAGTGTCTAGTGTCCCACGATTGGATTCAAAAATTTCAGCAACCGTTTTCGTATTCTCCCTGTGTCCAATATAGCTGTAAGCGGTCAGAATTTATGACCAAATCAATTTCCTTTGCGAATACTCTTTTGGTTGGTTATTCTGAAGCATTTCTAAATCAGAAATTCACAAATAGCTCAGCTCTTTTTTCTGTAAACTCATGCGATAAATATTCCGAAGAAATTGAAATCTTTTTCAATCAACTTGTTGGTTGACTATTTGGTTGATCTTTTTGACAAGACTGACTGAAATACGTTACCGCGAAACCAAAAATAAAAAGAGAAAAATAACACTTATATAAAATAATAAAGGGTCTGTAAGGATCAGAGACCGGTCCGGCGAACTCAAGAAATTTTAGATATCGGTCATGCAAAATGCGTGTATCATATGGAAACGTGAGCGCAAGTTAAAATACCAACTTTATAATATGTAACATGCTATATACCAATTATATAATATCTTAAAAACCTCCTTGTAACGTATGTCAACAAAGCATATAAAAATGAAAGTTTTTTCCGCCAAATATAAAGGAAAAGTTTGAACACGAGAGTACAGTACGAACGACTATGTAATACATCTTATTTTATTTTAATGAACAGTTAGCCCAACCGATTCATTCTAGATAAACAACCATCAATAACGTCGTTATTGATTGTTGATAGTATTACTTTACGTCGATAAAAATACAAATTTAGTGTACAAGGTAGGTACTGCGTTTTGGCTAGCAACAATTCTCACAAATAAAGAAAGTGACTTTTTAAAGATTCTTAATTTTATTTCTGAAGCATATTGTTGAAACAATGCGCAAATAAAACAATATGTGATATTTCAAAACACGGACTTTTTAGTATCAATTAGTGTGGAAAATGAATACCCACCAAAAGTAGTACTTTTCGCACTCGCGCGTTTTGCAGAAATACATTAATTGAAACAGAAGTATAGCAAATAAATGTCCAGTAAAGATTAAATTGAATCGTTGCACAAGATATTATTGTTTACACTGTATCAAAGTTCGCTAGACGCAATAAAACAAACAAAACCGATATCAATATTAACAATTGAATTTACGTTTATGAGAGGATATCGCGCATGAACTCTACTGATAGCAAATAATATAATGAGTTCGTTTGCCCAGACACATTAATGGCATGTTTATTCAATCGATTGGCCCAATAAAATTAATATGCGAAAAAATAAAAGATACACACGATTCTCTTTGTGCACGGTCTAAGATAATGGACCAATTATTTTTTTACCACTGACTTTTTGCTTTTACACGGTTATAAAAGACGAAAAGTAATGCATCATATCGTCGTTACCGTTGAAAAATTGTAATTGCAGATTTAAATCAAAATTTTTCGGGACTATAAAAATGGTATAAAAAACAAGCTTATCGAATTAAAACAAAAATGAAAAACACAGCATAGTTATGTATATTTAATATTAATTATGTACATGTTTTTTATTATTTTTTTAATTCGATAAAGTAAATTCGTTAAAGTTAGAAAAAATATTTTGTAGATATTGTCGTTTCCATTTTAAAATTGTATATGTACAAAATTTTTATGTATTAATATAATTTCTTCAAAAATATATAGTATATTTTTACAAACCTATCATTTACGAATGTTATATTTAATATTAATGAGTTCTGCAGGTTTCCTTTGCAAATATGTCTCAAATATCTATTAGTCATTAGATGTTTACACTTTCATCTTTCTGAATGATTGTTTATAGATAATTTCTTATATATCCATTTTAACTCAGGATTGTATCGAATTCCCTTCAAAATTAGAAAAAAAAAGAATAACATAATTTACATATGCTTCCAAATTTATAAAAAAAACATAAGATAATCACAATTACACTTCATGTATTTGGAAAATCTTTCGTCAATGACAATTACACGATTGCAAGATGAACAGCGTTGGTTATCGTACAACAGAACGAATCACCCCGATGGAGTTACCTTACCGATCTCGATTATTTTTTTTATCTAAAAGGGATCGCTATTTTATTAAAAATACTCATTCATTGCACGAGTGTTTTCGAGCCGCATACGTAAGCAATACGAATAAACAAATGTATTTATTTTATATTACTCATTTTTTTATATCTAATTATTCTATAGAACTCATTAATTATTTAATTGTAATCTTCATAATTCAGTACGCATTAAGTGCCGATTGCAGAAAAAAAACATTCAAAATAACTGGATATTGACTAAAACGCTAAAATAGAAAGACACATCCTATTATTGAACCGTTAATTTTGAAAACGTTCTTTTGGCTCCAATGATAACAGGCAACAAAAAAACATTATAACTTTGGGAGTGAAGGATTGATAATGTTGTTGTTGATAAGTTGAAATATTAGATTCTGTATGTGCAATATTTTATATATAAATGAATGCATACTTGGAACGGTGATGTAAATATAATAATTTAAATATAATTGCTTTACGGTTGCGAGTCATGGCACCTCACCAAGGCACAGGGTAATCGTATACTGTGCTTTGAAAACAGAAGCTTGCGGCGAATACTAGGGGTACGGAGGTTTTGTCAAGAACTCGGAGGTAAGGAGCGGATGGACGAGCCTCTTATTACGTCCAAAATAAAAAAGCGACGAAGGAGCTAGCTTGGACACGAGCTGCGGATGCCCCAGGGGAGCCTGAATCCTGCCTGTCTCTTCTACCAACCAGATGGATTCCGTCGCCCTGGAAGGCCGCTGATGACCATCCATAGGATGTATTCGGCGGAGCTACGGGACGCTGGGATGACCTGGGAGGAAGCGAGGAGACGTGATGGACATATGCTCCAAATAGGGAGCGGATATGGTTTAAAAAAAATTAAACTTAATTATAAAACTTCGAATGAGAAAATATTTAATAAAAAATGTAATCTCGGTCGTGAGGTGCAAGTCTCCTTTCCCTGCCTACAGCGCAGGGTGACTTTAAAATGTATAGATACTATAGAGATACTTTTAAAATACTGTATAAATTGTGCTTTGTTAAGATAGGCATTGCTGTGGTCGTCTTCAAATATTCTTACATGGCCACTGTCTAATCAATTGTATATTACGTCGAAATAGAATTGATTTTTTTAAATCCCGGAATCGAAAATATATCCAATGAGGGACATAATGAACATTTCAATAGAGGTTTTTCTGCATAACATGGTTGGCTAGGAAAATATTACTGCATGGTTATCTAATCGCTCTCGGTTTGCACAGTTTAATGATCGTATTAGTGGAAGGAAATGTAGATATGACAGATTGAAAAATCAATTCACGACAAGGTCCGTGCTGGTAACCCGTGGACACCACAACCGAAAAGGACGACTTTAACAACTCGGTTACAGGTCTAGTTAATGCATTACTAATTAATTACTAAAAATATATGTTCGCAACATTTTATTTTTAATAGAACTGCAATTTCTTAAATGAATTCATCATGCAAAAATGGTAAACTTGTTGGCATCATCAAAAAAAATACTGCATGAATGGATTATAAAATAATTAATTACTGCCGCAAAAAAAATTTGAATTTTTTGCATGACGCTATCAATGCGTCGGGTCGGATCAGTGGTGCAATGGTCAACGTCGTTGGCATTAGTTACGTATGGGTTCGCATGCCACTACGGATAGTTTCTTAAATTGATTCTGCAATCGATTTATGGATTTCTGTTCGAAGGCATGGATTTGTGTGTTGTCAAAAAATTCCCTCCCACTGATCCGATTCTAAAAATAGGGCGCAGCGAGATCGATTAGCTAACCATTATCCTTTCCTTCTATACCTACTCTATTCGAAATAAAGGAGGGGTTGAACAACTGAGATACCACCACTAGGAAACCATATGTTTCACATTGAGAGCGGACATGGTTAAAATAAAGCAATACAGACAAGCACCACACCATCAATATTTTTTATACAACTCAATCCCAATACTCAAAACAGACGTGCCAGCCTGACGACTGACGACCATTACTTTATTATGTTGAAAAAAAGTAATCGGCAACGCTTTAACCGGATCTCCACCCCTAGCTAACCTCAGTTATTCTCAAAGTTGTTACGTCTCCTCCGCGAGCGAAATGCTTGTATAATGTTATTACATCGCATAGCTCACTTCACTTAGCGAATGCCTCTTCGCTCGCGGTGGAGATCCAGCTTTTCTCATTCACGCAAAATTCTTATTGTGAGAAGGGGTAAATAATATCCAAATATTTTTTCTAGATTGTATGCTTTACTTATTTGGAAAAAGAACTAATTATTATACGAAAATCTATATTTTTCACCTTTAATGTATTCTCACTATCAATTCTTGGCAGAAAGGCATTATATTTATAAAAATAAAACACATTTTTTTGTACCACTACCATTTTTTATAATGATCAGGACAGGTTTTTTGAGCTGATTTCAAATATTTTCCATCAGGGTTAATTCATAATACAATAGCATGAATGAACAAGGCATACAAAAAAAAATTAAAAAGATTTTAAAAGAATTTACAGAAAATAATACGAATTATATAAAAAATAACGAAATTTCATTTATTTATAACTTAAATCTACCCTTTAAGATAATCAGTAGATTATTCATTATACTAAGCCGGTCTTGGCTTGACCAATATTAATTGGCGTGTTCTTGGCCCACTATTCCACCAATGATTAAAATATTCTATTTAAAATATATCTATTTGCAATATATACATATTTATATTATTAATATATCTTTATAAATATAGCTACTGCGAAATCACGTCGAATTTTTTGTTACTATTTCCAATCCGCATGTAAAAAAATATGGCCAACTTATATTATAGCAACTCAACAAAAGTTGTTTTTACGAGAATTAATCGTTACGCAGTCGCTCAACCCCTAATTTTCGGACTCGTTAAAAATATAAGGATGAGGCTAGGAAATGACCGTTAGTTAGCTAGTCACTCCCGCTGCGCCCCATTTTTTTTTTGGATCGAGTGAAGAGAGGAGGGACGATCCATGCCTTTGAATACAATTCGATAAATCGATTGAAAAAAAACATTTTTTCCGTACTGGGATTAGAATTCGTGGATATTTTTTTGGAGTGTCACCATTCGGTTATATGACCGGCAATAAGATTACTATGAACATAAAAAGCACGAGAGGAATAATTTTAAAAGTAAATAAAATATTCACTCACACTTACTTGTTTTCAGACAGTTTGTTTCCAATATGAATCCAAAACTTAAAAAGCACAAAATTCAAAGCATCGTCGATATAAAAACAGTATAATTCGTAGTAATAATCAGTACAATTAACTGCCCTTCTGAGTGTGTAAAAAATAATCACATTTCCAATTAAAATAAATCAACAGTAAACTTTAATTAAATCTGTTATCACTTCACGCACCTCTCACCTCTCACTCGCATGAGAGTTGATAACCAACTGAGCCAAGTGCCATTTTAATTTTTTTGCAACATAACGCACACAAATCGCTCCAATGGCAGAGAAAAATCTAATAGAAGACAAACGCAGCGATATTGCCGACAAACACGCTATCGCCCTGACCAATAAGCGAGAAGAATACAAGATAATTTAGTCAATATCAAAACGCTCCAGTGAGTTTGTGTCAAAATGCTTAGCAAGCGATAAGAGATGTGCAGAACACCGGTAATGATTAAAATATTGTCCACTATACTGCTAAATTTATAAATATCATTTTGAAATAATTGCGACATTAATCTTAAGTGACAAAGTCCTTACACAAATTCAATCGATGTATAATATTTATAATTTCAACATTTGAATACGAATCAACGTTTGATTGCTTATTAAAGAAAATCTTTGTTGGTATTTTTATTGAAATAACTTAAATATTTCGTTATTTTGTCAATATAGTTAGTTACACGACTGAAGCTGTATAGATTCGATTTCGATTTGACTAGATAATTATTTAATTTACATATTTCAATACAACATAAAAATACGAAGGATAATTGACAGAAATTAAAAAATCTAAATTGATATAATTACAATTCCAAATAAGTCTGTAAAATTTCCAATTGGCTTATTCCTTCTCTCAATATGTTATAATAAAATTGTAAAAAAAGTAGTTAATATATCAACTATTTAACGATGTTATTATAAATCAAACATTTACATACGGACGCCCCCAGATCCGTAAGCCTCCCCCGCATTCTTAAGTCAATGTATAAATGAGTCGCCAATACGTTAAACACGCTCCTGGCGATTTTTCAATAAAATAAGTGTTTAATGTACGTATGTACACTATCGATAGATCTATCAATTTTTCCAGTTGCAAGTTTTCCTATTCCGTCAAAATTTTTCCAAACTTAAAAATGTCGTTTTTTACACGATCTTGATTCTAGTTCTACTCGGACGACGAGTTATGAAAAAACGACAGTGTAAGCGACATTTTACTCTTTCTTATACACCTGAAGACACAAAATAGCTTAAATTATACTTAAAACTATCATACTGCCCGTCCGTAACAGTTTACTCAAAACTCTAAAAACTTTCGGGAGCGTGTTTAGGGACACAGCGATTCAAAGTGACGAAAAAATAAAGAAATACTCGTAAAGGTGTGTTATTTACCGAAACATCATATAACTTTTTTCTTCTCAGGAATTCACGATACACGGTACTACATTAATTTTCTAAGCGATTATATAAATTTGAAGTTTAATTATTATATAATACAGCTAGTGATGAACATAAATTTATTCCAACATAGAACAATAAAAATACTGACTACAATATAATTATAATGTTTCACACTTCTAGTTGTATACATTTGCAGATTTATTTTTCATTTTGTAGCAGTCATTTTAAGTTTGCAAGATGACCTGCAATTTGCAATTCGATATCTTTAAAAACACCAAACAAATATTTTTACTGTGTTATCGAATAAAAAATAATGAAAAACACTTATTAAAATCAACACGTGAACGGTTCGACACATCAACGAACAAATTTAATGCATATTTTCACTACAAAATAGGGCAACTTATATGAAGGAAGCACTAAAAAACTTTTAACAAAATTAAGCTATCAGAAACTATTACAGACATATATTTTCATTGTGTTATCGAATAAAAAATAATGAAACACTCATATTAGAAGGTATGCACGGGTCGAATTTTTTATAAAATTAGCCGGTCAGAGCCCGACATCTTCAGGCCCGGCCCGGATTGAACTCGAATCTCAATATCACACTTGTTACCCGAACGCGACCCGAAGCCCAGATGTATTTTTGCCAGCCCGATTTATTTTCAATATAGAAATTAATTCATAATTTTCAAACAACACATATCGACGATGTTTTGGCCAATTGATGTAACCCTCAAAAAATACGAAAATTAGTTAATGAATGAATCGCATTTTGAAGACGGCAGAGCAGGTCTCGGTCAAATGATGTAAATTAGAAAAATAAATTGACCACTTTTTGGAAGGTAAACATCATTTTACATTGGTTTTAGGTTTAAAAATTCTGACCCCCTACTTGATGTTAAGCCACTATTATATCGACACCCCCTACGTATAATAACGTATCTGCAAACTTGAAATTTTACAGGAGTGCATTTCAAAGATTCATAACGCAACTCATCATACAATGTTTTCGAAAAAAACAGTTTTTACAACAACACCTGAATAAAATAGGCCAAAAAACACCGTCAATAAATATAAAATACAGTCGGTCAGCCGTTTTTTTGATAGCATTCAACTTTCATAATACGACAGGGCAATGTCACGATCTTGAAATTATTTCATTTACATACATAATGTATGTCATACTTAGAAGGACGAAATATTTTCCTTCCGTAAAAATTATTGGATCTCTGGGCCGCGTCGGACATGCCGGCTTGATTGTATCTGAGGCAAATTACAAGCCATCTTATGAAGAGCGCTTCCATTTGGACGCATAGAAACTCTTCGATTATTCACGTCCTTATTTGCTTTCTGCACAATATAGTGCATGTAACCAGGTCATGAGGAATTTTCAATTGACATATTTAGCAACAATTTGAAACACGCTTGACGTTGTTCAACAAAAACACCATGTAAGAAGGGTGTGATAATATTGTACGCTATCGAGTACCATAGGTAATACAGAGAACTAAAAATAGTTGGATTATATATATATATATATATAATACGTAGCATTCAAACAATCACAGCGTCCTGTGGAGAGCGAGTAGATCTGGACGACCATAAAAATCGACCTTTAAATTTGATAATGTATATTTTTTAAATACTGGTATTTAAACCGAGACATCGTGATAATTACGATCCCAATTGTCCTTAATTATGTGCTGTTTCTCTCATTTTTATAATAAATTGATATTGCTGGGTGCATGGTGAACTAGCCAACTTCGTTGACTTAGGTTAAGGATGTCTCGGGTTAGAATACCTGTACGGACAGCTTCATAAATTGATTTACAGATTTCTGTTCGTAGGCGTGGATATTCGATGTCTAAAATTCCCTCCCACCCATCCGATCCTAAAAACGTGGCATAGCGAGAGCGATTAGCTATCTTTCTACTCCTTTCTTCGATAAAGAGAGGTTGAGCAACTGAATCAAAAACAGTTCTCGCAGAAAAACTTCTGAGATACCTCCATTATGGGTTCATATGCTCCAAATTATGAGAGGACATGATAAAAAAATGACAAACGGAATACCGGTATTGATATATTAGTTTGATATTGCAATGAATACTTCAACTTTTAATGTAAAATCTAATACAATGGAATTCCGATTAATTGCTTTAAGGGTCCCTCAAAAAAACGATTTTATTGTGCGCTATGTATATTACACTAAAAATAAAGAGTCATCAATCAATTCGGTTCAATGACCTGAATCAGTAAACTTTAAAAAAAAACAACAGAATCAACGAAATATTATATTTTTGTTAATTATTACTATTGTATAAGGCAAGGATGCCCAACCAGTCGATCGCGATCGACCGGTCGATCCCAAAGCAAAATTTGGTAGATCCCGAAAACTTCCGTGAATTTTGAAAAAATATATTGTTGTGAAATATATGTTATATATGTATATATTATATACGATAAAAATAATAATAAATACTATGTTAAAAATATACGAAAATACTAAGCATTAATTATTTTGTAAGCACATACTTATCTAAAAAATAAACATTTTTATGTTTGGAGAAAGGAAAAAAACCTTTAATACAATTTTATATAAGAATCATATTAGTAGTCGATCCCGAGAAAATTTTAAATTGAAAAGTAGCTCCCAAGGCAAAAAAGGGTTGGGCATCCTTGATATAAGGTTTAAATTAAATTTATTTGCATACAAGCTTAATCATTATTGCCGCTTGAATCATTCATACTTTGAACAGTTCCATACGACATTTTTGTCATTTATCCATTCGTTTTTAGACATCTTCGGGCAGTTGCGGACTGGCTCAAAAAATATAGGTTGCCAGGTCAATGGGGGGCGATCCAAAAATGAGAGGGGGCCCCTACCCTATGTACTAATTACAAAATATTAATGGAGGCCCTCCCAAAATTTTGGGAAGGGGGCCCCAACCCTATATACCAATTTCTGTGTACTGTACTAACAATTAATTGATAATTGCAAACGTTCACATGTTACAGACAGCTAAAACAGACATAGAGAATAAGTTTGTAATCATGATGAGGTATTAGTTCTCTGTTTATATCGTAAGAAAACATATTTATTTTTATTGATGATGTACCTAGTGCTTTATCCTGTATATTTTCAAACACGTAAAATGAACATACAGCGGGGTCCACTTGCCATCGGGCATCCTGGTTTGTATGGCCAGTCCGCAACTGTTTTCGGGCATTCGAGAACACTGTGGAAATCACGAAACAGAAGGTCACATATTATTTTAAATCATGTCTCCTCCTAAGGAATCTCAACATATTATAACGTATCGAAGAAAGTTGGAAAAAATAATGGAAATAGGATAGAATTAGTAACTGACAAATCGGATCTTTCTACGTTCGACGATCGAATATAGGGATGACGAAGAAGTTTGGAAACATACAAGATTCTTTGGATCAATTGAAAAATTAATGTCCGACGGCTGCCAGTCGGGGATTCGATCTTGGAACCAATTAGAATAAAATACGTTTAAAAGTTCTTGAAGTTAGTGTTGAGACTATTGAGTTACGAGCTTTACATCCTAGGGCAGTGGTTCTTCACCTTTTCGAAGTCACGGTGCACTTTTTTTCATAAGTAAAAATGGCGGTGCACTAAAATCAAACGGATAAAAAACAAAGAAAATATGCGAACATAAACTTTCGATTATTCCAAAGAGTTATGTTTTTCTTAAATGCTGTCAATTTGTCAGTGGCTGTCAAAAAATGTTCGTTTCTTCTGTGAATACTTGTATTAACGGTATTTAAAAATATCTGTTAAATATGCCATTTTAACACAACAATTATTATTTTGAAGACATTAATTTTACGAAATCATCCATACCTTCATTTTGGAAACAGATTAATAATTCAATCTTAAGTTCTAACAATTGGTATAAAACTTAACCTCTAGATAACCATCTCACTTCAGTATGAAAAAGCAAACATTTGTACTTAGCTTTCATATAAATGCAAAGCATTTTAAAAAGGCGTGTTCTCAATGGTCTCGATTTTATGAAATTAACTATATGTACAACTTGTTCTAGTATAGTTTTTAATGTTACTGGTAATGTTTTTAAAACTAGAGATTCTCTACGTAAAAAACAATGTGTAGATATAATTTTAGGGTTTCTCGTCTTTGCGAGGGTATTAAGTGATCGGTACAAATTCCTATACATAACTCCCATGATATTTATATGATTAACCATTCGATGTGAGGCAACACGTGCAAACGATTAGATAAAATCGATTCGTGGGCTATAATAATTTCACGGAGCATTTTTCGGTTTTCAACATTTCGCGAATTTTTTAGTCTTTTACCATATTTCAGCGGTGTACTTGCAACAAGCTCACGGTGCACCAAATGCACCGGTTAAGAACCACTGTCCTAGGGCAAAGATATTATAAATACCATAGTACTAACACGATCATAAAAAATTTATGGTTTTATAACCATAAAAATAAATTTCTGCCGTAGCAAAAAAAATCACTGATCGGCTGACATTCACTTCCGTAAATCAAATTAAACAAGTTCTGCAAACTCAAAGAAAAATATTTGTTACTCAATGACGAATGATCTTTAAAACTTAAATAAATTAAACAATAATCAAAACCAAAGCTATCGCAATATCTCTACTATACTAAATACATGTAGATGTTTCTATGTCTGTCGGTCACAAGAAAACCTCCCAAACGGTGTACAGTAGCGCTAAATTTTCACAAATCATTAATGCTGCCATTTCTAGGTCAACTGTGCTATTTTCAACTTTTAAAAATTTTAATTGTGTTGGACAATATTTTGTGGTAATTTCAACTTCAAACAACATAGTTTCAATCTATTCCGGGCGAAGCCGGGTAAAAAATATCGAGTGGAAACATCATGATACCGGTTCCGCTGCTGACTCACGTACTGACCACTTATGCACAGACTGTTCAGTCGTCTCATCGAGTCCGTCAGTGATCATTTTTGCATTAGGTATTAACAACGCATCGTGAAATATTCTGACTGGCAACTAAAAAGCCACGGATGAAGAAAGTTAGGGTTCCTGCTGAGAGACTGAAATAATTATGCAAGACTTTCCCGCATTTATCTTTTTTTGTTCAGGTTCCCTAGAAAAACGAAAAATCGGTGTTCCACTATTCAACTTTTATAGCAAAACGTGTAATTCCAATAATTCAGCAACAAAGCAAAAAAAAATACGTCATAAAAACAAGTTTTTGTGATAACTAATTAATAAACTCCAAAATTAATTCCATTCGATGAATTATTAGGCGTTTTTTTTTAATGCGCAGGACTTAAAAGATATTTGTAAACATCGATGAATTTACGACCATTCCACGTATCCAAAAATGCTCGCTGTATAAAGCAAGTCATACTTTGAGAAGATAAGGGGATTTTGTCAAGCTTCGCAATCTAAAACAAAACCAATTATTTCACAACACTCATAAGCCGCTTTCAGAGATAAAATTCGATCAATAAGTAAACACAACTTCACGATAATCAAGTGCACATTTTGTTTTTTTTTCATAGATACGCAAAGTATAATAATAGATAGATAATCTGCAAAGACTATATAGTTCGTTTGCACCTGAAGGATTCGACAGGTCATATAAAAAGTTCGCTTGCACTCGATAAAATATAAAATCATTAAAGCGATTTGAGCGGTCGGAAACAGTTTTCTGGAAATATGACGTCAGTACCGAACGTGTGGTTTTTCGACTTGATCAGGGGAGTACTATATAACAGTTCTGCCATCTGCTTGGAGGTTAAATCTAACAGTTTCAAATATGTAATGTGTATAATATGTTTTGTTAATATTTAAAAATAGTTAGTATCCAGATATGCAGTTACTAGCCAATGTGAGTCGAGTACACAAAGAGACTGTCACATCTCACATCCTAAGCCCTACCCGATTGATACATAGACTTGATTCATTATCAATATGAAGGGGTTTCATAAATAGGGCACTGAATAATAAATAAAATAATCTTTTATGACCGTTCAAACTATTAATTCATAATTTGCAAATATCAAAACAAATTACGGAACATGTTAAATTGTATATTCGTTCCGTGTCTTCTCCCAATAAAGAGCATAATATATAGACGGTGTTTTGGCCAATGCATATAACACTAAAAAAATACGAAAATTAGTTATTGATTGGATCTCATTTTAAAGAGCAGAGTCTCGGCCAAATAAAATAAATTAGAATAATAAAATTGTCCACTTTTTGGAACGGAAACATCATTCTACATTGACTTTAGGTTTAAAAATTCTGACGCGGCCATTTGATGTAAGCCACTATTATACCGACACACCCTAAGTATACATAATCCCGTATCTGCAAACGTGAGAATTTACAGGAGTGCATTTCGAAGATTCATAACGCAACTCGCCATTTTAATGTTTTTGATAAAAAAAAACTTTTTACTCTCTCGTGAACAATTTAAAATTTGAGGGTTACATCAATTGGCCAAAACACCGTCGATATTATTGAGGATGTGTTAAGCCAGTGTGCCGCGGCACACCGGTGCGCCGCGAGAAGATCCCAGGTTCGCCGCAGCGCAGTGCGTTCATAATGAGAAAAATTCGAATATTTTTATATTAGAAAAAAATTAAAGCCATTCTGGGCTGAGATCTCTGCTTAAATTATTCTCCTTGAAACAAATGTTGTACTATTTTGATATTAACCTTTTCATAGCCGCAAATAAATTACGTCGCCGTGCTTGTCAGGCCGCATATTTTTTGTAAAAATAAAAGTTGTCCAAAAAATTTTTTTTTTGTTGTGTTTATTAAATTATAATTTACTTACCAAATTTTATATCCCGCATCGATTGCTAGAGTTTTATTCTTCAAGTTAAACCTGTTTCAAATTTTTATTGTCAGACAGGGTTGTCACATTTATGGTTGCCACACTGAGTCACACACGCATGTTTTTATTGAATTTAATATTAACACTAAACTATTATTTATCAGGTATCTTACAATGAAATATAGTTTGAAATGTGAAAGATTAGATTAGATTTTCTTGATCACCAAGTTTTGCACCTGATAATGAACAATCAAACTGATGTATGTTTGGAGTAAAATCACCAGTCTGCCATTGAAAATCTGAAGATTATCCAGCAGACTGATCAAAGTTTCCAGGAATGCCTTCTAAATCATCCATTTCTACATCGCTGTCATGACTCTAATGTAATTCCAAGGTCTTGTTGTAACTCACTCAAAAAGTCTTCTGCATCCATTTTTAGAGAAATATCGTAAATAAATAAATGTTATTATTATATAGAACAATTACCGAAACTTAATACAAATTACTAAAAAAAATAGCAACATTCACAAACACTTCACTAGAACAAAAACTTAGCATAAAGGAATAGGTTATGTTTTTAGTTATGAAAAGAGACCGATATCACTAGCAAAACACTGATAAAATCGGAGCGAATATAGCGCGAACAGGTGATAACAAATATGTTCGTAATAATATTTGAAAATAATACGAAAGACACACAAAAATTGAGAAAAATCCGCCGAGTTCAAAACAATCGATTGAAATCATGAATATTTGAAAAGTCAAGTGGCAGCCCTAAATATGACATCTGTATACTATCAGCTGAAACAGTTTTCGAAATTTACCGATGAAACGCCTAAAAGTATTTAGAAACTTTATAAAACATTTTTGAGAACTTCAATAGATGTCAATGTATGTTTCGTTTTTACCAGCTGTCAATATAACCCAATACGGCGCAAGAATAAGCCTCCAAAAGTACTTCCGAGATATCTCGTCTCTGGCAACCAAAAGGTTAATGGAATAATTGTATAAGTGTTTACACAGATAAAGCAACTGCAATAATGTGGAATAAAATGGGGTTTGTCTCGTGTGTAAAACAAAAAAAATCCTTTGCTGCATGTATTGTTAAGCATTAATGACAAAATAAATCTCACTGATTATTACAAACAAGGAACGAATGTATCAAAATAATACACATCAAATCAAGACCATTACAAATATATTAGCTACTATTTCAAATTCATCAAATGTAAACACAAATAAATCGTAAGTTTTGTTTATGAAATTTACATATTTCGGCTTTTGGTGTGCCACGAAATATTAATGAATGCTTAGGTGTGCCGCGGGTGAAAAAAGTTTCGGAGCACTGTGTTAAACCATTAGGTAAACAAACGGCAACATTACGAATTCAATACGAACGGCGAGCCTCAAGTAAAATAGTATTTTTAGATCTATATTATTTATCATAATGCAAAACGAACTTCAGCATAGAAGGTTAATTGAATGTTTCATTTCCAGCAATTGAATGAGATAAAAGAGCGGCACAAAAATACATGTCGGGTCGCATGTGGCTCGCGGGCCGAAGTTCACATACACCCTGGCCTCGAATACTTCCGGAGCGCTCAAGTTCATGAAATCTACATAACGAAAAAATCTAATATTCCGTTTGAAACAAAAAAATATATTCAATAATAATCTTCGATTAAATATGAGCAATATGTTTGATAATTGTTTTTTTGCTTTGGTATTATTTATGAAGATTAAAATCCAATGTTAAAAATAATTTGTAATGCCATCAACATCAACCCGTAACATTAAAATGCTTTATTTATAAATAGTTTTTGTCTACCGCACCTTACAGGCAGTTAATTATATAATATAATTAATTAATCCTGAAAAATACGTTCAATCATATTAGGCTAAAGGTCGACAACCTGCAGATGACAGTGTGAAAGCAAATTGAACCTTGATCAAACTTAAAAGATGCTTTGGAAATGCAATAACTTTAAGTAAAACTGACTGCCCGAGACTGCTCTCTAAATGATCACGGGACATCACTCCATACAGCTGTTCATATTTTATAACTAATCACAGTCTAACTGGACAATAGGCCTTTGAAACTGGAAGTGGAGATGTTAGATATCTGGAGACTGATTCATATAAGAAAACCCACGAGAGGCATCGCTGCTGTTAGTCGTAAGCATAGAAGTCCTAATAATATAATTCCATCCTAAAATGGTATATTTCCTGAGTATTTTTGCATCAAAATACTGTGTTTCTCGACTCAAAATGTGTATCATTAAAATTAAAAAAAAAAAACCGAAAATGGTCATAATCTCAAAAAGATACCAAAACACGATGAACGTTACAAATATACATGATATACCACTTACAATTGTAATGTATCTATATATCGAATAATCAGCGAGATAATGTATTAAGAAAATACGTCACTAAATGTAGTGCAACTCTCGCATGTCACTTCCAAGACCTTTCAAGAATAGCACTCCCGAAAGGGGGGCGCTTTAAATTCTTTGAACGTGATTTTCGATAGGCAACTACTTCGTGAAATCACGCAGACGTTATTACTTCAAATATTATTAGTTATAATATTGACTATTCACACAAAACAATATGTGAAAACCATTGGCCATTAAATTCGCTTTAAATAATTCGCAATCAACATTTTCGACACGCCGTTGGGAATTAGAGCACTGTGGAAATATAAAAAGTTGGCTTGCTGAAATTGCTAATATTTTTATTATTATGAATGAATTTTTATTATGGCTTTGAATATTTTCGAGTTTTATAGTCAATATTCTTATTTTTGTGACCTCACTTCGTGGACTCCAAGTAAGGAAACTTATTTGATGGTTTAGGTAGAGTAAATTAATAACACAATAAGAACGATATAAAAAAATTTACACTATCTCTACTTATGGTAAAAATAATACTTACTCGATTGATCTTTGTATCATATTTTCAGATTCTTAGATAATCCAATCACCCAACCAGGAAACAAAAAATACATAAAACTCTCAAATGCGTCAGGTGGAACGACCCAACGATCGTCGGCCACCGAGTGCAAGCGCACCAAACAACCTTCGCCGGTGCATGCGACCTACCTCCACGGTCTGCATGGACAAGTTTAAAAATAAAAATACGCTCAATTGAAGTGCACCGAGTGAATCATAACGCTGTCCATTAGTGCAGCAGCTTACTTAAACATTGGTCAACATTATGCACTGAGCAAATTTCCACGAAATCAATTGAAGTAAATGAATACAATAAAAATAATCCAACAGTGCGAAACGTTTTTACACGTACTACCATTAATTTAAATGACTCCAATGCACATTTCTAGAGTGTAGGATCACAGGGACCTAACTACAAAAATCATGATTAGAGATAAAACCCAGTTTCGGAAATGCCATCATCATATTTATTGACATATGTGCGACATTGTCGCACATAAACTGTTTTTGAAAAATATTGCTAGATATTTTACCCACAAATGAAAATAAAAAGTTAGAAGCATAGTCATATTGCCTGTTTTTCCTTTTGTTTACTTTTTATACATACACACATAGGTATATACATTTTTAGTTACCGACTACATCAAGAGATAAATGATTGTTGAAAATACGTGTTTAAAATAATGTAAGAATAGGTTTCCCGTAGATTGCGAGGGATACGTTTTGGACATGGCCGCGATAACCGAGGGGTTTATTTATGGTTCTGATAGCTTTCATAATGCATAGAACGTTATCTCCTCCATCAGTTTTTTCAGTTGGCTGACTATGATTTTTCCTTAAAATGGTTAATAATTGTATTTAAAAATAACCCATGACTCGAGGAGCTTCTGATTGGATAATCAACAATGGTTTTAATAATATGGTAGATAGTCCACTATGTAAATGTGGCAATATGATCCAGGATGCTGATCACATCCTTTGGGAATGTCCAGACATGAACAACGAACGGGAAAAATTGCTCAAGACGATACGACTATCAGTCGGATCTGTCGGCCCCGTCGGTCATGCCGACTTGGTTGCATCTCTGACAAATTACAAGGCATTTAAAGAGTTTACGGCGTCTTATGGAAAGCGATTGGAACGCAATTCCTTAACACATTAAACCCCTTGTTTTACCTTTTTTTTTTTTTAACACTTATTTTAAACATAACCTACTGCACACTAGAGTGCATGCAACCAAGTCTTGAGGAATTTCTCCTCGGACATTCCTGGCAAACATTTGAAACACGCATAACGTTGTTACGCTGCGGAATACACTCTGTAAGAGTGTGAAGCCGTAGTGGGTGGTGGTGGGTACAACGTTGAGTACCCTAGGGCATTAAAAATAAAAAAAAAAATGGTTTTAATATCAGTACTAGCGATATATTTTCGTCGAGAAGAAGAGTTAAACGATCGTTGGCTACGTTAAGTCCTAAGCAGTAATCTCTTCAATTGAAATAAGTGTACGTGTTGGTATTATTTGTTTCATTACAAAAAAAATATTTAAATTCAATCGAGATATAACGAGTTCGCTGTAATAACCACTTTTAAGGTCTTAACTGTCAATTCTTGGTGGAAAGATATTATATTTTAAAAAATAAAACACAATTCATCAATATCTGAAAAACGAAAATTACAGAGACAGAATCAATTCTTACAAGTTAAAAATAACCTTACAGGTATAATACAAATTAATGAATCGGATATAACAAAGGAAGATTCCTTCTGATTGATTCTATCTCTGTAATTTTTGTTTTTCAGATATTAAAAATTTAATGGATACTCATACTCTGCTTTCTCCACTTAAGATGGCTGTTTATTGTTCATATTAATTACATACTTAATATTTGATTATTTTTAAATGGTTCACTAATTTCTTCTTATAATTTTCCTGATTCATTATTGTATTTACATTAGTAATGTCATTAAAGATTTTGTTCAGCTAAATGGACTTTTAATGTACTATATTTGTGATTTCAGATTAGTATTTAATGATTTACAAGACGTCCATAACATTTTAATTGTAGACTCTTTTATTTTGATTTATGTATAATTTGTTTGCTAATCAGTATTTTCTTGTCTTAGTACATGAACCATCAGTTTTATATACCTTCATTTTTACACTCAATTTTATATAAATAAGCCTGTTATTTTTGTATTTTTATCAGTTGATAATGCTCGTGATGAGCGAAACCGGTCCTGATCATTATAAATATGTGTAAGTAGTACAAATGAATCGTGTTTTATTTTTTTAAATATGATGGAATAACATTTGCTTTATTTTCGGAATCCAGTGTAGAAAAAATCTTTTTTTGCATAGCCTGTCCTATCAAATTATTTTACCATACACAATTTCCGTGTCGTCCGTACTAAATCTTTATTTATAGGACAGCTTTTTAAGATATAAAATACATACCTATGAATTGTAATATTTTATCGAATTTCAATCTCGCTACCTTCAAACTGACAGCGAAATACTTTATTCAACACGAATTTGTATGTTATGTTAATTAAAAATGTTTACTTTAATATCCAAATTATTCATACTTAACCCTGACACGACCACGCGGCGAAATATCATCGCGCGAATACACATCGGCGATAACACTCCATGTAATTGAACACGTATTATTTTTATAAACATAATGATTGAATGGGATTATAACAGTCTTTTTCGGCAGTTTTTTTAGGTTGTCTCCGCTATTTTTTAAATTCTAATGACTGTTTTAGATAAGGTATTATGTAACAAATATAGACAAAAAAAAAATTAGAAATAAAAACATTAAACCTTAAATTCTGTAATTATTTTTTGCCTAATCTTTCAAAAAAAGCTTGGTCGTCAAAGGGTAAATTGTTGACGTGGATGTTGTCGTCATTGTATCTCGCAATTCTAAATCTATCTATAATGATGGACTAAGAATATGATAATTAATTTTGATATTTTTAATAATTTTGTAGATATATAAAAAAAGAACCAGAATGGGAAAAAAACTAAGTAAATCAGAATATCCAGTTATAAAATTTTCAAGTGACACGTATTCATCGAATTTCAATAAAAAAATAATTTGTCATTCAAATGCGAAGGAAAAACGTTTTAATCAGATAATTATTTAAATTAAATATAAATATAGTGGACATTTTTTTTCTGCATAATTAAATGATGTATAAAATATTAGCACACCACAGAATCGCAGTCGTGCATAAACGAAACGCGCTGGCAAAGCACTGAGCCCGGATCCCAGCGACAAAATTTGGATGAGTTGTTTTTTTTTTTTTTTTTTTAAGTGAATATAATACATTTTAACCCAAATGACATATTTTAATCCATTCTTTGATAAAAAAACGAAGTTTCGCATCGGCATACATCAAATAAGTTACAAAGCAATCCAAATATCTAAAAACATAATTACAAATTATGACAGTAAGGCGTTACGATCCACCAAAGGGGCAAGGAACAGATCAGATACAGATCATCAATTCATCTATATGAACATTCTTTTTAAATAATACCACGTCTGCTCTCAATGTAGAGCATTTGGACTTCTTGTAGAGAATCTTTACAGAAGTTATTAAACTGGATCTGGTCGTAAGTCAGTCGTTCAACCTCCCTTATGAGAGAGTAAGGGAAAAGGTACGATTATAAAAGGACAAGCGGATACGTAATCGCATTCCTATGTCCTGTTTTTCTAGTATCAGGATGGGAGAGTTGAAAATATCACAGAACCCATGCAATTGAAAAACATTATAAGGTTTCCATTCGGTGATTTGAGCACGTGACCCTGCAAACGAACCGACAAAGCGCAATAGCAGATTACTAGGCTGCAGGACTGATCGATGGACATTCGGCAGCACGAAAATTTTATGATTTAATGTTAAAACAAGTTGTGGACCAAGAATGAATCCTTGAGGTACCCCAAATCGTATTTTATACAAACGTATCTACAGTTAATCCTACAATAGCATGGCAAATAATTTCTGCGCCATTCGCGGATTAACACACTCTCATGGCGTCACAGTTCAGTGTTGAGTTCGGCACTTTTCGATTCTTCGATAACCGAGTACATATGCACTGAAGTATTCGTCGCGCTTTTAGAGATATGCAGAACGCGTATTATTGGTTTAGTTCATTTTATTAAAAGACATTTTAAGAAAACAAAAAGCTAGTTGTATTGTAATTGTTGCGTTTTTTTTGTACGGGTACAGAAGGAAATAATGATTTAAAAAAACACTTAGATCACATTGTTTTGGGTAACACAGATTCCCATCTGGCTTTGAACTTTTTAATGATTGCTTAGAACAGCGGTCACCAAACTACGGCCTTCCAAAAATTCCCGATTTTTGTACATCAATTATTATTCATACAGGAAATATTAATTTTATAAAATTTTAGAATTTGACCGGCAATTCACGACAAGTTTTCATCAATTCATTAATTAAGACTATCAGGTAGTGAAGTGAAAGAAGTAGATGAAAAATGTATTGTTGGAGGCGATCAGATACTCTGTCTACTCGAAAATTTCTCGGAACAATAGAAATGTCCAAATCATAACCTCAATCGAAAACATGGTTGTGTTTGAAAGTTTGCGAGTTTCAATCGCACTTCTTTTTATTTTAGTGCCGTAATATTATTATCATAAAAGAAAAGGAAACTAGATGCTGAATGTCGCGTATTAAAAGGGCAGTGGTCACTTCGTTATTTTTTTGTGCAAAACAAATACAAATACATAAGTCTAATGTGCAATAAAGCGGCATCTGCTTTTAATGAATATAATTTAAAACTACACTACACTAAAAAACATGGGACGAAATAATTATGAAAATTTTCGAAAGAAAAGACATAAATTGATATTCTAATTGGATCCCAATAAGAATCGATGTGTCGTTTGGCCCAATTTTTTTACAAAAATCAATACGGCCGATTTCTCGAAATGTTTGGCGACCACTTGCTTAGAACAATGGCAACCATGAAAATTAATTTGGTCAAAGATTTTTAATCAAAAGCGTTCATTCAAAATCAAGTAACTGTGACGAAAAATACTAAAACAATGTTACGTCCAACTTAGTTTGAATAAAATAACATTTAAAATAAAAATTAATGTAGATATTGTGCATATCCAACATGGAAACCGGGTTCAATGTTCATTAAAACAGTTGAATGTTTTCATGGTAGGTATGTTTGAATAGGTTCTATTTTATATTTAAAAATATACAAAACTAAGAACCAACACAATAGGCATTTTTTAAAACACGATCAAAGACAAAATTTCAATAGTTTAAATCTTGTACACTTCCATAAGTTTGTGACTAACGATCCAGGTTTCGCCTTTCGGCATCTTCAGTTATTCAAGTGCATGGATAACTCGAACTGACACCAAATTCATCCCTGAATTTGAATTTCGATCAAGCACTCTCAGTCGGTGTCTTAAATTAAAGACAAATTAACCGACATTGACAAGAATTGAAGTAAGAACCTTTTTATCATTAAGAATACAAAAAAGGAAGAAGCATACAAAACGAATAATGAAATGATCTGACATCAATAAGATCCTCCCAATAAAAAAAATCTTTACAGGTTCAGGGATCCAAGGCAAAAAAATATTGTAACATAAATTTCCATAGACGAATTCTCATTTACTTCTACAAAGATTAGGCCATTTGGATACGTCTAATAAACACAGGTATGAAAATGGGATAACCAATCTGGCCCTTGTACTTACATATATGTAGCATTTGTTTTGCGGTTTTCCTTAATTTTGGGTAAACCAATAAATCAAGCACTGAGATAATATTGAACCGCTCATGACTCAAAAAATACATAACAAAAATTAACACAAAGGTGCGTTTAACGACCTATCTATACAGGCAAAAATTCAAAGAAATGTAAAAAAAATGTAAGCCATTAAACATACAGGTTTGGCCATGCCACATGCTTTAGCAAGTATTCTAATTAGCTAACCTTGGGTACAAAGGATCTTGATCACGAAGGTATTAACTAAGGATAAGAATCCGTAAGGTGTTTTTCTAAATAATCGTTTTCCCTCATTCAAAAGCTTTAGCTAACAAAATTTGAATACACTACTTGGCTAGAAGACATGTAGGAAAGAGATATAAAGACTTAGTTTAGTATTCATTTTGGAAATAAAATTAGCCAGGAATCTGAGAGTCAGTTTGATAGGCTCCACATAGATTCAGTAAGTAAATAAAGAAACTGACTGAGAAGAAGAAGACTGATTTGATTGCTTGCAGTGGGTTTATACCAGCAATTACAAAGGTTAGTTTAAACACTTATTTTCCCACTTCAACAACGTCGAATAATTGAAATCCTTCCACCAGGAAGAAAAAGATGAACTCCGTTGAGGGTTGGAAGCTTGAAATAAGTGATTTAGTTGTGGAAAATATATGTAACTAATTTATCCATTTAACAAAAACTATACTAATTTCTTTTGTATTACGCTCTTTATTGTATGCTTGAAAGTCGCTCAGAAAGAGAGTATTTCTCAGAGTATATCAATCATAAAAATTATTTATTGATTACTTATACTTCCTTCGATCAACGCCTCTGTGTGGAGAGGGAATTTAAAAGAGGATAAAGTTTAAAAGGCTAGTAAGTAGTTAATGAATCATTTTTTCTACACCCTGTTTTTCATGGGATGCGAGATGGTGAGGAGAGATGAAAACATTCATGCCTTTTAATACACATTTATAAATCGTTTTATAAAAGTTTCCATTAGTGGACTTGAGCCCTTCGCCATGTAACATAGAGAATAAAATCCCAATAGCATTTGACCACTTGGCTACGGGATCGTATATTTATATTAAATAAGCGAATATCACATGTGTTCAATATTAAGAGTATACCGACAGAACGCACTAAGTCAGAAAAAACAAGTTCTGAGATAATCGCATTTAATGCATTATTTTTGTTTTTGAAAGTATTATTCCAAGTACAATTGTTTGTGATTTTAAAAGATTTTTGTACATTATAAAGAATAGTCTTTTTGGCATACAAATCATAAGATTTGGTGCGTTGACATTTAAAACAAAAAAACATCAAAAACTGACTTAATGTGTTAAGTTAGTATAACCTTGATATGAAATGAAGTTGTAAGAAAATCAAATGGCTCCTGAGTATGTGGAAAATTACAGCGGAAGAGTCCATCAAATTAAAGGTTTCAATGCCATTGAACGGAAAAAAAATAGCTCAGTACCTTGATGACACTGCAACTTGAAGGTGAGCAGTGATATATCGCTGCGCCACTTTTATTGGCATGGAATATTAGCAGCAAATTGTAACCAAAGGGATATATCTGGTATAATTCAATCTATCAAAGTGAATTAATATCAACTATTTTGTCAGACTGTATGCTCGAGAAGAGATACACATTTGAAATTGTTATTCACAAGTTGGGGATTGCTAATATGTCAGAATGCAATATGATGGATTTGCTGTCACAACTATTCTCTTTTAGAGCGCCCATTGTACAAAACAAAGCCATTTGGGAAATAATAAAAATAAAATAGGTAGGTAATGTTGTCATAGTAAAACATTAAATATTTAATGCTTCATTGTTGTAATACCAAAACAGTTTGATAGGGTAATCATACCAAATGAAAAAAATGATGATGAAAATCATAAAAATTGAGGGGAATGGAATTCGATTTATTATAATAGAAGAAGTCGAATTAAAATAGCAAAACGGATTGTTTAAGCAGTTATGATCTTGATGAATTTAATTTCAATGCATTATGCAATTGGTAAAAAAATCAAAGCCTCTTTATTTCTTACTAAAAGAGAAAGTGATAAATAATATTTTTTAATACTTTCTCATACATAAAATATGAACCTGCATTGTATTAAAATAAATTGAATAATAAAGTATAAGAAATAAATTATTATTAAAATACAATAACATTGCGGTTTGCCAGTGCCACCTGTTGGGTTGATTGAAAATGATTTAAATTCAAAAACAGTATTCTCCACCTGTGCCATCTGTTGAATGGATCAAAAATGAATTTACAATAAATAAGTTTGTTATTTAACCATTATATTTTACTGGCAATCAAATTAGAAATCAGAATGCATTTGAGAAGTTTGAAATGTAAATTGCTCATAATTATGATAAATGCTAATAGAAAGAACCATTGTAAACAACATCTAAATATATCCCAATATCTATTATACTTTTAGGATAGTCTTTGAAAACAAAATGGGCCAATATCGATTTTAACGTTTTTAACTCCATAGTTAAAACCATAATTCACTGTACAAAATTCATCAGGCTTTGATATGAATCCAATGAGAAAGTGTAGGTACATTTAAAATATTCAAATTCCATTTTCTACA
Organism: Himalopsyche phryganea; assembly: GCA_022494535.1. Classification (NCBI taxonomy): domain Eukaryota; kingdom Metazoa; phylum Arthropoda; class Insecta; order Trichoptera; family Rhyacophilidae; genus Himalopsyche; species Himalopsyche phryganea. The sequence goes on from JAGVSL010000024.1 coordinate 1,437,593, forward strand.
TTTTAGTCGATACACAGTAATGGCTTAATAGTCAGTGACATACGTGGGTTGGTAGAGAATTTAAAAGAATCTTGAAGGCCACCAAAAAGGTTGAAAACTTCTAGTATGAATGACGATAAGGTGATGATAAAAAAATCATTACCACTATACTCATTAGCATAACAATGATACCAGCATCTTTTAATTCTAGACGTATTTAATAACCTTCTAGTTAACATACATAGGAAGAAAAATAAGTTTTAACCAACAGACATTCATCAAAATTGATACACAAGGTAATTCTGAAATTACTGTCGTTTGTGTTAAAGTTGAGCTTCGATGGTTTCGAATGTCAATCCTGAAGTGTTTGGATAACTATGTGTCAGTTCACATCTAGATTCAAGATTCAGATCATTAAAAAGAATGTTCTTAAATATACAGTGGTAGAATTTTGACCAAAACAACAATTTGCACGAGTTTCTTAAAAAAAAGACAAGAGCTACTTGTGGTGTCTTTTGTAAAATAGAATTTAGCATTACTATACAAAGGTTGATGATAATAAACTGAGGGCAGATATTGAAGTCAATCTTAACACACTTCAAGTGGGTCATATAGTACTAAGTTTCTCATTGCATTAGTACGGAAGGTGGGATATGTAGGATGGATATCTTTAATAATATCTTGGAATAAAAGACCAGTCCCAGTTCGATTGGAATTTCATTTTACCACATGTCTTTTTTCAGAACCATAGAATACAAATGTTTGCAAACAATTAGTTAAATAATATCTACCATACGTTAATGTAATCGGGAATTTTTGTCCATGATGACACTATTGATGGCGAGTTTGAATTACAATGTAGAGTAGTTTTTAAGTTATAGCGATTTATACAACATATTGTTTTTTTCCTATGCGAACATATTTTATTTCTCGCATTCTATCTGTTAACGTGACTATTCATCAGCCAACTGAGAAACTAGCTTACTGCGATATGACAGTGCACCGACACATTAAAACGATTAAGAAGGCTAAGAAACAACGAGAATAGGCTCCATAGAATGTTTCTAAGTGAGCCGTATTATGAATATTATTGTGGGGAACTGTTTGAATGTCTCGCACACTACTTAGATTAAACTTATATTCAAAGAACAATAGATCAACGAACAACTGTTCAAGAAGCGATCGATATAGACATGGATAGAACTGAAAATTCGTAAATTATTGCAGGAAGAAACTTACCTCTGCCCAGAAGCAGACAATCAGTGATGAGCCCGACATCAGTAGTGGATAGTAAGCAGACATTAAGCTGCTAGCCCATGATTCTTTATACTGCAAATCGAAATAAAAAATAATATAATATGAGATAAAAATCAACTTTTGCAATGTATTTGGCAGTTACTCTGTGGAGATTCAATATAAAATTTAAATTGATAATTTGGTAATTCAACTGGTTGTGCTACGCACGTGCTGAACACGTCTTAAGTTCTAGCTCTGGGGTTCAACAGGGTGACCCCCTCGGGCCATTATGCTTCTGCTTGATGACGCACCCCCTATCATCATCGCTGGTATCCAAGTTCAACGTCTGGTATCTGGATGACGGCACCCTGGGGGATATCAACGACACAGTATTGGCGGATCTTAAGACTGTGATGTCCTGGGAAAGGGAATACGGTCTTTCCTAAAACACTAAAAAATGCAAGCTGTTCATAAACGGCGGGACGGACGAGACCAAGCGTGATATACTAAGTGATTTTTAGCAGGTCGCTCCTAACATAAAAGTGATGGAGAAGGAAGACGTCAATTTATTGGGGGCACCTATAACAGACGAAGCAGTTCCAGTGGAGTTAAAGAAGAGGTCTGAGATTATTAAAGTGCTAGTCTCAAGACTGAAAGCTTTAAATTACATTATGGTCTGTTTTTGTTGAAAAACTGCCTATTGGTCCCCAAAATCATGTATACCCTAAGGTCTGCCCCCGTGTGGGAACACCCAACTCTCCTCCGCGCCGTTGATGACATGTTTCGGGTTAGTCTGCAAAAAATAACCAACGTGATTTTGGATGGTCCTGCATGGCTACAGGCGACACTGCCCGTTAGATACAGTGGTCTTGGGATTAGGCGGTCAGAAGAATTGTCTCTCCCGGCTTTCTTAGCCTCAATTCACTATGTCAAGAGTCTGATCACGGCCATACTGCCGGATATCGATTGGGAAAACATAGTCAGTGCCGCAAAACAAAAAAATGTGCAAAATTACAAGTATGCCTGCACCGGACAAGCCATCTATCCAAAAAGAGTGGGATATCCCGATGATTGAAATTAAAAAAAAAGAAATTCTTTTATCGCTCAGTGATCCTATGGAAACTGCTCGGTTCATGGCAGCTTCGCGGAATGAGTCGGGGTTGTGGCTAAATGCTCTTCCATCGCCCAGTCTCGGAATGCTTCTGAGCGATGATGCCCTGCGAATTTCAGTTGCTCTACTGCTTGGTTCAGCACGTTTGTGTCACGAACACAAGTGCACCTGTGGGAGGTTGGTGGACCACATGGGGCAGCACGGATTGAACTATCAGAAGAGCGCCGGAAGACACAGTCGGCACTCTGCCATTAATGACCTGATCTGCCGCTCTCTGGTTTCATCGGGGGTCCCATCGAGACTGGAACCTCTGGGGGTTTGCCGCCAGGATGGCAGGAGGCCCGACGGCATTACTATGATCCCCTGGAGAGAGGGGCGATGCATGGTCTGGGATGCCACTGTGGTGGACACAATCACGGCATCTCACGTGAATAAGTCCGCTGAGTCGTCGGGCTCAGCGGCTCTCACGGCTGAAACCTCCAAATGCAGAAAATACGACTGTCTCTTGCCAAATTTCATTTTCTGTCCATTGGGTTTTGAGACGTTCGGTCCCTGGGGACTCTCGGCTTTGAGGACGGTGGCGGAAATTGGTCGAAGGATGACGGACAGGACGGGTGAGTGCCGCTCAAGTGAATACCTTAGACAGCGAATAAGCATAGAAATCCAACGAGGAAATGCTGTCGCCGTTATGGGCACGCTCGAGGTATCCAGGGGATGGAAGAAATTTTTTTCATTCTGGGCGATTATTAAAAATGGATTTCCACAAAGTTATCGACGAATTCATCGAAAATATCTTGCAAAAAAAAAAAAAGTAATAAATGTTTTCAGATAAATATTAAATTGATCTTTGTCATAGGTGTTGATTCTAATCCCTTAATTATAAAATAAACTATTAAAAAAATAGGTTATATAACTGACCAGATGTGGATCATTGATTACTCATTAAGGGAGAATAAATTCTAAAAGAAATAATACATTTATCTTCTTACATAGAAGGAAGAGTCATTCACGCACATGCAAAAAATTATTTACGATTAATATACTGCTATTTGAGTTGTTAATTATTTCCAATAACTTATTTCGACTTAACCGCGTTGGTGCTGGTTAGCATAGCAAAGTTTTCAATATTCATTTTATATTGCAAATGAATTTCCACACACTAACCGCAGAATCCATGTAAAATGATTTAAAATTAAATAACAATTCACTGATCCATTTAAATACGGATTTGTGACATGGAAATATCAGACCTTCTATCTGAATCTCGCTCCTAGTAGAGGTTAAGATAGAATGATGAATCAAAGCATCGAGTAGTTGTTACCTAATCACTTTCTCTACGCACATTTTTTAGATTAAGATTAGGTGGTTGAGACGGAATGAAAAACATCAAATATCCAAACCTTTCGATATAAATTTCGAATTAAAACTATCCTTTCTGCAATTAGGAACTTTCGACCATGCCACCAAATAGGACAGAAATACTAGAGAAATAAATTACATGATATCTAATATTCCAAATATGCTTATACTTGATACATGTATCAGTATTCTTCAGTATTACATTTTCATTGTAACTAACCGGTGCCGAGAAGTAGGCCCCTCTGATAAGTGCTGCCAAGAAAGCAACAAAATATAGCAACTTCTGTGTTGTGATGCGGCACGCGCGAAGGAACGTCGGAGCCTTCAACCGCTTGTACTCCGCAGCTATGCACGCCATTAACTGAGCCCCACACACAAAGGCCACGCCGAGGAACACTCCACCAATACCTACAAATTAAAAAAACACAAATAAGTCTTTGATGGTTTAAAAATCAATGAACATGCAAAAGTTGTAGACCCTACCACCAGAAGTTGATTGGTTTTCACTATGATGAAACGACAATGAATAACAAGGTTTGGTTACTATATTAGCAATTAAAAAAATTATAATATCGCACCCTAAGTAAAATAGTATCGTACCTTGTCATTTTTATATAAGGGATATGGTTGGATTTGTTATTTTTTTGCTATATTTTGATAAAATATGTTTACATCTTCAGCTCATACAGTGTCAGAGAAAATGCACTTGATTCAGTTGATCACATCTCAAAAAGCGGTGAAATCTTTTCATTTTATCTTTTTGTGTTGTGAGGAATGACAGTAGAACAGATAAGTATATTACAATAAGCATTTATCGCAAATCAATAAACAATGCCTTTTTCTATGCAAATAAAGTATTCTGTTACAAATATGTATTGGTATGCCTTAGTGTTGTCTTACATTCAAAAACTATACCCACTAAAATAAGCAACTCAGAAAAAAACTAGGCCATGTGGATCAGGAAACAGGTTTGCTGAGCATTATTCAAGTCAGTCTGAAACAAAATTGACTAGCAATTTCGCATCTGTAATAAAATAATCACTCCTTTAGTCAAATCTCTAGTCTGTGTATTAGTTTTTTTCTCATATTTTCTTAAAGTGGCATTGTGCACAATATCACTCAGCTCATATAAAAGTAAACTGTGATCTAAAAAGTAAATATGGTATTGTAGTTTCTTAGTCATTGATCTGATTTCAGTTATACAATAAATTCTGTTTTATATAGTTTTCAGTAAAATATGAAATATTTAGCATTGCATTTAATTAACACTTTTAAGATATTACAATTTTTATTCCAAAAAATAATATTTTAATGTATTTTCTTCTACCTATTAAAAACGCTTTTTTTATGTAAATATGGCTGCCAGTTATATGGGTATTATAAAAAGGCGGTAAAATAAGAAATATATTGAAAACCTATGCCCCAGGTAAATTATTACAACAGCATTAATCACAATTTTAAGTTTATCTGTTAACAATGCTCCAAAGACCATGAATTAAAGATTTTAAATAAAAGGTTTTAGATAGAAAAATAGTACATCATGAAAAGATACTTAATAATGCTATTTGCGGTAAAATCTCCCATTTCATCATGAAAAGTGAATGATCTTCTGTAAATCATAGATTACTTTATGAAGGGAACGTTTGTAAATTTAAACAAAAATAATAAACATATTTACTGCGAAAATTATTGTAATAAAAATGGTGCAGTGCCATCACAATTCAGGATTTTTTTTAAATATTTTAAACCCCTTAACAAATTATATAACAAATTTTAATTTGAAATGGTCGAAAACAACCAAAACCTAACCAATCTTTTGAGATACTGACCAGATAGGATGTTCTGAAGGATAAAACTAACGGGAATACTTATGCTAAGAGCTTTTGTGGTATTAGTGATGTTCTACGCATGTGGTAAATTTTTGTGTGGATATGCGAGACGTGTTCTCAACAAGGATGGGTTAAGTAGCATGGTATCAATCACATCAGCTTCTTAAGAAAATAAATGATATATTATGAGCTCACCTCTGTGGTATGGCAGATTGGGCGCCCCACATTCTGCACCGGTATATCTGATCTCGCAGTGGCAGGTGCCATTCCAGCAATCACCTCTGCCACTGCAGCCCGCAAGGCAGCCACCCAAGTCACCGCTCATCCCGTCGAAAGCGAGCTGCTGCAACGCCTCATACCCGGCCACCCCCCCGCGCGCCAAATGCTGCAGTGCCGACCGGAGCATACCGGGACAACACGCAGACGGAACGCCTGAAAACAATACAAACAACAAGATTAATACCTTCATAGTACAATTTATAAAAAATATCTATCTAATCATATCAATTCGATTCAAAAATAGGTTTCTTCCAATCCTTGCTTTTTGACAATCAATAGAAATTGTCTCTTCTCTTTATATTTCCAATAAAAAAAGAATCTTTAAAAAATTATGGGTCAAAAAGGAAAAAAAGAAGCAAAATTGAAAAAAATATTTGGCATTATAGCTAAAAATAGCCAAATTTTTAAATACCATGAGATAAACTCGATGGGTTTTATTTTTAAATCGCTCAAGATCAACTCCGGGAGAAAAGATAACACAAGCAACCATGCCCAAGATCTCAAATATTAGATTGTTAAATCTTAATTTGACGGCAGGACTTGAACCCGGACTATCTGATCTCTTGAGTAAAGCTATGACTGCTAGATCACACACATGGTTACGATCTTTATAAACAAGGCGAAGGTGCCCTGCTTTACCGACTAATACTAGATAATTTAACTAACGAATTAAATAATAATTAATTGGTTAAATAATCCATAATACAGAATCTAATGCACTGTTAAAGTAAGAAACCCAATCCATTGACCATACTACTTCATGTGCAATTGTTTTTCTTACACCTGCAAATCCTAGTAACAGTGTAATCAGTGAATGTGCAGATCAAACATGACTATCTCCATTAAATGTTAATTCTAGATAATTGCAATACAGATTTTTCTTGATTTATCTGTATCTATCAGTTTGTAATGCATGACACTGCCCCTGCGTATGGTGCCCAATTCGCTGACAAAGAGAGAAAAACATTTTTTCAGTCATTCTCCTCTCTCTATCAGAGAGGATAAAGACAGAAAGATTGCGCTAGGAAAGTACCAATAGTTAGCTGATTGCTTCAAAATCGTGTAGGTGGGTGTGGGATGTCAACAATCAGACAATTGCCTTCAAACACAAATCTATAATCACTTTTAAGGTGTTAACTGTCAATCCTTGGTGGAAAGACATTATATGCATACATATTTGTGGAAGTAGTACAAATGAATTGTGTTTTATTTTTTAAAATAAATCTATAAATCAATTTATGAATTATTTATAATATTTGTAGGTGGATTAAAAACCAGTGGACAATGCAATGGAATAGAGCAATTTGATTACCTTGTCCTATATGTATAAATATTCTTATCGACAAATGGAATCGATTGGTCTTGTAAATACACAGTAATCGTCTTTATCACAAACATAGGTAATTCAATTCAATTATTCAATCATAGCTCTATTTGGTGTAAAGGTCAGAATAAAAGGTCAACTACATGGTTCTAGTTAATTAATAAACAAAGTTCCCACTCTGATTGTAAATCAATGAACTGTTATATGTTGCCTGGATAAAAACAAATATAAACAAAACAAGATAACAGAAGTAGCAAATGGCATTGATCAATTACTTTTGAAATATCCTCACCTTTCTCCCACCGCAATTTTTTGAAGGGCCCTTAACATTAATATGGTTTACTTTTTTCTGTGACTATTATTCATGCTGTCTTTCTATCACAATGTTTCTCCATTCTCTAAAATACTATGAAATTATACATGAAGGTCATATTGAATGCTGTCTTCCTTACAGCTAGCTGCTACATTTTCAGTCAGTTCTATGCAACTAAATATTGTTTACAATAAGACTATAATGTAGAGCAGTGTTTGCCAATCTGCGGGAATGATCCACAGACTGGTGTCAGTCCACCGAAAAAGTCCATTTTAAAATGTCTATGCCGAAATTTTCAAACAAATTGTCAATCTTTTTTATACATACAGATATTTAAATTTGAACTGTTGAGATTTTGTACATTTCCATGTATTTCGTCACCAATTTTCCGGGTTTCTTCAGGCAATCGAGCACAAGAATGCCTAAAGATGCCGAAATACATGGAAATGTACAAAATCTCAACAATTCATATTTGATATCGAAATTCCATCAAGCACCCTCAGTAGATATCTTAAACTATAACATTATTATAGCTTTTTCTCTAGCCTAATAAATTATTTATAACTCTTCACGTCTCATCGGTTATACATAAAATATGTCACGTACTGGAAGTGTGCAATATGCATTTAGTTAAACAATAGAATGTTCGTAATATTCTTTTTACTTGCAATTCAACATCCCCAACAAACAAAGCTGTAACTCAATTTTAATAATTTTACATGAAAACGAAAAAATATGTTATTTACTAATAATTGATTTAAATTAAGACTCTTAAAAATTTATATGAATACTAAACTATTCATTGTCTATGTATTCATTTTTAATCGATACTTTTTTAAAGTTTGTATTACGCTTTATTAGTTGGGGGTGTCGATATTATGTATGTTTTAATATATGATTTAAAAACCAATAAATAAAATACTATATAAATAAGTTATTTTTGCGTTAGCAATCCACGAAATATTTCTCCTATTTTTACCGGTCTGCATGTTAGGTTAGGGAACACTGGTGTAGAGATATGAGATAATATTAATATAAAAGGTATTGTTTTCGACCTTGACCACTACCAATGTATATCACAATAATGACTCGCAATAGTGCTTCTCAACAGAATGTTTTAACGAAAACTGGTTGTAATTCACTCACTTAACCCTTATTTAGAAGGGGCCCTTTTCTCGCAAGGGGCCGTTTTTATAGAATCGGATGGGTAGGAGGTAATGTAGACAATACGGACACCCATGCCTTTGAATACAAGAACATAAATCCGTTGAAATATCAGTATCAAAGTTTCCATACTGGGTTTCGAGCCCGTGAACAGCGCAACCGGATAGGCCGGATGGCCAAGAGCGTTGACCAATCGCTGCATTATATATATTATATTATACTTACTATGAAGAATGATAATACATAGTATCATTTTCCTTTCACTACTTCCTATATCAGCGGGCACAATTGTTTCTGATACCTAATCGAGATATATGTAAATGAAAAATAAATTATTGGCATTAAATCGATTGCAAGTAATTATCTTTTGGTGTAATTATATACTAAAAACATTATGTGCATTACAATCGATTTATGCCTATAATTTATTTTCCAATTAAATATAATATATTTTATTTTTTAGAAACTGCTGTGCTACTGATACAGGGTTATGAAACAAAATTTGATTCTGTATATCACGAGTTGTTGTCTATACATAAAAATGAACCATGACACAGATGATTCTGCACAGAATCATTCAATCAAAAACTATGCTTATTTTAAAAACTTAAACAACGAAGCTGTAAAATACATTTTTTTAGATAGATACAATATTGATATCAACGACTCTCAATCTAACAGCTCTTCTTATCCAAAAATATGGTTAGATATTTGATATTCGACACAACTTCCAACAATATTTTTGAACTTCCACAGCAATTTTATCGGTACCTTGTCAAATATCGCCGAATCAGACTACTTTTTAGATTTTTATTGAAATATGAATATCTTTTTTAAAAATAAAGATAATTTTGACATGTATTGTTGCATTTTATTTATAACTGAATACTTAACATTTTTTATCTTGGCGAAATAAAATAAGAGTATATATAAATACGTATTTTCAGCGGAGTCTTCAATTTTGAAAGAATATTTTTATATTATGGACTAATAAATATTAAATTTAAGTTATACTGAATTTGTGAAATTCATTACGAATAATGAAATAAGAAAGACGTCGTAATAACGGATATTGCAGAATACAACATTAATAATAGTAAAATTTGCTACGCTAATTGGAATATATTTTCTTTCCAGTTGGCATTTCCTTTGAGTAAGAACACTCATTTCTTACACAATTCGGCATTATAATGTTTATAAAAATTATGTTTAAAAAAATTTCCATCCGAAAAATAGTAACTGTGGTAGTCAAAGGGTTAAGTGTGCAACTAATGATTCGATTGAGAATGACTGACTTGACCGACTGGCAAAAAACCGAACAACAAAAAAATACTCATAAGTTAAAGGCATAAATGAAAAACATAATATTTCATCTCCAGAGGAAACCGCAAAAAGATTAAAAAGTAATACGTCTTCCATTTACTTACCACAGCCTCGTGTTTTTTTACACTGATCTATTTGTGGTTTTGGGGTCTCTTCAATCTATAATTAAGAGGAAGGTATGAATTTGTTTTGATAAAAAAGAACATGTTTAACCCTGGAAATATCAATTGCTTATAACAAGCAGGTGTTATTTACAGAAGTAACAAAGCATAAACAATACTGTATATTTACCGAAAGATTTTTTAAGGGCCGTAATGCGCGTGCTGAACTCAAAATAGCACGATACCTTGGCATTGAATGCTTAAAATGTCGAATTTCATTTTTATGAAGATTAAGTTAATCTATTTTGGATTCGATTAGTACTCAGTAGGTGTAGACGGTAGAGGCAGTGTTATAAATTATTTTTTCGATCAATTTATGGATTTGTGTTTAAAGGCTAAAAAAAGCGATTAAAATGTATTCATCAAAAAGAATCGTCAATCGAAACATCTAATTTAGTAAATTGAATTAATCATTTTAAATGTACTTGAATTAGTTGAATTTTCAAAATTCCAACTACGTACTGCATTTCCATAACTGCAAGTATCTTACGCATGCAATCGGAATGGTGTTGGGCCTTGAAAAGGGCGGTACATTGAGGAAAATAAAATGGATACATACAAAGAGCCTTAAGACATAATGATATGGAGATTTAAAAAATAAAACCTTTCCTGGAGAAAAAAAACTTATCAAAGCAACCCTGAGTGATTGCCACCGCACGCATAAATTACTTTCCGTTTAAGTGATAAGTTTAATTAATAATATTCCTTATGCCATACATATCATATTTATTCACTAATTAAAATAACAATCCACGATGATATCAGCTTTTATTTGTGGTGAGTTTAGACGATGCGAAATATTTGTTTAGTTTTGAGCCCGGTTATGAAATGCGTCGAAATTAACACTTACAGCGCGAGCCGTTTTCGCACGATTTTATTTTTAGTCAATTGATCTGTTAATACGTTCACTATGACTAAAAAAATATCAATTTCGACAATGCAAAATGGAGAAATATGTGAAGTATATATTTATTATCTCAAATACATCAAGATGTAAATAAAACTCGTCGCATTCTCGCTAAAATAAATCGAAGAAAATTAAAGAGCGGAACAATATTTGATCTATGACTTTGCAAAGAAAATGGTTGCGGTCAGTCTGAATACTCGCCGCAGCTATACACTGCCAACAGGAACACAAGCAAGCGCGTAGCCGCAAAATTATGTGTAATACATAGGGCTTAAGATGCTGCGTATAGGCAGTTAAAAACTGAAATTCGAAAGACTGAATATCGAGAGCTCTTTTCAAAAATATATTTCCTTGCGTTCTAATTGACATTTTCTTGATCTGTTGCCTAATTTCTCTAGCTAAAGGTTTGAACTATTTTTTAAAACATATATCCACAAGAGTTTCTTTCTAGTTTGGCCGGAAATACGAGATAAAGTCTTGGACGTGTAAACATGTCCATCGCGTTCATCGTGTTAAGAATCGAAATCGAAAGAATGTATCCTTTTGTGCCTTGATAAGTAATCAAATGAAAAAATTGTTTGGCAGAACTATTCTTTTCATTTGACATGTTCACTCTTCGGAACATTATAAACCAAATCAAATAAATATAACTGATTCAGAATGATAATAACTGACCGACTGAATGATTGCCAACAGAATCCATCATGATGGAAGAAGAAACATGCGGGATGCAGGCTTACTGTTATTTCATACCGAAGCCGAGCACTAATGCTAACAAAAATAACATGTCGGGTAGATACAACCGATCCACTACGGTACGTTTTTTCCTATTTGAGAAAAAATCTTTGATCTTAAAATACATTATTGTTTAGAATTATCATTAATTACTATTATTCTAATCATATAGAAATTGTACTCACAATCACGGAATCGAATTCGACAAATGACAAATTAATGAGATCGGAAAAATTAACCGGAGTTGCAAACTCTAATCATGGGCGTCATGGCACATTATATTATCATATCGATGACGTATCACAATAAGCGACATTAATTTAAATGTTTTTCATATTTCTTAATTCATATCATTATGTATGACTAATGCTTTTAATGATATTTCACATAAATATTCGCTATACTATACTGATAGTATCTTCATATTTTTTAAAAATCTATAGTTCTCAAAGTCAACTATGCACTTAGACCCTTATTACACTATGAATCATACGACATTATGACAATGACATTAAATTGTTTTTAATTTTCTCGCAACGTGTAAAGTAAAGCATTGGAAATAAGATACATGGCATAAATATACATTACACCAGTAGTAGGTAACCAGCGTTCAGTGTTCTATTAATCGCGACAGTTGTGACAAATTTGTGCGCATTAATAAATTATTACTATATTTGATAAGTCCCACGGTTTAGTTGAAATCGGATAATAATTAAAATAATTTCCATAACTACAGAAACAATTTCAAATAAGCTATTTGTAGCATTCAAACGATGGGTATCTTTTCTAACTATATAAAATTTTCTCTTATCAGACAATCTATCTTGTTAGTTTCTAAAAGAATGTGAGTAATACAGGGTTCATCCATAGAGACATAATCCACTACGGAAAGACGGGAAATAGCGAGATGGTTTTTAACGAAAGGGTTAAAAAGTTGCAGGAAATGCGACATCAAAAATTGGAGAGTTAAAAAAATGCGAAAATTGGTAGGGAGATCGAAATGTTCGCAATTAAAATGTAATGTTCATTAAATGATCTAAAAATTGAATGCAAGCCATTATAACGTGTGTGTCGCTCCTTTCCAACATCCTATACATCAGTGCTCCGCAGCCGGTGTGCCGCAGCACACGGGTGCGTCGCGAGACGATCCCAGGTGTGCCACGGCGCAGTGCGTTCAAAATGAGAAAAAATCGAGTATTTTTATATGTATCAGAAAAATTAAAACACTCGGTTGCTAAAATCTCCGTTTAAATTATTCTCGTTTTTATGTACAATATATTTATATCTATTTATGTACTGTACATAAATAATTTGGTGTTTCTATATTAATATTAAATATAAAATTTGTCAGGATTGTAAAAATATAGTAAATATTCTTCAAGAAATTATATTTATACTAAAAAAATTTTGCGCAAACGTCATCGAAATAAAGCATGGAAATTCTCGACAAAATTAGTTTGTAAAAAACTATAAATCCAGGCGGTTTCAACCAAATTTAATTTCGCGAGTGACTGGTTAAGAGCCACTGGTTTACAGGATCAAACTTGAACTTACGTAGGCCGTTATACAGATGTCATTGTAATGAGAGATTATAAGTAAGACTCAAAAATAATAATAACTTATTCTCGAGACTAGTTGAAAAACGAACCATTGTGAAGGATGAAAAAGTCGTGGACCGGAGGACTAACATGCCGGTTCGTGAAATCTGCGGATAATAGCGTTACGATTAAATTACTTACATAAAAGAGTTGCAGAAAAAAATATGGGCAAGATTCATGAAAAAAATATGTCGATAAAGTTTAAAATCTAGGATGCAAAAAGAGTCTACTTTCGTTAATCTAATAGGTTTACTAACTCTCCCCACCACACCCCACGCTCTCTCCAAAATAAGCTTATCTTGCCTCGTTCCACTATTCCTTTTTCTATAATTCTATCCACGTGTGTGAGGCCCAAATACGAGTTAAAAAATATCCTTCTTCAAATCAATGTACCGATATCATTGCAAATTCTATGACCCCAAAATCGCACAAGAAATTTAATTTTATTAATCATGACTTGATGTTATTTCGTGTGGACTATGCATTAAACTGTTCTCATGAAACTCGCTGTTTTTTGAAAAACAGCGAGTTTCTTCTTATCAACAGACACATTTTACTGATAACACACTTTTAATCAACCAGAAAATAACCAGGTCAACGCAAAGCGAATGCGATAGTTAATAACATATGCATCACAAATTTCACTGACAGACATTCGAAACTGTATAAAAAATATTCGGCAACTTCTACTGGATATTAAATTTCTGCTTAGCAATAATTATTAATAAAAAAATTCGAAAGAACATTAAACTCCTCTCCTCTATTATTAACCGTCTCTGAAAAAAGGTGGTAGAACTTAGTCTTAATTCTTCAGTTCAAAAATGCATATCAGCACAAAGAGTTATAAATTTTAAATCCATACTGGCTATGAAGACTGATAAAATAATAAAACAGAGAGCAAACTAACGAAACCAGTTTGTAAGGATGGTCATAAACCAAAAAAAAAAAAATTTACCTGTAGCCGAGTAGTCATCGTCGTTGCCTTCGGTTACAGTGTTCACGGGTTCGAATCCCTTTTATAAATTAAGCGACCGAGTGACAATTAGTAATAAAAACTACTGTTGAGATAAGCGCCATTATGCTATTATCCATATGCTACACATTGTGACACGCAGCATGAATACAAAAAATGACTGTCGACCATAAAATCAAATTGGATTGATTACACAATCTATTTCAAAGAGATGCATTTATTATTTAAGACGCGTTGCCCACCTGTGTCATTAACCTTCTTCAATCATAATACTTTTTATAATCAAGAGAGAAAAGGGTTATAATGAAATAGCTAGTACCACTGTGAATGGACATATATTTAGTTGCAAAATTAAAAATGTATTCATGTTTCTGAAAATAAAATTGAAAACATAAGTATGCTACACCAAAGATTATGGAGTGCGAGCGAAATCCGCGGACTCCGACTCCTTTGTTTCATCAATGTATGTAGATAATATGGTATTACATCTATAACTTGTGTGACAGCAAGACTATTCAAAAGTGGTCGATGAATTTACGATTGTATTACAACTAGCTATGGGATTACGCATAGAAGAAAAAAAACAGTCGGACATTCGAAAAAGACTTCAAGAAAAAATTATTCTACATACTTACACGAGAAAAACTTTTATGTTTTTTAAACAAATTTGAACTGTTATACATACATACATGCATACATGTGACCTTAGTCTGCCCGACTTCGCTGCGTCAGTATAGAAAATTTAATGAAAATATTTATTTGACATTGATTTTGCAAAAGTCTTTCGTTAGAAATGCAACGACGAAAGAGATTCTCTTATCACACGTCACCCGAAAACTTCTTTGGCTTCGATTTAGCGAAACAAATATGCACAACGAAATTAGCACAGGTACTTAGTAAGACACGTTATCAAAACATAATCACCCGTATCAGACTGGTTCATTATCTGTATTTGTTTTTATCTCGATGTCAAACAGTAAGTAAGCACATAATACTACTTTGGTATAAACATATCTCCTACGAATATTTTTGTAATAACCTGACTTGCGTCGTGTTTGCTGCGAGCCAGCACAAAAACTTAATTGCCAAGTAAATCGTTTTTATCAACTCCTTTAGACTAAGCGTCGAATCACTTGAAGTACATCCTGAATTGAAATGTCTCAATGATGTTAAAATACACGTTTTAGAAATAAATATGTGAGGGTTTCAACATTGGAGGTCGACTAAAAATATGACATTATCACTGGTAAAAAGATGGCTGATGATAGGATTGTATTAGAACAAAAATTGCCGGTCCTGTAACCCGAGTAAGTGATCAACATCTCTTCGGCGTTCATATTCGTTTGATTTTGAAATATATTTAAGGATTTGTATCCAACGGCATGAATATCAGTGAAGTTTATATCCCTTCCAACCCACCTCCTACCCGATCCTAAAAAGGGGACGTAGAAAGAACGATTACGTAACCAGCCCCATGCATATTTTCTTACCCACTCGGACGGAAAGGTTTTTACAATCAGGTCTCGAAAACAACTTGAGAGACTGACATGGCATTATAAAAAAATCCAAAGTTGGTATGACAGCTTATGTTTCATTACTTGGAATATGCCATTTGCTGTATTTTTACCATGCATGTGCAGGCAGGACGTAAGGCATAAGCTTTTTCGCTTGCGTTCACGCCTCAAGAATATAATGTTTTGATCGTCCATGTCATGTGTTATGACTGCATAAACGATGTCAATCAAAAGTTCACTATCATCATTAGTATTCTTTTATCAATTTGCCTAGTGATTATTGATTAATTAATATCAATTTTCATTTCAAAAAAAATACATAAACTACAAATTCAGCCTCTGTAGCGTAGCGGTACGTGCTCTACTTAGTGTTCAATTCCTAGCGGGGTCAGATAAATTTAATTTAAAAAAATTATATTGAAGCCTACTAAATGATTGTGATATTTTCTCCTCTTAGCTTAGTACCCTTCTCTAAAACGTTTAAAACTAAATTTGATGGAATACATATTGAGTATTTTGTATTAAATTTACGCTTTCATAGTAACATAATTTAGTTCAGCAAGGCAAACTATCTACATACAATTCGTGTGACGGGCCAATTAAAGTTTTCCTACTAACCACGAACCAAAAATAATAATATGCAAGTCAAGCTGCACCTTCTTATTAGAATAAATAATCAGCTTCCATAGGTTAGTTTGGTCACACATTAGTTTTCAATTCACGGCAGTATACGAGAAACCATAAGAGAATACAAATTGTTTCATCAAATAGTCATTATAATAAACAAAACCAAGTGCGATGTTTAGGAATAAATAAAACTAGTCGTATATATATTTTTTTAACATGTCCGCTCCCAATGTGGAGCTTATGGTATCTCAACAGAAGTTTTTTCTATGAGAACTGCTCTTTACTCGGTTGCTCGGCCCCCTATTTTTTTACGAGAGTAGATAGAAGGATAGGTCTAGGACAGGACCAGTGGTAAGCTAACCGTTACGCCGTTTTTAGGATCGGATGGGTGGGATGGAATTCTAGACATCACAAACATCCAAGCCTACGAACATAAATCGATTGAAAAATCAATTTATGAAACTGTAACCGAAGCCAATGACGTCGATCACTGCACGGACCCGACGCGACAGTATACTCATAATATGACTGTATATTTATACAAAGATGCGGTTTTTAAAAAGTTATAGCAAACCTTGAAATCTAATAGATATAGAAATGGCGACTTAATTCGTTCCACAATATATTACATCTACGAAAGGATAGTGGCCGAGAAGAGTTGACACATTTTCTGGGGGTCACTTGAATACATATTCAACTAACCGACTATGAATATTAACTATTTAACGCATCGAGGATAAGAACAAAATAGATCTAGTAAACAAGTATTGTATCATTACGTCGATCTATCGCATCTGACAACAAGTTGAAAGTTTTAAACTAAGTATTTAGATTTGCCAATAAAATAAAAATAATATAATGTATATGATATTAATCCAAATAAGCTTTAACTCTCACACCGACCTAGAAATGGGGTTTTTAATGTGAGGAACACTCAAAAAAATATTTTAAAATAGTCTTCGAGGCGTAGTTTAAAATTTACTACGACCAGTATTGAAAATTATTAAAATTCTTACTAGGTAACACAGTCAATGGCGCATTTATCAGTTGGGAACGGATAGTATCGATCCCTAAATATTTCCCAAAAATAAAATAAGTTTTGAGATGTTTAATATTCGTGTGTTGAGCATTAAATGCATGTGAATCTAGCTAATGAATCCCTGGTATTAACAAAAGGGTTTTTATTTCACTTTTTTTTGCCCTACTTCCCACCCGATATGTGTATGCAGCCGCCTTTCTTAACGAAATAACAATCAAGTAACACTTAATATACATTATTATTTTTGCATTTCTGATTTAATACGTGTGTTTTAATGGACATTTCCAAACTTATATGTAGGTACTGCTACAGTAACTGTACTAAAAGATTAATAAGAAGAAACGGCAACCTTAACTGAGAAAGTCGTTTAAGAAAGAAAGCAATTTGAAATTAATATATTGTATTATATAGCATAGTGTAATTGCATCTAAAAGTTTGTAAGAAAATATCGGATACTGCCTAGAATATATACACACACGTCATTTATTATTTTCAAGAAGATTAGAATCAAGAGAAGAGGTCTAATGACTCTTGATTGAACAAGTTAATTAGAAGTAGCCGTCGCCCATTTCAATATTTGATCAAGACTGTAGAAATGAGCAAAAATTACAACACGGTTCACATTCTCTCATAATGCGTAAAAGCTATTCTGCCTTCATAAATATGAACATCTAACAGCACGCATATTCTGAACATAAAAATATAAAACGTAATTCCAACTACAATAAAGTTTTTTTTTACAAAATATTGATTGCTTCGGATAACGTTATCATCGTGAAACGAGGTAATATATATTTTTTCCTGTAGGAAAATCATGAAAGTGAAAATCGCAGTTTAAAGTATCAATCAAAGAATAAGTGGCAGTTAAATGCAATCTTAAGAAAATTGCCAATTAGCGGATAAATATCACGCAATAAATAGGTAACAAACACACCCATTTATTGAGTAGAAGCATGAAGAAATCGTTTTCTTTAATACAACACAATTGAAAATATTGATATACTTAGGTAGCATGATTTTGTTTTCCATACGAACATATTGAGTTCGAGCATGTGCTCGGCGGAGCTACGAGAAACTTGGAGTACTATGGGAGGAAACAAAGAGGCCGACGACGGACATAGAATCTTGGAGACAATGTGAGGTGGACAAATGCTCCGAGAAGGGAGCAGAAATGGTTAAAAAAAGAAATACGAAAGTCTATCTAAATATTATATCCTTGTATAATTAAAATACACTAAACTCGATCGCCATAACTTGAATACTTGATATTTCAGTGCTGGATCAAAAAATAAATGGAAATTTAAAATAAATTAAAAAAGCACTAGCCTAGTATAAAACCAGAATGTAAATTTAATGGCGTTTTATCTTTACATTTTGAGACATAGTATAAAACGAGAAGAATGGTGCTTGGAGAATAACTCGCTACATTTAAAGTTTTCCTTATATATGCATTATGCGTAAGCATACAAGCTACAAGTAAACACAGTCATTAATGCAACTAAGCCAAGGATTAAAAATGAGAAGGTACAGCAAATCCGATATCTTAATCTAAGCTGAGCGTGTATGCTGCAAAATTGACATATCGAGTGTTACGATCGACCGATATTCCGGCATCGCTTCCCTTTTCTGGATCAGTAAATCCATAACCAACCACTGTGGATTCGTGACCTAACTATTCCACTTAATGAACATAACCATTCTGATCATATCCCCTTGGAATAACGAGCTATCAAAGAATAATTTCAATTGGCACGAATTAGGTTAGGAATTGACAGTGCCCAGGATTCACAGCATCGTAACAACAAGCGCTAAACCATATCATGGAAACTCAACCATTATTTCCTTATGGCAATTTTCGAATTGCATCCCGTCGAAACCCACAATGCTATTATAATTGTAAAATCACCGGTAATTCTATAAAAAGAAGTTGGAAAGCGGCAATTCGCCACTCTGCTAATGTGTTGTTTACAAAATAAGGATTAAGGCAATTCTCGAAATGTTAACTCAGGTATCAGTGTGGCTCTCAGACGTATAATATTTTACCTCGTAAATAATATTTGTCGTATTTGTATCTTCTATATAAACGTTAGACACTGTTTACTGTCTGTCAGTTCGAGTCCATTCGTGAGCTCGAATGCCTGAAGGTGCCGAAAGGCGAAACCCGGGTCGTTAGTGACAAAAAACATGGAAGTGTACAAAATCTTAATAATCCAAATTTGATATCATCATATTATTTAAAATATCTTTTTCGCGAGTGTATTTCCCCTAAGTGGTGTTGAACTGTCAAATTTATCTATGATAGCTTTTATTGAATTATTCTTCCCATTATGATCGTTATCCTAATGTTACTCTTCCCTTTCTTTTTGTTTGATAAAGTTAGTCAATTTGTCTCCCCATTTTAAATCAATGCCTGTTTAATTTGTATTTTACTTTAACAATTAAAACTACCCACTTACCGAGCAAAATTTCGTTCATTTCTTTTCAACATGGTTAAACAACATTAAAGTAAATTTAGAAACGCAGCTTTGAAGGTAAAAATATTGTGCAAAGCCGAACCCATAAAATCCTTGATTTGTTGAAATAATAATGTTCAAATAAAAAAATTATTAACAAATCCTACCGATGGAAAAAAACTAAAATATTTCGATTTACATATTCAAAAAAAAGTGTAGCCTTATCGATGAGAAATGACAATAATTATTGCGGCTGACCTAAGTCGGAAATATTTGCATGATTACATACACAAACACACACATATATATATATATATATATAATGTCATCTGCCAATGTGGAACATATGAAGAAGAGAGCATCTAAAAAAGTTGTTTTTACGAGAATCGATTGTTATTAAGTACGTATATAAAGATGAGAGGCATGAAAGAATTAGAAGTCAAGTAATCGCCATTATAACTATGAGAAGGAACGTAAATATCACAACCTTTAAACGTAACTTCAAAAATCGACGGAAAAATAAATTGTTGTTGTCTGTTCTGGTATTCCAACCAGTGGCCATTGCAAGGACGAACGTCCAAGAACGTTGACCGCTCACACAAATGGACCGATCGATATAATTATTAAATTTTATTTTTTTCAAAAAAATATCTGACATTACAGCTGACAGTCAATGCACCGAATATTTAAAAAAATGGAAAATCGTATGAGATAAGCTCAATGAGAATTTTAAGAAGTCATTCAAGTCCAAGATCATAAATTTGAATTGAAAAATTCTAAATTTGATATTGACCTTGCTGGGACTTGAATCAGGACCCACCTGATTGCTAGGGTAAAGCTCTTACCACTAGACGACAGATACCAAATTATATTATACACCAGTTGAAAATGTACCATTAGCATGATGATCACACCTTCCGAAACGGTTTAGTAAAATGCTTAATGTCACTAAACATTGAGGCACACATATTTTTTCATTCCTATCAATATAGTTACCAACATTTTGTAACCGGCTTGTGTCTATGTGGCGAAGTCGAACGGCCTAACGACTAAAGGCCGCCAGTGCGACATGTGGGCTCGGCGTGACACCAACAACAATAATACAATAATCATTCCGCCTTTTGGACCAATGAAGCATCATCTCGTTAACCAATTGACCGGTTTCAACAAACCCACGCGAAGCAATCGTCAGACGCGGGTCGCGACTCGTGAATCATATGCACGCACGCAAAAACATACGAACGCTGTAGATATCAATCAAATGACAAAAATTGACAGGACATCAATGTGTCTAAATAAAAAAACATGGATAAAAAATAGACAGTACTTACGCGTGCACGACAGAAGAGATTTTAGAAGAAATTTTTCTAGCTAAACATATTTCTCTACGTATCAAAGTTCATACAAAAAAGACGTCGGTAATACCTAATATAAAAAAAGAACTTCGATTATTACTTGCTATTTATAAATAAGATAACGATCACTTCTATTGTGTTGACTATACATGGATCGTTCGCGTAAAAACGAATCCAAACGACACATTACAGACAAAAGAATCATCGCGAATCACTTGCTTTCCCAGGAAAATGACTCGCGGAAAATTGTAAGTGAACCGCGAGTCATCTGGTATACTCGCGAAATGAGAGGATAAGAATAAATCTCAGAAAGAAATCGATTCTAAGTGTTCGATTCGCGCCTAAGTGACTCACTTCCCATGTCAATTATTCTTGGTGAAAATAAAATATTTTGTTTAGAAAACAGTATACAAAATTCTTCAGTACTTACTGCACATTCTTTTTTAAATATGATCAAAACCTATACGACCAGTGCGTGCGTCTGTATTTAAATTTTATTAAAAAAAACTCAGTGGTGGCAGCATGCGATCGCGAATGACATAGAATCTACGGACAAAAAATAATTTGACTCATAGACGTTTATAATTTTAAAAATAACAGCAACGTAAAAAGTGTGCTAAAAAATATACGGAGAAGTGAATGGTGATTTAGAAGACATGTCTTGCTATCGAAACGTTGTTATTGTTTGTTTGTTTTGTATTGAGTTCCACGTGCCGTGAATCAGTTCCCAAGGTCAAGAGTAAAATGCAACTTGTATGTGATAAATAGTATACGTAAATGTAAAATGAGGGCTCAATGCAAAATTTAAACATATTATATTGCTTGATAATAGGAACAAGATTTGATGTCCGATTAAATTTATGAATAATAAGTGCATTTGTATGAAATGCCCTGGTTCAGTAAGTGGTGACGAAACTCATGTGCGCACATGCCTGAAAGAATTAGCGAAAGAACATAATTAAGCCTGACTGGCACGGTTGCCATAGGTTCACCATGTCTACCTGATTAATCAGCCTGTCCCGTAGCCGAGTGACGAACGCTTTTATTCAAATGAATATATATCGACGGTGCTTTTATTCCTCGTCACCAAACCCAACAATCCGATCCTGAAAACGCGGTGCAGAGGGCGGTTGGTTCTTTAATCTTGTGATGATGTTACAAGCGGAAATTGTTACAAAAATTATATCAGTTAGTCATCCAGGATACGATATGCGACGACACATTAAGGTAATGTACCTAGATGTTTTGTCATACCAATCGGATGAATGACAACAGGAGAGCGTTGAAAAGCATTAAACATTCAATAAGATCACGTGGCATAACAATTAATCACTGAGGATCTCAAACTTCTTCAGTTTGGGAACCTTTGAAAACATTCAAAATACGACATTAAAAAAGTTCTTACTAGGTATATTCTGCAACCAATAATAGCGTTTTTATTAGAAAGATCAATGTTTCGGTACTCTTCTTACAACGAGCAGCGCCTTGGGAGTGGGTCAGGTTTGCACAAATTAATTGTACTAGGTAAATCTGGAATAATTTGCAGTTAAAAGAAAAACTGCAAATGTTGCCAATAGTTGCATTTTCAAACGAGTCAAGTCCTTGAAAATTCTGCCATGTAGGGTTTACTTACGACGTTGTTCCACGGAGCATGCTTTAGCTCTTCTAGGTAACACTGTTGTGGAGAAATGGCAGACAGGAAGTACAGAATAATTATTGTGTATCGCTCAACCACAGTGAAACACGTACATACGTCTTTTGGGATTGTTGTTATTGAGTTTTTTTTATGAATTCTGAATCATATACAATAATTAATAAACAAAATTACTTCTAACACGGGTAAAAAAACAACCTTGAATTACTAGTATAGTACAAAAAAAAACAGGAAGAGTTGTGGAATAGGGCGCAAGTAGGTTTGTAAAAATGTTTTATTTGTAATGAAATTTAAAAAAAATACTAAATGGTTTCCAAAAGATTACTTATATTTCATCATTTTCTTGGTACCGTATTTTTTTGTAATTTTAAAGTAGAACTTACTACAAGGTTGAAGTCTTTCAGTAGAACCGCATCGACAAAATTTACTGGTATCGAAAAATCTTAATACTTCATATAACCATCAACCGGAATCAAACGATTCCAAAATTCACCTCGTTAATTTTATTTATAAGTAAAATTAATTATTAAATTGTATCTATGCGGGATTGCAGATAAGCAGTTGATATTAGTTGTATTTATAAGGGAATGTCAATCACAATGGTTTCCCGCTTGCCTTCCGTCTTAAATTACCGCAGTTTTTCTGTTGATACCAATCCACCGGCATCTATCAAGTCGAGAAACAAGCAGATATCACTAATCACGTATAATATCCTAATATCCGATAATCCGATGCCACGTATGAACGTGGAATTATACTAGCGATGATGTGTGGCGCAGATTTATATATATAAATAATAATGAAAATAATGTACATCATCATAAATCATTATGATAAAAATGCTGGTAGTCTTAAGGTTTGAAAAATAAACGCGTTACATTATACATACTACCTACCAATTTCTTGTTGATAGATTCGCGCCAGTGATAAATCTTATGATACAAGAAGCAGAAAGCATATTAATATGTAGATAACAGCAAAAAGTTTAAAGTAAACCATGGGGTTACGAATTGTCAACTCATTATGCCAGCTGGCAACGGCGTTCCCGAGTGATGCGTTTACTAAGTTTTACATAATATACAAATCTTCTTAATTCAATCCTGTATGATATAAAAATTATTGTCGTTTGGAAACACGGGTTCATCATATATTTAAGCATACTAACGCCATTTTACTGGTAAAAGACGTAAACAGTCGGCATTGTACCAATACGAATCACATACATTTAGTCATTTAAAAAGGTTTGTTATTTTACGTAAAATGTATTGTTTTTTTTCCTGCATGTTTTGTGTATTTTGCCGGAAAAAAGAACTTGAAAACGTTGACATTTTGACATTATAAATATTTTTTCCAGAACGTAGACGATAAATTAGCTATAATCACAAAGATTGGGTGGCACTGTTTTATTTACCAATGCGCATAATATCTAGTACCAGGTAACGCGGATGAAGAGAAGAGAACTTGCTTGTATTTTTTGCGAATATAATAATTATTTGAACACGAAAATATGAATATTATCATTCTGTGTGTTGTAAATAAAATCAACAGAGCAATCGGAAAATCTTAAAACAAACACGTGTCCTTGAATTCGTAACACATCATTATCACGTGAGGGAGGAGAATTTCGAAAACAGTATAACATTTCGACTATGGAAAGGAAAAAGGACGTAAACCTGTTTTTCCGAAAAAGCTTTTTTTCAATAATCACAATGTATGCAACTTACACGTTATATCAAAAGGATGTAAGCTGTAAATGCCTAATTAGTACCAGAATTTGGATTTTAAGTTTGAAAAAAAGAGAGAATTTGAAATTTGCGGCGAGGAAAAAGGACTTACACCACATCAATAATATTATTAGTCGCTCAGGTAAGATTTTAGTAATCGTAAATTACAATTATATTGTTATAAAAACAACCCTATTACAACAATACTTAAATTAGACGAGGAAGTTAACACAATTTTTGCTATAAACACCACCGTGCGGTTTTTGGGTTGTGTCGTGTCAATCTATTTACCTGAAATTATTATAAATACGCTTATATTTACGATTTAAATCATTTTAATAGACGAATATTATTAGTATTTACTGCTTTACATACAGTTCTAATGTTATACGATGCATAATATCCGAGAATCTTATAAATTAGTCATAAAAAAAATCCAGATTACACTGCTCGTAAAATGGAATAAATGTGACATACTGATATATTCTCTCGTCTATTTTTTCATGCATAACGTATGATAAACTATGTCTTAACTTAACTTGCAGTAAATAAAAATTAGAATAGTAATAGGTGCTATCATGTATTGTTTTTAAAAAAAATGTTGCAGCGTGCCATCAGGCTTGTATTGATATAATTATAACTAACATTTTTGCTATGCTACATACTCTATGTGATTTCTTATATATAGTAATCAAATTCCCAGTTAATTAATTAGGATGCATTCATAAGAAAGCTATTTTAAATATATGCAGAAGTGTACTAGCTGGCAAAATTCTATACGTTTATTCAAAAAGTCATTTTAATTTGGTGAGGAAAAACGCAGGAAGCTGCTTAACTACATTGGTGTTGATAATTTTTGTCGGAGAAAAAAGACGAAACCATCAATTTTATTGGTTTTTCTTAAATAACGCCAGATTGTAAGTCTTCATGCAACTCTAGGTTGTGTATATTTAATATTTGATATTTCATTTTGGCCGAAAATCATTAAAAAAAACGTTTTTCGTGGCTCCTGTAAAATTTGCTATGTGTGTGTTACGTCCTTTTTCCTTTCCAAAGTCGATATAATAAATAAACACAAATAACTGGTGGGAAAATATTGAATTTTTCGGCGGTATATAGGAAATAGATAGATATGGTAAATAAACCCTCTGCGATTCGTTCATTGGATAGATTTGTATAGCTGCGTAATGAAAATAACTGACTCACGGTACAATCTTAGTAATTGAATTAATTATCTGAAAGTTATCTTCTCGATCCGCCTGCTATTAACAAAACAGTGTAAGAGCGGTCAAACAAATGTCTCTGGATTCAATTGTAATTAGGTAATTCTCATTTTTTTCGCACTCTGCTATTAACAAAGCACAGTGGGAAAGCTAGCGATTCGCGTAAATTCTAATATTTTCGTAGAGGCAAACGAGTGACTCTCATTCACTACCTAGATTCGTTCGAGTACGACGCATCTATCGTATGTATAAATGTGTAACTAATTGACACGCTTTCTGATTAAGATGGAACCGCAATATGAGGAATATTTAGCGTTATACGCATATCGTAAAAGGATTCAAAAGGTAACCCATGATTAAGAAAAATGCAAAACGGTAAAAATTATGCCAAAGATTGAGGAAGCCGACACAAAGCCAGAAGAATAGAGGATATTGGACTGAAAAAAATATTTAAACTATGACATCATGACTCAAAAATATAGGCCGAAAGCTTAGGATGAATTTTAGGTGGAAATTTCTAGCAATACAGTAATAATACAGATATGTTAAATGCAACTAAAAGGCCTGAAGAATAGAAGACGTTGGACTGAAGAAATATAATCATGACCCGAGAAGAATAGTTTTAGAGAAGTTTAGAGGTGTCACTAAGTATACAATAAAGAAATTGATTTATTTGAATTTGAAAGAACCACTCCCGGACTAGTTACACAACAATTTACGTTTACAAAGATCACAGAAGAATATTCAGACGAAACAGATAGACCAACTTTTCTTGGGTGACCAAATCAAGCTGATATAAAATTAAAATTGATAACTTAGTTGTTCCACTGGTTTTATCACTAATGTGAGGCGTTTCGCTTCTTTAAGAAGCATCTCCAGACTAACGAAGATGCTTCTTAAAGACGCGAAACGCGTCACGTATAACTAAGTTGTCAATTTCAATTGTATATTAAAAATGAACTTCCACAAAGTTATAGCCGAATCCATAGAAAATTAAATCTAGCCGAGTAAATCCACACATATTGATGTGCCTGGGGTAGAATGTAAACAATACGCCGATGAAAAATTCGATTAATGCGCTTATGAAAGATTTGTATTCCAATCTAAACAATATATTTCTCACAACGCGAATTGCACGTCCAAATAAATTGAATGGAAAGCATACGTCACAAGGGTACAGTATGCCAATATCTGTCCATTCGCGATACAGTTTTTCTTAATAGTTTTACTACATCACCGTTATGTAGATAGAAGCGAATGACTACGCATTCTAAACGGAAAAGCAAAAATTGAAAAACTCGTTTGGATACTCATTCAACTAAGTAAAATATAATTGCATTGATAGTATTCTCATTCTTACGACTGTCATTAAAATGTGAAAAAATGTCTAATCCAGTGGCGTAGATTAATCGCCGTTTAGCAGTACTCATTTCAAATGATATCATCTGAAAAGGGGGCGTATGCGATGATAAGTCCATTTCATGTAGATAGTTTATTCCAACTTTGTTAAGTACGTAGCTCAACTGGATTCGGAGGATACTATACGAAAATGCATGTTCTAGAAAAATTTTAAATGCACAATCTTATTAATCTATTGGTTTACTACGTGTGATATCTATTTAGCCACTTCAACCCGCTGACTGTTAACGTCTCAAGACGGTAGATTTCAGTGTGTCGATGGCTGATACTCAAAAATGTAACAATGTTAAAAATTTTGTGTACAAGCTAATTATTGTATTACGATATAGCCTGATGTGTCCTGATAATCTCCATAAGTTTGGTTAACACCAACACTGAATTAATTTTTGCAATATTTGGTATTGGAATATCCTTTAAACGGCTCAGCAGGGAACGGGTTAAAACGTACCATAAAATTAGTCTGAAGGTTTTTATCGAGAAGATAAAACGGGCGCTGTATAACCAATCAAATGATATCCTTCCTATCTGGACATTTGCGAACATAGAAAACATAAGGTTTCAATACAAACAAATGCTGCCTGCGGCGCTTCTTATCACTTGATAATGTAGTAGCGTCAACGTAACCATAGCACCATTAACCACACAATACATCAAATATGTATTCTACATTTCATAATTATAATAGATTTAAGTCAGCAACAATCCGTTTACTAAAAAAAAACATGTCATGCACTACATGTTGGTTTTAAGAAATTTGTGAAACCTTTCTTCCTTAAATACATACGTTACTGAACGGCCTGGGTATTCGCGTAAATTGTCATATGGTTTTGCACAATTTTCGCGTCGAATTTTTTATTCATTCAGCATGCATGAAAATAAATAAAATTAGTTACCTGGCCATTTTGTTGTCCGCTATATCCAACCAAAAATCGAAAAATCACCAGTGTAAAAGAATCTCACAGTACAGTCGTTCTATGTTTCTTGACTAACACTTAAAGTCGTCGGAAAGAATAATAATAACTTTACTATTTATACAATAATAAATGGTTAGATTCCAATACAATCTTTGGTACCAAGATACCATAACAGTATTAAAAATCTCTTTTTTATTTTCCCCCACTTCTTGATTACGCACTATGTCCAAAAATAATAGAAAAACTATATCTAGGTAGACATTGCACGCCTATTTTTATTTAAGTCTAGTCCAGATTCTTGGCAACAAATTTACAGTTCAAAATAGGAACTAACACGACTGTATTTCATAATATTGTTATAAAATTCACAAAAACAAAACGATTTCTTACTGCCATATTCATAAAAAATGACAGTGGTGATAGTAAAAACACTTGATAACACAATGAAAACTTTGCAATGGTCACTGACACTTCCTTGTGGCAGATGGAAATTTAAAATGTCAAAATATTGCAATATCGAATTGAATGGCCTTCGAAATATATATGATTACGGCAAATGTTTTCAATTTTCTGCCATTAATAATTTGTATCCACTATGTTTGGTCGCAAAACTTCTAATAGTAAATAGAACACAAAATAATTTTACATCGACTCGAGGAACGTAATGACAAAGAAAACAATAAACATTCGAGTCAAAATAGTGGAAATACTACTACTAAGTCAATTAAATTCCGTATTAATTTACATTGAACACGAATTCACACCGGCGTGATTTTATCCGTAGACAACAGTTTAAGAATGTTTTAATTTACTTTTTAAAATAGTCGGCCATTATTTCAATTTGAAGATAAAAATAATCTTCAGTTATTCTGATACCAACTTGGTTTGACGGTGTGCGTAAACTACTTGCCCCCCTTCGGGCAAGAATGGACCTATTCAACTAGTGAGCATGCGTACGTGTGCGCTACTCAGTGATTATAACCAATGAGAGATGAGCCAAAAACATCTATGTGCCTGTGCATGTATGCGAGAACTAGGGTTACCAAGCTCAAATAATATAAATTCGAATCCAAAGAGGTTAATAAACTCTATTTTGTTAATTTTCCATCCGAAATGAAATTCAATTAATAAAAATGCTATTTTGCTTCACTTGTGACAGTCTCCTAACTTCAATAGAGAGTAGGAGACCAAGTCACAGAACTACACCGAAAATATTTTTGTATAGGTGATGTTAAACCTAATCATTAAATTAATACATGCAGTTTATATAATATATTGATTAATTCAAGTACATCAAATATGGGTACATTAAAAAATCCAAACGTTTTAATGTGAGCCAATTGTAATCAACAAATAAATTTTTGGTCGCCCTCACCGAGTGTGTACTTTCAAACGTCAGTGTCATCAAACCGATCCTCAAACCGGGGCGATCAACTAACTGCTAGTTCTTTCCTAGTTTCATCTTCATACTTGTACCATCATTGAAACGAGATCGAGATTGACTTACAACGAGTTTTCGTTAAAATACCGTCTATTTAAATACACTATTAAGATTTCATATGATCATATTGAGAGCGAAAATGATTTTAAAAATGGTACTTTCATGTTAGGCAATATCCTGAAATAGGAGAAATCAAATTCCTAACAAATACCCCGATTCCTCGCAACGATGACTTCTTGTATTAATACAAATACATTGTTTTTAAATTTTGTACTGCACATTTATACCTATATGATTTAGTATAAATAATTCAGTACCTAGTAAAATAATATTTTTAGTAGGAAGTCAATTATTAACGGAAAATTGAAAATTCAAATGATTTTTTCTATCTACTATCGCTTGACTTACAACCGCTATGTATTAATTCTACAATCTTTTTTATTCAAGAAAAAATGTTACAAAAAATTGCCAACCCTAGAGTATTATTTGAATGTGTGATTGCGATAAACATGTGCGTAGAGCACTGGTGTTGCCACACGGTGGAATTAAAATATAATTTTGTGCGCGGAGTTCTAATGGATAATTTAGGTGGCGTGCTTTTCTTCCACACTAGATAGACGATTTTTGATAAAATCAGTTACATCGATTAACACATATAAGAAGAAAATAGTTATGTATTGAGAAAGGAATACGCAAATAAAATATTTTTATTTATATGCCGTGGTATAGTAAAAACAAATTATGCTTTATAATATGCTTTATTTAGAAATATAATGGTTAATATATCTCATATTATGTTGAATATTGAACGGTTTTCTGAAAAGAATACAATGTTCTTACTATTTAATCCGAATTATGGCACTGCAGTAGACATTTTCTACATCGTTGAAGGTAATTTCGGTTGCAAATGGTTGGAATTTGGGTTAGAAGAACAGACCTTACGTAAAAAACACGATCCGTAGAAAAAACTGCCAACAACTAACGATGAAATTTTATCTCGCTCACTCTAAAAAGTGTGAATAAACAAGTTCTCCTGAAAATTTATAAATATTCAAATACTAGATCAATTCTAGTAACTCATTTATAATTATATTAGTTATCTTTACTAGCATAGAGCTAACGGCATATTCCTGATAATGAAACATAAACTGTCATTACTACAATATTTTTGACACTAAATTAAGAATACGAGATGTTCGTGAATTGAGTACATGAAATTTTGCAAAAAAAAGTACTCAAGTTCGAACTTCATGTTTCATTGCTCAAACTACGCTTTGTCTCTTAAAGCTGTATTTTTAGTTATAACGGCGTTATATAAAACATATTAAATAAATGAAACGGAAAGGCATCACTACTAGAAACTAACATTTATCAATCCTCAACAATTTGCACGTAAAAGTCCCTGATTGTTTATCAAAATGATAAAAAAAAAACTTGTCGATCATATTGAAAATCCAAGGTTTTCGAACGTAAACAAGTGTACTTTTTTCTGGTTGAGTGGCTTTACGTAACAATGTATACAGTATACAACATAATTTATTATAATTACATTACTTTCAAAATAGTCTGAAATAAAATTAACACCTCCTGCACTTTTGTCACAGACGTCAAGAGCAGCGTTTCCCAAATAAATTTTGTTGCGTAACCATTTGGACTACTAGCATTGTGAAAGTTTTTAAATATTTTTATAGGAAACATACCTATTTACGGCACTGTACATTTTCCTTTCTCTGTAAATATCGTAAATTTTCGGGTAGAAAAAGAGTAGCATGTTGGAAAGCATATTTATTTCAGAATGATTTTCACAAAGAAATTTTCAAGAGTGAATCTCTTCAAGACGTAGGGTGCTTGTTCCTAAAGTCGGCCGTCGCCATTAGTTGGCCTTTTGAGCTTAAAACTTAAATAATAGTGGATATATTTAAAAAAAAAAAACAGATTTCTTTTAATTCGTGCAGGTAGTCTTGCCACTTGCCAATGTATATCTGCACTATACTGATCTATATGATGCAATACGCAATTAAAAAAAGCACATTTTTACTTCGCAAGTTTCGACAAATTCATGTTGTATGGAGATCGCTAACAAAATATACTTTAAATTGTCATGCTTAGTACCATTATGTTTTTTATTGTTCTGTCTACTATCATTAAATTAGCTGTCGATATTTATGAAGTTTCATAGTGATGGTCGAACACTGGGCGACGAAAGGCCGACCGTTGGATTTAGGGGACCGACTACTGGGAGAATTGGCATTTTTTGGTAAACTTCTATTATTCTATGCTTGGTACAATATTAACTATTTTATTTTAAGTAGGTTACATTGCTTAATCCCTGTTTAATGGAATAACAGCGAAAGAAATATGTATTTATCATTCATTGACTCAAAATCCTTTTTGAAAGTACACCTGTCGCTTAACTGGCTGAGCACTGGCGAAACGACCTTATGCAATAGTTAGCAACATTATGAGTTTATTATTTTTTAAGGCATGTAACAACTCATCTACGTATTGTAAATAGGAAGTAGCTAGGTACTTACAAGCCGCAATTGTCACCGTGTCGCCCATCATCCCTTAAATTAATGTTTCATGCATACATAATTCGTTTCCAAATTGATGACAACAATATTTATTTCAGGATTTCAAGAATAAAGTGAGGTATTGATTTCTATTTTATGTGGATTTTATGTTGTCTACACAATTACGACCAATATTTTTGTATATCGATTCCTCTTTACACCAATATCTAGAATATTATCAAATATATCTTGGGTACTGAGCACTTGGCAATAGTTTTTTTTTGCAAACCATTATAAGGGAATATAAAATTTTCAATCTATTATTAATTGACAATTGAATATGTATAAAAAAATAGAAGAACAATAGGTCTGGTCTACCAGCGTTAGAAGGTTTACTGAAATCGATCGGAGAAGAGGCAATTGGAAGAGAGATAGACACGTGAATGGACCATTTGTGCATCGTACCATACTACTAGTGCTTCCGATCCCGGGATCCCGACAATTAGTCAATCCCGGGATTGACTTAATACGAATACCGGGATTTCGGGATTAGCTATAAAATAGTAAAAAGTAATTTATATTAAAATGCAATTTCTTATACTTATCTCCGATGAACTATAAAATATAAAATGTAATTATAACTCGATTTACTATACGAACATCGTTTCCGGCGGCAGAGTGTCTAGGTATGTTCGATTTATATATTTTAAACATAATTTACATATGTGTTGTCTTCTCACACTCATATTTCGCGAGCGGACAGGAACAGACAATTTATTGTTTTTTTGTATCATTATCTACAAAAAACAGTTGACCACTATTCTATTTTTAGATGCGGCAGTGAAGATTTTTGTCATTTAACTGTAACATGTCTTCAATTACTAATAAAATACAAAACAATCGAAGAAAATAAGCGCTCAAGATTCTGCTTGCAAATACTTTTTGCATAATTATGATGTTACCTAGATACCTACATATTTTACAAACATTTTTTGTGTGATTGCACGTGTTCACAATTATTATAATTTTGTATTCATAGTCTGATACCTAGTTAATAAATACAATCATCGTATAGGTATTATGTTCTTTTATGCGTTTTAAGGAACATACCTACCTATCCTCCTATTTTGTATGAACTGCAAATCCATTTTCACGGGGTTTTATTTTTATTTTGTATGAGGATTTTTATGTTTTTTTCCGTGGCTTCATTTACTCGGTTGATCGTGTTACATATTTAGCTACAATTTTTTTTTTGACAATTTCAAAATTGAAAACAAGGCTTTCTTTCAATCCCGGTATCCCGGGATCCCAGGATTGAAAAAAGTCAATCCCGAAATCCCGGGATCCGAAAAGGGGTCCGGGATTGGATGCCTTACATACTACCTACAATTATACTAATTAAGTTCGAATCTTCTTACAGGGGTCACAGACAAAAAATATATTTTTTCATTTTGTTGACTGTCGTCATCCGCAAACATGAAGTAATTTGCCAAGAAACGCAGTTGGAACAACAGCTCATTAGACAATCAGTATATTAGAGATGCCAAATAAAAGATAAGTCGATGTGAGTACCTAAAAAAATACATAAGTGTGACAACTTCGATCGTAAATAAAACAAAATATATCGCCTGTAGTGAAACAGCTTAACAGTAAAAAATTAATAAAAACCTACTATGACACAATAGACTATGTTGAGAAATTACACAAGGACACAAACTTAATAAAGACATTTTATCGGCAGCCTGGAGTGCAAAGCTCTTATCTAGACATAATTTATTTTTACATGGGATCGTAAAACGTAACAATTATTTTATTTGAGTTTGTAACCATTAATTACCCACATTACAGCATTTGCCAGGACGACTTCGTGTGCATACTATAGACTAGCGGTTCCCAAACTCATTATGCCCATGGTCCCCTGACCATGAACATTCTAAGTAAAATAACGACGTAAATGCATAATAAAAACATAAATTTTAATCTTATATCTTGAATGGTAAATGGTGATGTAAAAATAAAACAAAACATTTTGATATTTAAAGTATGATGAGGTTCATAACTAAAATGGTATCTATGGATATAAAATTGGTATCTGTTTTTGTAACCAAAATTTGTGGTATCTTGTTCAGACATTGGTTTCCACTCCTCATTTGTGGATTATTCACAAATTGCCCCCCGTATTAGTATGGATACATCTAAGTTTATGGGTATGCTTGTAAAAGGGTCTAACACCCAACAAATCGCTACCAATTTTTTTATTACTATTTATTTCACCTTTCATAATAATGAAAAATGGTCAGATATTTTTTTTATATTAAACCTTTCGCGGACCCCACAACATCGTCCACGCACCTCCAAATTATATTTACCACAGACCCCTCAGCGGTCACACCACTAGCGGTAGAAACCACTTTGGGAATCACTACTATATATGAACAATGGGAAACGAAAGGCCGACCATTGGATTTTGAGGGCCAACCACTGCGACAATTGGCATTTTTTTGTAAACTTCTATTATTTTATGCTTGGTACAGTATTAACTATTTTTTTACGTTGGTTACATTGCTTAATACCTGTTTAATGGAATAACAGCGAAAAAATATGTATTTATCATTTTCATTGACTCAAAATCCCTTCTGAAAGTACACCTGTCGCTTAACTGGCTGAGCACTGGCGAAACGACCCTATTAGACCAAATAAACATTTGAAAAACGATTGCTTTGTCTAAAAAAATAATATGTAGACATTTTGTGAAAGGATTTACATACCTATAGCAAAAGAATCAAACAGTACGTGGCAAAGTAGACAGACATAATTATTGTGACATAGTTACATGTAGCTGCATATTATAATATAGGTATGTACATCACAAAAATAATATATTATATCGCAATATACTTACGGTATCTTATAAATTAAGTATTTGGTATGTTAATTTATATTAATAATTCTGAACAGGGAGCCATATTACTTCATTTGAATTAAACATTGTAAGGGTTTATAAAAAAATAATACCGTAGGTGGTAAATCGCCAAAACTAACACCTAACATATCTGAAACTACACATAATCCAGGCTAACGGTGGGCAAAGATGGTATTTTTAACAAATCGAATGCAAAAGAATGTTTTTACGCCAACTTCTAAATATAGTAAATATACCAATCATTATTTTAATCTGGATGATTACTCATAAGCTGCCGTAGGTACTAAGGAAATCAGAATAATAAATGCAGGCAAAATACTTATGGTATGTAATAACATTTGTTTTGTTATAATGAAAGACAGGAAGGACACTACATTAAATAAGAACATCTTCAGACGGAATGATTCGTATTTTTTAAATTAAATCCAAATATACAAGGTATAAGTTTAAGCTAACGGTTAGGTCAGAACCAAATGTCCGAAAATCAATGCATGCATTCTGACAGCACTGATTTACGGTTGCGTGTCATGGCACCTCATTAATTTTCAGAATAACCATATACTTAGCTTCGAAAACAGATGCTTGAGGCGAGTAATAGGAGTAAGGTGATAGTTTTCGTCAAGAATTTGGAGAAAGTAGAGTAGGCTAAGCAGCCCCTTAATGAAAGAGCAGCGATGAACATGGCTTGAATGTGTGCAGCGGATACCCCAAGGGATCCTGAATCCCGATTGCCTCGACTTCCAATTGATTGGATTCGTCGCCCTGTAAATCCGCCGATTAGTATACATAGGATCTATGTACTACTCACGACATAATGACTAACGAGGAAGCAAATAGATTGGCAAGTTTAATGCTCCGTGAGAGGCCATATGCTCCGAATAGGGAGTGGACATGGCAAGAGAAGAAGGTGTTACCAACAATAATAATTGTGTAAATAGTAACTGGAGTTTAATATGTATTTAATGGAACTGATGTCTTAATAGGATAAGAAAACAATTATTAAGAAAAGGAAATGCTGCCAAGTTATTTCAAGCATTTAAAAAAAACTAGTTTGAAGCCATTTTGTTCAGACTCCCAAGTTCTCGTAAACCAGTCCCAAATCATTTCTTTTCAGAGGGTGAGGATTGATGTCGATTCTGTAGCAGAGTGATCAATGTTATTGGGCTCTCATCCACTCGATTGCGGGGTCAATTGGTTTGAATCTCAAAGTTTACATCGAATTATGGATTTTTGTTCGAAAGCATAGATTTTAGTAATGTATCAATTCACGCCCACCATCCGTCGTAAAAACGGAGTATAGCGAGAGCGATTCGATAACCACTAGTCCTGTCCTATTCCCATTATTCTATGCTTATCTTAGTGTATCCGAAAAGGAAGAGGTTGAGCGACGGAGTGACAAGCAGTTCTCGTAGAAAAACTTATGTAAGGAGAAGCACCTTTGTGAGTCCATACACTTTACGCTCTACATTAGAAGCGGATATGGTAGCAAAACATAATAACTAAAGATACGTACACTTTAAATCATCATACAAATCTAAATCAGTTGATATTTACTCGGTAAATACTTTTTTATTACCACGAAACCATCGTAAATATTTAATTTTAGATATCAGCGAACATGTTTACTAAAAAAAAAATTAATTTGACACATTGTTTTCAGCACAATAAAAAACAATTGCGAAAGAACATTGTTTTAACATTGCAAGACAAATAAACTCAACAGACCAATCAAAAAATATATCGTTCACGAAACCTAAATCAACCTATTCTGTAGCAGGTCGTTCGGTGCACGCGCACTCAAAATGTACCCAACGGGTGCAAGCGCACCTAGACTAAACGCGTATAATATGAGGTGAATCATTTGACAATGCTGAGAATTATTCGACTAGGGAAAAAAACACTGGAATATATTAGAAACCATATGATTAATTAACGAGGAAACTTCAATTCTATTCCATAAATCCGTCAGTTTATTAATGCGTATAGACGAAAGTAAGCATACTAAATAGAAAATAATATGTATGAACCCATCCATGTTGACAGCTGATATGAACATACTGGCCAATTTCTGGTTTTCATCTGACATAATCAAATAGTTTTCAATGCAATTATCGTCTGAAACCAAATATCAGCTTCAATGATGTTATGAAACAATGCAATCTAATATTTCTTAATGATAATAATTTTTGGAAGTGAGCGAACTTGAATTTAGGACCAGTATAATATCGATTACATGGGGAAAGAATGAGAATATTCCATGAAAACATGGTCATATATGACGGATAAAATTCAACCAATATGACGTGTTATCAACATTGTTATATCAAGTGCCATAGTTCTAATTATCGGAATACAAAGATAGGCTGACTACTTACCAAAAAATATAATCGATCATACAAAGGCACAATAATAACACAGTTATCCTTGGTAATTTGCCACTATTTCATCCACACAAGCTTTTTAAGTGATGCACAAAACTTGAAGAGAAACATAGAAAAAATATTATTTAACTGAACTTTGACAACAAACAATAAATTTAATGAAAACGCACTAAGTTTCGCAAAATAGAACCTTCATTTCGAGCAAATCTATCCGAACTAAAGGTAAAGCAGTTTCCATTTAACCCCGCAAACCTCACTTCACTCACGCAACTGTAAAATTGGTTGTTTCGGCGGGATATTAAAAAATACGATGGAACAACAAACTCAAAAAATTATACATGTATATATTAATAGTTCTATATTACTTTTCAAACGTATACTATAACTAGATATCATGCAAATTGCATATTAGTTTTTAAGGAAAGTAGTTTTGACCAGTTAGTGTTACACATAAACAGATTCGTTAAAATATTCAATAATAATAAAATTGACGTTTCTAGAAATAAATAATTACAGATCTAACTAAGTTTTAATAAAATTAATGTTACCTTTCCAAATCAATTATAACGGATGATTTCCAATTATAAAATAAGATACAATAAACTAGTTTCTTCGTTCAGCTTTTCAATAAATTGTAGGTAAACCATATTAATTGTTGCGCGGATAACATGATGAAATTATTACTGTGTTTATCGATTATCAGCTATTTTTATACTGATTAAATTTTATATTGATTAGATTTTATTTTTGATAAGACGACTATTTGGATTAAAATAAACATCTCGGACTTACTTAATATATTTTTGGTTTTCCACATGTAATTATTTTTCTTCGATCATCCCCTCCCACCAAATGACTTCCCTGATACAATCTGCCTTTTTAAATAATTAATTTTAGTTGTACAGGCTGAACATACAAGTCAAACTTTTAAAAAGCATCACATCACAATATTGTCGTAGTTCTGTAACAAAACACTAAATAGAAAAATGCCAAAATGTTCCTTATTTCTAATTCTACCGTATGGTAGAACACATTTCTTTTATAAATTATACTTTTACTTAAAAACAGTTTTGTAGAAACAAACTAAATAAAAAAAATATGGTATTTCAAACATTTAAAAAACTTCCAAGTCCAATTACTCAAAACTAGTATTTTTCAGTTAGTGTCTAATTGTGCATAATTTATAAAAAATAAATGTGTTCTTTCATACAATAGAGTTCGAAATAAGGAACATTTTGGTATAACTAACTCAATGTGTCATTTTTTCGATTTAGTGTTTTCTTCCAGAACAGCGACGATATTTAATATTATATTGAAAATTTCTTGTGGATCTTTTTGTGGATACTTAGATACATTTCAGTTATTATTTTCATGCTGTCAACAGTTGCACTGGAAGATGACTTTTGTATAAATCTTAAATTATTTTCTTGATTTCTACTTTAATATGCTTACTTCAAAATAGTATATTATCAAATTGAACGAGTAGGTTAATTTTTGGTTTAGATAAATTAAAGTCAATGTTTAATTATCTTTTAATACTTTAAACATTTAATTTGAAAGCATATTTATATGAAAATGATGTTCTAGAACTGTTTCAATTTAATTAGTTTAATTTGATTATTATTAGGAAAATGTCGTGAGTAATTATTTTTTTACAGCCGCAATAATATTATACTGTTGATGAATTTTAGTATAATGTAACCATATAAAAAAATGATCACGAGTACTTCAGACCGGATATACATTTTCGAAAAATTTCTGTCGCCCTGGTTGGCCACCTTTTGGCTATTATCGAAAAGATTCTGTCCGACTGTCTGATAAATAGATACTTTCAAAATGGCTGCCTTGTGCGCTAGGCTCGCGCGATCAATTTATTCCAAGAATGTAGTTCTGTCAAACTCCCGTCGTTGTTTTGCGGATAAAAGTAAGTATTAATGAGTGCTTTGTGGTAAAAATGTGCCCTTTTTTATACACCTGCTTGTCAAATTCTCATTACGTAATGACAGATTTCCACTGATACCGAATCTTATATTGATCTTTCTTACTACACTTTTCCATTGTAAAGGCGTTTTAACATTTATAACAAAATATGCTTATATCGGCGACACAGTATAATTGCATTTATCGACGTCTTTGATTATCATTTACTATTAAATTTCAAAAGTTACATAAAAAGACAATGTACCGGATTGTACATAGATTTTTTAACGTTATTTAAATCTTGGTTTCAATCAGCCAATTTCATTTGCTGCATGGTTTCAAAATGAAATTATGATTCAAGTGTGAACTGCAATTGCGTAGAGTTTATTTATATTTATTGATTAAGTTATTATCTCTGACAAATGTATGACCATTCAGTTTTAAATGTTAGTATTACATCAAATATCCACTTACTCATTGTAATACTTCTCGAATAGATGAGTTTAAAAAATAATGAATATCAACACCAATATCTGTCATTAGAATGGTTACTCAATTTTCAAATCTCATATTAAAATGTTTATATAACATAAATATGTAATTTTGCTAATAAATTTCATAATCGAAAGACACTTTGCATGTTGTCTGCTTACTGAGAAGATTTATTTTATTAATTGTTGAAAATCAGGGGTGTGAGAGGACAGCCGGGGAGTCTGGCATGGGATTGTCAATTTTAAATTCTAATGCTGTCCGATTTTAAAGTGAGAAAATCTATTGCTTAAATAATTTTGGTGTAAAATAAATATTCAAAGCCATGAATCAAAACACTCTATTATGTCCATTTCTCTTAATACCCTGTTGATAACACATTGTACTAATACAATAATCTGTACATTAGTCCATTGTTTCTTCTATAATTTGGTGGAACACTTATGACAAGGTTGCCCAGCACCAGTTAGAAACCGTCATGGTCTTTTTATGACTGTTTATTGTAGTTAATTGAACCAACAAAATTAACTTGATGATCTCTGTAGATTTAAATATGAATTTTGTATCAAAGGTTTGTGACATTTTTATTAAACTTTACGTTACAATTGCTCTATAAGTATGCACTGTATTATTGAAAATGGTGGTGTAGCTTTTCAGATCTATCTCATAAATATAGTGGGTTGTTTTTCAGAACACCAATGAAAAAGTAGGTAAATGATTTGAAAAAATGTAGGATATTAACTTATAGGATATAACTTTTAATTTTTCAGTCTTGCACAATTTTCCGCTAGCTGCTTCAACCTTATGGGCTTGTATGCTTGGTGTTGCCCAAGGGTAAGGGGCCACTGTATGTATTTGAAAACATATTTAAAATTATTGAAGTATCATTTTCTCAGTGTGCTAAAGACTAAAAGTAAGACTAAAATTGCATAATATACAGAAATGAAAAAATCTGTTTGGTCTGGAACTAATTGTCATGCCCCGCCCATTTAGAAACGTTATTTCATTTCTTTCTTGTTTGTTACTTTCAGTGTTGGCCGACCCGATGGAACATGCAACTGGCTTGGAAAAGAGAGAGTTGCTCGCCATGGCTGCTGGAAATGAAGATCCCTTCGACGTAAATGTCTTGAAGCGTGGAGCAGGCACAAAGGACAAACCTAATCTTATTCCTTCCGCTTTCGAAGCTCGTATAGTAGGCTGCCTCTGTAAGTATATTGCAATAAGTATGACCACTAATGAAAAATGCTAAAATTGGTAATGACAAAGATAAAATAAACTGGTTTATTTTACTTGTGCAGTTAAAAATATATTATACACGATTGAAATATAAAATAGTTTACGTTTACTGTACAAAGCAGAGGAGATTCAGCTAAAGCTGATATTCAACTTTATAGCCTTTGATGCGTGTATTCTTTTTTACACGATCATCGACAAAAAAATAATACATAAAACGGGTGATTCATACAAAAATATCGTTTTCAAAAAACACTGAATTTGTTTGTAACTTCTTGCACTTAAATCATGAGTTCACCGGGAGTATTCATTCGGAAAACACTTGCTTGTTCAATTTGTTCTTCAATGACAATGAATTAGTATAAAAATAGTTTGTCACTGAAGCATTCGCAGTGCACGAGGTTAATAATGACACTCTTATTTGTTATTCACTGAGTTAGATATACATATTCTATTCCTTTTGGAATATGGAAGATTGCTGTAGTGAAAAAACTTCCCTTGTGTTAATTAGTGGATATTTCCTGATGATAGGTAGTATGTAGCTGATGACATAACAATCAATAAGTACATCCAGCCTTATTTCTATTCGTTGCAATAGAATAATATAAATATATATATGTCTGATTGTTTATTATTTATAATTGTCATTGCAACTGATAATTATTTCTAAAAACAAACCTTAGTAAACTTTATTTCATTCTTAAATACTTCTCAATGTGTAGTTTGGATTGTTGAATTAATTCTTATAAAAAAGGCTTGTCAAGTCAGAAATAAACAGAATTGTTGGATACACAATTCTGCTTTTTGATAATAAACAACTAAAATAATTTTATTATTATAAGAATGATTGTTTTCACAAACACTAAGACAAAAAACATTATGTTATGCAAGCATTATTGTTTATAGATATTTCAGTATTCCACTGTCATCACAACAGCAATGTGATGTCAAAATATTTTCAATGATATTTGGCTATCCAATCTAGCGTTACTATTTTTATTTACCCTGTCATAGTGGGTTCTACTGAGTTGATACCAATTAAATCATTCAATGGATCAAATCAACAGAATCAATATTAAAATATTTCACTTTTTCTTTGAGTATGCAAATACCAAAAAATAAACTGAAATTAAATATCAATAAGTCTATATGTTTCTTGATAAGATAACAAAATATTTTAACACATATTCCAATGCTGATAGTGTCCTCTGAGAAATCCAAATCTATGAGATTTGCATGCATTTTCTGTTTCATTGTTTGTTTTTTTAGCTCTATATTTAATGTTAAAATATCAATGGTTCTCTTGATATGCTTTAGTATTTGAGTGTCTGTTAACAATTTGAACCAACTCTAATTTACTGTAACTATAGAAATTGATGGCGATCACACATTTTGTTCAGCTACTACAGCCTAATAAGTGCTAGCATGCGTATCATTTTTGTTTTCATTGCAATACCTAATCAAATGTTACAATAAAAAAAGCCAGGGGCGGATGGCAAACAAACAGTTCTATACCCTTCTATTTCAACATTTAAGAAAAAAGAGTTAGTTAGGTTTGTTATTGCCCTTGTTATTGTACTGATTTTTCTTCTCATTATGTATATTATCTGAAATCTTATATTTGTGTTGTTTTTTTACAGGTGAAGAAGATGCCACTAGTGTAAACTGGATGTGGTTGCATAGAGTAAGTGTTCAGTTTTATCAATTATACAGAGTTTTTCAGATTGGTATCAGCATTATTTAAAAGCCATACGCATAGCCAATGCATTCTCCATTTAGATGTTTTATATAATTGTGTTCTTGTGTTTGGACAATATGAGCTGACTGGTATGTAGTAGAAATATGACATTTTGAAATATATTGTACTGATCTTTACAGAAAATGCTAAATCGAGGATTTTTGTACAAAAAACATATTGCAAATAAATTGATTTATTTATGAATATTATGAATGCTATATTTACGTGTCATGGATTTTTTTCAGGTACATATAGTTAAAAGTTAAATATTAATCACAATAAAAAAAGTTTTATATCTTTTTCATTTGATGATCCAAAAATCGGTGATTATGCTTTGTTTAACCCCCTATGTTCGATAATCAGCGAAACTAGACTGATAAAATTGCCATGGCTCAATCTTTCTGTAAAATACAAAAAAAATACAAAACCATAGTTACCATGATACATCAAAGCTGATTTATGTACAGTTAATACTCACCTATTTTGACGCTTGGGGCCAAAATATCTTCAAATTCAATGTAATTTTTGTTGTAGCCAAATTCATAGCAATGAAACGAAGTTTGTCATTTATAATAATTATTTTGTATTTTTTCTATTTCCAGGGTTCACCCCGCAGATGCGAATGCGGACACTGGTTTAAACTAATAGAGAAGGCAGCCCTGTGAGTTGCTCCACCAACCAAACAGTCAATGATGTAGTTGTTATATTTATAAACAAAGCCACGCATTCGTTACCTC
The DNA here is from genome assembly GCA_022494535.1 of Himalopsyche phryganea. Lineage (NCBI taxonomy): Eukaryota > Metazoa > Arthropoda > Insecta > Trichoptera > Rhyacophilidae > Himalopsyche > Himalopsyche phryganea. The sequence continues at coordinate 1,481,181 of JAGVSL010000024.1, forward strand.
TTAGTCTGTATGCACATCTTGGAAACGATAAATAACTATGAAAACATAAATATGGGACAAAATCTTTATTTTCCTTGAGCCATACTACCTGTATTTATTATAAATATGTTTTCATTCTGTTTAGCGAGTTATTTCACACTTGCATTTCATTTTTTTAAGCCGCTTTATAGAGCAGCGGTGAATATTTTGTCCTGTTTGTTTGTTTATTTACTTTATTGTCTTTGATTGTCGCTAACACTTATATAATTTCATCATTTTTATTTGAACGAAACGAGGCGTGATGCAATAAACGAATCCTAAAAGTTACCCACATCAATTCATCTATTTTGCTTCAAGAGAGTGTAGATGTGTTAGTAGAAATACATATTTTAATAGTATATATATGTTCAGGGTGGCAAATTTGATTGTGGCTGAATTAATTTGTTGCATAATTTGGTCAAAATCAAAATTGCAACCCATGGAGTGAAGAAGTTTGATTGTCATCTTGGTAAATTATGATTTGGGCATTGTGATTTACTTATTATTGCTGTTAATGTAAATAGGAGATAATGACAAATTACTTAATAAAAATGGCATAAATTGTTCCATCAATTTGGTTTTTTTCTTATAATTGAAATCCACTTACTCTTCTGTCGTACAATATATCATCAATTTTGTCTTTCATTCAAGTTACCTCACTTTTAAAGTTGGCTACAATTTTTGTAGACAACTCAAAAATAATAAAGATAAATCAACTTGATAGAAGCTTATAAATCATTTTGTTAAATATGCAATGCATTGCAGAGAGTAAATAGTATTTCAACTCGATTAAAAGAACATACTCTTCATCTAATAGTAAAAAATCTGATTTTCATTTGGAAATCATATCAGCATAGCATAAATTGAACTCTCGAGTGTCAACATTTTTGAAACTGCAATTGAATGCCATGGAGCAGTTATATTGAAACGGGAACAAACCAATAATATATCATTTCATCACCACTCCTTTTAACAATTATGAGAAGCTCACAATTACACTCGTAATCTTATGATAGTGACTACAAGGATTCGAACCCTAGAACACTGCAATTGAATAGGACGAACGCCCATGAGCCTTTACCACCTGCTGCAGAACTGACATAGATGGTAGGATAAGTATTCAACTGGAACGAAAGAACTTATAAGCTTAAAAAATTCGGATTAAATATTTGTTAACAAAACAGATGAGTTCATTATAAATAATATCCACCAATTAAAGTAGAAGGCTTATATAACACACAAAAAACTTTAATTGCTACTGTGAAGCATAAATTTTGAAAAAATATTTTTTCATTAGGCCTCCAAGATACGAAAGATATTGATTTCTCTGGCGCAATACAACATTCTCCATATACAGGGGTTCTTTTCTATCCAACATGTGCAATAGCACAGTCATCAACTGTCAATTCAAATGAAACGTTTTACAATAAAAATACATGCAGCATTTTTATTGTAAAACCATAATTAGTAGTTTTATTGTTTCTTAGAAGCATATAAAAAATGTTTAGATAGAATTCCAGAATATTGCTAACTTCTTTATTTAACAATATATGAAATCATCATACTCGTATGGTAGAATGTGTCTAATACAACCAAATGGTTATTTTAGGCCAAAATGTCTGTTGGAATAAGTTTTCTTGCCGTTACAATGTATTATACCTAATTATTATATTGAAATCTAAAAACGACGTAGTTGCTAAAATTTTTGACAAAAACTGTTGAATCTACGAATAAAATAATTTCGTGTATTGCTTGGTTGATAAAACTCGCGGTGAGCGAAACCGGCCCTGATCATTGTAAACATGGGTGGTGATAAATTTATTGATTATGGGGATTTATAATATCTTTGCTGCAGACTTTCTTTGGTAAAACACAATCAGCAATATAACACAATCAATTATTGGAATATCCTTCCAAAAAGAAACACTTTCTCAACATAATACCTAAGCGAGTGTATCCATGCTTTTATGTTGGTCTTAAGCAGGCAATGTGATTTATGTTTTGAAGATTCCCTGACTGCAAAAAAGGGAATTGGAAAATTAAATTAAAACCAGTTAACGCGTTGGAGAACTAAATAGGTAGACAATATTAATAATCATAACATATTATATTAGTATCATAAAATATAATAATTTAAAAATTTGGGAAAATTTTAGCTACCATCTTGACTTTTTCTTAACTTGCAATAATTTTATCTATCTGACAACTTAAAAATCTATTCGCCATCTTGCTTCGACTTTCGATCGAAAAAGTTCTGTTTTAGGATAACGAGAGGAACCTTATATTACTAAAGTAAGATGAATTTTTATTTTTTATGACATTTATAAAAAGAAAGTAAACTCCTGAACGGTCCATATTATATCTAATTTGTTTTTTTGCGAATTATGTAACTTATTTCTGCTGTCAGTTATGTTTTTGAGTTTTACGTAAGATTATGCACCTAACCAAAAATAATTACAATTCCATTGATTTCTCTACAAAATTTAATGATTTTCATATAGAATGTTCATTCGGATATCGATTTTCAATCAGACATTCTCATTTGTCTAATATACTTTCACTATTTTAAACCTATACCATACATTTATCTTATCCTGCTGAATATCTTGGCGTATGTGGTGAATTAACAATTTTCGACGACTGATATAAATAAATAGAAAGCAATAAAATGCAATCATGCATCACAATCTTAGTTTTGCAAAATTATGACGTTAAGTATTATTATTCACAAAATAAATACATATCACAAATGTTTGAAGGTAGGTGGGAAAAACAACGAATTTTTTCGTCGTCATTGATATTACATTATTTGGCGTAGATGGACTGATATTGACCGAATTAATGCTCTTTTCAATGAATACCACGCGCCTTTTTCCTCTGTCCTTTTGAAAAGTGGAACCATTTCCACCAGCTATTCCACCAAAAAATTTATATCTGTGCGTTCTACACTATAACTCTGACATTAGATTCATTTTAATTTTTGACAAGATTTGGAATAAATAATATATTTTTAATACTTCCTTGAATAATTCATTAATGACATGTGAAGATGGCTGATGCTGTAGCAAAAATCGCGAGGCCCCCGCAAATGCGAGGATTCCTTCACAGCGCCATCAAGAAAAACATTATCATCGCTGTTGTTCTTGGATCTCTCACCGGAATCGTCATGAAGGTGACATACAACGATGTCCGCAAGCAGAAATATGCCGACTTCTACAAGTAATTAATCAATGTTTTTTTATATTGCTAGTTCGTTTGATTAGGCTGTGCTGTTTATCATATTAAGTGGCATAATGGCGTATTAATCTATTGTAATTTTTTATGACAATAGATGGTAGTGTATTTTAATAATATTTTGAAAAGGGACAAATATCTAAAAATATTGAAAGCAAGTAAGCGCTTAATGTATATTTTCAAATTGTTACACCATTGGTCTTGTCCCTAACCTAAACTTAAAATAGCAAGAGTTTTCAAGCTCAAATGAAAAGTTCCCCAAGATTTCATTTTCACTTATATCCAAATACATTTGGCAGCAATAATCCGATAATATTTATATACTTTATGACCAACCATATTTTTTCTTTTCTTTAGAACTTACGATGCGGAAGCCGATTTCAACCAAATGAGAGCCAAAGGCTTATTCCAGTCGTGCAAGTAAACCACAAGGCAGCACATTTATTCATTTTGTAGGATAATTACTATTATGATTTGGTTCTGAATGTATATTATATTTTTTTTATTACATTTCTTGTTTCACATGTATTTTCCTTGTGATGTGATACGTCTGAACCAAGAAGACAAAAATATAATTTATTGTTAATGTACCCACATGCGTTTTTCTTTCTTTAAACCCTTGCAAAATATGACTTTAAAATACATACTAAATATTTTAATCAATAACTTTGGATAGTTTTTATATTTTACTAATTATATGAAGATTAGAAAAACATACAACATAACCTAACCTAACCACACGCTTTTAATCATCTCTTCCTGTGTCATGGACATAAACAATGGGAAAGTTATTTCTGTTTGTTAAATTTGAAAAATAGTTTCTAAGCCTTGCTTTAAGAGGTATGGGAAGCCATAAATCAGTCAAACCATCTGGATTTTGAGCATCAAATTTGTATGCCTACTCGATTGCTGATGATGTCTGTGGAAGAAAGACAGCCTTCTAAGGGAAATACAATGAAATCATTAAACCTTAAAAATGTTAAATTAAAATTGATAACTTAGTTATTCCACTTGGTTTATCACTAACGTGGCGCATTTCGCCTCTTTAAGACGCATCTTCAGACTAACCATATCGCAATTTTAATTTTATATTAAAAATGAACTTCCACAAAGTTACCGCTGAATCCATAGAAAATATCAAAGAAACTAAAAAATCGTTAGTGAATGTTAATGGTGTACTGCAGCTACATCTTTTTATATTGTTTTAACTCTACAAATGCTTTATTGAATGTTCACTGGAAACCAGTGGGGAAGAGTGCCTGTTAGAAATAGGTAAATGATGTGTATCAAAAAAAAGTACTTAAAGTGCACATTATATTCAATCATGGAATGAATTAATTTTTATTGTTGGTTCAAAATCCGTTTCTCCCTACCTACCTTGAAACCTACCTACAGTTAAACAAATGGCAGTATTTTTTCAAAACTGTTGTGACAAAACAAATATTTAAATTTAAAATAAATATACGATTAATTTTCTAAATTTGACTGCAAATTGATGCAATAATATCTATGTTTAGAACAGGGCTGTGGAGTGGTTGAAATAATGTGATTCCGACTCGGACATTGTTCCACAATCCAAGGACGACTTTGATTTAAAAAGTGTTAATTCTTGGTTTTAACATCCATGGCATACATATATTTATATTGAAATATCAAAAAGGTGATATTGGTAGGCATACATAATGAATCGAGTGCATTGTGATAATGAATCGAGTACATCACCAAGAACACAAGAAAAACACAGAGATAGAAATACTTTGTCTCTCAGATATGTATACAGAAAGCATTCACATTATTAAATTTATATAACACACACAATATTTTTATTTATTCTAAGATATTAAAAAAATGGGATATAATAAAAGATTCCTACTCTCCCAAAATCATAACAACTCCACAGCCCTGGCTTTAAAAGAATCCACCATGTCTCCCAAATGTACAAAAATATTACTCTCCAGTAACTTTGTATTTAAAAAATAATAAAATTAATCAGAGCCCTGGGACATTTGTATTTAGCACTACACCACTGTCTTCGGTAACTTTTGTTAATCTGGAAGCCATAGTGTATTCATGTTGGGGTGTCTTCAGGTGTCTTTTGGCTGAGTTTTTCAAACTACCGTATATTCATAAATATTCTCATTATGTGAACAATGATTGAGACAAGCTATTGACGTGATTTATTTTGTTAATACAGTCGAATAAACGAGTTCCTCATAATGCAAATTTTTCTATCAAAAACAAAATGTTTTGCTTCTATTCAAAAGCCAGAAGAAAAATGAATCCTAAAATAAAATAATACATAGGTATATGCAATTTAATTCTTAAAAAATGCATTAAATGTAGCTGTCTTTTGTGTTGCATTTCTATAAACACAGCATAGACTTAGGCATTGATATTACCTTCCCGCATCAAATAACGCTGCAGTGATGTAATTATATGCCGGGGGGGAGAGGGTGCTGTCGATGATGACAGTGGGCATAGATTACGACTCTTATTGAATTCCAGTTATACAAAAAAATTTAAATTAGATGTTCATCAGGAAATGAAAAGTTATGAAAACCTGCAAGGGAGTTTATAACCATAACTCGTTAAAATATCACTTTGATTTATTTCTTGTATAATGAATCCGGGAAGATGATATCGACTGTGTTTTGGCCAACAGATGTGATCCTCAAAAAATACGAAAATGAGTTAATGATTGGATCTCATTTTAAAGACGACAGAGCATGTCTCGGCCAAATGATATAAATTAGAAAAATAAATTGACCACTTTTTGGAAGGGAAACATCATTTTACATTGGTTTTAGGTTTAAAAATCCTTACCCGGCCACTTGATGTAAGCCACTATCATATCGACACTCCCTACGTATAGTCCCGTATCTGCAAATACGAGAATTAAAGAAGTGCATTTCAAAGAATCATGACGAAACTCACCATGTAATGTTTTCGATAAAAACACTTCTTACGCTCTTCTGAACAATTTCAATTTTGAGAGTTACATCAATTGGCCAACACATCGTCGAATGGTCAAAAAAATAAATATAACTTTTATTAAAAATAAATATCATATTATTTTTGAATACCTTGCTAGCCAACATTTTTATGGTTTCTTTGATCCCTTTAAATCGCTGTGAATTTAACACCCCTAGTTTCAAAACTGAATAATAAATAGTCAAAAAATTTGGCAAAATTGATTATTGATGATTCAAAGTTTTTTACATAATATTCTTTCATATCTATGAAGCTCTTCCCGAGGTTATTGCGAGTGTTTTTATAATTCCAACACATATTTTACCTATCAGCTATTGTCATGTAGGTATTTTGTTGTGATTGCATTGATGCTTATTTTATGGATGTACAAAAATAAAAAAGGTCAATAAATAAACAGAGATGTAACTACATTTTACTTATCCCCGAAAATTTCGTATTTGACCTGGATTTTGAAATAAATGTCTCATTTTTGAAAACGATCTTCGATCATAAAAAAACCAATAATATTGCACATCGTAAAATAATATTAACTTATAATTCATCCCTGTTCTATGAATCATTGATGTAATGGGCCAAAGCCTGCAAAGTTGTTGATTCCAAGCATTTTTTTTAGGCCAAAGCATACTCCAGCACTTCTTAAAACAGTTCTCATCAGAATTGTGCTAAATATAATAATTTGGAATCATGAAAAAATAGTTACTTTCAATTTACAGTTATATTAAACGGTTATACCTCATAAAAAAATAACACTTAATCGCTTTTTAATAGTTCTTCTTTGGCTATCAATAATCATTGATTTTCTGTTACCAAATTTTACAGTACTTTATCATTGACGTATTCTAATATTTACTTTTTAATTTTATAAAAATATGATATTTTACTTCAAAAATGGTACCCTAGGAATCGCTCCCAAAACTTTTAGTCCTAATATGGAACATATGGATTCCTTATGGAGTATTTGAACAGAAGTAGTTTTAATAATAATTGGTTGTTGGTCAACTCTTATAATATGTAGATAGTAAAGATAGCAGGATGTGTTTAAAAAAGTCTACACCCCATTTTCAGGATCCAATAGAGTAATTGGGAAATGATGGAAACATACAATTCCATAATTCAATTGAATAATTGATGTATGAGAATGTTCATTCAGGGATTCGAACAAGTGACTATGTTAACATCACTTTTGAAAGGGTCTAGAGCTAGTTGACTTAATATTTTTCCTCCCTAATTTAAAACTTGTCATTCAATAATGATTATGTGTGGTCAGTTAGTATTCTTTTATTTAAGTTGCAAGTTCAACTCTGGCTAGATAGTAATAATTAAAAAGTAAAAAAAAATAATAAGCAGTCTTCAATACTTTCAATTCATAATAATATAATCAAATTGAACTATTACTAAATAAGCTTTCATAGGCAACGACAAGAATTTGAAAAATTATCAGTGTTTTATAAATAAAAAAATATGAGAAGAAAATTTATTGTTTAGAGATAAAAAATCTGTGTGGGAAAATTTGAGAGTAGAGTAAAACCTTGATACAACGAATTTATTGGTGTCCGTGAATGACTAGCGTATGATCACACAGCTGTGGCAGCTTTAACTTCTGTTGGCCGATGATTTGAAATGCACTAAGCCACATTTTCCATTCATGTATGAAAAATTAACTGGCTTTGTATAATTTAATTTGTCGATGATCTTCTCAATAAATACAAAAGTGCATTCATAAAACCCACATTATTATAAAAAGCACTCTCCCATATATTTCAAAGTTTTTCTGTATTAGAAAACTAAACTTTAGTGCTATTAGTTTTCATAGTTATACTTATTATTTCTTTTCGTTACAATCAATGCTGTGAAGACATAATCAAATCACATGTTTTATTTGTGTATCGACATTGTAAATTACATATTCCACACAAATCTATATAACAGTCAGTGCTGTAGTGGAGAGTGTATGGGTATATATGCCATTAGCTTTCTGCTACATTATTAGAAAATGTTTATACCCTCTGCTTAATAAAATTAAATAAAGATGGTTAATAAAAAAAAATATTCTACCATCAGAAAAAGACATTTTTTCTCGACAAGTTTATCTCCAGCAATTAAAATATTTCAAAATATTTGGCGCATTGGCGATTATTTGTACAGCTTTTTTCTAAGCTGAAAAATTATTTTTAGTTCACTATTGATGACGTTATATTGAGTTGTATTAATATCATAAATATAATATCTATGATAATGAGTCAATGTATTGTATCATCATGCCAATTCAATAATTTTGCATTGTAAATTATCCCACTTTGAAATTAGAAATAGCCCAAATGCTTTACTTTTGTTTTATCAATTTGAAATGATAATTTATAAGTCAAGTGTGCCACTATGTTTTATTTCAAAAATATAATATTGATGAATTCGAAGAAGTTTTTACTCACTGAGATGAAACGTTTAAAAATGTAGAGCAGAATAACAATAGATGAGGAATGCGATAATAATTAAGAAAATGATTGTGCCAACTTGTTTAAGGGTAGATTATTTAAATTGAACAAAATTTTCGATATCATAAGATGGACGTGTTCATGGATTGTTACTTTGATGAGATCTTCCAGAATCTAGACAGAGATTGCTTATTTTCTAGACAAAAAAGAAGAGATTTAGTGCAATATTTTTGGACCGTTATTGCGGGATGTGCAAAAGGTGCTTATTCATTCATGTCAAAGCTTTTTTTTGATGGTGTTAATGGGTCCATATTATGGAGTATGTCACCATTTGAGTATTTTAAAAAGATAGTTGTAATGTTTTTGACTAAAGTTATACTACTTTTAAGTATGTATAATATTTCATACTGTTCCAAAAAAAGGACTGGACAGTTACCCTTACACACTTGAATCCAAATTATCTTGTGGCTACACTCTGGCAGTCGACAAATAGTTGTGATACTAAAGTATGCGATTGCTTCTGAAACAAAAATTATCATAATTTATGGATCATAATTACAATAACTAGAATATTATTATGAGAACCGGCATAAAAAAACGTTAACATTAAAATCTTAACCAAAGTGGAATATTTTTTAAAAATTTCAGGTGGGAACGAAGGGTGCGACTATGAATCATCTTGTCGACATTTTGTATTAGCAGCACTGCGTTTCCATGAGTCGTCACGGGCAGCAAATGGAAATGTCTGCCTCATGGGGAAATACCATAATGTTCTGTATGTCACAGCAAAGTTGGCTTTTGACTGGAGTCTTCAGGATAATTATACTGTTGCAAGGTTACTTGATGAGATTTATGCATGTGAAAAAACATTTGAGAGACTCTTTTTGGGTGAGCTTGATCTTAAAATAAAATTAAGAATATTTTCGTATATTTTATCTCTTTAATTAAGCAATATTTAGACATATTTAAATGATCTAAATTGACTAGAAAGTAGCAAAAACTTTTTAGTTGCTACTGTTAGCTTATTTATGCCAAAACAATTTTATTTTTTCAATATCTTAAGGAAGTAGCAGATTTGTATATGATCTATTCATACAGTTAGTACTTAATTTGTGTGTTCTAAAACTATCTATTGATAAAATGTATAACATGTAATCATTCATACTTACGTATTAGCTGGAATTTGCCAGGTTTATCATAAATTTTAATAGACACAAAAGAGTCTATAGGTAATTGGAACCTCGAAATTTATCAATGCATATACTTTTTTCTAAATCATTAATGATATCATTTTTATTCACTGATTTGTCATCAAACATAGTAAAAAATATCCATGTCCATAATTTTAGGTGCTATATTTGGTATGACTGCACCACATTTCATTGCTGGCTGGAAGTCTGACTTTAAAGATAAAGAAGAAAACGTTCATGCCTTGGTTTATTTCTTGGATCACGCTACAAATGCTGGCTTGGAATACAATGATGGCAACACAGTTCATCGTTTTATCGATGTACCTCTCGAGAGTTGCGGACGATCTCCACCAGTACGTGTTGTTGTACAGTTTGGCGCTTCTGAAATGCTTATGATATTGCTGCGGTTTGGAGCTCGTCTTAATTCAGAAAATACATCTACAAACCCAATCGAAACTATTTTAGATAGGTTAAAAGAATCTGATAGAAAATATCCCTACGAATTAGTCAGTTGTTTGAAAATTGTACTACGAGCAATCCCTACTGTAAAACTAACAGTGGATATGAAACAATATAAAGATTTCGATTATCCCATTGACTACAATTACCAAAGGAAAACAATTTTGGAGCGTTATCCATATATTCTTACTGATCACCTGGTACCTTCTTCAAGATGTGGACTACGACCCAGTGAACTGAAACATCTTTGCCGTTGCGTTGTAAGGGAACAACTTTGGCAAAATTTCGAATTACCATTTGGAATTAGAAAACTCCCAGTTCCTGAAATCATGCATAAATATTTGGATCTCTGTGAAGACTGACAAAATTTTTATAAAAATATATGAGCTTTTAGCTTTACTGTGTATCTTATTATCTATTTATTTAAAATCAACCCTAGCATTGATTATTTTAATAATGTTATTAAAAAATTACTGTTCTTGAATGAATACAAAAAATATACATAAAGAAATCTTTACATGATAAAAACTCGGTGTTTTCTTATCTAAACAAAATTAACACTTACATATAGGAGAAGGAATCCACAAAATTGTACTGATGATTTATGATTTGATAATTATTTTTGATTAAGTAAAGAATGCTTGAATAAGCTTTTTTTATCATCTGTTATAACATGAGTATTTTTGTTTTTAATTAATAATAAAATAAATACATATTTTAGTTTCAATGCCAATTTATTAGAATTATTTTGCTTGTCTATTGAAAAATTTCATCATGTTTGTGTAAAGCGAATAAAGCCGGCCCTCCACAGTGAGCGAAGAGGCATGAGCTAAGCGAAATGAGTTATGCGATGTAATAATATCGTACAATCTTTTCGCTCGTGGTGAAGACGTAACAATGAAAAAGATCCTTAGCTTAGCTCAGGTGGAGACCATAAAATTGACCAGAACCCGCGGCTTTAGATCGCTTTGCCAGGGACTACCACCCGGGACAACTGCTCAAATGACGTCACCTGATTAGGATATGTTGCCAGCGACATGTGTTTTGGGAAGTGAAGAAATAAACGAGTCTAGGGTGATTAATTGTTAAGAGTTTTTCATTTTGAACACAGTTATAGAGATTCGAAAATTCGGAAAATATCGCGAATTTTCATATAATCTGTATTACATGTAGTGATACGAGGCCGGGTTAAAAAAGGAACGGTACCATCCAAAAAATCTCGTAAAAATGAAATCACATAAAAAGAGGACTGGGTGTACCTATACACATTCCAATTGAAGCAATAATGAACACAAAATAAATTTTAAATATACAATTCTAAATATGAAATTATATTTAATGACCAATCCTGGGATTAAGAAATTCTGATTTCTGAAATCTTGGGATCAAAAAAAGTATCCAGGATTTGTTGCCCTAACTGGAATAACATAACAAAGTCATCAATTTTACTTTTATATAAAAAATCCACATTATTATGTCATAGTTAAATACAAATTAAATTTGAAGCCATGTGAACTGTTATCTTAATTGGTGTCGACATAGAAAATAAAAGATAAATATTTGAAATTGTAATGTACAAATAGTCACTTCTTTCATAAGATGCTTTGATATCAAAGACAAAGTTCTCTATATCAAAGACTAAGTAGAGTTCTCTATGCAAAGAGTATTCTATATTTGGTCATACTCTATTGTCAAAATGATAGCCATTTCATCATCGCGCGAATAAATCTTTCTTGTAAATTAATAATATTGCAGAGTTTTAAGCTTTTTTGAATATCGAAAATGTCTAAGTTTAATTTTATGACGCCTACTAGTACAGCTGCACCAGGAGGCTTTGCCTTTGGTGCCAATAAGTAAGTTTACATTATTCATAACCTTTAACTGTCAACTTTTAAACCATTCTGCATTTTGAATTATCACAAAAAGAATATTCATTTGTTTTCCTATATTCAAAGGATATTACCTACTTTCTACATATTTGCTTATTCGTCAATCATCAAAAAAATTGAGCAAGTGATACTCTTGAAGAAATAACTAATGGATATAGTTTAAATGACAACAGAATAACACAAATCATTAATCCAATTTTAAAGTTCATAGGCCATAGCAATTTGGATTGAATATTTAAACAAGTATTCACATCCGATAATATTCCACTGAATTAAAAAATAAATAGGAAAATTATTGAATATAAATTCTTTACAAATATGATATTCATCCGTACCCTTTTCAGTGCGAATTTTAAATTCTTGTGAATTCAATTTAGGGTAAATGTTCGTATTGGTGGACGTTGTCTAAAAATGCATTCTTTTCATCAAAAAGCAAGCCAAATGAATTGTTATAGGGTAAAACAGTCTTTTATGTAGCTAAATATATGGAATATATTCAATAACGACTAAAGGAAACATTATAACAGCGGTTTATCGCATAATAGTTGTGCATGTCAAACTTTCTTATTTCGACCATATTGAAAAAAAAAGTCAGCAGTGCCAACCTATAAACCTAACATATTCATGTGTTTGTCGAACACATGAATATGGTCGATAATAAGAAAGTTTGACATGCACAACTATTATACAATAAACCGCTGTTATAATGTTTCCTTTCGTCGTTATTGAATGCGAAGGAAATGTGATTATAGAGGGGCGGGGAGTGAAAATCGTGTGACATCATATATGGACGCCCTTTTAACTATGGTGTAAAAAGTTCTCAAAAGGCTGCGCTTTGCGCAAGTATTTTCAGAAGCATTCCATCTACTTACATATATCTCACGGCTGGTGTGCAGTTATTAATTTTGTGAGATTATATCATAAACCTGCAAAACTTTTAGCCTCTGCAGCCTGTGAACAATTGGAAAATGGATAAATTGTCCTTACTGCTATATAGGCTGTGCATCACTGATCTTAAGCTATCCCTGACAACACAATGAAATTGTTACAAGTTGTTTTGTTTTTACTTTCAGACCTGCTACCACAGGGTTTGGTCTAAGTGCCTCCCCTTCCGGCGGAGGTCTTACATTTGGCACCCCGGCAACCTCAGCTTCAAGTTTTGGATCTAGTTTTGGAGCTGCAGCTCCGACGAGTTTCGGGGCACCCTCAGGATTTGGTTTCGGGGCCGCTACCACTAGTGCACCTGCCACTGGTAATATGTGCCCCTAATTATTGTAACTCTCCATTCTCTCAGATTAGGTTCAAATTGTCTTCAATTTACTATTGGCTGTATTTTACTAGAGTATTAAGGCCCACCATCTGACCTTTGACGGCATAGTGTTTTGGTGTGAAACGTTTTAATATTTAACACAAAATTCCTTTCAAACGTTTTGCAAGTGGCTTGAAACTCTGTTCATCACAGAACTTAGATATCAAACTAAACGTCAAAAAGAATCTCACGTAGGTATAGCAAAACAGAAATCCTCAAATCGTCTACGAACTGTCATATATGTGAAGAAGAACATAACTAAAGTAATTATCTTGGGAAGGTACCATGTTAAGTCCGATAGTATTTGTATTTACTCCTAACATTTTGAAACCGTTATTCTTAATGGTTCTAAACAAACATAGGGAATATAATTTAAATGATCAAATATGATGGGGACTTTACTTTATCATATTCTACTTTTGAGATTAATCAGCAAAAGCTTAATTCAATAAAGTTAATAACAATAATTTACTGTTGTCAGATATTGAAGTCTTAATTCAGATTTTATGGATAGAAGGACAGAGATTAAGTGTAGGAGGATGTTATGCCTCGTTTTTTAAAGTATACGTATGTTATCCATTGAATACAAAACCTTACCCTTATTCAGATTTGGGCTCCAGGTTAGAAGCACACGAGCATTATCCGCTGTCAGCAATGGTTTTTCACTTTGGCCGTAAATGATATTTTTTTTAATGTCATTTTCTATTTCAGGTCTGAACTTTGGCGGAAATACGGTGGCTGCTCCGGCCGGTGGGCTAAATTTCGGTGCCCCAGCCACCGGTGGTCTAAATTTTGGTGCCCCTGCACAGGGCGGACTCAATTTCGGAGCTCCGGCAGCCGGCGGTCTCAACTTCGGTGGTCAGCAACAGCCTGCTCAAGGGTTGGGCGGTTTCAATTTTGGCGGTGCCACTGCCACCACATCCGCAGCTGCCTCATCATTAGTGAGTATAATTACACTGACTTAATTTACACTTAGCTCAGATTTTAAAAACAATTTTTATTAATTTATTTCAAAAACAATTCCAGTCTTTTCCATTTGGAGGTGGCCTAATTAATACTCCGGCGACTGCTGCTCAAGGATTTGGATTGGGAACATCAACATCTGGATTATTTGGTAAGATTATCACTATTTATCTTCGTGCTTTATAGAAACCTTTTTTTTTTCGCTACACCGAGATCTCAACTCACGGAAGCTTTCCTTTACACACAACTCGTTCTAAATAGTATGCTCTCGATTGACCTCCACATACATATGGGCTATGAATTGATTCCCTCCATTCAAGACCTCTGACATATCTGGTGCTAGAAGGATTACTGCGTGAAAATTTGCAGTCGACACTATACTATACCAAACATGTCCATTCATCTCCCGACCTCGACATTCCTTTTTTACGATGTCTGCTCCCAATGTAGATAGAGCATATTATGAGCATCTCAACAGAACTTGTTTTTATGACAACTGATAGTAAGTCAATCGCTTAACCTTTGGTGTTGGCTTGTCACTTTCTTCCCAAGGTGTACGGAGAGTACGAAAACAAATTATCAATTGAAAACTATGTGCGAGAGTCTGCATTGCATTTATTAAAATGATCTGCATTGGGACTGAAAAATTATTTAAATGTTTAGAACACTTCAACATTTCCTTTTTTGGTTTATTGAGACTTTGTACACTTCCATGTATTTTGTCACTAACGACCCGGGTTTCGCCTTTCGGCATCTTCAGTCATTCGAGCGCACGGATGCCTGAAGATGCCCAAAGGCGAAACCCGAGTTGTTAGTGACAAAATACATGGAAGTGTACAAAATCTCAATAATCCAAATTTGAAAATGAAATTCCATCAAGCACCCTCAGTCGATGTCTTAAATTATAAAAATTTCCTTTTTTAATAACTGTTTTCTTATCCTATTTAGATATCAATTCTCCTGCTGTTCCATTCCACACTCCTGAAAAACACTGCAACCTCACCCAAATATATCCAGCTCAGAATCTTTTACCAAACCCTTTTCCTTTAATCAGGCTACAGATGGGATGTGATCCTAGTGTGGATTATAAAATGATGAATCTTAGTCGAAATAGCCTTCCATGCATTGTTTCCACCAACTTTAATCAAGCCAACAATCAGACTATGCCAGTCCAAAATACAATATGCCATCTAAATCCTAATGCTTTCAATATATCAAGACCCGATACAATCTCGCTTTCTAACCATATCGTACCAGTTTTGACACCTACTTTTATGCACAATAACCAAAGAACACCCGCCCCTGACAATCGATTACCGTTTGTTCCGTATCAGTATTTGCATAATTTAACTGGAAATGTTCCACTGCCGAAGGTAGAAACATTGAATGAACGAATTGATGCAGTGCACCTAAGATCAGCTACTCCGTTATATAGAACATTGAGTCCGCGGGGTAAGATTATTAATAACTTCACATGAATGTAATTATAGTTTTAAAAATGTTAAATATTCATCTCCATTCAATTGAATAGAATGTCATTCAATTTTTAACCTTCTCCTGGATTCAAGATCGATAAATATAGATATACATTACACTCTTACTATCGGTAGCTTAATGATTTGTTAGTAGTGCTGGAGCCACAAGGATGTAAACACAGCAGTGATCAAGTTAATTACCAATTATCATAAAATAAAGAGTCTGCTCTATTTCAGTAGTTAAAAGTACTTTAATGCTTTTTAATACATACAACAAAATCAGTTTTGTTTCAAAATCAAAAATGAAGATTTGTTTGTTTGTCCTCTATGCATTCCTTTACCATTCATCCGATTTCGATGAAACTTTGGTGAGCTGTTGTACGTACACCCGTGAAGGTTTCTGATGAAAAAAATTGAAATCTAAAAAAGAATCAATTACGTACAACTGGAAACATCTCTGAACCAGACGGAAAACAAAAAATATGGAAACAAAAACATACGTTATTTGAAAAAATATAAATGAATCGGGCTTTTTTCGGGCTTAGAAAAATAAATCTTGGTTTCGGGTTGAGTCTGGGTAACAAGTATGATATTGAGACTCGAGCTGGGCCGGGCTGGGCCTGAAGATGACGGGCTCGGACCGGGTAATTTTATGAAATCTCAGCCCATACATTCCTCTAATCCACAGCACTTCAATAAACAAAATTAAAACACAAACCTTTTCTTTCTTTGAAAGGACTCGCTAGTATCTGTATAAATTGTTAGGATAAAGAATATTCTCTCTTCTCGGCTCCATTGATCAAATAATTCCTACCTTTTTGGATTATTGAGATTTTGTACACTTCCATGTATTTTGTCACTAACGACCCAGGTTTCGCCTTTCGGCATCTTCAGGCATTCGAGTGCACGAATGGACTCTAACTGACAGACAGTAAACAGTGTCTAACGTTTATATAGAAGATACAAATACGACAAATATTATTTGTGAGGTAAAATATTATACGTCTGGGAGCCACACTGATACCTGAGTCAATATTTCGAGAATCGTCTTAATCCTTATTTTGTAAACAACACATTAACAGAGTGGCGAATTGCCGCTTTCCAACTACTTTTAGAATTACCAGTGATTTTACAATTATAATAGCATTGTGGGTTTCGACGGGATGCAATTCAACGAAAGGGTAAATATATACAATCATTCCACATTTAATGACATCTGTTAGGTGTTTCAACGTATAGGATACAATCAATCAATAGATCAATAATCAATAGAGCCCAGTTAAATTCCTTGCCAATTCGGAATGAGCAGCTGAACCTTCCAAATTCTCTGTTATTGTATCCTATACGTTGAAACACCTAACAGATGTCATTAAATGTGGAATGATTGTATATATTTACCCTTTCGTTGAATTGCATCCCGTCAAAACCCACAATGCTATTATAATTGTAAAATCACTGGTAATTCTAAAAGTAGTTGGAAAGCGACAATTCGCCACTCTGTTGTTTACAAAATAAGGATTAAAGCGATTCTCGAAATATTGACTCTCAGGTATCAGTGTGGCTCCCAGACGTATAAAATTTTACGTCGTAAATAATATTTGTCGTATTTGTATCTTCTATATAAACGTTAGACACTGTTTACTGTCTGTCAGTTCGAGTCCATTCGTGCGCTCGAATGCCTGAAGATGCCGAAAGGTGAAACCTGGGTCGTTAGTGACAAAATACATGGAAGTGTACAAAATCTCAATAATCCAAATTTGATATTGAAATTCCATCAAGCACCCTCAGTCGATGTCTTAAAATTCCTACCTTCTTTTCCACAAAACACTTCTTTCAGCTTTAGAGGGAACGGTTATATCCACATAAATTTGTCGTCCAAAACTTCAGCATCACCGAAAAATAGTCATTGTGAAGAAAATATTTTCTTAAGGAGAACACTGATTGGTAAAATAGCTACATTGTATGTCGCTACAACTGACGTCACCATAGGCGATTTTAATGTGAATAATTAGTGTGCTTTGGCTATAAATTTGATCTTGTTATTCGTGTGGGATTTAAAGATTTATTTTACAGGAAAACCAGCCACAACTCTCGGCGGTTTACCGGACTTAAAACCGTCTGCTACTGGTTAGTATTTTTTAATATAACTTTATTAATAGGTATATATTGTGTAATAATCATAAGAAAAATTTCTGTTTAAAGATATAAACATACTTCTAGGGAAGTAGATCTATATTTTGTTGTA
Organism: Himalopsyche phryganea; assembly: GCA_022494535.1. NCBI lineage: Eukaryota > Metazoa > Arthropoda > Insecta > Trichoptera > Rhyacophilidae > Himalopsyche > Himalopsyche phryganea. The sequence continues at coordinate 1,499,386 of JAGVSL010000024.1, forward strand.
TATTTCTCAGAAAAATTTAAATAGAAATTAATAAGCATTTATCTGTGTTAGAAACTAATAATTTATTTATTTTCAGTTTCTCTCGGCCTCGGTGGCTTAGACTCGTCAGTTGTGAGCGGTGGCCTACCAGGATCAAATATTACCGGAGCAGGAATCTCTTCGTCGTCGGGGAATGCAGCTTCATCTCAAACCGGTGGACCGGATCCTAAATCTGTCGCCCTTCCTAACGATCTTTTAACTGTTGTAGAGGCATTTAAAACTAATGTGAGGCAGAGAAAACAAACGAGCTCTGATATTGCTAGAAATTCTATCCGTCCATTGAATAAGGTAAATACAAAGACCAATATGCATTGGTCCTTTGGTTATTCAACTTTTCCCTTTACAATTTAACAGCAGATAAGTTAAAAATATCTATAATACATTTGTCTTTAACTATAATATAATAGAATATGCGAGTATGATTCTAAAAGATAATATTTATACAAAAGTGTGACATGTTTTTGTGGAAAGAAAAACCTTTTTAATATTTGTTCTTAATGCAGGTATTTACTTTATTTCATAATTGGTCAAATAATATTTTCTTCTCATACAATACTATTTGTTTACATGAAAATACTTTATTCAGGTGGCCGGTGAGGCTGATTCACTGCTGCGAGAATGCTCAGAACTGAGTGCTCTTCTTGCACAAAGGAGAAGAACTGCTACAGGTCTTCGAAGCCGAGCAGCGGCATCACTCTCCGCAGCGGAAAGAGCGCATCGAGCTTTCGAAACCCCATATGGTACGTATGATAAGTTTGATTAATAATAATCATCTCTCAACATTTATAAAGTAGTAAAATCAGAATACAAGCTTTCTTGAGTACTTACAGTTTTAGACCTACTACAGCCATCTCTCAGTCTGAATTCATTTATAAATAATAATTGAACACCGATCTTAGGAGTACTTTGTTCCTAAATTTTTGTAATAATAATAGCAAAATGCATTTTTCAAATTTTAAGTACGGAGCATTTTTCCAATATGCCTATGATTTCTAAAAATACAAAAATTTCCGCATTACTTATTAGGTTCATGTGGAAAAGTCGGTATTCTTGACAAATTTTAAAGATTATTTTCTATCATATTCAGGTGTCGAATATGAGAGCAGTGATGCGGTAGCATGGATTACTGAAGTGGTTGCAGAAGGAGAATCGACGCTTCGTTTGCTGAGACGTCAGTTAGAGGCTGCACAACGGCAACTCGGTGCCCCATCGAAGCCTGTTACTGACCAAGAATTAGGTAAGAGCTATGAATTCAATGAAGTCATATCAATTAAATACATTCAAATATGTTTAATTGATATAACCTCAGTACTACAACTGGAAAACTTAGATTTCGTCATTGTTAGGAAATTTAATGGTTCTGCCATTTTTAATTCATGATTGAGTTTTACCTAATATTATAAGTCTCCTAGACTAATTTTTATATCAAACTTGGAATCGTTCCCACTGTTGTATGTAATATGTTTAAAGTGACAACTATTTAAAAAAAATGTATCCAATCCAACAAACATTTCAAGAATAACAAGTTGTGTCATTATTTCTAAATATTTATGTTGTCAAATTCTTCGCATGTCCTCAACAGCTTTAGGAATGCGTCGAATCCACGAATCGTTTGTGGCGGTGGCAGGACGTCTGCAGGCCGTTCATCAACTGGTAGAGGCTCAAAAGGCACAATATCTCTCGCTGAGGCGCAACGTGCTCAAGGATCCGACGGATGTGTTCGCTGACAAGGGTGGCAGCGGAGGAAACGCCAACGCCACTACTTTATGCTTGGATTGGATGGGAAAAAGTTCAAACGGTGTTGCTGGATTATCACAACTTCCCAGTGCGGTCGTGGCCGATCCGATGATGGCTCTAGGTAAATAAACAACATTGTTATTTTGAGCACGGTTGAAATCCACAGTTTCCTGCTCGCTTTACAAGTTAAATGAAATATCTAACTTACTATTGCTTTTAACGACCAGTTTGCATATATTAACATTGTTTAAATATTTATTGTAATGTGGTTTTTGGTGGTTTTGTCTGTCATTTGTCCCTTACAAAGGCGTGAATTGGTTGATGTAGGCTTGCCGCAGAACAAGAGTCGTCAGCTGAGCGCGGGTCCCAATCCGTTCACATACCTCGATCCCCCGGGATTCAGCGGGCTGCCTCTAGGATTCTCGGGAAAGCCGGGAGCCGCAGGGTCTGCCACTGCGACTACTCTTGGTAATTATCAAATTAATATAATAAATGACAAAATATTGCATGAACATACTCGGTTCTGTCTCAGCAATAGACGTGTTTGGAAAAACTTATTGTTATTCTTTTTACCCGTAGGTAACACATCGTGGGGTATGTCGTCAAACACAAGTGGCGGTATAGGCATGACTAATATGATGGGCGGACTTCAGTCTCCGTTGTCTGCGGGGGGTGGCTTGTCAGGGTTGGCTAGCAATGATCCGATCGGGTTCGCTCTACAAAAACCGCCAGCAGGAAACAAGAGAGGAAAACACTGATACTCGGATTCGTTCAGCCGAAGATTCCGGTGATCGGTTGAAGAAACAATACAGAGTGCCACGATAAAGATTTTCCTTAGCCGCTCTTGCGACATTATAAACTATCTGGTGTTGAGAATGAGCTGGAATATTTCCGGTGTAACGTGTAGGTGTTATGGACAAATTATTGCATTAGCAACATTCTCTTGAGAATTGAACAATTGACTGAATCATAGTTAACCTGCTGTTAAATTATAAGTCATATATTGAGTGTAAAATTTGTGTTTATTTGTTAGTAATACAGCATCCAAAATATTTCTTGTTGAATGTTAAGTCGACATTCGTTAACAATGCTCTGTGCATAATCAGCACACGATCACACAGCTGCAGTAGTATTAACGCGTATCGAAGATTAGACGTGTGGTTTGTCACACCCCAACCAAACATCTTGCATCCATCATTATTTTTTAGAAAACATAATATTTTTAAACCATTTAACCGAACCAGCCTTGCGTATTCTGAATAAAAAAAACATTCAGAAAACCTACTTTATTATATAACAGATGACTCCTCGTCCTTATTAGTCTGTTGAATCAAAGTTTTATTGTATGTGTATAAAATAACGAAAATAACTATGCAACCCATCTCTCGATTTTTGCAGTTAATTTATTGCGGCATATTAGTTTTTCTATAATTTCTATTTCATAAATACAATATTATTGTCGTTTTAACCACTAGCCCACCACATCAAATTGCAGTCATTTATATAATCATCATCATCTAAATTAGTGCTCTGCAACCGAGTAAATCGAGGAATGAGTGTATTCTGCATTTTATTTGAAGAGTTTTTAACTAATGCTTTTAGTTTAAAATGCTTACTGGTTAAATGAGACCATTCTTGATGTCTAAATGAAATTTGGAATATTTACTTATTCATGGTTGTTTTCAGTATACATATTGTAATACCCTTCCACCTGAGGGGATTATCAGTAAACAATATTAAATTCATTATGTAAATTTTAGTTATAAATGACTCCTATATATATTACTTAATCCTATTGATTTATATTTGTGCCTTATATTATCAACAATTAGATTTTAAATTTCAACCCAACGAAAGAAACCTAATATTTCTGCTGCATATCTAGTATAAAAGTTATGACCAACTGCTGTAAATTGTGCACACCTAAAATGTGTAAGCTTTATTTAGCCCGAAAGTTTCTGCTGAAATGGATGACCTAGCAGACCAAAATGAATAAAATTTTGTGCATATTAAATTTAATATTTTAAATAATTTCGATTGAGTCTGGAGATGCTTCTCAAAGAGGAGAAATATGTGTCGCACTTAAATATAGAACCAGTGGGAAAATAAAGTTATTCTAACATATTTGATTGTATTTGAGTTAACGACACTCAACAAGAATTTCTTATGTGGTATGAATTGTATTATTTATGAATATTGTATGATATTAATCTTTTTCCTGTCTGTTCAGTATATATCATATATGCAGGGTCAGTTTTCAACTGCTTACGTCCATCCATTTATGTGATATATATATATATATGGTTATCAGACAAGACAAATTGCACCACCAACGAACAAAGCAATAACCCATTTTTGTTCATTTTGCAAGACAGGTAAAAAAATATGATTTACTAATAATGTACTTTTATCAATGTATATGATTTCTAAGCATTCTATGTTAGTATCTTTCATGCTTGCATTTCATTTTCCTGCAAAATGACCGAAAGTATGTTACTGCTTTGTTCGTTAGAAGTGTCGAAATGCACACATGAAAAATGGACCTTTAAAATCACAGATTACTAACATCACTTAAAATTATTTTTATATACATTTGTTGCAATTGGCAATATGGATAAACTGAAAATTATTATATCTTGTTTTCGTGCTGATAACTTTAAAAAATAATTACTGAATTTTGAAAAAGAAATAATATAATTAACAGCCATTCTTGAACACCGATGATATTTGTTTACTTCTTCGATTTATGTTTGTGGAAAGGGTTAAATTAGGTGTTATTTCATTTTGTTAGCAAATTTCTAAAGGTCTAATCTTTTTTGTGTCAAACTAAAATGTTTATAAAGATAGAATATGTCGGTAAATGAATTATGTTCCACGTTGCTTTCTTCTCAATTAGCCAGTGTAACCACTAAAATATTTTTGCTTTGTTAATCATTCATCTTCCCTATGTTATGTGTCTAATTTTTAAAGAAATCTTATATTGTATCCTTGTAACTTTGACGACAAACGTTATACCCGTAAATAAAAATTACTTTTTTTTAATAAAACATCTTTTATTCACTATATTACATATTATTTGTATATTACATGTAATTCCCTGACTTGTGATAATAAAAACAAAAAATATAATAAGAATTTATTCGTTAATTTCATGTGTGCAATGTTTTTAGGTGCAATGGGAAAAGGCACAATAACAAATACACAAGAGCTCAGGTTAATTCTACTTAAAATAATGAATTATTTTATTTTTATGAATTATTTTGAAATATACAAAATTTTTGATATGAATGTGAAATAACATTTAGAAATCTGTTTCGATTTGTGGAAACTAATTTATTGTGAAAAATCAAAATTAGGCAACACTCAATAAACTTCTGTTAAAACAAGTATTTACAGTTATTATTTTATAAAAATCACATTTAGATTATTATTTTTTCATCAATCAATTTTTTAGAGAACATTGAAATAGAATAATTAATTATAAGCGGGCAAAAATATTATTTGACATGTGAAGTAAGTTGAATCTTTCAGAATGACACATTGATATATCACGTTTTATTCATGGGATAGTGAACAATAGTTTCTTAGCATGAGGCATTGCGCGGACTAAGGAATATTTGTACCTAGGGCGAACAAATTAATTTATCATTTTTTAAAACATTCATGATGCATTATAAAAATAAACAATCTGATCAACCAATCTAAATTAACAGAAAATTGATTGAAGCACTGGTTATTGTTTAGGAAGCTGTGATCTGTTATGTCATTGACATGTCTTCAAAATGTTATTTCAATAAACGCAGTCATAATACTGTTTTTGAGATTGATATTTGTTTTGCCATTGGTGGTAATTGAATATTTTAATCATTTGATTTAAAAAGATGCATATGAATATTGGTAATATAAAATCTTTGTAATGGCACCCCCACACCCCAATCTCGGAACCCAAACCCACCTTCAGTCTACTAGCGAGATAAGATGAATATTATTATATTGAAAATACAAAAAAATCTTTGGGTGACAACATTCCATTCACTTTAAGTTTTACAAATATAAAATGCGATATTTATTATTGTATAATTATAATCAATTCAAAACTTATTGTTAATGATTAATAATTTTATTAGATCTAGCAACGACTAAGATATATTCACCAGGAGATTGATGCGATACTCGACCTTTTGTGACTGGAGGTCGCTGATTGAGAGGAAGTCTAGAAGGCGACATGATTCAATAAAAAAATGGGTAAAATCGGTACACTGTATTACATTTTATTTCATAATTATAATCAAACATAATTTGAAAGGTCAACAAAGTAAGTATCGCCCGATCTATTATGGAATCCTGAACATATTTATATCTAACTATATATGAAAAAAAATTCTTAATGTAAATTACACATCACAATTTAACTCTGACGTTTATTAAAAATCCACAACACAACTACGTATATATATATTTTAAAAAATAAAACACAATTCGTTTGTACTACTTCCACATATTTATAATGATCAGGACCGGTTTCGCTCATCACGAGTGTGTTTTATTTTTTAAAATATAATGTCTTTCCACCAAGAATTGACAGTTAACACCTTAAAAGTGATGTATATATATATTTAAATCACATCTATTAGTCTAGTAGTTAAAAAAATATTTAACATAGTTTATGTTGTATTGTGTGAATAAAAATACTAAAGCCCAACACAAGAAATCCAATTTTCAATACAAAATAAAATTTAATCTTGACGATAGTTATAAATGGCGAATAAGCCTTTCCGAGTATAATCATAATGGTGTAACAGAAATCAAAAACTATGATATGGATATTTAAATTTTTAAATTTCTAAAATGTGTTATATTATTAAAATAATTAAAACTTAACGCTCAGCAAAGTATAATAGTACTTATTGAAACTACAAACATTGCACTCTGGACTTCTGGACTTCTATTTATTGTGATACAAAGTTCACAAAATGTGATTTCCTGAATTGGTCTCTGCATAATCTGACAGTTTCACATTTACTAGTAAGGCCAATAATATTACTTTTAATGAGAGCACCGTTATGGGATGTAACGTGATATGTTGAAGTATTTCTCGCAATGCTATGTGGCGCCAACTTGAAGTATCGGAATCGTAAGCAGAAATGCATCTTGGACGTATGTGGTTCCTTTCCCAGCCTGAAAAATAAATGCAAGCAGCTATATGTAGACTGTCTTAACCTTTTGAGCTCCAGACCGCTGACCTATCGGTGCACTAAAACTGTACCAGAAAGTCTCACAGAGCCAATATATTGGCACAAACTTTTTTGTATACATTCTGGAGCTAAGAGTCGAGGTACGTTGCTGTGACTTTTAAATGTCACTTTATTAAATTTTTTAACAGTTACATATTTTCAAAGAAAACAGGTCATGTTAGTGGAAATATGTATAGTATATTTCTCTAACTGGCATTCAATTCTGCCAGGCCTGTGACCGAGTGGACAACTTTATGCTTTTCTGTTGTAGTGCCTAGACTTCAAATCCCAGTGCTGTTACTTTCATAAATTTTGAATTAATGGCTTCGTGTTAGAAGGCATGGATTTTTGTGATGCCTAAAATTTCCTCCAACCCATCTAATTCTAGAAACGGAGCATAGCTATCGCGATTAGCTAGCTACTAGTCCTGCCCGAGCCCCATCCTACTTACTTTCCTTACATTCTCAAAAAAAAGTTGAGATTGAGCGACTTAATAACGGGTAGTTCTCGTAACAGTTTCTGGTTGAGATGCCTCTTTAGAAGTCCATATGCTCCACATTGGGAGCGGACATGGTAAAAAAAACCTTAAATTTAGACAAGCCTTTTTTAGTCAACGTAGTGGAACATCATCTAGTATTTATTTATGCATTGACTTTTATACTCACTTCTAAAAATACGGTAGTGATGATTTCATTTATTTTCTCCGGTTTGTCACACAGTTTTGCAATCTTGTAAAGCTTTTGGGAATACGCCGCTGCCACATCTCCGATATAGGACGATAGAGTAGATGTCAAACTAAAAAAAATCAGGTTATTTATCACAGTATTACAGCCTATAGATGTTAACCCTAATCGTCCAGGAAGCTGAAAACCCACTAGTCGAAAGAAGAGGCTCTTCAAAAGCATTATAAACACATCATGAGTTCCACGCCTTTCCATGACCACTGGCGTAACAAGAAGCCATCTGGTTTGTTCCCAAATCTCTGAATTACTTACAGAGTAAAACCACCTCAAACCCAATATCTACTACAGTTTTTCTGAGTCTTTCTCAGGTGCAATGATTCACTGGTAGAATGTAAACATAGAATAAACGGCATTTTGTTTTGACTGAGTACATCTGTGTATCAGATAGTCCACGTTGAATAGAAGCTCCTTCTTTGTACAGCCATTTTCCAGGATGCGTACTCCAAGGTACCTGACACTGTCACAGCTAGTTACCAATGCGCCAGATATTCATAAAATCATTTGAGATAAACTAAGGAAAACTTTAACAGACATTCAAGGTTAATTTGAGGAGAAAAGACGTCACAGAACCCTTTTCTAAGATACCAAAATTTGAATTAAAAAAAACTAAGACTTACAACTGGAACTTTCAATTTTTATGAGCAAAACAAATGCTTTATCTGGGAAAATAGAGCATCAAGATGTTACTGTAATTACTTTTAAATAAAAAAAAAAGATTTCTGAAATGTCTCTCCAGGGATAACATATAATAAATAAATTCTTTCCGTACTGCGTGAGACCATCTGCCTCGTCAGCTGTAGACCTCCGCTCTCTAACAGCCAGCAATGCGGTAGACTTGTGCAAGATTTGCACTGACAATGCCGAACACAGCGCCAAGTTGGAAATGGCTGAAAGGCCGACCTTTTCAGCTTGTTCTTCGAAATCAATAGTTTTACTTGAATCATCTGAGGCCTGCTCATCCGTAACATCTTTGCGTACATCTTCACACGATCTAAAAAATATAACATTGAATAAGGAAAATTGACAATTAATATGCTGAATGTTCTTAAAAGAAAGAAAGATTACTTTTCACTTACGTTACAAGGGCTTCAAAAGTCAATTTTACTCCCATTTCTTTAGTGACTTCCGTAAGTCTATCATTAAAAATGTTGGCATTTAGTTTTTCTTCTCCATCATTAGTCTGGTCATCGTCTTCATCATCAGGATCTGGTAACTCACAGATTTCTGGAAAAAAAATTAAAGAGCTTATTTGAAAATATCTTTCACTGAATAAAAGTTTGAAATATTGAAGTTTTCAACACACTCAATGTTATTTATTAACTGCATTTTTTAAGATTTCAATCCATCGGCTTATGATCCTTATATCTGTGAGTGAAAGGAAAAGGGCGTTATGTGTAAAATTGGTAATAATTTCTAGCTTATAATAATAGTAAAAAGAATGTGCAGAAATTAGTTTTCACACAAGCACCCTGGACTCTCAGTGATGTGAGTTGTCATTACTAATCTCACAGAGAAAATGTAAAGGTAATACATGTTTGATGTTTTTTCTAGTATTCCTTATTTGCAATCAGTGTACCTTTCACTTGATACAGAGTCTCCTTCAACTCTGTCAACTCCCGTCCTTCATAACTCATCAGTAGTGACTGTATCCTCATGTCACACTGTTTAGAAAGCATCTCAAGAGCCTCCAGGTAAACAAGACCTGCAAATAAGCAATAATTACACATGTTTACATGGCAATAGGACCATTTTGATCAGTGATAAAATAAGGTTTAACAAAAATAAGTGTCGATAGTATATGTGTCGCTACTTTTCAAAAGAAGCCATAATCATGTTTAGGTATTTTCGCTTTTTTTGACAATTGCTATCGACCTACTTGCTTTTAATAATTCTATATTTAAAAAATAGCCCAAATGCCATTAAATACCAAGTAAATCAGTGTTTCTATAATATTCCAACATTATGACTGTGTATACGAAGAAACTCTAGTGGTTTTTCTCTAGTTCATCCATTTTGGATATGGCTGCTTTTGAAAAGTAGCGACACATATATTATTTGCTGAATAATAACATCTGATTATTTATCAATCCAAAATGATCAAAATCCAGTAGACATTGTATGAAGATAGTGGGAAGCAGAATATAATATCCTTACCTTGAAAATCATCGAACAGTGCCTCGAATTGAGGTGTTTTCTTCTTATTACCACTAAATTGCGAGTAATCTAAAGGAGGAATCTTTTCACCTCGCGCCCTGGCTTCTTTAAGCATTATGGAAAGTCTCTTTTTACCTTCCTCTTCCCCCTGAAGCACACGCATTGTTCTCTTCCCTATCTCTTCTAATGTGTCCAATCCACCGGTAACAACTGCAGTGCCTAAAAAAATAAAACAAACTTTGCAATCATTGAAGTCTTGAATTACTTTGCAATTATGTTATCATGTCTTTGTCTTATTTTAAAAAGCCTCATGGATTTCAAGAATGTATTCAGATACTCAATCAATGTATTAAACAAAAATTAAACAGATAAAAAAAAATAGCACCTGTTGATTCAACAAGTTTGGTGACACTGGATACCAGTTTTCCTAGTTTGAAAACTCCTCGTCCATCATCGCCTTCAACATTGCCTTTACCCATTGATTCATCATTACTTCTACTTTCCTGCCGCACTAATCTAGAGCTTTCTTTGTCTTCCTTTTCAGTACCAGATGGATTATCTTCAGACTTTCTTTGTTCTCTGTTCAACTCAGCTTCTTTCTTTTCTCGTGCTTCTTTTTGGGAACGTGCCAAATCTTCCGGGTCAGGTAAACCCATCCCGGTTTCAATAACATTTGACACCATATTAAAACCCTGCAACACAAATTTAATCTTATGAAACTGATAAATGGGATTTTATGATAACATTGCCATAGAATATTGCATTGGAATGAAATATTGAAAATCATAATTAAGCGAAGGAATTGGGAAAGCTGGAAGGCAAACGATAACCTGGTTGATCTTGTACGACATGGATGGATAGTGTCTAACAAGGGTTAGATCTGTTTCTTAACCTAATTGAAGCCATTACCCCCTATACCAATATAAAATTATTTGAGAAATTCGTTTCTTTTCTTGATCATAATTAAGTTATGGAGACTGGCTGTGAAAAAGCAGCTGCATACACATAACGGGTGGTGGTACGGAAATTAAGTTGTATAAAATTACACCTCACAGTAAAAATGACATTTCACGAATTTCTTGAAATAATTTCGATGCAAAAGAACTGTTTAAATGAGGTAAATAAATAAATATGCTTGTCTTACAATTATTGACAGATATGACTATTGCATCATCGTAATATGAAAGCTTTACCTACTTGTGAAACATGTGCAACACCCGAAGAGAGAAGATTACCGACTCCCCAAGATCCCCATCCTCCCCAGCCACTACTTGCTGGAGCCGCTTCAACATTCTTTTCTGACCCCAATGAACTCAATCTATCAGCTAGCTTCTTGTATTCTTCTTCTGTGTGTTCGTTCGCACTAGGCATAGGCTGAAATAGAAAAAAACTACATTATAAAGAAATAATCACTTATCTATTGATAAATCATCACTGTAAAACACAGTTGATAATGAAAAAATCTCTACTTGCAATTACTCTGTTATTTTATTGGAAACTGATTACAACTGTTATTAGCCCCATTGCTGCTATGTGTATCATTTATAATTATTTTTGAACGCTCAAAGAGAAATGTACTTGTCGACTTCTTTTGGCTTATACAAAGCGAAAATAATTATCTAGGCTATTTTTTTTATTTAGTCACCAAAAATTCTACTGTGGATTGTATGAATTGTCTTGAGTTTTGAGAAAAAGAGCTTGAAGACGTTTCAGCCTTAAATAATCTTTTGCAAAGAATTTCAAAGAAACTGGAACAGGCAAACTACCCAAGCTAAATAATGTAACAATTCGCAGATGGTGATTTGACGAATATTAAAAATATACAATACTTCTAGATCCATTTTAGTACATATGTTCCTTAAGCCGATAAGATGCTTCATGAGTAGCATCTGTATATTAAAAATTAATGAAAAACTTACATTATTATTTTTGACATCCTTCTCTACACTTTTAGGTTGATTTTCTTCATTTCCCCAGTCATCAAAATCATCCTCCCAGCCGTCGTTTACTTTAGGAGGTTCCACATTTGCATTTTTATAATTTGCTGAATCAACTTTCGCAATATTTGGGGGGCATACATCCGCAGTTTTCGTTGTATTATCTTCTACATCAAAATCATTCCAATCATTATCAGATTTATCATTTAATGCATCTTCCTTCGTATCCTTAGAAACCACCTCTTCAGGTTTTGGCGTTGTGGATATGTTTTGATCCATTTTTACTCCAAGTTTCATCGATTGTTTCGGCTTGCGCTCAACCGACTGCCTTTGATTTCGTCGCTTTTTATCTTTAGTACCCGAGTTGAAATCGGAGTCATCCAATCCTATTACTTCCTTCGGTTCATTTTTATTTAAACTTTCGGCTGAACTATGCTCAATTTGAGCTTGACCTTTCTTTAATACCACATCTTTGGTGGAAGGTGTGAAACTGTCACACGCTTCGACATTATTTTTATTCACGTTTTTATCAGTATTCGAAACGACTGCAGCCTTTTTTGAAGAGTCATCTTTGAAGTCTTCGTCAGCGCTTTCAAAAGCTTCACTGTCAGAAGTTGTCATTGCTTTCTGTGGTCCAAAATACTTTTAAATAAAATAAACAGGGACGTACGTGTCAGATGAAAATACACATTGCACAAAGTGTTGCAATTTGCTTTAACTGTTGCCACTATTAAGAAAATTGCGGGTGGACTACAAAAAAATACCTCAATAAATTTTCTAATAATATACAACATACCAATAATATTGACGTCAATAAAAGTTCAAGTAGAAATTAGTTAATTTTTCACAGAGCATAATATCTATAAAAAAAAATTGTTGGCTAATAATTTTTTCGGAAAATAATTATCCCATAATTTCCGTATACCAACTTATATTGAAATAAATTTCTTTTTCGTTTTTTGCGCATCTCATTCAAACCTAAATATTCATTGATACTATGAGGAGATACAGGAATAGCCAACATTATAAGACTTGTCATATCTTTAGGCTCCGCAACTCGTAGTGAGTATGGGTGTTAGGCTACACATTTCAAAAATGTAATTGCTTATGACATCATGATTAGGTACTTGATGCTCAAAAATCTTAACGCATAAGAGTTGCATACAATCTCTTCAAAGGTTTTTGTTCTTCTAATGTTTCATGAGACCAAACTAACACTTTGTAAGGATGATGGTTTATTTCTTTACTAGCATATCCATAATATACACCAGGTTGATTGTAAAGCTATTCACGTTCGACAGCAAACGTAGGTATTTCTAATTCTCGTCTAAAATCGTCTAAAATGAAAAATACTATCATGAAACTTAAAATGAATAATGAAAATACCACGATGAAATGATGAAAAGGACTTACATGTGTAAACATATATATGGCGCATAAGTTTTTTCTAAAATGGTATAGGCAATACTTTGAGACATATAATACTTATTTGATATATTTTCCCTCGATTTTAAAGTTGTCCAGCACTGTATGCCTGCCATGAACACCCATTCATCTATGGGTGATATGAAGATTTGAAATTCTCATTATAAATCATTCGGTTATTCAACAAAAACGGCATCATACAAATTTCCGCTTTATTTTTATTATTTATAAAAAAACTTTCTTCTACACAAGGAGGTGTCTGTTTAAGTTACAAAGTGCACTCGATATCCAAGAAAAGAAAATCTGTAACTACGAGTGTACATATAAAATAATTGTTTCCATACATCTTCCATTAAAAATAACCCATGCGAATATAAAATTTATAAATGGCGGGTACGTATAAAAAATTGCAAATAGCAATCCTAATGAACATCCAATTATAAATAAATCGGAAGTATGTAAGTGGTTTAATTAACAATAAGAACCTTCCATATACCACTCATCAGTCTTATTATTTTACCACCTGCTTTTAACATGATATTAAACCTCAGTGACGACGCGTGATATAACAAATATTTTACATAAGATTATAAATAAATGTGTTTATCATCTTCTTCACTCTCTTTCTGTAATTTGTATTGTCGTTCAGACTCTCCAGTTTCTGATCACTTTCGTGGTTACTATGATTTCTACGCCCATTTTTTCACTTATGAAAAATAAAATTCGTTCAAAAAACAGCGTATCGAGTTTAGCTTTGCCTACAAGAGTTCGTTAATTGAATGAAGAATTCATAAGATAAAATCGCTGACAGCTGTGTTGCCAATGCACTACGAGCAGGCTACATGGACAAGAAGTGCTCATAAGAACTCTATTGCTGGACATGAGAGATTGGGACCAATGATTCAATAGGAAAAATTCGCAAGAAATTATGCCGGAGGTCGGCGTTTGATGAGCTATGACTTTATTCAAGATGAAGATGACAATATGTCTGTTTGAATAAATTTTGATTGTGAAATAATAATCCTCTTGACAATATGCGTATTTAGACCGAAAGTTAAAATACGACCCTTTCTAATATTCGGGAAAACGCTGTAATAATTAGCTTTACTAGAGTATACGCCGTATAACTTTGCACTGCGGCTCTAGGCTCCTTACTGATAGATACACGGGATCCATACACCACTCTAGGATCACTGGATCCATACATACTAATACGTTGACAAGCTCTGTGTGTTATACAACAAGCGTATCAGTGTAGTAAAAAGTGCAATATTATACGGCGTATACACTACTCGACTTCGTCTAGTAAAAAGCTGATTCACATATAACTCGAGAAGGGACAGCCGTAGCGAGCTGAAAATTCGGCTCGTCCGAATGTGTCAAGCAACAAATTTTAATTGCATGACGCCAGAGACAGTTTTTTATGCAACGAATAATAAACGTATCGTATTTTATATAGTTAACTTAAACTTAATAGCGAGCTAGAAATAGTCACGGACATTCGGATTTCTCAAGCACAATTATTGTGTATTGTTTAAGAGCTTTTGTGTGACGGACAGATGCCAGTATTTTCTATGTATAGTTAAGAATATAAATGGTACGTAGTGCGGTATATATATATTATATTATAGGTATCGAGACCGTACTGCGAACTGACAAAACAATTTTTGGCAAATTTAGTTTGACGTTTCCAAATAGATACAAACTAAGTTTTGCGTGCTAGGATTGTTATAATTTGTGCTCTAATAGGAATGATGAATCAATATTTAACTACTAACATTGTTTATGAAACACTACATTACTGAGTCAATGGGCAGCCAATGGAAAAAACCGTCATCAGCTCTAGAGCATGACGACGTTATCAAGAAGCAAGGGAACATAGTTCACATCCCGCCATCCCGGTTGGTTAAAAAGCGGTCACGCTGCGTGGGCAGGTGGCAATCTGTAATATTTAGTCTTTCTCTACTGCACTTTGGCTTAAATACTATAATATTCAAATTTGCCAAATAGTCTTTCCTAGTCGCCTGTCAAAGTAAGAATTAAATAATATTAAAATAATATCTGAATAAAACATTTAAATAATCGAATCAGATAAAATTGAAATCGTTCAAATTTTATAGATTTCCATAAGTTTTTTCACCCGACGACCCGGGTGTCGACTTCCGTCATCGTCAAGTACTCGGATGAACTTGAACTGACAGATAGTAAACAGTTTGTGTCACTCATATATATGTATTAATGTTGATCTGAATTTATTTTAATACTGATTTGATATTAATGACGACTAATCTTAATTGGGAAATAATTCGCATGATAATTTTAAAATCTGCAGGTTTCTGTAATTATAATTGGTCGAACGATTCAATCATCATTAAAATGTGATTGGGAAAAATCATAAGATTGAAATACTTACTCATTTGACCAGATAAAAGTGATACGTATATAAAAAAGGCAGCACTATGCCATCGCTTTTCAAAAATCTTAATATATAATCGTAATAGTGTAAATATTCCTGTTAAAATTCTCTTTTGGGCTCCCATATTTAAATTTAATGGATTGATTGACAAACAGTTATTCTTAACAACTTATTCTTTTATTGAATAAAACACTAAAAAAACAAATAGCATTTAAAATACAATTCATAAATAAAATTGGAATGGATTTACCAATATTTTTTTACACACCTTTCGTATTCCATAATAACTTAATTTAATTTTATAAACATAATATTAATAATCTACAAATATTTTCATTTTTTTAAACGCTGACTGCTTTGAAATAGGATTTTTAATCAAATCATGCATAAAAAAGCACATAGTGATTTTATTTATCAGTGTTTTTACTATTTGTATATTGTGCGTAAGTGTCTGAAGTTGAAGTACATTATCAATATTGATAAATTAATATTATAAATACGATTAGTACATTTCAAGAAGTATGCATTTAGGCTATAAGTACCTATAACTAAGAGGTCTGCACGGGCCGAAATTTAATGAAATGACCCGGCCCGAGCCCGAGTCTTAATACCACACTTGTTACCCGAGCTCGACTCGAAGCCTAAATTTATGTCTCGGCCCGAAAAAACCCGATTTAAAACAAAATACAGAAGCATAAAATTGATTAACGTACCTACAAAATTTTTTCACATGTAGAAAAATCTATTATTTCACGAAATGATTTCCACACATTACCACAGTCACCACTTTTCAACATTTTCTTTATATCGTTGAAACTCATTTTTAACGAATTTTTCGTATTTTTCAATAATGAATTTTACGGCACAAGGAACAGTCGACCATCTAAAACGAATAGAAAGCAGATACTGAATTTCACACTTTATTCATTTAAGAACTATTTAAACTTACTATCGATGATGTTTAAATGAACAAAGCATTGTTTCACGAATCAATAAAAATTTTTGAGCTTTGTTTCTGGTTACAGAAATATAAAATGATGTCTCCATACTTTTCAAATAAAAGACTCTATTGTGTCCAATGCTATTCGAAACGTAATAAATTATTTTATTTATTGCCTTTTTGTTATCAACGGTATTTAGTTATCAAGAATACTCAGGATCCAAACTTAGTCCGAAATATTTTTCTGAAGAACAAATTCCTTACCCGGGCCCGGCCTGAGCCTGAATATCAATTGTCTCTACCTGCCCGAACCCGGCCCACGGGCCGGGCCCGTGCAGACCTCTACTATAACTAGATAGAGTATATTCTCGCAGTGCGAGTGTCTTGCGATATGTAGGACTTTAAAAGTTAAGCTTCTTTCAATTTTTCATATATTAAATTATTACATAAATTTGACAATTCCAGTAAACTAGTATTTATTGAAATGTAAGTTTTTATGCTCACACGGTTTGTTAAGTGACGTGCAATCGTGGCTATATCAAAAAACGAATAGACAGTGGTAATAACGCTTATTAGAAAACAACAGGACATACAGGTTACGAATGAAATGATAACACAGAAACTACCGTGAAATTTGATCCAATTAATATGTTGACAACAACATAAAAATGACGGCGATTAATATTTCTGTCCGAACAAAACGGGGTCGTGTACATATATATATCTAATGATCCTTATTCCTGATTAGTAGCAAATCATAAGCGGATCAAGGGAGGCTACATGGCTATTTATATAAAAACTATTTAATATTATTTTCAAGACACGTAAGTGCCAAAATGGCCACACATATTCAAATTATCGATCAGTTTCTTTACGCTATGTCTACTACGAAACAGGAATGATTGGAGAAATAATAAACACGGACAGGTATATAACACAATATAAACACGATAAGTATATTAAAATATTATATTTTGCGATTTGTAAAAAATATATTATTTTACTTCGCTCACAAAATTTTGGTTAATTAGTTTTGTCTAGATTCGCCCCTGTTGCAAAGCTTGGAGAAATGGAATAATTTTCATAAAAAACCTTTGAATGCCTCTGAATAACTGATCCATTACATTGTGTTATCTAAATTCTAAATAGTACGCCCTTATAGCCAGGTTTAAAGTAAATAATATTTTTGCCAACAGACGCGCCGGCGAAATGAGTGAGTACGCACTTCACCTGCTGGTGTACTAAATCCATTCATCACCAAAGCAAAATAAATACAAGCGGTAACGAAAAGACCCGCATGCAAACGTTAAAAGTTACAAACTCTTTCAAATCTACCCTACTTTTATAATACGTTCATCTGGGTGCTTGCTATTCATAAGATACCCAAAATAACAGATATAGTAATTGTATCTATGCTTCAATCGAACAGAAAATTATTAAGCAATAGTGTATTATGCATTGTTTGTTGTTGTTGCACCCGGCTGTTATAATAATTATATAATACACCATACACCCATGTTTTGATATACTTACGAGTTTTTTTTGTGTGGTTTAAATCTAAAGCCGATTTAAAAAAAGAGGTTTTTCTATATTTTATATCTAATAAACACAATATTATTGGCAACTTGTTCACCGTGTCAACATCCAACAGACAGTAATTGTCATCATAACGATACCTCAGTACCAAAGTGTAAAAAGTCTAAAATTTGCAGTAAATACTAAATATACATAAAATTATGTAGATGTACAGTAGAAGATTAAGCCTGTTGAAAATCTTGTTTCTTTATTATCTCACAACTATGCTTTTTGAGTGGTTACACTTTGGAACTGAGGTATCGATAATTACACTCACAAAGTCTCACAAAATCTCTGAGATGGCGACTTTGAACTATCAATTGCTAAGAATAGAAACACAGTTGCCTTAAAAGACAGCACCGACAATTCCGGATGAAATCACATATCGTCATTGTTCTGGAATAAGACACTAACTGAAAAATACTAGTTTTGAGTAATTGTATTTTAAAGTTTTTCACACGGTTGAAATGCTATATATACAAACCAAGTGTAGTTTCACAAGGATTAGATAAAATAGTTGATAGCAACCATCGCCATCGTAATTCTGACGATGATGTGATCCTGAAATAGCTATCAACAACTGTGAAATATGATTCTTGTGGAACTAAATTAATTGCTGTTTTTTCACTTTACCATAATGGAGTTCTATCAAGTACATGCAAATCCAATCGATATATTTATTTCTTCTTATAAAATGCTTTGGCCCGAGTGAAGTCTTTTTCCGCTCCTACAGTTGCACATTGGGGTAAAAATGTCGACGTCCATGTTTATACCGCCTGGACAGGAATGTGAATTTCAAATACTATTTTTTCTCAACAATATAATATATTATATCACTAGCGCAGAAGCCTCAGCGTTGCATTTCCTCCTAAATAAAAACAATGTGAGTGGTTAAGATTTTTAATACGATGATTGTAAGAAATTATTTGTAATGAATATCAACGAACAGTATATTTAAATATTTTATAATCAATTATTTGCTAAGCTCCAATGACCTTTACAAAAACAATTGATAAACCATCCGCTCAACGTTCAACGCCTGATATTAGCTGAAAAACACACCTGCAAAACACACTTTCAGCTGTAGCAGTAATATGATTTTAATTAAGAGCACAGCGTATCATTTCAAGTGCCACATAGGGCACGCTTCACGGATAGTGTACCGTCATACCTCAATGATTCAATTGATTTTATATTAAACAATCAAAATAATTATTGCGTAACGTTTGTAACCGATTTACTGACATCTGTCAAAATAATCACAGGATGCAAACTCAGGGACTTATAGGGCAGAGAAATAATGGCTTTTGATTATCAAAGTTGTCATTTTCATCACATCAATGCGTTTTCCCTTTCAGGTGTGTATGTGTGTGTGTTTTTTTTAATACCATGTCTTTCCAACAAAAAATTACGAATTATCAAAGTATCTATTAAAATTAAATTAAAATGACCAGCACGAAATATTCAATAGACCAAAAATTGTTTATGCCTGTTGAATATATATAATAAATAATTCAAAAACAATTCTCCCATCCAATAGAATCATTTGATTAAAAAAGAACAAGTAAGTAATTTTTAATCAAATTGAAAACATAATAATAAATTGTAATACATAAAAAATTCACTCACTGACCACAACATTTAACTACTGACTTTTTTATACAGACTAATTCAATCAACTAATTTACTTTTGATGTTATTTCATTTTCTCAACCACTCCCAAATGGCCCATTCTGATAACGCGTTTGATTGAAACAATTTATATTTTTTACTATTTGTAATTTAGATAATTTAGCCTAAGGGCAACACTGGATTTTTTTAACACATTGAAAGAATTGCCGAGGAAGATGAGAAATTTTTGCGATGATTTAATTTTTAGTATCAATTATCCATACTAGGCTCACTTCATTTAAAATCATACCGTACCGTACTACCGAATTAATATAAAGTTATGCGCTTCGGCCCCCGTAACCATGAGGGACCACTGACCAGTGACCACAGCCTCATAATAATATTGAAGAAGAAAAGTTGCGTTGATAACAATATCAACAAAACAATATTCAAACATCACATCTTACAGGTTTTCAATAATTATTTACAAGGTAAATAGTAAGTAATTCCACAGAAAAAAGTCACTATAAAAATAGTAAAAATGGTGGCAATACATATTTATTTTGATTGTGTGTTTATAATGAGTATTTAAGAAAAATGATTTTGTTGAGTGACATTGACTCTAAATGAATTCATATTTTTCGATTGATTCTGTGTCTGGAGTGGCTATTTTGTGATTTATCATGTTCTATATTAAAAAAAAAAAAAAGATAAATTTATTATTCCATTTATTGGATCACGTCATGCAACAAGGGTACATAATAATTTTATTATGTGTTAACAAAGTTATCAATCGTAATTTAATATTAAATAATTTACTCATTTCATTTGAGCTTTCTGAGCTTTCCCAAACACAACAGGCTTTTCTTTTCCCTACCGTATCTATCTTACTGAAACTATTATGTGCAGTCCATGAAGCGAGTTCCTACTTTCCTGACTAACGTTATTGCTAGGGTGGGTACAGACTAAGTAATAATATAATAGTAAGTTAAGTAATGCTATCTAAAAGATTCTGTTGTTGTTATGGCTAAATATCATCAACACTATGTTAACTCCCAAGGCTAATCACGATAATACACACTCGTTATTGAATTTACTTAGTCAACACATACAAGTCTATTGATACATCAAAGTATTTAATGTATATTTGAAGCATTTATTAAACATTATGTTATTTCATATAGATACTGTTTTACTTGTGCAAGTGATTCGATTCCGAAGACTCACAAATGTCAATTGCAATTTGAAGATCAGCCATTGTGTCTAGTTTTGAAATAATGTAACATAATTACCACACGATTTCGAAGGCTCGTTCACATTTCAATAGTCAGTATGCCACAGACAATACATAAACAATAGTAAATTAATTTAATATATATTATTTAGATTGGCCTGTACTCGTGACTTCCTCTCACAAAGTAAGCAGGGCCGGATAGTAATTTCACTTAATGCTTGGTTTCTGTGTGCCATGAAATAAAAACGGAAGCAATTTTTTGAATAGGTGATTAAATTACTTGTCTACTTACGACATAGTTGCGTTTGCCACTAATGTCGTAAGTCGAATTTCATGCAAGTCATGTACGCAATTAGTTTTCATTTCTGATTGCGAATTGTTTTCTAAATGCAGGGCTTGAATACGAAAAGAGGATTCTTTCAAGTGCTTGGAGGAAGAAAATTGTATCGGCGTATTATAAATTAAGCTAGATACCTACATATATTTAAAAATTCTCACATTAAAAAGCAAGGAAATAATTAATTGAATATAATAAATAACTGTATACAGATTTACCCTAAATCCAAGTATTCCTCTATGATGTATTACCATGACCCATCGAGGAGGTGGATTGGACCCCGCAAACCCTTTAACCCTTTCTTCACTTCCTGACCGAAGCGCACTCCCAAAGCAAGTAGCACGCCGTTTCGTAAATAAATCAAAATTGCCGTGGCATAAAATTGTATTCAATAATTATTAATTTCAAAAAGTATGGACAATATTTATGAAAAAAGCGTGTTTATATTTTGTTAAATTATCGAGCGTTCCGGTTCGTGAAAATTCCATTTCGGACCCTGATTAAATGTAAGTAAATAATTCCATACATGAAATAATATATTTTATAAGCATCGTCGGCGTCCGTGGCGCAGTTGGTAGCGTCGTGGGCTACGGCTACGGATGTCTTGGGTTTAATTCCCGGTGCAGACAGTTTTCATAAATTGATATTTCAATCAATTTATGAATTTCTGTGCGTAGTCTGAGTGTTTGTGCTGTCTAAAAACTCCCTCCTCATCCAGCAATTAACTAACCACTAGTCTTGTCTTAACCATATCCTTCTTTCCCTACTCTCTTCGATAAAGAGATGTTGAGCAACTGAGTAACAAACAGTTTTCGTAGAAAAAAATCTGTTGAGATACCTGCATTAGGAGACCATATGCTCCACATTGAGAACGGACACGGAAAAAAATAAGCATTAATTTGGAATATGTTCATCATATATGCTACTAATTTATACTGATATTATTCATTAAATTTTGTTGTGAGTATTTAAGAAAATATGTTAAATTCGTTATTCCACCAGTTAGGCCCCTGAAACAAAAATCGTTCCTAATTCGCCCCTTTTCAACAGGTGCAGTCACGTAATAGAATAATAACATAAAACGGGGTTTCAATACAAAATTAATTTAATGACAGTATTGGTTCCCCGCAAGTGATTACCGATTTTTTTATACAATTAACTTCGATCTATTGTTTGGCCGACACTCAATGTATTCGCTTAAAATATAGGCACATACATACATTGCCATTAAAACATAACATGGCTCTAAAACGTTTCAGTTTCAACACCTTCTCAGTTTTTAAAAAATATGCCAATGAAAATTGTTGTTTTTATTGGCATTGTTAATTGATGGATTTAGCGAATCTACGGTTTCGTGATCGGTCAATTTTTCGAAATACCTTAATCATTTCAACCTCAATCACACGTTTGTTGCTGAGGGTAATTATTTACATGACAAGAAGGTAAATAATAGGAAGTTATTTTTTTCCACAAAAAATTTTACAACAAATAATTCTGAAGTTGGCGTGATGTCGAAAAACAATATAGTCTATATACTATAATTATTGTGGAATAAAATATTTTTTTTTTGGCCTGTATTTATTGGGTCAGTAATTAATCAAAATGGTCAGTAACTAATTCTATACATGGTCATTAATCATGTGGTCAGTCAAAATGAACACAAAATGAAATAACCTAACCTTACCTAAAATATTTACTGACCGTATCTTTAATATCTATTTACCATTTTTATTTTTCTACTGACCGTTTTATGCATTTGTTACTGACAGTTTCTTTAATATTTACTGACCATTAATTGAATTGGAGACTGACCAATTAATTAGTTGCCCTTTTTTCCCGAATCTGTTTCCTGAAATTCTTAACGAAACTGCTTACATATACTGAAATATGAGGCATAATCAGAAAAAAACATGTATTAAAAATAATCTACTCATAATAATAGCTATCCGTAGTATATAATATGGAACGTTTTTAATCAACTATATGGTATTATGCTTCATTCAACTTTTTTTATTTCTTTTTTTCCCTAATTAATTGTTTTTGCACCATTCACGAGAATAATAAACGTAACAATGCACTCATATGTCTGAAATCTAACAAATGGAATGCTCAATGCGCAATTATTATATATTTCATGCATCCTTTTCAAAACTCTAAATATTTATGTAACTATCTTTGATTATATTTGTGTAACTGAATCAACGCCTATTATTAATTATTATCTGCGGAAAGGGGCACTACGACACGAAGTTTAACCATTATTGAATAATTATCATTTCATTGGGCACACGTCATTTCTGTGCGGCGTCCGATTTTTTTTTGTTTCTATCATAGAGATATTCCAATTGTCAGTCGGCAGCACACCTGATTTATTATTAATACATGTTATTATATCAGCTCTAGAAGTACTAATTATGTAAAATTTTACATAACATCCTCAAAAACCATAATATCAAGTACACGAGAACTAGCATAGGGCAGGAAGAATGGTTTGGGTATTCGTACAAATAAATATGAGGAATATATTTTGTGCTAATCTAACTTCTAAACATAAAAATATCATTTCAGGATTATTTCGACTATGCAAAAGGGAGTAAACCTCACAGAACAAAATTTACAGAAGGCACGAAACATGTTTCATTGATGATGTTGAGCTAAATTTAAAATAACTTTACACAAACTTGAAGTGCAAACTTCAAGATGATCTGTAAATTAGTGTATTATTTTTATAATTAAACAAGTTATTAAAGGAAAATCATTAAAATTGAGGGTTAAGGCTTTTTCCTTACCAAAAATTGTCAACACTGTTAAAACAAATTCTGTTTTTAAAAGCTGAGTTTCGATAATAATTTGGCGTTTGCGGCTTAATTCCTTTTGAGAGAACATATATTTAGATCAAAACAATTCATTTTACAATACGATGCAGGAGTTTTATTATCTATGTTTTTAATATCTAAGAATCGGTTATTGATTTTTTTATTTTCGGCACCATTTATAACTTATATTATATTTTAGCAAGAACTATATCTTGATGTACGATTAACAAAATTATCGATTTACAAAAAAATCAAGGGCCATCAGAAATCACAATCATAATGTTATTACCCCGTTCACTGTTAATGTCTCAACTGTTGAGACGCCAGATTGCAATGTGTTGATACTCAAATATATAAGAATGTAACAATGTTAAAACTTTCGTGTAGAGGCTAATTTTTGTATTAAAATATAGCCAAATTTATCCCAATAATCTCCACTACTGAATTATTTTTTGAAATATTCGGTGTTGGAATATCCTTTATGCGGCTCAGCAAGGAACGGGTTAATGTAATTGACAATTCCTTTTGCACTTGAAGCCTTCTAATCTTTCTAATCTAGCGGACTGGAATTTAGGGTTTGCAAATACGGAACTTCACTCGCTTTCTTGTCTTAGAATCTTGAATTTCCACCATTCAAATTCAATTGAAACCTTAAAGTCGTCCAGAAATAAATATTTATACCGACAGTATTTTGGCCAATTGATGTAACCCTCAAAATTGACAAATGAAAATATTATATGGTGAATTGCGTTGTGAATCTTTGAAATGCACTCCTGATTCTCATGTTTACAGATACGCAATTATACGTATGGATTGTCGATATAATAGAGGCTTACTTCAAGTGGCCGGTATAGAATTTTTAAACCTAAAACCGATGTAAAATGATGTTTCCCTTTCAAAAAGTGGTCAGTTTATTTTTCTAATTTATATCATCTGGCCGAGACTGCTGTGTCATCTTTAAAATGAGATCCAATCATTAACTCATTTTCGTATTTTTTGAGCGTTATATCAATTGGGCAGAACACAGTCGATATTGTATCTTTTAGTTTTTTACATACACTTCATAGCTATATATAACACAGATTTAGATTACACGTCGAATTCATGGAATATTATAACGTTGTTCTATGAGGGCCGAGTAATTCTTTTGGATGTACGACATTCGTTTGACTTCTTGATTCAGGATGCCGACATTGAGACAATATAAACAATGAACATGTATTTTTTTTAATTAGCTATTATATCACGTCACAGAAAACGTCAGAGATAAGCTTGCATGCACCGACAAGTTAGGAGCAGAATGCTCTTTGATTCTTTCGCTTTGATGAGGTAATCAAACTGAATTCAATCGCTGACGCTTGAATATATTCAAATAACTGAATATGACTCACTTCAAGACATTAATGAAAGTTGTCGAGGGTGTGACTGACTGATCATTGCAGTAGTATCCAAACTTTTTTGATTACCCCATTAAAAAACCATAAAAGGCTCGTAACGTCAATATAATATATAGACGGTGTTTTGGCCAATTGATGTAACTCTCAAAATTGAAATTGTTCAGAAGAGCGTAAGAACTGTTTTTATCGAAAACATTACATGGTGGGTTGCGTCATGAATCTTTGAAATGCACTTCTTTCAATTCTCGTGTTTGCAGATACGGGACTATACGTAGGGAGTGTCGATATAATAGTGGCTTACATCAAGTGGCCGGGTAAGGATTTTTAAACCTAAAACCAATGTAAAATGATGTTTCCCTTCCAAAAAGTGGTCAATTTATTTTTCTAATTTACATTATTTGGTCGAGACCTGCTCTGTCGTCTATAAAATGAGATCCAAACATTAACTCATAATTGGCCAAAACACCATCGATATTATATTACATTCACCTGATTCTATTTTGAAAGGGTATTTTTTACGGAATTTCGATATGACTTGATGGAAGATGGAAAAATAGCTATTTAAAACTGAATGTTGTGTTTGAAAACGGCTGAAAAGAAACAAAATAATAATAATCTAAAATTTGAATAAAAATATGTTATGTAATTAATATAACTATGAGTGAAAAGGTTTAGATTCCGAAACAGTATTAACTGTTTTTGTTTATAAACATTCCTGTTATTGATAAAATAAAGCCAACTATAACAGATATTTTCTATGGATTCGGCGGTAACTTTGTGGAAGTTCATTTTTAATATAAAATTAAAATTGATAACTTGGTTTTTCCACTCGATTTATCACCAACGTGACGCGTTTCGCCTCTTTAAGAAGCATCTTCAGACTAACCATTTAACAACAACCTTAACATTTTAAACGGAACAGGCGACTCACAATTATTAAATTTGCTTCCCTTGGGTTTTCACCTCCAAGTACCAGTCATTGATTTGTAAATAGTGTAACAGTGTTCATGTTCTAACCCCCCTCCGCACGTCCAGTAGAATGGAATAAAACCCACCCCCACCCTTTATTTAATGTAAGAATTAGAATCATTTTTACCTTAGAAATAAATAACCTTACGATACGGTTAGTCTGAAGATGCTTCTTAAAGAGGCGAAACGCGTCACGTTAGTGATAAACCAAGTGGAATAACTAAGTTATCAATTTTAATTTTATTTTAACTATAATAGAATTTAGAAAACGTTTCAGTTGATTAAGACAATTATGATAAACTACTAACCGTTTACTGAATAGGGTGGATAGGGAAGAGCGCCAGTGAAGTGCTTAAATAGTGACATTGTTTTTTTTTTCACAAATTAATTATTCATCTAAACTAAGAAGCTGAATTCTTTTTTGCTTTCATTATATTATCTTATAACCCGTCAAGTCTCTAAACAGCAATTATTAAAAAAGCTTAGTTACATTTCTCACATCGTAGAAATGGAAACATTTGACCGCTGTCTAACCCTGAATGATTGTAAAAGTTGCTGAACTTATTAAATTGGGATATTACTTTTCAGCCCCATTTAATAATGTATACATTTATGTGGCAAATAATAAGTGTATTTCATTAATTTCTGAATATCTATATAACTTGTTTTTATTGTATCCCCCCATATCGATTTGCGTACACTTCTTTAGAGACCACTGGATTACTGGTAGTAATTGCAGCTCATGTCTATTACGTACGTATTTTTATTGCAATAAAAATTAGTCAAAAAATCGTGTTTTATTCTTTATACAAGATGATGCAATAAAAACTTAACCTCAATCTGTGATGTCGGAAATAATTTAAATTATTAGTTTTGTTTCAATAAAATATAATATGAAACGTTGAAATCTGTCTATATATAATAAATACGTATAAAGTAAACAACTTATTATCGAGACTGATGATTTGACATGAATAATTCTAACGATTAATTTATATTTCAATTTATAATACTATAACAAATATTCCTAATGTATATATAATTATATGTTTATTCTACAACTAGAAGGTTTATAATGTTAAATACGATCGATAGGTAGTGTCGGTAGTCCTATGAATGGTAGGAAACAAGTCATATGTCTTCGAGATGAACGAACGAAAGCGAGATATTTTTTTAAAATAAAATCTAATATCTTAAAATAATCATATATTGGTTTTCTAATCGATATATGAATGGCTAATATGTTTTAATTTCAAAAATGAACAGGATCAATATCTCAGGCTCAAAAAATTTACCGAGCTTATAAATACTTATTGATCGAAAATAATAATAGAATATATCTTCAATAATTTCATTGATACAAAGTTGATAAGGTATTCCAACTGAGCCATATTTAAGTGAGAATCGGTGTGGTAGAATTTTGATTTTAATTGTTTTAAAATTGTCTAGGTATCTACTTAAACTAACTACATAATAATCATCTTACCTTCGAGTTCAAAAGCCACCATTGTCTCAATAACAAGTATTGATAGACATTTTGATCGATGACCACCGGTGTCCGGCTGGTGATTGCTAGAAATCACACATAATAAACGAATTAAATGGCGACCGTGAAAAAAAATAATTACTTACGTAAGTAATAGTGTCCACACCTGTAGAAATGTGGGATGAGAAGAAGATGACGGGATGGGCGAGGCGTCGTTACGTCAGGACGGCTCAACTCTCAGATGTTGAAACACTGTGGGGTGAATAGGTGACTAAACGAATCGAAAGCGGACAAAAGGATATGAACAAAATGGTGTGGAAAATACGATATGGACAAAATTATATTTCATCATAATAATTGAAATGAAGAATTTCAATTATTATGATAAGATATCATGCACATACCGTTTCATCTTAGCAGCGTCGAATAGACTTTTATGTTTGGGATTTGTTTTTCCAAAAAGCAAGCCAACAAACATCGTATACCATAAAAAATTCACATGTTGCTTTATCATAAAAAAATCAATAAGATTTTATACTATTGAAGGTACTTACTAAAAACACGTTGATCAAAATTTAACTCGAAAACTAACCTCAACACTTGTAATCTAAAATTAAACAAAATATGTCAATAATAATGCAATTCAGGCAATGAATATAAAAGTATTTACTTGAAATACTGACCGTTTAAATTGGTAAGTAGAGTCCGCGGTGCAGTGGTGAGCGTCGTTGGGTTCGATTACCGATCTCACGGGTTCGAGCCCCAGTAAGGACTGTTTATAATTTGATTTTTCAATTGATTTATGGATTTCTGTTTGAAGGTATGGATGTTTGTGATGTCTAAAATTCCTTTCTACCCATCCGATCCCAAAAAAACGGGGCGTAACGAGAGGGACTAGTACAGGACTAGCTAACCACTAGTCCTGTACTAGTCTTATCCTTCTATCCCTACTCTCATCGAAAAAAAGGGAATTTGAGCTACTCAGTAACAAGCAGTTCTCGTAGAAAAACTTATATTGAGATAATTCCATTAGGGAGCCATATGCTCCAAATTGGGTGCGCACATGGTTTGAAAAATTACTGATTTTTTGATTTACTTATCACTAACAACTAATTTCATTTTCTAACATTTTTTTAGGGCTATAAATAATTGCACTATGTGTTATATAGTATTCACTTGGTACACTTGGAGTTAAGTTGTAGTAGTTTATGTTAGGGCTGGTCTGGTTTGGTTTGTGTAATGTATTCTAATACGTGGAGCAAAGACAATATAGGCGGTCTAATATAGGATAGAAGAATAAGTGAGCTTTCATTACAGCTTCGTGCAACTATCGATTTCAAAATGTGAGTATTTATATTGAGTGAAAACTATTTCATCTATGTGGAAATATTTTAAAGTGTATTTGTTATGAGTGAAAACTATTTTTATGAAAGTGAATATGATCTTAACAAAAGTGCATTTAGTTGTAAGTTGTAAGCCTTATTTTACTGCTTGTTATTCTCTTTCTCAGACAGGGCTATGACAGAAGAATGTAAATAGGAACTGACTAGTAGTCAGCTAAATGCTCTCTCTATGGGTGGGAGGGAATTTAACCATCCCAGACATTCATGCCTCTGAACAGGAATCTAAAAATCTATTGAAAATTCAATTTATAAAAGTGTCCATTGGATGATATGAATCTGTGGCCACTGCAACCGAGTAAGACGGACGTATAATACGAAAACGGTCGGTGATCACTCGTCTACAGGACAGGATAATAGTAAACCCGCGATTTCATTACACCTTATACTTACGTATTGGGAGTGTCCATCTCTCTAAGAATTCTTGACATTATTTTTGAATTACCAATATGATGTCATTACGCACGGCAACCAAACAAAAATTTTCATTTCAACATAGTTACTTGATGGTACTCGAATGAAAAGGAGAATAGAAACAATCGTAACTATTGTTGGTTAAAATATGTAAGCATAATTTATTATTTGTCTTTATTTATATTATTTAAACCAGGGATAGCCTAAACGCAGTGGCGGCCGGTGACAGCAATATTAGGGGGTGCAAAGAGACTCACCTATTTATGCAAGAAATCCACCCTCCGACTCTTGGATTCTTGGGAAACTTGAGCATTATGGAATACTTATGCCAGTCTTTAAAAAAACTTTAAATTACGTAAAATATTCCTTTTTATAATCTTATACGTTATACACGATCATAATTATTATAATGTTATAAATAGTATTCATCAATTCAAAAGTTTACAGGTTAGGTACATATTACCATATAATGTATAATTTAAAATAAAAAAAAATCATATGGAATGTGATGCGTTGTTTGCGGTTTTTGTGGACAGGCCCTTTCATAAAATACCAAACTCGTTTACGAGTTATTCAACGTTCGAGGGAGTGCAATGCACGTTGCGCCGGCAATATATCTCATACATCGAGTTGGACACATGGTCTCTGACGTCACCAAAATCGGGATATCCATACAAAGTTTGATAAGTCTGAGGACAGCAGAACTCTCAATACACCTCCTCATCATAGATGAGCTAACAGGCGTCTTACTGTATTGGCGCGAATACGTCCGCTGAGCTTGTTAATTGCAATATTTCATTACAGGAAACACGCGGGGGATACGATTAATAATAAAATACGTGGATTGATATTAAAATTACGTATCAGTATCGCTTATTAGTTGAATATGTACATGGGAGTACAGTGCACTCTTTGCTCTTTTACAAGAGCCGTCCCTGCCTGAACGTCAACCGTAGTCTACCGGTCGCCGGAGCAGCCATTTATGATCAATTACATCATTAAGTTTCAAAAAAATATATCCACTCCCAATTTGGAGGAGATAGTAAGTGCTGGAATATCTCAAGATAAGCTAGGTTTTGGACAGATCGAGGATTGAAGGTTGGCGCTAGAAGAGGACTAATGGTTAACTAATCCCTCTCGCTATACCCAGATTTTAAGATCGGATGGGTGTAAGGGCATTCTAGACAGCACAGACATTCATTCCGTCGAACACAAATCCGTACATTGATTGAAAAATCAATTTAATAAAGTGTCCGTACTGGGTGGGATGCGAACCCGTTACCGGGCAGGAAGACTTTGACCGTTCGGTTAAAGTCCCATCATAAAACTTATAGCTTAACTTTTTCACATTCTTATATTGGAATGAGTTTTACAATAATTATAATGTCAATTCAATCAATTGTCTTTTTTGATTGCAGTAAGTCACCCCTTGACCCTAAAATTGCGGTCATCGCTTATTTATGCGATGAAATTCTCGTAATAATTATTCGTGTAATTATATTATAACATTTACGATAAAATAGCACTAAACTGCATATAATTTATGATAATTCGCTTTAAACAAATACATTATTGTCAGACAAAATCAATAAAATGCATTTTCAAATGGCTACAGACTACATTCAGCCTTTCAAAATCGCTGCGTTTATCACTTAGTATCATTTTTTATATTTTGTTTAGTACAAAAGAATAAAATCAATTTGACACTTTGAAGGGTATGTGCATAAAGATGGTTAGTAGTAAAATAAGTGTTATTATTTTATTACCATTGCAATGCCATTTGCATTGCTAATGAAGTGCTATTGCAAAATGAATGCACTTAACACGTACAATTAAATGTAGGACGTATTTAACAAATAATAATATGGATACTTGTATACAATAAAATAACACTTGCCGAATTACACAGGACACACTGAGTGTTAAAATTCTTTTCTTGCTATGGCATTCCAACGAATATAGAACTACAAATCATATTTTCATTAATATTCAACAGCATACTGAAGGTGGCAGGCGGTCGACTCTGGGCACCAACACAGGGGAGGTGTCATTTCAAGGGTTAATACTGAAATCTCCCATATCAAATTAGCCGACTGGTCAACGCTGTTGGGCATTCGTCCGCCCGGCTGTGCAATCTCAAATTCGAATTCTGGAATAAAAATAGATCCATCCATCCCTCTTCTAACTAGCTAACTACATTATTCATTCCTTAGCCTCTCCGAAGAGAGAGATTGAGCGACTGGCTTACAATCAGTTCTCTTAAAAACAAGTTATGTTATGATAATTAGGAGTCCATCAGTCCTGTTCTCTGATGTATTAGTGTCGGACACTACCAGTGCCCGGTCAGTAAGACTCGACACGTTTACGCCGAACGAAATGTTTTTGATCGATTAATTGTCGGCGTCCGTGGCGCAGTTGGTAGCGTCGCTGGCTACGGTTACGGATGTCTCGGGTTCGATTCCCGGTGCGGACGGTTTTCGTAGATTGATCTTTCAATCGATTTATGGATTTCTGTTCGTAGTGTGAGTCCTCCCTACCACCCATCCCATCCTCACGGGGCGTAAGCGAGAGCGATTAGCTAACCACTAGTTTTCTCATAGCCCTATCCTTCTATCCCTACTCTCTTCGAAAAAAGAGAGGTTGAGCAACTGAGTAACAACCAGTTCTCGTAGAAAAATTCTGTTAAGATACCTCCATTAGGAGACCATATGATCCACATTGGGAGCGGACATGGAAAAAAAATTTCAAGGGTGTTCAATAAATAATATGTATATTTTCCCCAAAAATTGTGTTAATCATTTAGCTATTGTGGTGAAAAGTTATGTCACCTCTGACCTCCTTCCTGTATTACGATATTGGCTATGTTTAATACCAACCCAATACACATGTATAGAGCAGATACAAAAATTCTTACGCTCAGCGTAAAGGTTCTGAACATTACTGGCCGGGCACAACAGTGTGGCCGGACAATAATGAATGTGAGAATACGACCGCATAATAATATGCATGTTATGCTCCACATTGGTAACGGACACGATTTCAAAATACATTTTAGCTTTATTCGTAATGTTTATCTACTAACCTGAGTACGAGTAAGAAATATAGAAATAAAAATAAAGTTTGTCACGATTTTTTTTACAAAAGAACCGGCACAAGACACAAATTTATCTTGTTTGTCAAGTAACGACAAAGCGTTATGAGCAAACATTTGCCTACATTTTTGTCACAAAGTCTCGCCGGTTGCCGAGATCAAAAAAATAAATATAAGAGAATTGATCCATAATTGTTAAGTAGGTGTCATTATATGTGAGGACCTCCGTGAAGGATTATACATCAACATTTTTATGGCGGCATGGTGGATTTGAACGGTCAGAGTGACTGAATCGGGCTGAATCAAAAGACTCATATATGGGCATGTTTCAAAAAACATATTCATAAATCAGGAGAGAGGATATACACCCTACTTTGCCAGATTTGCGAGCATGGGTGGTCATCACGACTTACAAAATTTGAGAAAGAAGAAATATATAATACTAGCGAGTACCCAACATACGTTGTAATACCACTCTGAGAAAAAAGCGTTTGTGTTTTAATTCTGTTTATTGAAGTGCTTTTGGATATATAATATTTTCCGTCCGCCTGGTGCGTACTCGAATAAGTGAGAAGGTTATTCCGAGATATCGCTATTTGTACGTATTTGATTCGTTTTTTTAGATTTTTTTTTCAGAAGCCTTCATGGGTGTGCGCACAACTCACTAAAGTTTCATCGAAATCAGATGAATGGTAAAGGAACGCATAGAGGACAAACAAACAAACAAATATTCATTTATATATATATATATATATATATTTATATATATATATAGGGTTTTCCAAACTATGATCCGCGGAACACTGGTGTTCCAAGAAACGTTAATGGGTGTTCCACTAAAACCTGAAATCGTTTTATTTGCTGCTACGGCTACAAAAAATTCATACATGTTTGATTTTTTATCGATTGAGAAACGATAATGATCGATAATGAACGATAACGATAAATTTTCATTATCGTCGCCGAACGATAATCGATAATGAACGAAAATGAATTTTCGATCATCGATGTACAACGATAGTAATCGATAACAAACGATAATTATCGTTTGTTAATAAATAAATATCGTATCATTTGCAAAACTGCAAAGGCCAATATCAACAAATGTTTTTTAGTGATATTTATTATGGGTGTACTAATTTAACTTGGCCGCTAGTGAGGGCGCTACTGTTGCGTTAGGAATGTTGCCATACTCAACTAGAACTGAAATTTCAATAAATTCCAAAACTGATATTTTAGCGACGGTTATTAAAAGTAGAGATGGATTTTCGAAATATATTTAATGGCAATTGCGGAAATTTATTCTAGACAGACAATTCTAGTTACAAATTCTGCCGCTGCCAAGTAATGTTGGTAAATACTATACATCATTTGTTATGGAACAAATAAACAAATTGATAAATTTTAGAAATATATTGATAGATAAGAAGAAAGGGAATGCAATAAAGTGCTAAAAATGTTATGCTAACCGCTAACTAACAATACTTTGCTGAGAATATTTGTTAGATAAAAGAAGGATTATTATAGATAAATTTTATATATGTTACACTGAATCCGTGAAATTGCATATTCCATGTACTTTATTACAAAAAAACATATTGGCTGTATAATATTAGCAAAGGTACATTTAAAAATTACAAAAAAGTTTGCAGTCTATGAAAAAAAATCGATAATTATCAGTTACACAAACGATAAATTTCAATTATCGTTATCGACCATTATCGATGCAAACGATAATACTTTTTTTTATCGTTTCGTTTCGTTCATGATGGATTCGGAAATTTCGACCCTTATTACCTACCTAACACAATAATAAGTGTTCCGTTAAACTTTCTGGATTTGCGTTCTTAGTGTTCCATCGCAGGGAAAGTTTGGGAAACCCTGATATAGATGATTAAACAACATTTTTCGTACAACAATGTAGGTATATGATAAAAAAATAATCATGCATCTAATAATATTTTTAAATAACAAACAACATTTAGAAATAAGACATAAAATAATATTAATAACTACAGTGGAGGGGCACTTAAAGTTATAAATCAGTTTTTATTAACCTTATTGACGCCGTCGCCCCTATTAACACAATAAAAATATTCAACTACCTCTCCGCTACTAAAACCAAAATTTCAAATTTACAGGATTATATTAAAGTATTTCATGATATCCGTTCTATGAAATATACTTTATGGGTCAATATATAATAAACTTTTGCAGAATAACCCGTATACTCCGGCGCAAAGAAATGAACGCACCAATTTCACAAGGATATGCCTGGATGACTGATTACATCATCGCAATATGGAATGATTCAATTCGGTAGCGCCCGCCAAAATTTAAAAAATGATACAGATTTTTAATAAGTACCTGTTAAGAAACACTGCTCTACATTATTTTTATTCCATATATATGTATAATGTATAACCAATAATACAAAAAGCCGAAACGCTGTGCTCACGATTCAGCTATGAATTAACATTAAATTTCTTTTCATTTTTTTTTTAAATTCGTGTCCAAGTTTTTGAAGTCATTCTTTTATATTCCAAACAAGACAAAGAAGTAGGTTTTCTTAGAAAAAATCATAATCGTGACATCTTTCGCACATGTTGTTAGAAAAATATATAAATAAGTAGCGGTCTGAATAGGTTGACAAAATTTAAATTCCCACGGAAATCATAATCCACAAGACCGAAACAAATAAAAGTTAGGGCTTGGGTATAAAAATAAATTCAAAAGAAAAATATGCAGCCAAACAAAGCTGTATGCATCACACCGAAGAATATTGTCTCTTTGCTGGGACCATATTCGCTCCCTATGTGGAATATATAACCACCGCGCGGCGAATAAAAGATTCTCTGCCTTCCGCCAATTTTCTGGTTCCAGCTATTCCTGATCGAATAGCGAGCTGTTTCTTTGTGTTACCATTTTCCGGGATGTGTATACCGAGGTACCTGAAGTTGTCGACCCTCCCGATATTCCGTCCCGCGCCAGTCAGGGTCCTATCAGAGTCATGACAGGCTTGGTTACACATCACATTGGTCTTACTTGCATTTATATTCAGACCAATACGACCTGGGTGTGTAAATAATATATTCAACCATGCTTCCAATGAGACATATGGAGCATATATTCGAGGAGCATACGGACTCCTGGTGGAATGATTAATACAAGAGCTGGTTGTTATTCCGTCGCTCAACCGTCGCTTACCGTAGTCCCTATTCCTATATCCCGTTTTTATGATCGGACAGGTAGAAGGTAATGCAAACATCGACATCCATGCCATTGATCAAAAGTCTATAAATCGAGTCAAAAATGCATGCGACGAATGCTCTTGTATCCTTCTTGCTCATAGGCTCATAGGTTCCCAATTAGGTTGTGCGATGTACGCATCTTACGCCGATGTTACAAACATTTTTTTTACCATGCCCACTCCCAACTTGAAGCATTATGGCCTCCTATTGAAGGCATCTTAACAGAAGTTTTCTACGAGAGCTGCTTGTTACTCAGCTGCTCAACCTCTCTTTTTTCGAAGAGAGTAGGGATATAAGGATAGACCTAGGACAGGACTAGTGGTGAGCTAATCGCTCTCGCTACGCCCGATTATTTAATATCGGATGGGTGAGAGGGAATTTTAGACATCACAAACATAAACTACGAACAGAAATCCATAAATCGATTGAAAAATCAATTTATGAAACTGTCTGTAACGGGACTTGAATTCGAGACATCCGTAACCGTAGCCAACAACGTTGACCACTGCACCACGTAGCCGACATAAATATGGTAGATACAGTATTTGATCAAAAAATGTCTCGCTCAAGGATCATAAAAATGCAGAATTAACCGAATCGTTTTTTTATCTGTGCAAGATTATCAGTCCAAAATGTATCGAAAATCGATGTATTTTTGGCACTATAAAAATCCGTGCAAATAGAAAATAAGATGTAAAATAATATAATATTCAGTGTCTAAAAAACTATGTCGTACATTTGTTTTAATTAATGTAAATTAAATACATTTTTACCTGAAATATAATATACTAGATGAGTGAGAAATTTCGATAGATAATATTATAAAATAAACATCTTAAAAGACATTAATATTAATGTATCCCCATATTGCTTCTAATAACCATATTCAAACATGCCACTGGACTACAACAAATAATTCTACACACACATTTGAAAAAAGAACGGCATTTCGTACTGTATGGACCATTAAGCAGGTGGTCGATAACCAGTTGTTCATTACAATATTAATCATTTAGGTACTACAGATCGAACATTAAAAGTTTTTCGTTTCGAGAGGGCGCTAGTTCACGCGAGTAATGTTATCAAACTACTTTACTTATCGTGGCCACCACACGATTCGCAGCATTATTGAATGTAACTATCTACTATTTTTTTAAACATACTATCTTCGCAGAACTGTCTATAATATAGAATAATCCTCCATACATTCCCACGAATTGTTTTGGAACAACTTGACATGTATTTTTTTTAAATCGATGTTCCCTCTGAATGGAAGTGTTTGAACAGTTTTTCTACGAGAGCTGCTTGTTACACAGTTGCTCGAACTCCCTATTTCCCGTAGTGTTGTGGTCAACATCGTTGGCTTCGGTTGCGGAGTTTTTGATTAATTTATAGATTTCCGATCGAAGGCATGGATATTTATTATGTTTAAAATTCTCTCCCACCCATCCAATCCTTGGTATTGTACATCGCTTATTTTTTCAATAAATTGGAACGAAAACAACTTTCATGCCACTCGTCAGCTTACGTTTGACTGCCGCAACCCTATACTGACTATTTTTAAATGAAGTCCTAATGGTAGATCAATAGCTCCCACGTTTCTGAGCGAATAGAATATAACTTGATTCAGAAAATCGCTGTATCACTGTATTGCTGATTTGAATATTTTACATTTTTATAAACATATTTCATAATTAAACTTTTTAGGGATATTCGACAATATTATTCTTTGCCATAATTGCATCGATATACTACCTTATCATCACTATGTGCCGTGACGCAAAAGATGGCGACAATTATTTAAGATAATCAGGAAAAAACTTTAAATTTCGCTGACAAAGCTCAAAAGTGAATGTGACATAGAATGTTACTAACCGAAACTATATAACTATTGACACACCCTGGTTTTTGTTAAGTATAAGTGTCATTAGTGTCCTGAACTGAAATCGGCCAGCGGAAACAGCAATATTTCGCAGAAAAGGCTCTTTCTTGTTGCCAGGCGTTCAAATAGCCCCCGGTTACGTCCACTGGACGAGTCCATTTTTACGGAAAAGGGTAGCTCCAACTTTGCAGGGAGTTTTTTTAATTTTTGTAGACAGTCGATTACGATCTGCCCAGCGGGACGAGCTGCGCTCTCGTAGCGGAGGTGACGTGACGATGTGAATTGTTTGTTTTTTTTTTTTTATTTGCATTGGATTTAATTTAAATTCGTTGTGTCATTTGTATTATAACTTAAAGTAAATTCAGTTGCTAAGTAAATGTAAATGTAGAATCAATTTTATGTGTTAAGATTTATATATTTGTGTAATGTTAAACCACTGCATCTTGAATGGAAAATAAATAAGTTTGGAACCGGATTTGAAATGGTGTTTGTCTGAGATCAGCCCTTCCAGGACTCCGGATAACCAGCCGCTCGCCTCTCTTCGATCCGGGGTCTTCTCACTATATAAGGTTTTAATGCTTATCATAACTAGAGTCGTTTTTAAATCACATCCACTTCCAATTTTTAGCATATGAACCACTAATGAAAGATCTCTTTCTTACAGCATATGGAGAGTAGGACGGTATGAAGAAAGGACTCAGAGCTTGTTAGTAGCTTTCTCTACGGGCCGTTTTTAAGATAGCATAGGGTAAAAGAAAAGGAATGAAAAGAGTGTTTAAAGAAAATGTCGAAATTAAAGTAAGTATGGAACATGATAAAGTGAAGAATTTGGAATATTTTACGTAAGGAAAACCACAAGAGAATTTATATTTTGTACCAAAAAAAGGTCAAATTTTTTTAACACCCGTTGAAAATCGACTTAACTTTGTAAATAGAAACACAGATTTATTATGTTTGTAATTAAAAACAAAGTCCATTTTGTGGAAACGCTGCGTTTTTACTTATAATTATGCCAATAGCCCCTTTATACATTATTCCAAAAAATTAATATCCAGATATTACAAAAAAAAGGTAAATTAAAATAGAAAATCTGATTCTGACGAATCGTTGAACATGCAAAAACTGTGTTTTTATTTAGCAGGGTACCACCGGAACCATGCCGTGCCGTTCTCTCTTTCTCGCGCTATCACATGTAAAAAGAAGGGTGCGAGTGAGGTTGTGAGATAGATATAGCTCCACCGCACGCCGCTGGGAACCATGTATTTGGATACGAATTTATGAGGTTATTTAAATAATAAATGTATCAAAGTTTACATTCGATGATTCAAACCCTCGACTATGAGTGGCTGAATTGAACGGAAGCTAAAGAACGCTTAGCACTCAGCTACGGTACTGACACTGGCATAATAATATTATATTACAATAATTGTTGTATACATTTCGGACTGCGATATGCCAATATAAACTGTATATGCCTCGCGCTCTTGAGCTAGTGCAGAGCTACGTGACCACTGTGTAAAAACGTTAAATACAAATCACCAATTCTATCTATTGATACATTTATATGCGCCAATATTGCATTCATTGTGTCAATTTCTTACTTAGTGAAAGTGCAATAAAATCCATATATGAAAAAATCAATTTTGAGAACTAATAAGGAATATTTTTACTATTACTCAGTTTTCCTATTTGAAAAAGGTTTCGGATAGCGGCACAGCTGGCAATCTATAATCACATTCATGCGCTTCACTTTCTTAACTAGACGTCATTACACCATGAACAAGCTGAATTGTTTTATAAAAAGCATTTAAAATCAAGCATTTTTTCTCGAATACTTAATTTCACATAAATTTTTATTGTCATCTTTAGATATATTCCTAGAAACGGAGAATATTATTGCAAATATTTGGTTTACTTTGTAACATTGTAGAATTTTAAGTAATTTATCTATATATATAATTTATTTATATTAAATATTCGGCATGAATTTATTGTTTACACCAATCGTTCACTTACTCAACATAACAACAATATGATTTCAATAACCTCGAATTAAAATATTCAAAGATATATTCGTTTTTTACAGCTGTATTATTTTTCCATCTTTCGATTATTGAAAAGTTTATTTTTATTTACTTTGTACCTAATCACTGTCAGAACAATATTCATAATATATTTAAATTATCGACACAGAATATTATACAATTATTACTAAATAGATTTATTAATTCTTGTAAATGTGACTTTATATGTTTCATTATTGTTTTAGTCAAATTAATACTTCTCTCCAAATAATTAAATTTCCCGCCACGTGCTGTTTATCGCCATTAGTTGTCGTCAACCAAAATTTTATCAGTGTGACCATAGAAAGTATAATCCAATCGAAACGTCACGGGCGCTGTACAGTTTACTTCAGACGCCACTCGTGGTCGGTCGCCAAATATCGTAAAGCGCGGGAAACGGTGCATTTTTTGTTAGTCATTTGATATTCACAAACCCTTAACAATAAACTGAAATTTTCTGCTGCAGTACTACTGCTTATGAACTTATCATACGAGAGCTGTTATTTTGTGGCTTTTACCTGTGGTTATTACCGTAATTGCGTTGACCCGTTTTTGAGGTTACCGTGTGATTTTGACGTATTATTTTGTGCAATGATTCCCGGTGGTCAGGTGCCCAGCGGAAAGTTTTCTCTATCTGGAGACATGTCTCGCATTTTGATGTCAGTGGAAAACATCTCCAGAATTCCTCGGGGCCGTGTGTGCCTCTTCGGGAAACCGGACCCCGCCGAAACAACCAAGTTAATAATGGACCAATTCGATCATGATAGAAGAAAGATACTAACCAAGTACGGCTATGATATTTTGACCGAAATGCCGGTGGTCAAGCAACCGTCGGAAGAAAGGATCCGAAAGATTGATTTCGCGGAAGATAAAGAAAATATTAATTACGACGCCATCCATTCAACTAATGAAGACGATAAGAATCCAAAACCCCTGAAATTGAAAAAGATGAGAAAGAATCCCGTAGAAAAAAACGAAAAGAAAAAATCTAACAAAATCAAAGGCGGCAAACCTTACGATAAAAATGATAGACAAGCGCTTGTGTCAGGTTAGTGAAACAAAAACTTTTTACACTAATATTTTATTCTTTATTGTCTATTCCTATTTATTTTACGAAAATTTCAAAATTTTCGTTCGTATTACCCATCATTTCAGGATGGTTACATACAAATTCGTTTTTTTATATCTAGTCGGTAGATTATAAAACCAAATGTCTTATCTTTATTGATACAACCGCTGTTTTCATGACTTCAAACTCAAAAACATTGAACAATTCTATAATATTTTGGTGTGGATGCAATTTTCCACACAGTGACCGCGGTATCATAGCGAGTTCGAACTTTTGAGATTTAACTGTCTGTTTATTTTGAAACTGCAATTAATTTCGTAGATTGGTTTAAACTGTGAATATTACAATATTTAAATAAACGTTTCAGTGCATTTTAATTATAAAAATGAGAACATTTCTTATTTATATTCCATTAAATGTAATTATAAATGGAAGGACGCTTACATCTCTTTTGAAGCCTTTAACTAAAACACAAACGTGTCCATTTCTCAGTTCATATATTTATGAATCGATTTAATCTTCATCGGACAGCAGTATAATTAAAATAAGACAATATTTCCAAATTTAATTGCTCTTTCGCATGATCATTCACATATCAAATAGATGCTTTTTTCTCGATATTGTCCTAGATAACCAAAACCGTATATTTTATATTTAAAAGTTTCTAAAACTAGGTTTCTAGTGTAGTGTGCTTATGAATATGAGATAGTAAGCGTTTATTTGATTGCTACGACCATAGCTAAATTCACTCAGTAATCTAAGCAGTCTTAAACAAGTATTGTGAATCATTAAATAATAAAGCTTGATGGAGGCAGCATGTCAGGAGAGTAAAAATGTTTTTCCTATTTTCCTCGCATGACAAAACTGTAGATTCAATAAGCGTACTTACCGCGTCAGAATGTTAGTAATAGTAGAACCTTGGAACCCTTCGAATTTATATGGCCCGATTTACTTACTATATTATGATACTATAGTTTAATAAAAAATATAAGGGGGGGTACATTTGAATACTGCTTGGCACGCCAGTGTAATAAAACATTCGTCACGGGGTGATCTCATTAATAAAAAAATGCTTCCACAGAATACATCATAATGTCGATGTTCGAAGATTCAATTATGCATTTGAATGATGCAATGTCTCATCAACTATCCAATATTTTTACAGCATGAATATACGATGCAGAAGAACATTATGCGTAATATGTTAACTCAATTTCGACAAAAACTGGACATCTTCGTATTAAGCCAGCAATGTATTCACTACAATTAAATGTTGTATATACCTATTACATTCATTCAAAACCTAAGCCCGGCATATCAAACTTGATTTGCACCGCGGGCTACATAAGCAAATTTACGTTAGGTGGAGGGCCGCATGTTTTCCATTTTTTTTAAATAATGGGCCACACAAAAGTTGTTCAAAATAAAAAAATATTCCAAAACTATTAAAAAATATTAAGTAATAATGTCAATGACAAAAACCTGCGTTGGGTTGCCATTAATACACATGGGACTGCTAATTACATGTTGCTATGTGTGCTGCCATATGTGAATTACTCGATTTTTTTACAATTAATCTTGAAAATAAATCTCAACTTATTTATATCAACGTTACAAGTTAATATTGTTTTATTTTTATACAATATTTTTGCATGAAGTCTCCGTGGGCCGCCAACCATTATACAATTTTTGATTATTGAGATTTTGTACACTTCCATGTATTTTGTCACTAACGACCCGGGTTTCGCCTTTAGGCATCTTCAGGCATTCGAGCACACGAATGGACTCGAACTGACAACTTTCGTCAGTTCAAGTCCATTCGTGTGCTCGAATGCCTGAAGATGCCTAAAGGCGAAACCCGGGTCGTTAGTGACAAAATACATGGAAGTGTACAAAATCTCAATAATCAAAATTTGATATTGAAATTCCATCAAGCACCCTCAGTCGATGTCTTAAATTACATTATGCAATTGTTGTAGGGTTGCGTTTTTGTCGTGCCTGATCTAAACCTATTGTTTGTATTTTTGGTTAACTGGGTATATACCAAAACTGCACACAGAGAAATGCCGACGTCAAAAAATGTGCGCATAGGAAAATATCTAAATACCCACGTCAGATTAGTTTTTAAAAATGAAACATAATTCTTTTATACTTCTACCACATTTTTGTAGAGAATTATAAACTGAAGCACTGAGCACAGTCTGTATGAACTTTCTAATTGAATATATTGATATATAAATGTACCTTTCGTGATAAACGAAACATAATTAATTATAAATTACTTGTGACAACCCTCATTTGAGGATTCATACAAACGTGCTAGAAGCTATGTTTTGATGTAATTTTATATGCGAATGTTTTCTTTCAGAAACGAGAACAATTAAATCAAGTAAGGAAACTATCGGTGTCGCCTTTCTCTATATTTAGAAAATTGCTAGTGTACAGGACAGAAATTTAAATACAGATGTGCAATTCATAGCTCGTAAAGGATTAAAGCGAACACATTATGCAATTATAGAGAAATTATGTTAATTTTTACGATCATGCAATAAAAATTCAAGAAGTAAATTTGTAGAGTAACTTGGATGTCAGTTATAATGTTCAAATGTTTTCTGTAGGCAGTTTAATCACCGAGCCAACTTTGACCTATGTTTTGTCTGAAAATCACTCCTGTCATATTGAATCGTCGTGGTTTTGAGCTCAGGCGTTTCTTAAAGAAATCACAATTTTTAATCTCTGCTGAAAATGCTTTTCAGTAACCGATTTCGGTTAATTTTCTCTACAACGTGCTCTTCTGTAACCGAAAAATTAATAAATGTCGCAAAAAAACAATGCAGTTTTGTAAGTAATTTAATTGCGAATAGGAAAATATCATACACTGGAATCAGGAAAACCGAAATACGAATATTATTGTTATATCAAATTTGAAATATATCGTCCAATTTTCGTACGAATATTTTGTGATTCCAATGTTTGGATTTTTGGTATTGTTCAATTCGCAACGAATTTTCTTTTCGACCAAACAAAGAGTAGCATGTTGATAGCACTTAGAAGCACGCAAAATTAAAAGCGCGCAGTTCATCGAATTACAAACATTATAATAAATAAATAACTAAGTAGTCCAAAATGAATTTAAAAAAAACGCAATGAAGGAATTTGACTCCGACACATGTAAATTTGATAATATTCGCTTTTGTAATAACTATGTTCAGTATCACTAGCCTTCGGACATCATAACTAATTGAAACTCGATCCAGTACTTATGCAATTAATACGCCAAAATAATTATTTAATTCGTGTGTGTAAAAAGAGAATCGTAGCAGTTTCACACAAAGAATTCATAGCCAGACGTATTACAATGAAAAAACCAAAATGGAAATGCAATTTCATTGTCTGCTGCCATTGTCGAATCTCATTAAAATTACTGCTGGAACAAATCAATAATGAATATGGATATCAATAGTTTTAATAAATCTACTTATACGGACTGGCAATAAATGGTATCTATTTTACGCGGTTTCCATTTTTAAATATTCTTTAATATACGTAAAATCAATTTGGGTAGGTATGCCCATCGATCTAAGATTGGCCCACTACATGGAAAGAGTTGCTGTTATAATACCATGATAATACTAACGCCATATGAATATTTTTTAGTTAAGCAAAGGTATTGAGTAGCTCTACGTGTAAAAATACGGATGAATGTACAACATATTTTGTTTTATTGTTGAATTTGTAAGCTGTCAGCTTGGAATGTTAAAACACAATTTAAAACTTT
The DNA here is from genome assembly GCA_022494535.1 of Himalopsyche phryganea. NCBI lineage: Eukaryota > Metazoa > Arthropoda > Insecta > Trichoptera > Rhyacophilidae > Himalopsyche > Himalopsyche phryganea. The sequence continues at coordinate 1,544,384 of JAGVSL010000024.1, forward strand.
TCTGGAAATGAATTGGATTAGCCATATATTCAATTTGTATTACTAATCTGTAAACCAAATGCTGTATATTTTTTATCATCTCTGTAATGTACAGAATAAATGAAATCATAAAGAAAAGTTGCCAAGACTTAAAAATCACTGAATTTATAGTAATTACAGTGATTATTTGTATCGTGGGTCAAAGTTATCCGAATTGCATGATAATTCTGCCCACCTTGTTTTATCTATATTTATATATCAATTATAACAATAAATCTGTGTATGTTAATTGAATTTCAACTTAAGACATTAATTAGTTGATTTCCATGTAGAACAATATCACACATAACTTCAATGGCGAACCATAAAAATACAAAAACCCTCAGAACTGGGCCAAAGTTACCCGGATTGCATCTGCCATTTTAATAAATAACTATTTATATATTTGGATATGAGAAATTATAGTATAATCTTTCTTCTTGTCCATGATCAAACACAATATTTATAGTACTTGGAAGAGAGGTCGATATATATTATTAAATTTGTCGTTATTTTACAAAGTAAAATATCATTCATTGGAGAGAAATAAGAAAAATTATCTTTATAAGCATAACGTTATGAAATGTGTTGATAAAAAAAAAGGTTTTTCCTTATTTCAACATACAAATAATATATTGGTAAGCGTGCACGCATATATGGTATTTACTGTTTGCAGTAATTGCAAGTAGATAATGCATAATTCATAACTTTTATTTTGTCTGTATCAAGTAGAAAACGTCGTCACCTCTAGTCATTCAATGGTAGGTCACCATTTGTATAATATTATACTTATTTAATCTTGACGCACGGTTTCGAAATAACACGTTGTAAGAAACCGAACATTTTTGCTGTACACTGATTGTTTTGGTTAAACACGATAATTAAAATTGTAACAAAAATAATTATTACCCCTTTAACAATTGAAAGTAAACTATAGTGTTGAAATATTTTTTAAACGGTATTCTACTAACATAGGAGATACGTTAGTGGGAAACCGTTTAAAAAAGATATCAATAAAAGCTTCCATTACTGGAAATAGCTTACTTTCAATACGTGCAAAACGAGATTCATTTGTTGGTACTTTTTAATCACACAACAACGTCCGAATATCAAATAATAACCATACAACCACAACTTGTTCATTTTTAAATTCAGTTACAGATTTATGTGATTGGCTGGATAAAAGTGAATAAATACTTAAGTATATTAATAATTATTCATAAGTAATATCGAAAGGATGCTCTGCCCTAATACGGCACGTCGTGATGTGGGTGTTCAAAGTATGCGAGAACTAACGTATTTTCGCCATATTTGTAATACAGGTATATTAGGCTCAGCTAGCTACTACAAGAATATATATTCACAAAATTCGGCCATTATATCAATCCCTGAGTGGGTATTTTATTCCTGTAAACGTGGCTTTCGATAAATCTTTCCGTTTTTTCGTACTTAGGGTCATTTCGCCAGTGGTCGGCCAGTTAAGCGGCAGGTGTGCTTTCAATAGGGATTTTGAGTCAATGAATGATACATACATATTTTTTCGCTGTTATTCCATTAAACAGGGATTAAGTAATGTAACCAACTAAAAATAAAATAGTTAATATTGTACCAAGCATAAAATAATACAAGTTTACAAAAAAGATGCCAATTCTCCCACTGCTCGGCCCCCAAAATTCTGCAGGTCTGCCTTTCGTTACCCAGTGTTCGGCCATCACTATGAAACTTCATAAATATCGCGAGCGAATTTACTGAGAGTTGACAACAATAAAAAACATAATTATGCAAACCATGACAATATAAAGTATATTTTGTTAGCGATTTCCATACAACCTGAATTTGTCAAAACTTGCGAAGTAAAAATGTGCTTTCTTAAATTGCGTATTGCATCACATAGGTCAGTATAGTGCAGATATACATTGGCAAGTGGCAAGACTACCTACACGAATTTTAAAAAATCTTTTTTTTTTTAATGTATCCAATATTATTTAAGTTTTAAGCTCAAACGACCGACAACTGGCGACGGCTGACTTAAGGAACACTCGCCCTATATACGTTTTTATTTGCCTACCATCGTAACCTCAGTTTTCTCAAGTTTCTGATATAAACATACACACATACGTTATTACCTATGTATCCACAGTTACAACGAAATGATTAAACTTCTATGTTCTAATAAAATGTTTCCCGTTGTATATATGAGTTGGTGATGTGTGTATTGATGGCACCAAAATACACAAAACATTCTTTAGATGTTCAGTAAATATACACCAGTGGTCTCGAAATTCATCAAGTTTAGTATGAGAGTTAATTTGGAAATTCTTTTTAAAAATTTAAATTTACACAAATTGTTTATGATGTGTTTCCTAGAGACACGAGAATTTGAAGAGATGGAGATTCAACAATTAAAATTATTTTTTAGCCAACGTCGTTTTATTCGAATGCGCTGTTCACGGACTCGAATCCCAGCAAGGACAGTTTCAAGAAATGTTTTCATGAATTTTTTATTCGATTTATGGATTTGTTTTCAAAGACATGGATATATGTGATGTATAAATTCCCTCTAAAAACGTGGAATAGCGAGAGAGATTAGCTAGCCACTACTTCTTACCTAGCGTCATCTTTCTATCTTTACTCTCCGAAAAGGAGAAGCCGAAGCGGTTCTCGCAAAACAATTTCTGTTTAGATAAACTACATTATGTGTCAATATCTATTTTCTAAATTTTTTAAAATGTTTGTGTTATTATTGTTGTATTGTATAAATGCATTGCGCATTGGCGTCAGCTGTGAGACATTGGGACCGGACATGGTTAAAATATATATACATTATATTTATATGAGTTAACTTCCTATTAAATATATGAATAATTTGAGCAATTAATATAAATAATTTCGATTTATTACATTAACATCGTGGCATGTCGGCATGGTTACAAAAAAGAAGATTTTTTAAATCTTGCTTTTGACTGGGTGACGGTTTGGCGACCACTGCTGTACACCATATAAAAGGTGTACGTTTACGCGATCAAATATAAAACGCAGGTCTTTTAGAATAAAAAGAGTGTGGTCGGTGGCTTTCAGATTTTCTATGGTAATAAACTTAACTCCGTCACGCCAGATTCACTTCGCTCGGACCCATAGATACAACGCGTCACGTAGCAAAAGCAATGTAGGGGAAAACATCCATGAATTGGAAGCCCCATGAACTGGAGAGTTGCGATATTGACAATATTTATAACGCAGAAGGTCATATCGAGGATATACTGTCAGAAAGCATTCATAAAAACAAGTTTTGAGATAATCGCATTTAAAACATTATTTTTTTCAAATTACAATTGTTTCAAATTACAAGTACAATTGTTTTTTTTTTTTAAAGATTTTTCGTACATCATAATAAAGAATAATCTTTTTGGCATACAAATCATATGATTTAGTATCGATTAGTTATAATATTTATATCATGCTTTTTGTCAGAATAAAAAAAATAACGATGTGACTTAAAACTGTGAGTGTAAAATTGCATACATTTTGACATTAAAAACAGAAAATGATCAATAACTGACTTGATGCGTTTTTAGTGTACCTTCGATATAATATGTTTTCTATGTCGGCAATTATGTAGGACACCACCACCATTATTAATTTCAGTTGTCATCACAGTCTGAGCCACTCTGGTCTCGAAGAAAGTATTTACAAAATTAAACTTTTCGTGTTAGTTACAATATGTACTGACCCTAACTACATATTACAACGGTGGTGATACACGTGAATTGAACTTCATTTATTGGCTACTGATTGCTAAACATAGTTTTTAAAAATACATAAATATAGCTGGGTTTTTTCACTTGCCACATCCAGTTCAAGGTATTTGCACGATTTGGTAACTCTGGCCGATATTGTTGCACATACATAAAAACAGCAACATGGGACTGATGACTCCGTATGTCTCGTATGTAATGGTCATCATAAAGTCAGCAATAAAAAAATTGTTTAAAAGTTGTAATGAATGTATAAAGGGTTATATAAATTTATTGCATTACAATTTTTTCAACAAATTTTTCTCTGACTACACTTATTCTTTAGAATGTTCAAAAACCATTCAAAAAGTCAATTTATTTGACTCTCCGGTTTATGCGGAAGGATGTTCAGTAAGGATTCTAGCTGGAATATTCGAATATTGGAGCAATTATTCATGATAGTTTTGAATGAATTATTTTACAAAATCAATGAAAGATCACATTACCAATATAGTGTTTTTTTTGGTTTCACCCAACTCGGGCACTTTCGATATCTTATAATAATACTTGAGTTCGACTAATCTAACATATAAAAATCAATTTGGGTTTGTTCGTATCTTATGCACTGCCATACCGTTCATCTCATTCCGATAAAACTTTGTCAAGTTATTGCTTGCACTTGCGCGAAGGATATAGACATAGTACAATTAGGCCCGGCCCGAGCTCGACTCTAAACTTTTTAATTTTTAACTTACAGTAGGTCTTATTATATATAAAAATCAATCTCACAATCCAGATATATCTGAAACCTAAAAAAATATCTAAGATAAAGAATCAAATTCGTACGACAACTCGGAAAACCTTCTGATTTATTCGTCTACGCATCAGACAGAAAAACAAAAAATATTCTGTCCAAAAGCACTTCAATAAACAAAATTAAAACACAAACACTTTCTTTCTTTGAGTGGCATTGCAACGCATGCCGGGTACTCATTAGTAATTTTATAAAAAACCATTCAGGAAGCCGTTATTTCAGAAATACCGTAGTAGTAATCCGACACAGCTTCAAATTTTAAATATTGTAATGGAACGGTAAGGTACGTTATTTATATAATGTTATTTTATCTATTATTCAAATTGAATTTTCAATATTATTTTCATACTTCTGAAACTAATCGAATAATTTCAGTTTTACTATTCGATATTCAAATAGTGCATAATAAAGAATAGTTAGAATCCTTAGTGACCAGTTCATACTCACTCATAACTCACTATTTTGCTCATTATTAGAAAATTACAATAATTATTTCCCCTTGATGTTGGTTCTTCGCACGACTATGAAATACTTTACCTGGCAACATATTAACATCGACTATAAATGCTGCAGTTTGTGATTTATAGTCATAAGTATGCACAGTGTCCAGTTCACGGAGGCTCTCCCCTAAATTAGTCTAATAAAAACTGAAGTAAGCCTCTTTCCAGTGTAAATATTCCTCGTCCTTGGAATATAAATCAGACAAAGCTCCGGATGCCACCTATTGGACGCACCAGACCGTGGATGCTTTTCTTGGTATGGAATAAAATTATAATGGCGTTTGATCCGAACCATTGTAAATGTGAAATAATCTTATTGCTATTAATAACGTGAATATATGTATTATATCTGCTCATAAAGATAATTATTAACGTATGATATCTCCGTTTTGCATACGCATATTATCGTTAAATTGTATAAAAAATACCAACCGTCGTCCGTAAGTCCATTTAGTGACTTTAAATGGCATCTTGTAGCTGTTGTTAATATCTATCCATATTGCATACGATTTTAATCTAAAGAAAAATGTAGCATTCTTAAGTCGTAGATTATGCAAATTGCAAATTGATTGATTGACGTGCGCTTGTGGCTTCATTGGATTAGCTAATTGGTTGTGCGACTAACAACCAGCTTTCGTAAAATCAATAATGTTGAGATGCTCAATTTTGAATCGGTTTTCTCTTCAGCAGGGGGTCTTCAAACTACGGCCCGTGAGCACCACCAATCCGACCCGCCATAGTTTTTTCACATATATAAGTAGTGCCGAAAGCAGAAATAAAGCCACGAGCAAATTTATGCATACGATCAACCAAATATATTATTGAAAGATCTTAATATAAGTGTATAAATCAGACAGAAGCTGGGTTTCTCCTTGTCGGCTATCTCCGCCGCAATGAAATGTCCTTGACACCAGCTGCCCGTAAGTACCAACCTTTGCTCATAATTCAAAACTACAGTATGTTGGTATGATCAGCCTGCTTGGTCTCGGCCTTTGCGACTTAGTGGAGGAGTCAGTGTGGTCCTTAGGCTAAAAAATTTGGAGACCCCTACTCTACAGCATGATAAGATATTGTTTAAAAATACATACGATGGATAAAATAATGCTATAGTCAGAGTAAAGAAATTGAAGATGTAGTTTATTATTTAATAATAGTCGATGGTGATATTTAAAAAAAATGAAGACTGAATAATATTTGCCGTCTGTCAATAATTAAGACACCACACTTACTTACTTGACAAACAATCATCTGGGATTCAAAGAAATCGAATCTTAGTTTAGTAACTGGGCACAAGTGACCGTCCAGTACCATTTTGCCAAATCCTCACACTGAAATCCTACGCAAGAGTCGTTCAATGGCGCCAACTACCTACGCTTTGCTTTTTATACGAATCACCAGACTTGAATTGAAAACGACTGAAAAAAGTTAATAAACCTTCAACCGAGGATATGAGAAACCACGTAGACGTGTGGTCAGGGATATCATCTGTAACTATTTTCATACAAGAGTTTTTCAGCTAATTTGCAACCACTGCATTTTAGATAATAGATACAAGCACCTTTGTTAGATTCATAAATGAAAATGTTCATTTTCTAAACATATTTAGTGGGTGCCTTTCTCTATCATAGATGCATCGTATAACTACAATCGTGTGTCTCGACTTAAAAAATCACGTCGTTTATTTTCTACAATCACGATTTTAAATAATAGAAAAAGAGATCAGCTTTATAGAGAAAAATACATTAAAGCGTGACATAACTGACTACATATAAAGTGGAATAACCCTTACGATTTTTTTAAATATATATTATGGATTCTAAGGATTACAATGAGGATAAAAATTGAATTGTAAATTCAAAAGACAATAAAATTCTTAGAAATCAATAGTACATACTCAGTAAAATCGTAATACCATCAAATATATTTCAAAAAATCAATGCTATGAATATCATTCCAATTCTTATGTTATTATTTACATTAAAAATTCCAACATGTACATGTGAAACACAGTTATTGTGTATTATTAGACCAGAGGGAACTTGCTGCCTTTTTGGTTCCAAAGTGCGGTCTTTTGATCGATTTTTTTTCTTTCATTTTATTGGTTTCATTAATTTGCAAAACAATGCTCAATACATTTTTGAGAAGATCTTATTAAAGTGTCTTGAGTTCGGTCTTATTAGATTTAAGAGGAATTTAAAAAGCTTTCCCAATCCATGTATTACAGAATAATTGTCAATGATTACTGGGTTAATAGTGTTTTTCTTTTTAATTTTCGGTATATTACTAATAAAGATAAAAATTGTTAACATTCAAGAATTAGTAATTAGTTTCTTAAACTATCTAAAAATGAACATATAGCTATATATTTCAATAATTCATTTTTTAAATTTAGTCGAGGGGGCGTGTTTTGCTTGTCAGAAATGCTTTGACTGATTTTTCGTTTTTTATACCGCAGACAATAATATTATAATTATGCTTAATGCGTTATTTTAAATGCTAAGAATGTTATATTATAACCGCGAAACATGTAGATATAGTTTCTAGTTGGTAAAATTTATAAAAGGTACTGTAGAATCTCGATATAACGGACTTTTAAACGAAAAATTTGGTCAAAAAGCGAATATTGTTAAAAAAACTCCTGTTCATCGAAACTCTCGTTTGGAATTATGAATTTAGCAATATTATAATTGTATAATAAAACACCGAAAGCCAAAATTGATTCAACAAAATTGACGCAAAATAAATTCAATCCTCTCAAAATTTGGAATAAAACAATACACAACGACGTTTGACCTAAAATAGTTCGGCTAATTTATCGTAACCTATTTTTAAAATATCTTTATTGTTGGGCAGACAATCCAACTTGAAGTTAAAATATTCCATGCCAAAGTCCAAACCATCAAAATTAAAGTCTTTAATGCTATCCGCTCAGTAACAGCTGTTCGCATTGTCTCCAATGTCCTATCATCCACAAAATGGCGTTCGCGAAACCAAACTGGGCGAAATTAAATATAAACCTGAATCTCTTGTTCCCACGCGCTAAACACCTGTGGTTTATAATAACACTGTCTTCCGTCCTTCGTTCACACGATAGAGACAGACTCGGTTTGGCATAAGAGACAAATTACTATTTACGATCGTAATATATCCAATTCAGAGTGAGCTTTGTCACAGTGCTACGTGCAAAATTGAGATTGCCAAGCCGTAATTACGAATTAAAAAGATGGAATTATTTTATGGCAACACAATTTCATCTAAAAACAACGCTTGCTTCTCGGTATATGAATTCCTCAAAAAATGCATTATAATTATTCAAACCCGCTTCAACCGTAACTATTATGTATGTAATCTTCAAGTTCGGTTCAAAATATTACTATGTACTTCTCCTCTGCCGTCTCCTATAGAATAATGACGATTAGATTGCCGCACGTCTCTCGGTTGTACATATTGCATATCGCTTTTACAAGAGAATGTTACAACCAGTGGTTTCATTATGTCGCAAGAACAACATTTTTACTGATCCATGAAAAATACAATTATTATTATTTGATATCATTTATTACGTACACGTGTGTATCAAGTACACTGTAAATCGAGGTAGAGATTTGTACAGAAAAAACCAAACATGATGCTATATATCCTATACCTAACTCAAAACCAAGTTATTTCCAGAGGATGAAATAATGTTTCGTTTCAAAATTGATGCATGGTTAAAAAACGGATAATTTTTACATTATAACGTGACGGTTGTATCCATCCAAAAAACAATAACACCATTTAATAATTTATCATTATTAACGCTTTTCGAAAATAGTATGTAACAATGAAGCAAATATTTCAATTAAATTTTGCAACAAAGAAACATAGTAAATCTCCACTAACAAATTTGTAGACAATGTTTACGAGGACTACAAAACTCGTTATTGAAGTAGTTAACTCCTCATCAAATGTTTCATATTATGTTACCAATATGACATTAGCAGTATCAAATAAAACGAAAAAAATGTTTTTCCTATAATGCCATTTGATACTCTAGTTCAGACACGCGAAAAAGATAAATTACCTCGGAATCGACTTCGGACACTTCTTGTGGCTTAAATGTCCATCTTTGGAAGATCTGCTCAGTGCAGTGCTTAAAGAAGCGGCCCCCAACCTTTTACATCATGTTTAATATAAATTAATGCATATTAAAAGCATTGATTTTATTCAGAAGGTCAACAATGTTGATTCCTTATTTGAATTGCTTTGTCCTTTGATTTTCGCTCACCTAAGATAAACCCGTTCCAGTCCATTGTCAAATCTATCAAAATTATATAGCGAGCTTCCTGGAATAATACTCCATAGTGTTTATTAAACTTGTAGCAAGCAATGTATTTAGTTCCAACGATGGTCAAATAATATATATATGCTAACATATAAGGTAGAAAATATGTAAACTTCCTTACTTTTATTATATGTCGTTTAATTTAAATAATATTTATCTTATAGTTAATAAGTTTTTCTGTGGGGAATATATATGTATATCACACAGTTTTATGTAACATGTTATACTTTTTTTTTGTAAATTTAAAAAAATAAAATGCGTGGCATTACAGCTGACGCCAATGCGCCATGCATTTACACAAACATAACAATAGTACAATAATAAAAACAATAATACTAATAAAAACATTTTTAAAATTATAAAATAAAAAGAGAACAAGACATTAATTTACTAGGAAAAAATATTTGGCCAACAATACCCACAGTTTGGTGCTGAAAATATCCAATTCTCTAGGCAATGCATTGATCAGCCGAACAGCCCTTGCAAGTGATGACTCAAATGACCGATGCGAAGAACAAGTTTTAAGAATAAAAATTGCTTGGTTATGGTTTCGGCCACGTAGATAAAAATTGGGAGCATGTAAGTCGTGAGAATTTCAGGATTATAAACTCGTCCCCGAAGAAGAAGAGAGAAATTCATTAGGATCAAAAACGATCTTCGTGCTTCAAGAGAGTGAAAAGATAACATTCCTAAAAGAAATTTGGTGGAGTAGTACTCTTTTAGGGTACTATTAAATGGTAGATATTAAAATTTTTTGAAACAGAAATATCGTAGAAATTTCTGATGAATTCGCTCCAATTTCAACTTGTAGGAATTTTCACATGGACTCCAAACGATAGATCCATAGAAGCGTACTGAGAACCAAGGAAATGTATTGAGTGCGAAACACAGTTGGGTTTTCGAATGATTTACTTTGCCTAACTAAAACCCAAAGAAGTTTTGCTAGCACGCATAGCAATGGAATTAATATGTGAAAGAAGAGTCAAACGTTATACCGAGATCAACAATTTCAGATAAACGCAGTAAAGTATTATTCGATAGCACATAGTTATATTTAATAGGAAATCTTGAGCGAGAGAAGGAAATGCAAATGCATTTCAAAATGTTGAAGTCAAGTTTGTTTTTTATGGACCAATTCGAAATCGAGTCTATGTTATGTTGCAGAATAGTAAATTAGACTGTAGAGCAATTTGAAGTTTTGAAAATTTCTGTAAATACAATTGTTTGTTCGTATGGAAAAACATGATCTTTTCACAGCTGTATTTTAAGTTTTCTTTAAATAACTGAGATGTTTTCACTGTTTTTATATCTTTCTCTAAAACTTCTTGCGTTCATGTTATGAACATTATATAAAAATATACCGAATAAATCACGAATCCTATTTTACCGATAGTGCAATATATGAATGCATCCCATCGAATTTAATATAGACATAAATTTTGTCGCTTTCTTCGATGATAAATTGCCGGTTGGCAACAACTTTGCGGATGAGCCTCAAGCCCTGGTTCGAATCCCGCCAGTGCCAGCCTTGATGAATCTGAGCGTGCTGCGTTAATTTCATATTTTTTTGTTCTCATATCGTTACAATAAGAACAAATTACACTTCAGAGTCATTGAAGCCATTGTAATCATATACGTATTATCATTTTTTTCTAAATATATAATTGACACGTCTTTGGTATTGTAATGTTTTTTTCGTGCTGCGTGCTTATTGTTTTCAAATTACTGTCGAATTTATATTTTTCAAAAATTTATAAGTAGATAGCCAGCATTTGAGTAGAAACAAGTAATTGTATATTTCAGGGTTTAAGACAACTTTTATACGATCACGAAGGAAACTATCTTTTACTGTATATTATTCCAAATATACCGAGACGAAAGACACAAAAGTGTTGCAGATTTCATTTTTTCAGGATTGGTCAAGCAATAGAAAGTATATACATATCCACATTCATTGTTTTTAAAACATTTTACTGGTTTCTTATAGCATACGGACTCCTAATAGACTCAATAGTAAGTATTAAATGAGGACGGTAGAAAGATTGGATGAAACTTCTTTGGAAGGAAAAGGATTGTAAATATCGGAAAAATCCATACATTCGCATTTAAATCCTTAAATCAATACACCAAATAGATGTCACTGCGGGTATTCGGACGGGCATTGTCACTAAAACCATATATAGTTACAAGTCGGCTACGGCGACCGATATTTGATGAAGGCTGTCAACAATTTGTAAATGTATATTCCTACCTTTTATTATTTATATTTCATTAGCCGTAACCTGCTGAAAATGTTATGATAGATGACTTGCATTAGTCAACTGATATTTTTGAGAAAAAAAAACGATATGGTGCGTTTTGGTATTCTACATGTCGTGAAGTATAATAAAAGTGAAGTGAGCTAAGTAAATAATGACTGCAAAATTATCTTACTCATTAAGAATTTGAATTTAATAACGTGTAAGTCAATGAAAGAAAATCATTTAACTAAAACTTCAATAAACAAGTTTCACCATTTTATCACTTGGCTCACTTCACTTCTCGGTGGCTTATATTAATTATACTGCAATTTTAGACATTTATCTATTTTTTATAAGACAGTAAGTTTTGATCGGCAGTCGGTTTTTGAAAACGGAGTTATAAAATTTTTTACGTATAATTATGTTTGGATTATTGAGATTTTGTACACTTCCATGCATTTTGTCACTAACGACCCGGGTTTCGCCTTTCGGCATCTTCAGGCATTCGAGCACACGAATGGACTCGAACTGAAGATGCCGAAAGGCGAAACCCGGGTCGTTAGTGATAAAATACATGTAAGTGTACAAAATCTAAATAATCGAAATTTGATATTGAAATTCCATCAAGCACCCTCAGTCGATGTCTTAAATTGTATAATTATGTATATTTCAATGAAAATTTAATTCAAAATATCCTTCAATATCACACTATTCCCAACCTTAAATGACGAAAAAATGAATTTAATGAATTTATTTGAACAAAAATTAAAAAAGAAAACAAATAAAATTCGCGATACGCATTGTTGTGTGGATCCTTTTTTTCGTAAAACCTTGTCACCTAAAATAATCGCTGCCTTTTCCGACCCCAGAAGTGTTTACTTCCCAATTAATAAACAGCCAACGAAAACATTTCCCATTCTTTTTCAACTTAATTACAAAGCATACATCATATCATTATACCAGTAATTTGTTAACCTCTTAAATACACCAGAAATTATGGTCATTAATAATCATCAGACAGAGATACTTCGCCACAAGTCATTTAGATTTTTTTTTTGGTTGTGTTGGAGCAATTTTGAATTCCACACCGTTTCAGACATAAATAGTTTAACCTCTATACACTCCTGCGCTTAAAAACATAAAAACAATTTGAAATCAACGTAATTATCAATTTTCATCCACGAAATTAAATTATATACAAAGGCTTAGCGAGGTGCTTAAATTCGTTATGAACAGTAATGTGAGAATCTTTGCTGACACCGCCAGCGATTCACATCGAAATAACTACCTCAAAAGTTATAAAAAATATTACATTTAAAAAAACGTTGGATATACGACGTATTAATTTAACAATCAAATTAAGTCATTATTAAAAGATATTCAGTGTAATTAATTGCCTTATGAAAGATTTATAATAATTGGCAATACACCATATATTTAGATTTATTTTTGATCGTATATGCGTTAACTGGGTGAGATTTTTATTTAAGTCACTCGAAATCACTGCGAGAAGAAAAATCTTCAGGAACACCCACCCGTTAAAATGAAAGAATTGATATTGACGTTGCCGGGAAACTGGAAACCATATTATTACTACTTATTAAAGCTCTTACCACTAGACCCCAGAGACTGAGCAGAATTATGTTGATCCCATAGCCGAGCGGTAATGCCCTTTCGCCATATTCGGTTGGTTAAACGATCTAGATTTCTCATTCCCGAATGCATGATTGCATTTGCTGTGATGTCTTCATCTCTTCCCAATCAGACCTTATCCGAACCTGGAAAAGAGGCGTTGAGAAAGTTATTAGGTAACTGCTAATCCTTTCCCAACAGCATTCATGCTCCTTTACACTTTTTGTAGAGAAGTTGAGCGACTGTCGTGTCATGTGCTATTTTTAAATTTAACAAACCTTTACTCGCTAATTGAAGACCTTGGCATAGAAACAGCAAATGTTACTAAACTCTTTGTTTTCAAGAGAGGATTAAACACAATATCTTGGCTGTAGAAGGCCTTTGTTGTTTTTAGAAAAGCGGCATATTTGACGGATCATTTTAAAAATATATCTCAGCGCAGTTGTATGGAGTATAAAATGGAAATTGGAAAAGTGTATATTTAATGTTTTATGCCAACGTTACAATTAGTATCTCAAACATTATTTAACTAGGAACTTTAGCAAAAACATGGAAGGAGGTGACAATGGTCAGCTGTTTTTCTTTGATTGTTGACATTTTTTAAAATTCAATATGGCGGTTTTTTTTTTTTAGTAGAAGTGAAGTGGCATCGTTTATCCGCCCTATACAGCAGACTGTTAGAAAAACGTATTCTAAGTAATTAACTAAATCAACTAGAACATTTTTAATATTCTTGTAAACTGGATTCTATCAATTAGATGAATATTTGTGAAAATTCCAATTACTGATATTACTCATTAATGTCACTGACATTGAAGCGGCAACGTTGCTCTTCCCATAACTATAAAAAAATGTTATCCAATATTGCAATAAAAGAGAAAATATATACAAATAGTTACATAATACAGGATTGCGATATTTTCAAATTGTAGTGACAGTGTTGCATGAACATCTAGTAGCTACTGCAAAAAAAAAATACATCGTTCAAGGTCCTTACTCTTTCGGCGTAAAAAATGCAATTTTCTAGAAAAGAAAGAGCGACTCGTGCTAGAGGTAGGGATTGCAATAACGAACGGTCTTACTGAAACCGGTATTCCTGCTGTCATAATGCAATAACGAAATACTAATATTGAAAATGCTACTAACCTGTACTTTGGTATTACAATACAATTATTTAATGAATGATCGGTCCAACACGCGTTGAATCTGAGGGGGCTTTTCTCCAATCAGACTTGTTCACGTGAAGATCGCATCGAGTTTCCAGCATTGATGCACTAGCCTTGGTTATATAGCCATATTTTAATGCATTGTCGGTTGAGTGGTCAATCTTATTCGGTTGCGGTCTCCACGGATTCCAATTCCAGAACGAACACATTCCAACGTCGATTACAAATGAATTATGAATTTGTGATTAAAGACACGGGGATGTCTTGTGATCTTTTAATTTAAAACGGAGCATAGGTTATTTGATGATTTTTTAAACTTAAATTTGTAGCCCATGTATTGATATTTATAATACCGGTATTTAATAACTTTTAAGGTGGAAACTGTCAATTCTTGGTGAAAAGGCATTTAAAAATAAAAACACAATTTGTTTAGTACTAGTTATTGTTACAATGATCAAGATTGTTTTCGCTAATTTCGAGCATTATCATCAAATGATTTAGTTTTAAAATACCGATATTTAATATGAAATACATATTCTGATTTATTCGTCCGGTTTTGCAGTCCCTAGTTGGAGTGCAACGCTTCGGTGAACAAACCGTTTGGTTGAACCCGCAAAACAAATCACAATGCAAAATCCAACCCGGTACACATAGGCATGTACCCACCTCCTTCGCTTCTGTTTGAATCAATGTGCGTAATCGATATAAAGGACCGCGATACGCCGGTACGATAAACACTGCCCGAAAGTTGGGACGTTACATATTCAGATATCGTTTGAATGAAGTGGCATTTACTTAATACAGCTCCATTATATATATTATATCTATTGAATGTATTTCATAATAATTCTTGTTAAACTTTACCTTATTATTCAGATATATAGTTGATAGAACTTTTAACATTTTACGCTTACGATTTCTCATATAAGATGCTTCTAAATCCCACTAGCCCGGCCTACTTCCAACACAGTAATTTCAATAAGGTTTAAAAATAGCTTCATCTTGTTACACAAGAGAAAAATGGGATTATCGGATAGTACATTGCTATGTCTGCATTGAATTAATCGCCATTTACTTGGTGCAAATCTATTCTAATAAAGTTGACAAAGCAATGTACATATTTAATTTTACACGTGTGCAATAGAATTCTAGTATAAATACGTTACGCTAAATATGCTTTACAACCTGCTTCTTCTTCTGCCTAAAAAAATACTTAATGCAGCTAAAAACAATGCCATCTCTAGGGTAGTGCTCCGCAACCGATGCTAAGTGTGCCGCGAAGAGAAAACACATCAACATTAACTTACATACAATCTACAAAATTTTAACGAAGAAATAAACAATGTCAAATAATATGATATATAATATGTATTACTGAAATCAGCAAAAAAACCGATAAGCCCAAGATGTATATAAATTATCTTTTTATATTTAGTCTAGCTTAGTGAATATTTTTAGTTACAGCTCTTATTTGTCAAAGTATTTTTGTTTAAATTCTAATTTTCAATTATATATATTTATTTTTAATTGAAAATAAAATCAAAAGTGTTCCATCACCCCGAAAGTGTGAAAGACCACCTAACTACGTTAAAAAAGTTTTAATCGGTTATTATTTAAAAAAAAAATGCTAATTATTTTAAATTCATTAAATAAAAAATAAAAAATGTTAATTCTGTTCGTGAAAATTACATATTATTTTTTTTCTTGCGGTATGCCGCGAAATTCTACGCAGTGCTTAGGTGTGCCGTGGGTGAGAAAGGGTTGCGGAGCACTGCTCTAGGGGAAAATTGCGTATAGGAAATTGATAAAAAAAAAACAAACATTGGCATCAAAGAAACCTATAAATTATACGAAATACGAAGTATGCCGTCACTATTTTTCAAAATTTGCTGTATGGTTTGTTTTAAGATGTTCTATTTGTCATTATATCGTGACTTTTTCATATCGATATTGTATTCGAACTTGCCATTTTCCTATTCGCAATTGAATTTCCTACTTAACTGAAAAACTGATTTTAGCTACAATTAGTAAATTATCATGACGAAAAAGAATATCATGATGTGAAGTATATTTACCTACACTACTGTTTATTTGCGATTGAATTGGCATTTCACTTCGTAGAGCTTCATTATAATAAGGTAAAGAAATTCAATTTCATAGTCCCTTGAGAATATAATAGAATTACTATACTTTTTTCGCCATATTATATATTATTCTACCTAAGAAGTGTATGACAATTTGATCGGCTAACAATATAAATTATTTCTTTGGTGGCTATGACATGACGATGTCTAAAGGCGAAACCCGGAGCGTGGCAGAAAAAAAAACTCGCATGCACTTTTCAACATTTCTATTGTATTTAGTATTAATTTTGAGACCTAGATGTTGTGCTGCTGTTTTTTTTTTTTTTGGACACGTATAATGAGAATTCACCATAACACGGCATAAAAAGCAGAATACAGTTAATCGACTGTGGCCGCCTGAGGCAATTCTTTTGACGTCAATGACACTGGCCGGGTCGCGATCAGAGAGGACTAGCTTACTAAACTAACATCTTCTATCGCGCCTGCAGTTTGTGCCTACGTATTATAATGCATCGGCTACAAGTTACTCGAAAGAATACTTTAAAACTTGGACTTGGACGCCCTTAGCCAATATTTCGATTTGTTCCATTTAAAAAAGCAAAGTGTCCCAACATGTGTCTATATATTATCGAGGCTATACTGAAGAAGAAGTCATACAAACAAGTTCTGAGATAATTACATTTAAAGCATTATTTTTTTTCAAAGTACACTCCCTAGTAGAGTACATGCTGTATAACTTTACACTCCGGATCTAGAATTTAGAATCACGGGATCCGTACACGGCTCTAGGATCCATATTGATCACGAGATTCATAAATACTAATACACTGACACGCTCTGTGTATTATACAGAAAGCGAATCAGTGTAGTAAAAAATGCATACAGCGTATAGGTACTTAACAATTGTTTGTGATTTAAAAATGTGTACATTATAAAAAATAAACTTATCATAAGATTTGGCATCGATGAGTTATAGCAAAGCCTGCTATAATTACAAGCCATGCTGTACGGCCTGTCAGCCGGTATTTTTGCAAACGAGTGGTCCGTTATATTTACTGCGGAGTCATGATATCGATATTTTGTACTAATTACGATGAATTCTAGCATATTTTAATAATCTGAAATAGTGGGTAATTAAATGTAGTATCTTTAATGTTAATAGGAATAAAGATAATTTGGATGGATTCGGCGGAAACTTTGGTGTTTTAATATTAAATTAAGGTTGATAACTTACTTATTCCACTGGCTGTGTTACTAAATGTGACACGTTTCGTTTCTTTAACAAGCATCTTAATTAAAAATGAAGAGTAGAGTGGGTTTGTTTCCTTCTACTGGACGTGGGGAAGGGGGTAAGACCCAAACAATGATAGTACTAATTATAAAATTAACTACTAGTGTTTGGAGGTGATATAGTTAGTTATGGTACGATATCGTTAGTCTGAAGATGCTTCTTAAAGAAGCGAAACGCGTTACATCTAGTTACACATCCATTAGAATAACTAAGTTATCAATTTTAATTTCATATTAGGAATAAAGTTGTTTACTTACTTTGAAACAGTAAAAATAAAGCCTAGTCGTAATCAATGATTGTTATTAATCGACAATTCAAAGTGTGTATTCTGCGATAAATTACGATTCTAATAAATTCACCCTGCCACACATCGCATTTCGTGTCATTCACTATATATATTATGACGACTGTACGATATAATTTATTGTGACGATTTAATTATTACTTAACATGCATATATGTTGATTTTCGATGAATCGTAAATTATATAATGATTATAGTAAAGAAACAATTAATAAACTCACAAGAAATCTTTTCAAATATATTTTATATTCGACGAAAAACGGAGTTGAGAGACGATCTTCGTAGAGACTGGGACTCCTAGGACTACTCGTATATTGCAAATTTTCTTATAGCATTGCTTGTAACTTAAGGTTTCTTTGGTTATAGTCATATGGCTGCTATAGTCATATCCTGGCAGAAAGCCAGAGTAAAAAAAACAGTACGAGTTAATACTGTTTTTTTTATTCTGCCATTGTATACATTTTGACATTTCAAACAGAAAACTAACTTAATTCGTTCTGTCAGTATACGCTCGATATAAACCGTCATCTGTGGTCTACTAGACCTGTACCCTAACGATCACATGAGTGTGATCTTGGCATTGGTTGTTTTGACGACTTTTCTTCTCGAGTTGATCTCGAGTGGCTTCAAAAATTCCCATCTCATGTAATTTAAAAAAAATACAAATATCCAGCTCCTTTTCTATTTTAGTTGTAATAACAAATATATTTTTTCTAAGAAAAAAAAAATAACTAGTAATAAGTAGTAATAACGATCATTAACACAGAGTAATTTCTAAAATGCAGTCAATTAATGTATTTTATATTTTTAATTATATTATGCTAATACTATTTTAACAAATTAACACCAGAGTAATTTCTAAATGCAGTCAATTAATGTATTTTATATTTTTAATTATATTATATAACTACTGTTTTTACGACAAGTGATTATTATTCATGAAAATATGTACGATTTTTCTTTAAAATCAAAATTATTAAATAATCTTCAGAAGCCATTATTACGAAGAGTGACTGTTGGTCATATACTCATTTTTTTAATAAACGATGTTTGCTAGATTTAGCAAATTAATATCTTGTTTTATGTGTACGCTATTTCTTCGAGGTGCGATTGCCACTTATAGGTCATTCGAGGTTTTCTTTGTCCATATTCATGTGTTCACGATTATTGACTGTTAGCCAATCACTCGACGTCATCATTTTTATCAAATCATACAACTCATTTGCTTGCATGTGGATCTTTGTATTATGAACGTCTCTTTCAGATTGGTTTGTTGAATGCTCCAAATAGCTATTTTACCAAATTAATGTATTGTTACAGAATATACAAATAGCCACTATTCGCCATTGGATGTTCTTAAAATTATATTTGTATTTCTATGTGTGTAGTAAATAAAGAATATATCTATACAATTTTAGGAAAAAAAAATTCTCCATAACTTATATTTGAGATACAATTACTGTGGCAAAACGGTATTTAAATTTCCACATATAGAATCAAATTGGAATTGTTAAGATTTTGTACATTTCCATGTATGTTGTCACTGACGACCCAGGTTTCGCCTTTCGACATCTTCAGGTATTTTGACATTCGTGTTTTTTAATCATGTTTGAGTATGGCTTCATTAAGAAGTACTTTTCTTTAAAACAAATATCTAAATTTGAATTGTTGAGTTTTTGTATATTTCCATGTATTTTGTCACTAACGATTGTTAGTTCGAGTCCATTCGTGTACTCGAATGCTTGAAGATGCCGAAAGGCGAAACCCGGGTCGTTAGTGACAAAGTACATAGAAATGTACAAAATCTCAACAATTCACATTTTATATTGAAATTCCATCAAGCATCCTCAGTCGATGTCTGAACTTATAGAATCATTATTCGACCCAACTCACCAACAAAAATATCTTGACTTGAAACAAAAAAAATTTAAAATATTGACTAAGTATCGAAAACCCTCTGTCAAGGCGCAGGTTATCTCTAACTGTCGTAGAATACCTTGTCCCGTTGTCCTCTTTCTGCGAGACAACCTTGATTGGGCACAATTTATTTCAACAATAGGCCACATCCGAGAGGCGAACAAAGGGCTCGAATGACGAAGAAATGAACCGGAAGATTCCTCGAAAGTGAATCACAGGTGGAAGGGAATGAAAAGTGCATTTCTTTGATGTTTATTGCGCGCTGACTCACGACAAAAGAATCGAGGAAATATACCTGGACTCTACGCACGCATTTAGATTTAGATCTTGCCATCTCGTTCGATAAGGGTGACTTAAGTTTAGCAAAATACGGCCCAATGCAAGAAAATATAACTATGCGTATATATTTAAATGCCACTTATTTGAGTAACCTAACGTGATGCTTATTTATTACTTCGAGAAGCTTTAAATTTGATATTAACGTAGAAAATTATGTGAGAAGGGGAAATTTCCCAATCTCATTAAAACTTGAGTAAAGTAGATTTCTTTCCGAGAAATTTTAAATCTTATATTGAAAACAATTTCCACAAAGTAACCTCAGAAATCATGTATCAAAAACGGTTCATTTGGAAATGTTTACATATTATTAGCAATTTAAAAATCGGTTATTTCTTTGACTTTATTACGGTCAACAAACAACATCATTTAAATATTTTCTATCTAACTCTGCAGATACTTTGTGGTAACTCACATTAAAATGAAATTGATAGGTTTGCGTATTAAACTCTGTATTAAAAAACTACGTTCTGGAAAAGTATTGCTGTTTAAAATATTATCAAGAATTAACTAAATTTTTCATGATTAACTTCTTCTCCACCAGTAGAGAAAATAAAACAATCTATCAACATTTTCTAATTTTATTTTAAGCCTGTAATTCGTGAAACATTGAATTATCCATTTTACAATGATTATTTGGGCACCCTACACTAATCTGAATCACCTTTGTTCATCTAACAATTGCATACGTATACATAACGAATTGAAAATTTACAAAAGGTGAGTGCCGGTAATACTAAGAATATTCTAAATTATCTATAATACCAAAGCCCCCAATAGCTCTGATTATACAGAAAATAAATAAACTCGTGCAGCTTTAGTCAACACTTCGTCCTTTTTGTAATACTTATAACTTTATTGAAATTTAAGGTATGAATGAACGTTTGTTAATTTCTCATTCTTTTTAATGTACATATCCCTTCGGGTGAATTCGACTATACGGGTAATATTTTGCCGGGAACATCTTATTGCGCAGCACGTGGATTTTGCGACATACTTTTATATTATAAAAGGGACCTCGAGGAATGCGGAACAACTTCACGGCACCTGTCGGATGACGATGTGACTATCGGATCATTTCTATCCTAGATTGAAAAAAAAAGATATATATTGCCATAGTTATTGATTACTCCATTTTTTTTTGTAACTGTTTGTTGTCGAGTGTAATAATGAATTGACCATTTCTGTATTATTCGAATACATTTAATTTTTCATGGTTTGATATATATTTAAAATAAAGTTTTTTTTACATTGAAAGCAATATTCTGAATGATGAAAACGAATGACTCCATCTTCCGTAAACGTTGTCGAGTGGTAGCGATACAAAGCTGTCGGAGAATGCCTGCTTAGCGGTTTAACGAAACTTGCCTTTGTCTCTAACCACTACATAATAATGGAATAGACTTTTCATACATAGATTTTTCAATCGATCTATGGATTTGTATGTGATGATAACATACCTTAACACACACACTAGTCGATCCTGACAAAAGAGTGCAGATAGAATGATTTTCAAACTACACCTTTTTAAACCGTATCCTTCCATCATTTCCCTATCTGACAAAAAAAAAGTTGAGAAACAGTCTAACACAAACCTTATTAAACATCTGTTTGATAGTCGAATAATTTTTCATATTAATGTATGCTTAAACATTTAATTGTTTTTTTTTTATATTATAAGATTGAAAAACATTACGTATGCTGGATCCAGTGAACGAGTGATCAACGTCGTTCTATTCGGTTGCAGTATCCGCGGGTTTGAATATCTACTGACAGTTTTATAAATTTATGTTTTAAAAGAATTTGTGTTCAACACAGGTATGGATGTCTGTGTTGTCTTAATTTCTTCCTGCCCATCCGATCCTCAATAATAGGGCTTCGCGGGAGCGTTTGCTTAACAACAGTCGTGCCCTAGCCTCCCCCCCCCAATGTTCTTACTCTCTCCGTAAAAGTTGAGTTCAGAGATTAAATCACACGCAGTTTTGTAGATCAACCTTTCTTGAAATAAACTCATTAGTAACATTGGTGGATACGGTTGTATAAAAAACATTAATTATTAATTTCATGAAGACTTTCTCTTATACGCAAAACCTATGAATTATTCGACCAATCGATTTTTGACAGGTGTTGTCCAGGTGACGCATACCGATCATACCAGGCAATGGCCAACATGAATCATCGAAGTAACCATAACCTGTATGAACTGAATTCTTGCAGACTCGGCTATTACAGTATTATACGTTAAATTCGTAAATATGTTGTCAGTATTATTCTTCAGGTATCGTGGTGACTTTCGTGCCCTGCGCACAATTTGGAAGCCAGATACCACTTATTTAAATATTTTTCGCTAATAAGTGATAAATGTTGAGCAGGAACTTACACACAGATAGAGTTGCCACTTTACAACTTTGCATACCAGCTCTAGGATCTAGGATCACGGGATCCATACATACTAATACACCGACACTATCTGTTTATTATACACGAAGCGTTCATATCAGTGTAGTAAAAAGTTATAAAACCTGCATCATTTTAGGGTCTCAAGTGAGGCCTTTTGACTGAAATAAACAGATACATAAATAGATAAATTTCAAATTTTACAAAATAATGTGCATACATTTTTATGTATGTTTCTTAAATGTGGCCTTATTTGATTTTAAGATAAATGAATGCGGCCTTCCGACTGGAAAAGTTCGTCGCCCCTCTAGTATGTACTAGAAATCTAAATATGTGATTCAGGTTGTATCGAACATAATAAAAATGCATAAAAGTTGACTGCGGCGCATATTTTTTCTCGTCACTATTTTTAGATATTAATACTTGCTACATATAGGTATTTATTTTTATTGTCTACAAATTAGATATTCATTCTAATTAATAAATTTGCGATAGAATCCACCTGAAGCTGCTTACCAGATAGACGGAACGCGTGTCACACCTAGTAACATAACCAGTAGAAACTCAACGTGTTCAATTTTAATTGTATATGAAGCCAACGCCGGCCTGGAATTGAATTTGCAAACTTCCGAAATCATAGTATTAAAATATCTTGCGATGTTATAATCCCTAGTTATAACTCCTTCTCGATATTATTTGGGGTTATTTTCTTATTGTTTGAGTCCTTACGCTGCTGAAAAAGAAAGAGTTGGACATTGTGTGTGACAATGTGCACAGCAAGCCGGCCCGGTTATGTTTGCTGTGAATAGATTTTCTAAATATAAATGTGCATAAATGACGCGGTTAAAATATTTACCTATCCAACTTTTCAATCCACATTTTTGGCCGTAATACTATCTCGCACGTCCAATTCTGTGCAGCCTTTTCGACCAGATGGCTGATGTATCCCTCCCATTATAACTCAACCAATGATAGGGCTTAATTACCATATTATGATTCAAAAATAAGTATGGGTTATAACAGTTCAATAAGTGCATAGATATCGAAAGAAGCGCCTCTTTTTGTTGTAACTTTTTTTTGGTCGTTTCATTTTTGAGTAGTGAATTGCACAAGACATTAATTATTCTGGAGTCAGTCAGCTCACCTAAACGCCATATTACATAGTCATACATGTAATTTATTATACTATTTCAAAAATGAATTTTGTACATATCCGTGCATTTCATCACTAACGACCCGGGCTTCGCCCTTCGGCAGTTCGAGTTTATTCGTGTACATACTCGAATGCCTGAAATACCCGAATACCCAAAGCCCGGGTCGTTAGTGACGGAATACATGGAAGTGAACAAAATTTGAACAATTTAAATTTGATATTAAAATTCCATCAAGCACCTTCAGTCGATATCTTAAATTATACTATTTCAATTCTTTTTTGTCTTACATTCAAAATATTTCTCTTATTTTGAGTCCAATTTTCGATGTTCGCATTTTTCTATGTGCACAATCATCACTATGTGCAAATTTCATGTGTGCGTTTGTCATGGAATTGTAAAATCCAAATTCCTACTAATGAAGCTTTATATTTTTTACCATGTAGCTCCCAGTGTGGATCATACGGCCTCCTAATATAGGTATCTCAACAGATGTTTTTCTACGAGATCTGCTTGTTACTCAGTTTCTCAAGCTCTTTTTTTCGAAGACAGTAGGGATAGAAGAATAAGGCTAGGACAGGACTAGTTGTTAGCTAATCGCTATACCTCGTTTTATTGGATCGGATGGGTGGGAGGAAATTTTTTGACAACACAAAATTATGGATATTGTGAATTACATATATTTCTGTTTTGGGTAATATTTTCAGGAATTGTCTCCCCAATTGGCACGACGTTTATGTGACTCTTACAAACAGAAAGACTCGATACAAGGATTGTCTCCACATACGAATTTGCTGTATAAAATTTTTGCTTCATTTTCTCATTCTCTATTAATATTTTGACCACTCAAAAACTAAAAAGTTTTTCTAAATTGGTCCTCTACGCGTAGAGAGCGGCCATAACCACAAAAATACCTGTGATTTGCGAAAAGTTCGTTATTTATTTCGCTTGTTGTGATTGTGAAAACGTCCCGTCATGGCGTCGAGGGGTGTCTGTATTGTATTATTCTTAAGAGGAGCGCAAGGTGCTCACAGTCTCCGGCAGATGGTCCACCGGGGGCGTGCGGGGGTTGCCGTTTGTGAATTGCGGGGAAGGGCGGCGGCGCACACCCGTCCTCAAACACCTGGCGTGGCTGTTCCTTGAAAAGACTTCAACGAAATACCTCGTATCTAGGACTCACTGAAAGATTTCGGTTGGCGCCAAAATTTCAGACTAAACCTGTAGAATACATTCAAAATGAATTTGAACGTCAGCCATGGATTACCATTAAACTTACAAAACAGTGAGTGTTCTCACGATATCTACTTGTTAGACATTCAGTCTTCGAGAATAAGATTGTATATGAATGAGAAAAGGGGTGAAAACATGACATACAACCTTGCCATTGGACAAAAAATATTTTTACGTACTAAAAATGTTTCTTGTAAAATGAAATCCCTACTATATTCTTTTGACACAAAACGCCAATTCAAGCAACATTTTTTTTAATTTTAAATAATATATGTGTAGATTTTTGACAACATCACTTACGTGGTATTTCACCGCCAGACCTACATCGCTTGCCTTTTTCATTTATGAAATCGGCAAGTTGTCCGTTGGCGGGGTAAGGTGCGTTTTCCCGCGCTTTTTGATTTTGGGGCGACCTTGCGGGTAGTAATTTTAATTTAAATATGAAACACATTAATCGAACATGATCGCTTGCCTTCAGAATTAATCGACAACACGGGAATTTATTTATTGTTTATGCCTTAATTCTAAAATATAATAAATAATAATAAAAAATATTCCTATTTTTTTATATATAAAATACAATACCCCTTGCCAATAAACCATTTTCAAGTGATTGAAAATGCTTTTCTTGCAGTTTAGTTTTTTAAATCTTGGTTTTTACTTTTTTGCCATTGTAAAAATTAATGTACATAATAGAAACTTTCATACATTGATTTTTCAATCAATTGATGGATTTATTTCCAAATGCATGTTTTTCCAAACCTCTCCATCCACGTAGGCGCGTATACATAGCGAGTTTCCTAAATCGATCTTTCTTGTCTTACCATCTCCGAAGGTTGAGCAACTGACGTAAAAAAACAATTTTAATGAGATGCTCCAGAAGCACCAGACACTGCTTAAAGAGTGCTATTATCTTTAAGACGTGTTTTGTAGTTCATTGCGTATGTATTTGATAAAACCTTTTTTGGGGGCGCTAGAAAACCATAGGCAATTAAATTAGACTGCACACAAAAGACAGCTAAAGACTATTTGATAACAAAAATATCACGCTACAAAACAAAGATCAAAAATGGTGGAGCTTTGTTAGCAAGTTCGCAAAAAGATTTTTTATGTGCAAAGATAGTCACGATGGCCATATTATCTGTATTCGTTTCAATCCAAAGTGTGTTATCTTGGAAAAATTACCAATTACGATAGTGCCAATTTTAAAGGAAGAATTCTTCCACAGATTGACGATACTGAATTTAAAAAAAAACTTTTCATTCTTAAATCCACAGTGACTTTTATTAACAAACAATTATTCCCCCTGCATAATATATGATTGCAACTGATAAAGATCTATAAGAATGCATTTCAGCACTGCAGCGGTTAACTAAAATGTCCAATCGCTTAGCACTCAGGTGTAAGTCGTGGGAAAATATAACGTCCAAGATATAATAATTAAATTTAACCCTTCGGAAGTGCAGGACTGTGTAACCGTTTTACTCCTGCGGCATTGATACGCTACCCGCATTGTTGATACATTTTTAATGATTTTTATTTTGACGTATTTTTTAAACATACTCTTTTACTAAAAGATAGATATTACACAATTAGTAGTTACGCGTGAGGAGTGAAACGGATGTCAGTGACTGCGGAAACGGACAGGAGAGGAGGATGCGGAGTTATTAAGTGAATCAAACAAGGAGATTAACTCGCTTAACCAGCTAATTTACCAACTTATAGCATGTTGAATCGATGAACGTTAGTCGTAAGATAAAAGAAGCACGATGATCGGCAAGTCCATCATTACTTATTCAGTAGTACAGTAGATCCCGATTCATAATTTTTAAAAAAACGATAAATGGGGAAACATTTTCAGTCTCTCAGAAAGAATACTAACTTTCATCATAGTCGTCATTTTAGTTGCACACGAAAATAAGTCACAATGCTATATACGAGACAAAAATTAACACTGACCGACTCGCGAGACTATTGGACAGTTTGTAAATATATAGGTGCTCTGTGGGTGATTCAGCAGTGGAAAAATTATGATCAATCATGGCATCGTAACAACAAAACATGTAGTCTTGGTGTTGTTTACGATAGAGGTTGAGGCTCCAAGCTCGTGAGCGGGTGTAAAAACAATAGATCGGGATAATATTTTTGACGAAACAGCAATAGCGGCTGAAAGGAGTGTTCTTCTGCGCGGGATGACAAATTTTCGATAAAAACAATCAATCAGGGTAGTTTGTGAAGGGACCATAATATTTAACCGATAAATCGAGGTAAACGATAGATCGAGGAACGATGAATTCGGAACTATTTAACATTGTTCTTGTGTTTTGTCAGGACTATTAAAAATTAACGATATATGTGGGTAAACAATGAACGCGAGAATGATATACCGGGGTTCCACTGTATTTCAAAGCCGCGTGAAAATAGAATTAGGTTTGTTAAATTTCAACATAAATATGATGTTGATTGTACATGTTGTGTCGGAAAGCTAGGCACAGCAAGTTAATACATATTTACTCAATTATAAGACGCAGAGTCTTGTCTATATTTTTGTTTTTGAATTCGGGGGCGTTTTATAATCGATGGTGTTTTAGGTTTTCTGTCACAAAATTTACCAATGGTGAAAATCCACAGACGTAGAAAATAGTTTAATACTTGTTTAAGTAATGCTGCATAACTTACGTCCTTGGTAGCTCAGGAATCAATTATTCATAGAGAGATGGAGACAAAAATGACGATGAGTCGATATTGTGACAATATTGAAGAAATTACATACGTAATACACCAATAACTTCTATTTCTGATACATTACCATAAAAAATAATCTTATATCTTCATGTTACATCCGAAGCAATTGTTATATTTTATATAATTTAAGACATCGACTGAGGAAACTTGATGGAATTTCAATATCAAATTTGGATTATTGAGATTTTGTACACTTCCATGTATTTTGTCACTAGCGACCCGGGTTTCGCCTTTCGGCATCTTCAGGCATTCGAGCGCACGAATGGACTCGAACTGACAGACAGTAAACAGTGTCTAACGTTTTATATAGAAGATACAAATACGACACATATTATTTACGAGATAAAATATTATACGTCTAGGATCCACACTGATACCTGAGTTAAAATTTCGAGAATCGCCTTAATCCTTATTTTGTGAACAACGCATTAATAATTAATCCAGGTTTATTGTATCGACTACATGTTTCTACGCGTATTGAAATCTAAGGTTAATGTTTTCTTTAACACATTCTGAATCTCATTTTGTCTATAATATTGCATAATAAATTCTATTGCCGTAAACAAACCAAACACAATGGTTATAAAAAGGCATGGCAATATTTTGTATATCACTTCGTGAGGTTGAAATATAAATATACAGCGCCCTTCGTTATAACAAACTTCTTAATCAAATTTTAATTTACGATAAATTACAAAGCATGTTGTACCATTAGAATCATGTTGGTAACTATTACGGCAATATTCCATCTTCGGATCTATTATATGTAGCCAATAGTTCAAACGATGACATGATCGGATGGTTAACGTAATTGACTTCGGCTACGGTGCTTACGGCTTCGAATTCCTTTACGGACTGTTTCGTAAATTGATTTTATAATCGATTTGTACATTTCTCTTCGAAGGCATTAATGTCTTCAATTCCCTTTAACGTGAGCGATTAGCTAACCCTATCCTTCTATCCCTACTTTCTTCGAAACAAGATAGAAAAGGAAACAGTTTTCGTAGAAAACTTATATTGAGATAAGCTCCATTAGGAATCCATATGCTCCACATTGGGACCTGTTCCTATGGTTTAAAAATATATTAAATAATTATTGTGGAAATAAATTAACTTATTAGTACTTTTTTAATAAAAACAAAAATCCATACGCACGGTCTTTGAAGATATTAAAATATATAAATATGTACCATTGGCGTGCGGTGGATGTATCTCTATCTTTATCACACAACCTCACTTGAGTATAAGCAAGTAGGATAAAAGAGCACACGACGGGATGATCTTGTATCTCGCTTGCTCCCTTCGCTTTACTTGCGATTGAGCGTGAGAGGGAAATTCACTGCACGCGTCTGATGTGTACCTAATTATTTATTAAAATTTTCAACCACATTCATTTGTTTATTAGCCTATATATTAGAATTGATTCATTGAAAAAACACTTCCATCGTTGCAAATTGCATAAAGCATAAAATTGTCTACAACTTTTTACTTGACCAGTTCTTTTCTCTCAGAGTAATGAATAATATTCGTTGCCCCCTTTGAAATTTGGACTCGTCCGTGGAGACCGTCATCTCGCTTCTCGACACGTTTCCGCGCTTCCTGTTGGCAACAAACAATGACTAAAACCCGCCAAGTCCACGGGAACCGATCACGCAGACGCGCCACCATATCCTGTATAAATTACTTCACCAGTAATGGTCAACCGACAGGAACTCGGCAGCCATCAACAGTGGATAAAATGAAACCATTTACGAAAGAATCGAAAGGCTTACGACTGGCCGAGGGTAAGTTTGATGCGATTGGGTAGCTGCGATAAAAAACGGAACAAAAGAAAAAAAATACAATTTTTAGCAAAGACAACAAGACTTCTTTCAAAGTTTTTTTAATGAAACATTTATTTATTACATTTTTCTCAAAAATGGGTTGCGAAACCCGACTTAGAGAATAACGTAATCCGTAATTTAATTAATTAATATATTATTCAGTAAGGTAATAACGAAGAATCATTGGAATCGATTGATCACTATTTCGGCTTCACGCCATCGTCAGAACTGTATTTATTTCGTATTGTTCTGACGATGGTTTCACAAATAACTATCAACCAATTCCTATAATTCTTGCAGAACTAAATAACTATTTTTACCTTTTTGTAATGGAGTTCTATCAACTAGATTTCAATTCAATCAATATATTGAATTATTATAACTGATATTGATGCAGACATGAGTTAATCGACACTTAAATTATTATACATTATATGTTTTGATCGATTTCTGAACACTGCTTAACACTTAAGTATATATATATTTTTTCCCATGTCCGCTCAAAATGTGGAGCACATGGTCTCCTAATAGAGATATCTTAACAAAATTTTTCTACAAGAACTGCTTGGTACTCAGTTACTCAACCTCTCTTTATTCCAAGAGAGTAGGGATAGTAGGACAGGACTAGTGGTTAGCTAATCGCCCTCGCTACGCCCCGTGAGGATTGAATGGGCGGGAGGGAGGGAGGGAGGACTCCATAAATCGATTGAAAGATCAATTTATGAAAACCGCCGCACCGGGAATCGAACTCGAAACATCCGTAACCGTAGCCAGCGACGTTACCAACAACGCCACGGACGCCGACATAATTATATATTATGTACTTGTATATATGTATACTTTCATTTCTCATGCTGTATATCGTCGACCTAGAGTGCAAACATCATATATCTCAAATAATCTAATGATGGCATTTCAATATCAAATTTTAATTGTTCATATTTTGTACATTTTTCGTACAGAGTTTCGGCAACGTCAGGTTCTTTATTGACATTCTTAAATAATTGATAATAGTAAATTAATGCCACTTAAATAATATATTATCTTTCATATTCTCCGAAAATATTGAATTTATGATAAAAAATAAAAAATTCAATATCCCGTTGGAGTTGACTTTCATAACGAACAACAAATACTTTCCATTTTTCTTAATGCTAAGTAAACTGATTATTTATTAAACATAAACTCACAATAAACAAAATACTTTTTAAACTTTGCTGCTAAGTTTTAGTTTGTGGAGTTACGAACATTACATGCTAGGCTGTCGCTGTAAAATAACCTGTATCTTTTATCACCATGCGACATTCTGTTTACTTTAATATTCAACGCCGATTAGTTAATAATGTGTACCGAAATGGCATAGTAAGTCCTTATCGAGTGTTCCCCAAACATCATTGATAACATAAAACTTTGAATGTCAAATCGAAAGATACAATTTATTGACCTCTTCGGACGGATTCCAATTTGTATAGCGACTCTTTTTTATCAAACGAATTGAATTGCATTACTTCCTGTGCATTTTAATTTAAAACGGAATGAATATGCCGATGATACGCGAATGCATTATACCTACTGAGATGATCAACCTTTTGCACCAACTAATATAGAAGTACTGACTTTAATGGTTAACTTGAACTTAAAACTTTACACGTCAAAGGCATTGTGCATTTAAAAAACACAATTGATAGTACTTATTCCACCAATTTATATTATTATCAAGACCGGTTACGCTCAACAAATGAGCATTTAGTAAAAAAACAAACGGCAAACTTTTTTTAATTTCAATTTTTGCGAAATTTAGAATTCGTTCACCCTGGCCGATTGTGGCCAAAGTTTCAATTTCGCCGCATGAGCACTTATACACATTAATTAAAAAAAACCAAATACATGGATGTCTGTCGTATTTTTGTCTATACTTTATGTTAATTCACTCGGGTAAAGAGGTATAGCAACTGGTTTATAACCAGTTCTTGTTCTCCTTCTGTTGAAATGCTCCATTTTTTCACTCTTGAGGAAAACAGAAGTTAGAAGCCCTTTCGGCGTTCCGTGACATGCCGAAGTTTTTTAAAACCCAAATCTGAAAACAACAAAAAACAGCTTGCAAAACCACCTGTCCGACCTACATTTAACACTAAAAAAATATACAGTGTTTCCCAATTCTGGTGGCTTATATTTTTATCATTTTTTAAATCTATAAAATTTAAAGCAAATAAGAAAAAACCACCAATGCCTATATTGATTGTGGGCTTATCTTATATCGAGATTAGCATTTAGTTAAAATCTCTTGTATATCGTGATAAATATAGGATATAAACTACGAATTCGAGTAGTAATAATACTGACAATGGTACGCTGTCTAGTGTTAAGAGTTTTGCCTTAGCGGCCCGGTGGGTCCTGGTTCAAGTCCCAGCAAGGTCAATATCAAATTAAGATTTTTTCAATTTAAATTTTTGATCTTGGGCATGAGTGACTTAGTCTCATCGAGTTCATCTCGTATGATTTTCCAATTTTAAAAACATTTGGCGCATTGGCTGTCAGCTGTAATGCCAGATGTTTGAAATATATGTATATTTTTTTTAAACAGAGACCCTATCACAAAATATAATAATTAATGTTTTAATAAATAACAGCTAAAAAAGATGTGAAAAATCCACTGGATGAAATTGGTATATTTAATTCAAATTCCAGATCGTGGAACGAGAACTCCTCACACAGCATTTGTGCAAAGTCAATTTTCCACCGCCAACTACTTGGCAAACGGGATATAAAATAATAATTTAACGCCCCGTATTTCTAAACTCTTGACAATATTCCTACTCTCTGAGCAACAGACTTATAATCCTGTGCAAGTACTTTTTTTAATTATCCCATTATGTATAATGGATATAATTTATAATTAACCCTTCCGTAGCCATGGTGTAACAATGAGTTACTTCGGCCTTCAACCACTGCAGCTTTATTTTATGCTTGAAGATAATATCAATGCTGTTTTTGTAGAAGTGCAAACATACAAACACAAAAGGCAGTCACATTTGATGCATTTTTTGAGTACTAAATTGCATGTACCTATGTATTATTTTGTTTTAGTGTTTATAATTCTTCTGGTTTTTTAATAAAGCCAGAACTTTTGTTTTTTATAGAAAAATATACTTTATAAGGAACACTATTAATTCGACTATATTAATAAATGCATTTTTCAAAATAGTTGAGGATTAATAAGTTCAAGTTTGGGAAACCCTTTCCTTTCAAGGCTAAGGGTAAGGGAAGATCCCTTAGCTTTAAATTCGTGACTTACCTGGCAGGAAAACATATGCGCGAACCGTTGAAAATCATTTTTTTTTCTGCCCCTCAATATCACTCGAATCGTAAGTAGCCATTTTTAAATCATTTTAATTTAGCCATCTTCCCACGTTTCCGACTGGAAGTCGTTTGGGGGGGTTTTTTTTATCATCATTTCAACGTTTATTAGTTTGAAATACGGAAACGGATAATGTTCCCACCCAAAAACACATTTGTGCAATTTTGCTAGTAATGATAATATTTAAATATTTGTATTAAAGAAAAGGACTTCTTCCTGCAGCGATACTCTTACAATTTCTAAATATCATCTTGCAAAGTTTGGTGAAATATGGCCCACTAATTGAAACCTTATGTAGCGCACTTTATTTTTTTACCATGTCCGCTACCAATTGAAACATATCCACTCTTGATACTGGTATCTCAACAGAATTTTTCTGTATGAGAACAGCTTGTTACTCATTTGCTCAACGTCTTTTTTAGAAGAGAGCGGGTATAGAAGGATAGGCCTTGGATAGGATTATAATTAGCTAATCGCTCTCACTGCCATTTTTAGGATCGGTAATAATGCCAAAACATGTATTGCAATGCCACTCAAAGAAAGGAAGTGTTTGTGTTTTAATTCTGTTTATTAAAGTTTTTTTGATATACAATATTTTTTGTTTTCCGTCTGGTGCGTACACTAATAAAACATATGGTTTTACGAGATGACGCAGTTTGTACGTATTTGTTTTTTTTTTAATATATTTTTTAGAAACCTTTACGGGTGTGTGCACAACAACTTACCAAAGTTTCATCGAAATCGGATGTATGGAAAAGGAACGCATACGGAACAAAAAAACATTATTTTTACATATATATTTAGATAGATGGGACTGCATTTCAATTTATTGCTTCTTTGTGAATTGCAACCAAATTTGAATTGGATTTCTTATAAAATCGTTATTTTTCATTCGATTTGGCATAAGATACCCTTTTGGCCCATAATTGCTCTCTAACAATGTATGGACGTCTCCGCTAAGAATTTAACGTAATTGGATAAATTTTTTTTTTGGTAAGTGGAGATTTATTTTAGAGATCTCAATACATTTCTATAAATAGCATAATTGCAGTAAATTGAATGGCGGAATGCTGTACCATCTCCATAATAATTTTCCCGAATTACTAATGAATGTTTCGCGTGACGCCGTTCAGCCAATCGGAACCGTCTGTGTTACTCAAAATCTAATTTGCCCATCTGTTAAATTAGACGTGCGCGGAGATTTTTTTCTAATCTAACCAAGATATATTTACCTATAATAGTCGAAAACAATGCATTCAGTCCGCTAAACTCAGGGTTATTAGAAAAGACAGTTGAATGTTTGTACTAAAATTCGTAAAAAAATACATCGTCAAGATACAAATCTGCACTGTTTTGACAGAAGTTTCGTCTGCCATACTAAAAAATGGCGGCCGGGAATAGCTTTTTTGCACAGTTTCCGTATGCTGCGGTTTAAAAGTCACTTAATATCATTCTGCCAAAATTCGGCGTAAAATGTTTAATTACTGGATTAAAAGTCGCCATCTTATTTTAATCTCACTGTGAGACTTAGATATAATTTTCTTGCATATTTTTTATATAATAGATGTTGGATGTAGACCAAAGAGGTTGTTTTCTTAAATATATATTAAATATACCGAAGCAATTTTCAATTCGAAAGCTTCCCCAGTACAAACAATATGGAACTATATATTTCAATACGCGGTGAAGATACAAACCTGTGTTTTTTTATAAAATACTTACGTTAATTTAATCTTTCAACGAACATAAATATAGGTCATAATCCATGCCGTCTAAAATTTCGTTAATCATTATCGAAAAATTCTAAATATACAATTATATTTATCAATGCCATTTTACTTTTAAAAAAAAAAACACGTCTCCTACCTTAGGGCAATTATTGCGATATTTAAAGTATTGATGCTTTATCTTAAAAAACGTGAAACATTTAGATTTACATCTTCGATTGTAAATAATAATGCTGAAGCTACGAGAACTGAGCTCTTACCTCCGTGAGTTTTCTCAACACTGAAGTCAAAGAAAAAGAAGAGAAGTAATTAAGTCAAGCAACGCCTTTTGTACAATCATCAGTATGAAATTTAAATCATTGGTTATTTATGATAATACAACTCGTATCAAACCAGTCATCTCCAAAGTTTTTGGTTCTACGTTCACACTGAATGTTCGACTAAGTCGGACGGGTCGAAAGTGTCGAGACGTATTACACCGTATTAAAACAATCATTTACAAAATATAGTGCATACATTTTTAGGCATATCAAATTAACGTTTGCTGAATGCGGCCTTTCAGTATGAAAAGGTTTCCCAGTCCTTTTCTAACCTTTTGTCCAAACTATATGTAGCACTCATCACTTGTGGATGAAGCTTTGCGCAGAGACGTGCAGAGAGCGGTGCCCAACAGATGGTATTTTTATTTTAGAATATTATCTTTTGTGTGCATAAGCCAAATTGGTCCAAAGAAAATTGATAAAACGTGAAACCAAAGTCGTGATGTCTTGTTTGCTTAACGCTTTTGTTATTTGCTCATTTAATCTGAGAAAAAATAACCATATCATTCACCGGGAATCATTACCCGTAATTGCCTTTATTATCCGAGCATTTCTTACCCGCCGAAGTCTATTTTATGAATAAAAACTATTATATAACTACAATTTAATAAAAAATATATCACAGGACTCGTAAGTACGTTTCGGTCTGGTGCGCTTCAAACCTATTTAACAGGTACATCGTCGTATACCCACAAAAGACGCCTCTGTCCGTGCTAAAGTTTTCTCGCTTTTTGCATGCAAATAATACCCGCTGATACTAGTCCTTTACACGGACCGTGAAAAGAAAACCGTAATAAAATATATTCATAGAAGATACATCCCTGCCCGTGATAAAACATTCACACTTTCTTGTATGGAAAGAGTGAATCCGATTTTATGAACTAGATAAAAACTCGAAATTTTATTTTATTTATAAAGCTCGCAGAATAATTCTCAAATTCAAAATCGGATTTATTATTTCAACGAATTTCCTATTTTAGTAAATATTTCTCTTAAAAGTTAATAATGTATTCTTTATTATAGTATTACCAACATTAATTGTCTGTCTAGAATAAATTTCCCCAGTTGCCATTTTATGGAAAATAAATATCTTTCGAAAATTAATGTCAACTTTTAATAAACGTCGTTAAAATATCAGTTTTGGAATTTATTCAATGGAGTATGGCAATATTCCTAACGCGACGGTGGCGCCCTTCTTAGCGTTCAAGTTAAATTGCTACATCTGTACTTATTTCTTTATGACAGAGGTTTGGGAGGGGGGGCTTTAACTGCACGTATTATTGCATAGAAATGAGACTTGAATATCATTTTTATAATTAATTTATTATACAACTAAAAACATATCACAAAAACGACCATAGTTTTTCATTGCCCCCACTGCAAATAGCAAAAAAGTATACCGAATTCATTCATATAAAAAACCAATTAATTTTAATACTTTTCTATTACGTAATTACTATAAAATACACCATTAATTATTAAAAAAAAAATCCATGTCCGCTCCCAATGTGGAGCATATGGTCTCCTAATGGAGGTATCTCAACAGAATTTTTCTACGAGAACTGCTTGTTTCTCAGTTGCTCAACCTCTCTTTTTTTGAAGAGAGTAGGGATAGAAGGATAGGGCTAGGACAAGACTAGTGGTTAGCTAATCGCTCTCGTTACGCCCCGTGAGGATGGGATTGGTGGAAGGGAGGACTCAGACTACGAACAGAAATCCATAAATCGATTGAAACGTCAATCTATGAAAACCGTCCGCACCGGGAATTGAACCCGAGACATCCGTAACCGTAGCCAGCGACGCTACCAACTGCGCCACGGACGCCGACGATTATTAAATACGAGTCTGCGGCCAGTAACCTGTTAATTAAACACAACAATTACAATCATAAATTTTAAATCATTTAAATAAAATTTACAGTCACATAAATATATTTTGTGATATCCTAAAATCAGTCAAGCGAACAATTTATTTCGAATAAGTTAAAACAGTTTCATGTCTCTCGAAATTAAATTTACAACATATTTGAAAAACACTTGGACATTCGAGTTTGCAGTATTAAAATTGTTCATCTAAGAAACAATAATTAAGCTAAGGAAACGATTCAATTCAAATGTCTTTGTGTTTTTTTTATTAATCTAATCTAATATTATATCGTCGTTGTTCTGAAAGAAGGCACTAAATCTAAAACATGACAT
Source organism: Himalopsyche phryganea (assembly GCA_022494535.1). NCBI lineage: Eukaryota > Metazoa > Arthropoda > Insecta > Trichoptera > Rhyacophilidae > Himalopsyche > Himalopsyche phryganea. The sequence continues at coordinate 1,581,692 of JAGVSL010000024.1, forward strand.
ATTGAGTTAGTTATACCAAAATGTTACTTATTTCAAACTTACCATATGCAAGAACACACATATTTTTATAAATTATACTTTTACTTAAAAACAGTTTTGCACAAACGAACTAAATGAAAAAGATATAGCATTTCAAAAACTTCAAAGTCTAATTACTCGAAACTAGTATTTTTCAGTTATTGTTTTCTAACAGAACAACAACTCCTGTCAATTTATTTTAAGTGTTTTAGGGCCACGGCATACTTCAAATCCATCTAAACGTGACCAATATCCAGGCATCGTAAAAACTCGAAAATGTATCGGTTTTTTCTTCCAACATTTTTTAAAATATTCTCAAATGATGCAGTCGAATTGAAAAACTCAAATAAATATTCCGAAATTTTACAGTTTTTTTCTTTATTGCTCAAAAAAATAATCTTGAAGCAGGTATTACCTATATTACAATAGAACCACAATTATTCGTGTATTATTAGAATATTGTTAGTATAGAGTCATATCTTGTCGTAAAATATATTATTCAAAAAATAAAATACATTTTTATTATCGTTAGATGACTCATCGGAAAAAAGCGAGGAAAAGACAGCATAATATTTGAGAAAAATCAAGCGAGGTATGCACATAAATTGTGCTTTATTTTGTATCGCTCTTTTTCGGTGAGTCAACTTACGCCTGTCATACTTCAATATATGACAGGCCATAAAAAACCTTAATCTGTTTATTCTAAGTATCTAAAAAAAATCATTGAATTCAGTTTTGTTTTTTTAAGTCATATCCGCCCTCAATGTGTAGCATATTACCTCCTAATGGAGGTATATCAATAGAAATATTCCTACCAGAACTGCTTGTTATTCAGTTGCTCAACCTCTCTTTTTCGAAAAGAGTAAGACAGAAAGATAGGGCTTGTACAGGACTAGTGACTGGCTTATCGAAATCACAGACATCCATGCCTTCGAACAGAAATTCGTAATCGATCGAAAAATCAATTTATGAAACTTTTCATACTGGGAGTCGAACCCGTAAATTCCGTAACCCAAGCCAACGACGCTGACCGCTATTACATATCAGCCCATTGCGTTTTCAAGTGTAAATTCGGGCATGTGGATTTATAAATTTGACCATTAGCTGATAACATTAGTATTGCAAGAACTGTACATGAGGGATCGTAAATTTTTGCTATCAAACCAAATAATAAAAAAAAATAGTTTTGTTTTTTTGGGCCCTCAATATGTTTTATTATCCCGAGGCTTTTTTAAGTGTAAATGCGGGCCTGTATAGTGAAATCATTAATCGGATACACATATTTTTCATACGCCAATTCGTTTTATCACATCAACGTTTCCCGTCAGTAAAATAATGCCGACATGCCACTTAAATTGTGTAAAATTAAGACTTTAAATATTTATTTATACATGCACGCAGTAATAATTTTCCTAATTCACAACTAAAAACACGGTCTTGATTTCCGGCAATGTCCATTACCTACGAGATTTGAAATTATATGATAACCTAGATTACTTTTGATTGCTATATATTATTTTTAACATTAGCTACAATGGAAAATGTTCATCTCAATAACGTGCAATTAAATATAAAATAATATGCTTTAATAATCGTCCGAGAAAAAACGTTCGCATTCGTATGTAGTTTTTGATTGTTAAGTTCATTTGATCGATTTCAAGAAGCGGTATTCAACTTGTTAATATTAAGACACTGCGAATGAAAAATATGTATTTATATATTATATTTAAAGATAAACAAACTATACCTAATAGCGCATATCTTTAAAAAAGAGTTGAGGAAGAAGTAAGGAAAGAAGTGATAATGGTCATAATGTCATTTGTCATATTTAAAAAAACTCGTCACTGCCTGCCAAATGTGTCTACGGCAAATGTTTTCATTTTTTTAAGTGAGTCACACGAAGAGAACAGACAACAAACACCGTTGGCCGAGTTCTCAAAACACGTTTCAGAACCTTCTGATCGCGAACAGAAGCTAATACTACTAGGCTAAAAAGCCTGACGAACGTATTTCTTCAGGCTTTTTAGCCAAGTCTGTCAGCCGATTGCCGGTCTTTAAAATAAAATGAAGAAAATCAAAGAGTTAATTGCTATCATCTTTAAATTTGAATCGGGGCAACAAAAAATTTTTACATTCCATTTGGCAAAAATTCTATTCTTGCCCACCGTTGATGTAGAGACGTGTATGTGGTGACGGGGTTGTCAATAGGGTAGAAACATATGACCAGGATCCAAATGGGCATGTTTATATTCATTGAAACCCCATCATTTAATGGCTCAGTCCGATTTTTTGTTTTAATAGAGCCGTCTACGATATACCCAAAACAGCATTAATTATTTCTCGTATTGGGGGAGCCACTCATCGCTAATTTTATACTAGTGATTACATTATTTATCGATGATAAATAAACTGTCAAAAAAATATGAATATATCTTCTGAATTTATAAAATTATTATTTACATACATACTCCTAACGCTGGTTTCGACTAAAAACTTTTCCCACATAGTTTTTAAATGATAAAGTTGTAGTTGTGACTCCAAATGAAAGTTACACCAATGTATAATTGGATCGCAGACAAGTAATGTTATCTTATCATTAAACGACAATGTCATATCCACGAGTCGTCAGACAATCAAGAACATACATTTTGATACTAAAGAATAACAGAATTCACATTTTGACATTGTATAATAAAGAATTCATTTGTCTTCTGGAGTTCAAACTGTTAAACATGAACATTCCTGAAAGAAATTCATTTAGTTAAAGCAATGACTAATATTTATACACCTTCAACTTAAAATATCTCAAAAATTTCTTCTAAACATTCTCACCACAAGGTTATACATTATTTCTAACTTTTTCCAACCCAAACTATCGGCCCACTCTGAAATCTGTTTCGAATGTAAGCATAATACATTTCTATTACAATTTGAACTCTTGAAAAGACCTTGCTGCTGATAAATACTGAATCTAATACGGCTGCTGATGTTGAAATTGATCCATAATGCGTAGGTATTCACCATGCCTGTGTCTGTAACCCCCACAGCGGAAAACTAATTTAATAACACACATTCAGTAAGAAATATGAACGAATAGGAAGTGACTAGATACAATTATGGAGGTATTATTATCTCGAATCAAACGAAGCCCTGATCTAGATTTCTTTTATTCAGCTCTGTGATTGATTCGATGTTAACGACGTATTATATAGTAGGGGGAAAAAATTATAATTACCACCGACAGTCAAAAATCAAAACGCACAGATTAATCAGGTCTCACAGATTTTCGGGCGAATGTGTATCGTCACACAGAATGTTATGATGATGGATTAGTTAACCGGAACAGTTGTGAGACTTTGCAATAAACGTTTACCTCTCAATATTAAAAAGGTTTTCATCTTTAATGTTTCTACAGATAAATATTACAGAAACGACATTGTAATTCGGATTTTAGGTAAAGATCTTTCGTATAAGTGGCTAGTTATGTGTTTATAGTTTACGAAAAAACGGTGAAGTAATTATTTTTCCCAATATTATCTAATGCCTACCTAAAGAACTGACTGAGTAGACAACGAAAATGCAAAAAGACGTCTAATCACGTATGTGATAACGTGATTATACGTTGGAAGTGTTGATATGCAGTCGAGTCAGCAGTGGCTTGATTTGGTCAGGAACTTGGGAATAGCCGAGCAGAAAATGTAGCCTTTTATGATTACAACAAGCTACCCCATAGGAGCATGAGTGCCTCCTTTCACTTATTACATCCGGGTATATTCCGTCGTTCCTGAAAGTCCATACTCATGATGTAATCAGAAGGGCTATGGGTACGCTGGGATCAAGTAGGAGAAAGCAAAAGGATTGGCGGCGAACAAATAATCTTATCCGACGTATCGTGTTGGTACCCATATGATCCGAATATAGAGCGGACATGGCCACAAAGCAGATCAAAAATCACATTAAAACCATCGTAGATTTATTTCATCATTTTTTTTTCTACCATATTCGCCCAATGGTGCGCCTGAAATGATTGTTATTAAGTCCCTCAATTTCTCCTTTTCGGAAATTATAAATGTTTGGCTAGTCACTTTAGGATCGGATGGTTAAAGAATAATGTAAACATCACAGCCTTTGAATATAAGCCCATGACGTTGCCCTTACGGGTATTCGAACCCGTGGACACCGCAACTACAACCGAATAGAAAGTACAACCAAGAGCGTTAACCATTCGGCTTTAATTATGCATTACTTATCTTACCCAATAACCATCGCATCTTAGATTATCGTATTACCTATTTTTTCTGATCGAAAACTTTTCTGTCTAACACGTATCCCTCTTGATTTGTCGCATTCTGAACATCAGTCATTGTTGGAAAATAATGCGATTTACACGGATTGGTTTCAAGGCAGTTTTTCAGATTCTTTTTTTAATGATTAAAGCAGCCAAATGACATCATCCTACGAGACGTAATTTGTTATTTTTTTATTCAGGTCGCTGAACTTCTTGCCCTGATGATGCTATCCCAGTGTCTGACAGTGTCATCATCGTCATATCTTCGAATAGGTTTAAAAAAACGAACTTCGAAGGTGTATTAAGTCCACATCAAATGACGTGATAGTTACTACTATATTATTCCACATGTGTACAGTATATTCTGGCTTTACACGGTGGCTAGGTTCCACAGAGTACGGTGGAAAAATACAATACGTTATAGAAAAATGTAAGATAGGTTCAATGATGTGCTGCTAAAGTTCAATCAACCGGCTCGTACCTTGGTAAACATCAACCCCTAATTTTTATAGATTTTTTTTTCAAATTCAAAAGGAAAAATTTCGAATTAAAAAAAAAGCTGTCATACATTACAAAATTATTTATTTACATTACATAAATTCATTCCAAATAGTGTTTTGATTTCCATTCGAACTTTAACCGTGACGGGTCTTCATCTGCGGTGACTTCTGTGCAATGGTTAACTAATGCTGTGGAATCCCATGACGTCAGTGGCAAATCTATCAAATTAATGATCATTAAGTCTGATATATGTCGAATACTGAAATTTGCCCTTTTTCCGAACAAATAGTACCTATTCATTGACGAAAATCCTCGTTCCGCCTCTGCAGAGCGTATTACAATTGTATTAATAATATTTTTACCTTTCCTGACCGTTTCAGGAAGTTCATCGCGATTATCTCTCAAGTATTATCGATATAATACCTGAAATTATTTTCATTTATTTTGAACTTAATAATTTCATTTAGAATCCTAATATTAACGGCCGCAAGTTTTCATTTTATCCATATCGAATCAAGTATTGTGATCGTCTAAAAATTCAATCTCAGAATTACGATAATTAAAAAATCTGTATTTTAAGAACCAACTCTGCGAACAAAAATTATTTCAGCAACCGGCTAGACAGAGGGGGTGCGAACCCATAGCAGCACATAACTGGATATGTTCCATTGTATTGCACCGCGTTATTTCATAACCGTGTAAGAACAGAATTTACTATACTTATATTATGACGTTTTAGTATCGTCAGATGTCATGTTTGACTTTATTAATTGAATTACCATAAACTTCGGAGGACTCGATTATAATGAGGTTCAAAAAATAGAAATATGTTTAGCTCTGCATGAATTATCAAATATAATAACCCAGAGCGCTCTGTAGACGCTTTATTACTATCACATGTAGGTATGAAAATAACCATTAAAATATTAATTTTGAAATAATCATAAAATTTCGGTTCTGTAAGACGATGCAAGTCCATACCTGTCTCGTGATTGCAATCGCTGTAAACATTTTTTTTGTACGTATAAAACGTGTGGTTTTTATTACATAAACCGCACTTAACATAGACACATTGGGTTCTCATTGGTTGGTATAACTTACGAAGTAAACGTCTCCTGTTTTCTATTAAAGTACAAATATGTATGTAAGATTTCCTAATTACAATAACTATATCATAAATATAGCTATATCGTCATAAATTAAAATGTCGAAAAAGATAAAAAATAAATATATAACATAAATCTTGCGGAACTATATATCTGTTGTTGATCTCAGTTTTACTGTTTTTTTACGAACCTTGGAAATTCAGCAAACAATCAAATTAAATGGATAATCCACTTATTCAATGGATCTTCTTCATCGATAATGATGAGCATACCGAATTTTGCAACCACATGCTGACAAATATTTTATTGTGAGAATAAACCCAATATGACAAAAACCGACACATCAACTTTTGCCTTGACACCACAAATATGTTCATTGATATTTAGTTACGTTGTAACAATAGACGTCTACCATGCAAGGGCTCATTCAACCGATATTTTTTTTCCTATATGAAATTTTCAGTGCATTATTACTATAATTTTAGTCAAATATCATTTCCAAATTACATTTCATACAACTGATAAGTAACCCAATAAGCTATTATTATTATGGTATCTTATTTTACAAATCAGGTTTTACTACTTATTTATAAGTAGTAAAGTAGCTCGGTTTTTTTAATGGAGGATGCGAAAACCATCGAGAAACCGAAAACCACAGAGTAAAATAAAATACATTGGATCTGGAAATATTGTGATAGGTTTCGTTACTTTAAATGAATTACAAATCTCTACTATATAGCACAAAATACATTTAGAAATCTGTATGTTTGTATGTCTGTAAAACTGAAAACGCCATATTTTTAACTTTTCAATTCCGGATGAAAAAAGTAAAAATAATAGTCGCCTAGCAACAGCTCAATACTAATATATTCTGCAAATGACAGATGAGATAGTAACGCGAACGTAGATATTTGTGTTAAATGTGGAGTTTCATATTTGTGATTTGGTAGAAAGTGAGTGGTAAATTCATACAACTTGGGAAGCTCTGCGGCGACATAACATTGTTTCAACTCTTAACATTATTATTAATTGGTGGACTATATTTTGTGGGTGTACAAAAGAGGTACAGTTGACGGTGATATCTTCAAATTTCAACATTAGCTAGCCAACGTTAAAATGTAATAACCTAATATAAGCGTTCAGCATTTTGGGCAAAACCGAGTAAAAAATACTAGTTCTAAAATAAAACATTTATCGTTAATAATCTTTTGATGAATTTATACATAATATATAACGAAAATAATAAATCGTTTCGAATTAAATTGTGTATTGGTATGGTTTAGTTCAATCAGAGAATCGTGAATATAATTACTATAAAATAACACCAACAAAATATATTTTAAATCTGTCTCAAAGCGACCCAATATAAAATACCGACACAAGGTGCTATCCTGAGTGCGTTTTGTAAAATATATTTGTTTGCTACCTGAGAAAATTACGCTGAGGTGGGTAGGTACATACCTGGCTCTTGCATTTTGTAATCTTTGTTGTACCTGCTCCGCGATACGATTTCAATAAACTGAGCTCCTCTCCCGACAATCGATTATCTTATAAATACTCATTTTCAATCACACGTGACATTATTTTATACATTAATAACTACTTATAATCTGTTATATTTACGTTAATATTCGCTGTATTTATTTTCGATCAATATCGCTAAAAAAACAACTCAGTATTTTAACGCAGCGCTCAAGCTATGGTTTGAAAACATCATAAAAGAATCATAAAAAAGTGACTTTAAATAATTTAATATGGATTTTGACGTATAGTAAAAAGTATGACCAATAAATTCGTATTAATTTTTTATTTGCCTGCATGGTGTATTAAATTTTCGTATATACCTGATGAATAATATTGTTAAAAAACTTGTCGATTGTTTATCGAGAAGTTTTCATCAAAGAAATCATCACCCGTTTTGATTTAATCAAGATAAATTTATCAACAATATTTTTCTAGATGATTAGATAGAAATTACATTCATTCCCAGAAGTCCCTCGTAAATAATGTTTCTGACTGCCGAGATTTGACAAAAGCCGAGAATCGCGAATTTCTTTTTACCAAACATAGATGAATCATTCTATCATTATGCACTAGTCACGCGCTAAAAAGGTTCAACGTCGTTCTGGCAAAAAACGTTTGGTCAGACATATCACCATACTAGGTACCGTATTTCGTCAATTGTAACTTGAACTCTTATGTTTCATACCAATGATATAAGTATGAAACCTTTTTCTAACAAACGAAGTCATAAAATGTTAGTAAGCAGCATTTGTGTATATCGACACTCCCTATGTATAATCCCGTATCTGCAAATATGAGATTTTACTGGTGAACATTTCAAAGATTCATATTGCTCTACTTGCATCTACACATGAAAATAATACATATAATAAAAACACAAGTATATTACCTGATTCTCCTTTTCTTTATGCACTTATTATAAATATATTTGTTTTGGTTGCTTCAAGTTTTCATAAATTGATCTTTCAATCGATTTATGGATTTCTGTTCGTAGTGTGAGTGTTTGTGACGTCTAAAACTCCCTCCCACCTGTCCGATCCTCAACGGGCGTAGCGATAGCGATTAGCTAACCACTAGTCCTGTCCTATCCCTATCCTTGTATCCCTACTCTCTTCGAAAAAAAAGAGGTTGAGCAACCGAATAACAAGCAGTTCTCATAGAAAACGTATGTTGAGATACCTTCATTGGAAGGCCATATGCTCCACGCTGGGAGAGATCATGGTAAAAAAATATGCATATAGGTATATCGACATTGTTTTGGAAGAAAATAAATCAAAAAAATATATATTGAGTTGGTTGTACAAAAATGTTCCTTATTTCGAATTATACCGTATGAAAAGAACACACTTTTATAAATTATACTTTTACTTAAAAACAGTTTTGTACAAACAAACAAAATGAAAAAGGTATAGCATTTTAAACATTTAAAAAATTTCAATTACTCAAACCTAGTATTTTTCAGTTGGTGTCTTCTTCCAAAACAACGACGATATATTTTATGTTGAAGACATGTTCCTCTAAAATATCGTGCACTTTGCCATCAATTAGATGAGTACTGCAGGATCTTTTGTTTGAGTTTTTAACTATTTTCACCCTTCCTGCCAATTTCTACTTCGGGGGAATGTCGCGAGTCACGACTGCTGCATTTTTTGATAGCGTATGTATGACACCTCGATTATAAGACGCACCTCAAACCCAGAGATACCAAAATAGGAAGAACGTGCGTCTTGTAACCAAAGAAATTCGGTAGTTTGAAGTGCATAAATCATTGTGAATGTAGCCATACGATTCTAGCAATAAAAAATCTGTTTGTCACGACGGGCGCAATAATTAATTCTAGAAAAATAATCATTATCTAACGATAGCTATTTCGGTATTACGCAATCGACAAAACATTTATTACCTTATAATAACATCCTGCACGATTTGCTTCTGATCGTTCAACATACTTAATCATTTTATTTTATGTTTTTTTTTTCAATAATTTGCTGGAAGTAATTGATGTTTTGGGCCATAACAACATATTCCGTTAACATAATATCGACATTGGAAAGGCGAAAGGATCTAACCCACACATATATCATAACAGAGAAAAACCTACTGATTTTAAGTAGTGGTTTTTATTGGAATTCTAAATATCATACGACGCTTTATTGTAAAAATGATTTATCATTGCATTTTAAACTCCATATTTTAATTTAAAGAAACAATTAATTTTACATAGTTATAAAAATTTTCGTTGTATAATTATGACTTATGATATCGACTTTGGAAAGGAAAATGGACGTAACCCACACACAACAAAAAATATTGTGCATAGGCCACACAAAACGTGTATTAAAGCGTATACATTGTGATTATCGAAAAAAAACATTTTGAAAAAACGGAGGGATACGTTTTGACTTTCTACAGTCGATATTATATAAATATAGTGTATTAACACGTTCTGAGTTATACACAATATTTTTCTTATGTGGGTTACGTCCTTTTGCCATTCTAAAGTCGATCAGCTCGTGTAAATTAATCAAAAACTGTTATACATACAAATATTATTAATGATAATTTAATTTATTCGTTTTTTAAGGAAAATGCTACAAATTTAGAACGTGAAAAATGCGTTCGGCATAAAAAGACCACCTTTCGTTCAAACCTATTATAAGTTCGCACATCAATGTTATTTGTTGTGACCACAATAATAATTTGAAAGTGTAAACTTTGTTTATGATTTTTTTTTAATAACTTCTGATTCTTGACCGCAATGCGATAAAATCACGAAAATAATTCTTAATATTAAACAATCAATAAATATAACCTCAAACCGACATCATCGCACTGAAATAGAAAGCAAAAAGGTATCCATGTTTAAACTTGTCCATTCATGTCGCAACAGGCTTAAAATCGATAAAATCAGGAACATGTTCGTTAATATGTTTTTAATTATAATAATAATTGAATCACCCGTTTCCAAAACGAAAAAGAAAGAAGTTTTTTACGACAATGAGCTTATAAATGCCATCTTCTCGTTTTCTAACAATCTATCGAGTTGACCGATTTAGCGGTTTAAATTGTGTTCATAAAATATTTTAGAATACCTAAGTAAATATTTGAATCGTATATAATCAAATCAAAAAGAAAATGTATGCCATTTGATCGAGTTAAATGTAACATATTATCGATTCATTTAATTCTAATCATAAATACACGCCTACGTTAATTAAAAGTCATTATTGTTTTAGAAACACACATACATACCGCGGGAATACTGACAGAACGCATTAAGTCAGTTTTTGTTCTGTTTTAAATGTCAAAATGTAGGCAATTTAAGTAGTCACATGATATAATGCCTTTGAAATAAAAACAGTATTAAGTCACATTGTTATTTTTTTTTATTCTGGCAAAAAGCATGATATAATTATGTAATCAAATCTTATGATATGTTTACCAAAGAGATTATTCTTTATAATGTACAACAATTCTTTATAATGTCGGCGTCCGTGGCGCAGTTGGTAGCGTCGCTGGCTACGGTTATGGATATCTCGGGCTCGATTCCCGGTGCGGACGGTTTTCATAGATTGATCTTTCAATCGATTTCTGGATTTCTGTTCGTAGTCTGAGTCCTCCCTCCCACCCATCCCATCCTCATGGGGCGTAGCGAGAGCGATTAGCTAACCACTAGTTCTCTCATAGCCCTGTCCTTCTATCCCTACTCTCTTTGAAAAAAAAATAGAGGTTGAGCAACTGAGTAACAAGCAGTTCTCGTAGAAAAAGATACCTCGATTAGGAGACCATATGCTCCACATTGGGAGCGGACATGGAAAAAAAATGTACAACAAATCTTTTTAATAAAACAAACAATAGGTTTGCTTGGGAGAGAAAGTACATTGGAAGAAAATGCTTTTAATGCGATTATTTCAGAACTTGTTTTTATAACTTAATGCCTTATGTCACTGTCACTATAACCTGGAATTTATATATCCAACAAATATATATATATATTTTTTTTTAATATACCTACCAGATAAAATTGAAATAAATTATGTGGCAACAAATTATGCAGACCGTTTTATCTCTTATCTATAAATAATGTGTCTTAACCATATCAAAATAATGATGTGATAATTTTTAACAAGTGCCAACATGTTTTTGACTAACAAAAATATCAATGACTTCTGGGTGAAACGTATTTTTATAAATTCTTTGTAAAGATCTGGCTGATTGCCATTGGAAAAAAAATGTTTCACTATTCATTTTCCCGCCGAATTTCACATGTTTGTATTAAATGTACCTGTTTCTATAAAATTATTTGGCCGAGAAACATACCTTCTGGCAATGTAGACGACATGGACATGTAATGGAGAATGTGAACAGAATTAGGTTTTATTAAAACTGATTGTTATTCAGTTTCTCAACGTTTCTTTTTTTTTTTTGAAAGGGTTAAGACACAAGAATGGGTCTAAGTAAAAGACTAGTAGTGAGCTAATCGCTCTTGCTTCGCTTCATAGACATCTATGACTTTGAACACAAATACACGAATCAATTGATGAAATTATCAGTACGGGGATACATACGAACCTGTGAAAATCATTAACAAAGAGGACAAACCCCCAAGAGCGTTCACCAGTCGACTATAGGACCCGTTTTTTTTAAAATCATTTTTTTCACTTCAGCTCGAAGTAGTTTTGTGGTCTTCCTCATCATCTGAATTAGTAAATTTATATACTACATACGTTATATATTAGAATAAATTCTCCACCAAAATGCTTTAAATTCATTTAGTACTAAAACGTTTACCTTTTATAATTCAATAACCATCATACTTTCATATCTTATTTTTTTGTGAAACGTGGATACGTTTTTTACAATCTAATCAGGCTATATGTTGCTTACACATAAATCTTAAGATCATAATTTATATAAATATATATATTTTTGACAAAATAAAGAAATATGACATTCTATTGTAAATTAAATACCTAGCCTCGGTATAATAGTAAATCTCATGTTACCGAACTTGGTATAATAGCTTATACAAATCACATTAATTTATACAAATTTTTTGAAAAAAACAATAAATATTAATGTGTCATTAACGACGCCGCCTTTCCCGCCATTTTGCAATAATGCCGGGCTTGCTTTTGGCGGGAAACCGGCTTCGCGTATAAGTTTGGCAAGGCTGCCCGAATGCCGTGAATAATCGCGAAACCCAATAATAATTCATCTCCGCGCCGAGTCGCTATTTCCCGCCATTTATCCGTCGTAGTATCTCTCTTTTCGTGCGTTCATCCTTTTGTTTTGGCGGGAAACCGGCTTCCAGTGTAGTTTCAGCAGCACCGTGTGCATATTATTTTTGTCTGGAACACGTTTCGGTTTTCAAGAAGTGGTGACGCTTCCCGCGCTTTTTATTTACGTTCGACAACAATCAGCTGATCATATTTAGTTGGCAGTCTAACATTTTCTAGCGAGGAAGTTGATACAAATAGATTTTTTATATTATGATACATTTTTACTACTAAACACAACACTGTATGGGTTAGAATGCTGCATTTATTGTGCATGTATTGGTTCTTCCTCAATAACGATCGATTGCCCTTGCAAACTATATATCGTGCTTACCACAGTTTATGGCATTTAATAGATTTTTAAAAATCATACACGTTCTCAAAATTAAGCATTTTGCCTGTCTCCTAATGGATCATTTCATTGTACGAGAACTATTATTAAATCAGTCGCTCATGCTCAACTCTTCACAGAGGATAGGGAGAGAACTAGGAAGGTTTACAGGATTAGATAGAGGCATAGGAAGGCTACCAGTCGATCGCTGGCTTAAATTGTACCATTTATGGTTCAAATGGTTTTGAATCACAAAACATCAGATCTTGCAGTAAGTGTATGTGTTTTGAGTTTACAGAGTTCGAGGTTATTATTTAAAAAAGAATAAAAAACGTTACGTAGTCAATTATTTTACCCGAACCAAAAGTTTTTAAAAAAGGCATACAATTTGTTACTTTGAACAGTAATATTTTTGATATACCTTTTATAGGTGTTAATTATCAATTCTTGTTGGAAGGGCAATATATTTATGAAAATAAAACACAGTTTTTTTGTATCAATTCCACAATTATATATAATGATCAGGACCGGTTTCGTTCATCGCGAGCATTGTAATCAGTTTTGAAAGTGAAACTATTTTTTGTCGTTTATTTTATTTTTTTGTTATTTTTAATTAATTTTTATATGTATAAAGTGTCCGTTTTCAAAATACCTACTCATATTTACATAATAAAAGTTGGATTTTTACTCTCTTATCACATTTTTTTTATATAAGCGGTATCAGTCGACCGTCATCAACTAGTGGCCCATACAACATGAATGTGTGGCTATCCATGCGACGGAATTAAAACGTCATGCCTTTGGATGCAAATCCATAAATCGATTGAAAAACAATCCACTATAGGATTCGAAACTTTAAGCACACGAGTAGGTATTTACAAAAGCCCATCGTTGACCACTTCGCTCCCGAGCCGGTGGATTACACTGTCGACTATTATAATTTCTTTCACTATTAAAATACTGAAAATAAAAGAGGTGAAAGGATGATTACTTTCATACGCCATATATTTAGTATCTGCTTGCATCTGATATGATTCTAATACGGATGGGCCTATTATTTTGGAATACGAATACTTTCAAAACTCGCATACCTAATACTTACCCATCCAGCTGTAACTAGGTTTCCTCGGTTACCAAAAGCCCATATGGAGCATACCTCAAATTACCGCTTAATGATGTAAAAATATTCAAGAAACATGTGGGCACATCGGCGTGTGTTGGAATTAATAAATGAATTAATCGGATTGGGGTGTATCACACATAGGGTGCCCAAACATCCTATAATTGAATGAACGATCCCGGTTTTCTGCGAAATCAAACTTGTTATCTTTTTACTATAGTAATAGTTATCTCAATCTAATAATAATTGCGTTATTCTTCTATGCCTACTCTCGTAAAAAAACGTCTGTTGGGATACCTTCACTAGGAGGCCACATAGTCCACATTGGGAGCGGACATAGTTTGGAAAAATGTGTAATGCTTGTGAACAGATAGTCTGCTATAGGTACTTGAAATTGAGTTATCAAACTAAACTTGAACTAAAGAAATCAAATTATATTTTTATTACCATCACTGCCTTTTTTATATTTATTCAACTTTATATTGTCTCAAACTTTAATTAATTTTATATCATTGCGATAAGATACTTTTTGTATGTACAATACATTTTTAGTATATTTATTTGCTTGGAGATTCTAATTGATTGGCTAACTGATGAAACTAAATGATACTATTGTTTTTTATAGTCATAAATAATTTCTATAAATATTTTTTCTGTGATTTTAATAGTTCTAGGAAAAAAAATCCACTGTCAACGGCCAGAAGGCAACGAATGAATCTTTCGTCATCGGACTTCTGAGTTTCTGAAAATTATTATTTGACGTTATTTAAAACATTTTTTCAAGCTGAAAAACGCATGAAAAGATAAGAAGTATTTTAAATGTGAATAATTCTTTTTCTCCTCTGTGTGCAATTTTTTCCGATCACCGTTTTTAATGTAACGACTTTTAAATACATATGTTCTTTATCGTGTGTTTACAAATAAAATATCAGACGTTACGATGTACGTAATTTCCCCCTTGAAACCGTGGTCACCCTTGTTGAAATATTTA
The DNA here is from genome assembly GCA_022494535.1 of Himalopsyche phryganea. Taxonomy (NCBI): domain Eukaryota; kingdom Metazoa; phylum Arthropoda; class Insecta; order Trichoptera; family Rhyacophilidae; genus Himalopsyche; species Himalopsyche phryganea. The sequence continues at coordinate 1,596,850 of JAGVSL010000024.1, forward strand.
TAAAAATTGGTACCGTTCCACATTAAAAGGGTAGATTTTATCTAAGTTATTCGGGTTGGCAGACGTGTTGGATCGAAATGTTTGCAATGAGGGGTATAGTATCAGATAGAAGATACCTACCTAAACAGATGACAATCAAACAGCTGTCAAAGTTATCATTAAATTTGTAGACGAGTGCTCTATCTCTGAAATCTATCTTTGGTCAACAATTTGTAAACTATTCGGTAAAACTTATCTAGTAGAAATTACAAATGCTAGAATTAGGGGATAACTAAACGTTAACAAAATTGTCACCACGTTTACCGCTAAAAATAGGATACGCAATGTCATCGTCCTTGGCGTTAAAAAAATGTTATTTTAAATACGTACAGTAAAAATGTGTATTGAAATATTTATTATTAGTGATAAATCAACTTAGTATTGCCATATAAGAATTATACGATGATCGCTGACCAATGTATTAGGTTGTGCAATTGAGTTTTTCATTGTAAACGTAGCGGTAAGTTGTCTATTTTTTTTGTTAGCACCCATCGACGATGTTTTGGCCAATTGATGTAACCCTAAAAAAATACGAAAATGAGTTAATGATTGGATCTCATTTTAAAGAGCAGATCTCAGCCAAATGATGTAAATTATAAAAATAGATTGACCACTTTTTGGAAAGGAAACATCATTTTACATTGGGTTTAGGTTTAAAAATTAAGCCACTATTATATCGACACTCCCTACGTATAATCCCGTATATGCAAACATGAGAATTTACTGGAGTGAATGTCAAAGACTCGTAACGCAACTCACCATATTAATTTGGATTATTGAGATTTTGTACACTTCCATGTATTTTGTCACTAACGACCCGGGTTTCGCCTTTCGGCATCTTCAGGCATTCGAGCACACGAATGGACTCGAACGAAGATGTCGAAAGGCGAAACCCGGGTCGTTAGTGACAAAATACATGGAAGTGTACAAAATCTCAATAATCCAAATTTGATATTGAAATTCCATCAAGAACCCTCAGTCGATGTCTTAAATTACACCATATTAATGTTTTCGATAAAAACAGTTTTTACTCTCTTCTGAACAATTTCAATTTTGAGGTTACATAAATTGGCCAAAACACCGTGGATATATACGTTGTTGTGCTGTTAATTATATAAATGGACGCACTTTAATAAAACTGTTATAATGAATATTATGACGAATAGTTAAATGACAAATCGACGTTTGAGTATCCATAAATCTTACCTAATATTCATTATTAGACATGATTAGCTAGCTATAGAACTTTGAAAACGTATATGTTTTATTTCACATCGATATGCATAGCCAATCGTATACCAGGTTCTTTAAATCCAAAAATTAACTCACTTGTTAATAAACAGTACTTGCAAACCATAATCGCCTCATACACCTGGACACGTTTCATCACGTGGCTAATTTATGTTTAATTATGACTACAATATGGGTGAAGTAAATTAAATTACCATATTTATTGGGGGACTGCCATCTTGCCACGAGCCGTTCAGTTGACTACTCAATACAATTAATAAAATTCAATTAAATTCTGAGTTGCATACAGAATTACTTTTTTATAATAATGTTATCTTACAGCACTGATTCTTACGTGTCGTGCCAGTGCCGGTTAAAGGTAGTTTTTTTTCATGTAATTTTGAGCTAATTTATTTATGTAACATTTTTTTTATTGAAGTTTGACGTTAGTTTAAAAATATGGGTCCAATAGGCCAGGTAGTTCTCACTGGGGGTTATCAAATACAGTGGAACCCCCAATTACGCTACCCCTAATAGAAATATTCGCTGCAAATCTCCCAATTGCGCGTTTGCATTCAATTGTCGTTGCTGTACACACAGTAACTAAATATTTCGTCCATATTTTTTTTCATTTATTTGTAGTTTTGTGTGAGATTCACTCCCCCAATTACGCTACTCCCAAGAACGCGGTCCCGACTTCCGCGAAAATGGGGGTTTTACTGTATATCAATATCGCAACGCAAAACAAGCAAACGAATATATGAGTCGCTAAACACGCTCCTGACGATTTTTTACAAAATAATTTTTAATCTACGTATGTGCTCTTTCAATAGATCTATCAATTTTACCATTTGCAAGTCTAAAATAATTACCTATTTCGCCCCCTGTTTGAAATTCAAATTTTTCCAAACTTACAAATATCGTTTTTTTATACGATCTCGATCCTCGTTTTACACGGTTGACGTGCTCCGAAAAACGACAGTTTAAAAAATTATTTTACTTTTGCTTTCACGAAATTATTTACATTCCACTTAAAACTATCACACTGCCCATAACAGTATTTCGAGATTTACTCAAAACTCTAAAAACCTTCGAGAGCGTGTTTAGCGACTCAATATATCATCCAATTCAATAAAGCAATTAATCACTCAATATGATGGAGGCTCATGAGCAAATTGATATCCTTTTAATTTGTAAAAAGATTGCTGCTACATTTGATTTCCGATCTCCTTGAAATAGTTATCTCTCACTCCACCTTTGATCGCTTCTGGTATAGCATAGAGAATTATTTATTCACACTTCAACCCAAATTTTATAGCCACAAGTAAAATTATACAATCATTTTATCATGAATGACAAAACTTTCTTGATGACTATTATCTTTTTTCCATGCCTACATACAAATTTCTCGATTAAATAAATAGACTTATGTATTCCGTCCGTGGCGCAGTTGGTTTCGTCGCTGGCTACGGTTACGGATGTCTCGGGTTCAATTCCCGGTGCGGACGGTTTTCATAGATAGATCTTTCAATCGATTTATGGATTTCTGTTCGTAGTCTGAGTCCTCCCTTCCACCAATCCCATCCTCACGGGGCGTAACGAGAGCGATTAGCTAACCACTAGTCCTGTCATAGCCCTATCCTTCTATCCCTACTCTCTTCGAAAAAGAAAAGAGAGGTTGAGCAACTGAGTGACAAGCAGTTCTCGTAGAAAAAATTCTGTCAAGATACCTCCATTAGGAGACCATATGCTCCACATTGGGAGCGGACATGGAAAAAAAAAATGTATTCACTCATTGCCTATATAACGGCTTAGTGTTGTCTTCTCTTTGAAATACATTTTTCTATCCGAGCAGTACAGACATTGAATTTTAATATCCCTGTAGTTAATTTATTGATTTCTTTATTAGAAAATGGTTTTCCCCATAAATGGACCCAGTCATCACATTGTCAAGGGTATTTTATAATGAGCCTTGATTCCCGATTTTTTACGTTGAAATATTTAAATAATGTTTAGACAGGAAATCAATATTTGCATTTAAAAATCAATGATAGTTAAAATACACTCAAAATTATTCATTTTTTCATACGTTTTGATTTTGATTTTGATTCTGTGTTTCCTTTTGTTCTGTTTTGAAATTCCTAATTCAAATTGGTCAACTGGCCTTGACAAACTCTGAATTTATGAAAAATTATTTTGGCTTACACTAATTTGCTATAATTAATTACCAATTTAAAAATGCAATCAATCAGGATGTTACCAATTAGCTTATTTCTCCATTGGTCCTAAAACCGCACATGGTTAAAAAAATTTAAAATATCTGACACATTAGCAAGTAGCTGTAATAACCTAATGGAAAAAATAAATTAAAAAACAATTTTTAAAAAATTTAATAAAATTAATGTAACTTTTCTGTCCTTTATGGTGTTATCAAAAATTAAACTCTCAATCATTAGCATATAGAAACATATGTCTTATTACTATTTTTCAATGTTTCAGATTACTGGCCTGCCCGCAAGTTCTCGGAGTCCTCATCGTGCAGCGATAAAGAAAACTGATGGCATTGATATGCCACATCGCTAAACGCTCCAAATAGATTCACTCTGTCGGCTGCCGATCGAAGCTCTTCCAAAAGAACTTCAGCCATCTGCGTAAAGGACAGAAATCAAGTCCTCCATTCCTGTCGAAATAACGGCGGGTGACAAGAGACCTTATATTGCCAGCCTTGTTGACGATAAACAGTGGAAAGCGCAACACTAAAGAACACCAAGCTATATTAATTTGTTCTATAAAATGTTATATTAAAACTGTATAATATATCATTGTTGTTTCTCACTATCATTATAAATTGGCATTTGAGATTGGCGCCACCTTCTATGCAGCTTATAAAAACTTTTAACTTCAACATATATTTCAGAATAATGCCACCTTATAAGATTTTTTAGCAGATATTTATTTCTGTTCATATTAAGCTATAAAAATTACACAGTGAATTGTTTTCATTGTTTATAAATATATATTACGTTTTTAAAGCGAATTTAAGGTTGTACACATTTCAGTTGCTTTTTAATTTGCTATTTTTTCGCTTATAGAAAAACAAACCAGTGTTGCTGTATTTAAGAAATGTATTAGGACTGCCTGATAAGAGAATAAGTTCAAATTATATCATTGTTTTTGTGACATATTTTCATGAAGAAAAACAAAATGTGTTAAATGCTGGAAAGAAATAAAGGTAGAATAGAAATGCAAATGTCAAATCTGAAATTATAGGAATTTATGTGCAACATTTGAAAATTATTTGATTAGTTGGATAATTGTTTATAAAAAGTTTGCCGCCTATTATTTAATCTGACATTTAAATAGTATTGTAAATAGTTATTTATATCTGCTTAATTTATCAAAGAGACAAATATATTACCTTAATAGATTTGAACTTATAAAATTAACCAAATATCTGTTTGTATAATAATATTTAATTAATAAGGGATAGGTGCAAATTCAAACACTGCTTATAATGTATATAATTATTTGTCTACGCTTCAATCCTCTCAGCCCTAGAGCGCCGACTTCTTATCGTTGCGCCTAAACTGTGCCAAAAACCTCACAGCGCTACAGTCCATTGTCACAGACTTTTATTTCAATACATAAGTTGATTTGTGGTAAGGTAAAAATATTAAACTAAAAACTACAAAAATTATGTGAATTGGTTGATAATTCATAAAATTCTTATAGAACTAAATATTTTGCTATTTTTACATTATTGTAATGGAGTTCTACCAAGTAAATACCAGTCGAATCGATAGATTTGTAACGGCGCTCTGTGATTAAAAGGATTTAATTATTGGTTTGATTGTAAATGAAAAAGAAAAAATGTGTTCTTATCTAATTAACATATTAATTATTAATAGAAAATAGTACCAACAGAAGCAAAATACAGTTTTATTTTGAATCCATTGGTTTTTATTTTTATATATTAGCATTTCATTTTCGATAAAAACTTTGCTGATAGATTGATTGATTTGGGTCATAATTGATTAACCACTTTAGTCTCTGAGGGCTGATCTATTAGTGGGCAGAGACTACTTTATAGCCTCACTCCAATCTATCGGTGAAAATTTTGTTGTATCATTTGAATTAAAAACGATGTGTGTTGTTCACTACATATGTTTGCACTGATAGATCATCTCTGAAAATTTTTGTGCACTCTGAGGTCGACTTCTAGTAACAATTATTCTCTTAAGTCAAGAAAAAAACCATTTTTTTCAACAATTTATGCTATTTTCTGAATAAATGACGCTGATACATAAAATATGTTCTCATGCTTGAATTCAATAATAATATGGTTGGAAAGTATTATCATTTCTTGATATTATGAATTCATATTAAACTTCTACACTTGTATTTTAAAAAATAAAACACAATTTGTTTGTACTACTTCCACATATTTAAAGTACAAACAAATTGTGTTTTATTTTTTAAAATATAATGTCTTTCCACCAAGAATTGACAGTTAACACCTTAAAAAAAAACTTCTACACTTGCCTTACCTGGAATGCTTATTTAAAAATTTTCGTTCAAAAATACTAACATTAAAAAAATTATTAATTTATTCAATATTATTATATGTAAAAAATAAAGTATTCAATCTTAATTTATTTATTCTTTACGCCATACGCTTAAATAATCATAATGAGTAAAGATTTTATTGTTAAAAAATATAAACAAATTGTGTAATAGTTAAGAATTTTTGCCATGTAAATATTTATGATAATTTAAGAAAAATATAATAAATTCATTTCTCAAAGGGTTTGGCACTGTCAGAAAATGTTGATCACAAGCAATTCTTATCGATCCAAATTGATATGGTTATGGATTAATAATATATTCTTTTTGTTTTTGTAGTATTACGAGTTTATTTCATAAGCCTTTTTTCCTGGTCTTAGCACGGCTAGCTACAAATGTTTAGTTGTCTTATTTTAAAACAGTAATAAAATAGATAAACTTGATTCAATTCTCATATCATAACTTGATTATATTGGACAAATCTGTTTATTAATTATGATTGAGTGCTTGTGCAAACATGTGGACAAAAACAAATTTCTATGTCAAAAATACACATCTCCAAACAGTACTCAACCTCACAACTTTTCTATGCATAACAGTAAATTGTTGTATCTTACATTGTTGTTCTGGATATAAGCTACATTGTGATTTATTTAAAAAAATCGACTTGCCAGTAATAAATAACAAAAAACATTATATGAAACTCATATTTTGAGCATTTGCCTATTCAAATAAACATTTTTTGTGCAGACTAATCCAACTGTTGAAAAATTGTAGAATTTTCTATAAAATTAGTATATTTTATATAAAAGAAATGAGTAAGCTGTATTTGTAAGTGACATTATGGAACAAGCTGTTCATAATGTCACTTACAAATTTGGAATAAAAAATTATCGAGAAATCTGCCTTTGTAACAATCTTCAATACTAAAATTGACCATTATGAAAAACTGCAATTATAATGGAGTTAGTCAATTCAAATACTACAATATCATATTGTGTCTTTAATACTAAATCAAACACGTACATTGGTTATAGTAATCATACTGCCTAAATAAATATAGAATACGCCACTCATTTATTTTGAAATATTGGAATAAGTCAGTTTTGGAAATATACATCGTCATCGGATATGTGCCAAATTATAATTTTGATATAATTACATTTGGAAATTCGTAAAAACAGTTTCCAACTATTTTAATTTATTGTAGATGTAGTATATATAATATCAATAAGCAAAAACAATGACAGTGTATTTTATTAATGTCGTACAGATAAGTAAATAATTTGTTGAAAAATAAATGCCACCTTACAACTTCTCGTGATAGAAAATGTTTCCTTGGCTTTGGATTTGGTTCTTTGATTTATCCTGATCACAAATGTATGTTTATATCAAAACAACCATTCTGGCACATGTGTGAATTTGGAACTTATGTATGAAACATTTCAAAAAAATATCTGATAAAGAAATGCACTTGTATATCAAAGCCATGTATTTTAAATAAATTTAATTTAGTGAATTAAACTCCTCACTATCTATTTATGTGTACCGTAATATAGTAAATAATTATTAATTAGTATAGTGTTTTGTATTATAGAAAGATATATTTTAATAAATTCTAGTCTATTATATATCAACTGTGTGTTTTATTGATCTATTTTGTTGCCTGTAGCTGAGTGGCAAATGTCATTCTCTTCGATTGCTTCTGTGGGTGCAAATCCTAGTAGAGAGGGACGCTTTCAAAAATTGATTCCTCAATCGATTTGCACGCTTACAACATAAAACAGTAATGGAAAAATCAATGGTGTTTCAGTTCATTATCATCAGCAGCCTTCATACATCCACTACAAAGGTTCACGGTTGTTTGCTACCTGAACTTGATTATTTCATCCATGCAGATGCCATTACAAATGAGTTTTACTTTACTTACATATGGGTGACATGCTTACCTGTCTGCTGCTAACGAATCAATATTGATATGGTTGATTAAGTAATGTTTATAACCAAAAATTTAACAGATTGTTTTAAATAAACTTATGGCTAGTGCAGTAGTCAACGTCGTTGGTTTCAGTTACGGATGTCATGGGTTCAAATCCCAGTACATTTCATAAATTGATTTTTCAATCGGTTTATGGATTTCTATTCGTAGACATGGACATATGTGATGATCCATCGCATGCAGATAGTATGCATATAAATTATTCCGACGGTGGTTTGACCAATTGATGTAACCCTCAAAAAATACGAACATGAGTTAATGATTGGATTTCATTTTAAAGACATCATTTTACAAATCATTTACTGGTACTTGGAGGTGAAAAACCCAACGGAAATAAGTTTAATAATGGTGAGCCGCCTGTTCTATTTAAGATGTTAAGGTTTTTGTTAAATCGTTAATCTGAAGATGCTTCTTAAAGAGGCGAAACGCGTCACGTTGGTGATAAACCAAGTGGAATAACTAAGCTATCAATTTTAACTTTGTATTAAAAATGAACTTCAACAAAGTTACCGCTGAATCCATTGAAAATATCTGTTATAGTTAGCCATATTTCATCAATTACAAGAATGTTTATAAACAAAAACAATTTATCTTACTGTTTCGGAATATAAACATTTTCACTCAGAGTTATATTAATTACATAAAATATTTTTATTCAACTTTTAGATTATTATTATTTTTTAATATCTCTTTTTATCCATTTTCAAACACAACAATCAGTTTTAAATAGTTATTTTTCCATCTTCCAACAAGTCATATTGAAATCCCGTAAAAAATACCCGTTCAAAATTGAATCAGGTGAATGTAATATAACATCGATGGTGTTTTGGCCAATTGTATAATATAACCCACAAAAAATACGAAAATAAGTTAATGTTTGGATCTCATTTTATAGACGACAGAGCAGGTCTCGAACAAATAATGTAAATTAGAAAAATAAATTGACTACTTTTTGGTAGGGAAACATCCTTTTACATTGGTTTTAGTATTAAAAAATCTGACCCGGCCACTTGATGTAAGCCACTATTATATCGACACACCCTACGTATAGTTCCGTGTCTGCAAACATCAGAATTTACAGGAGTGCATTTCAAAGATTCATAACGCAATTCACGATATAATGTTATCGATAAAAACAGTTTTAAGTCATTTCAATTTTGAGGGTTACATCATTTGGCCAAAACACCGTCGAATGTACTCATTTTGAAACCTCATTCTACATATTTTGTAGTTGACAACTCGAAACTGACATTTTGTCAAATAGTTCATAAAACAAAAAAAAAATTGAATTATTATAATTTCTATTGAATACACTGTTATAATTTAAGACATCGACTGAGGGTGCTTGATGGAATTTCAATATCAAATTTGGATTATTGAGATTTTGTACACTTCCATGTATTTTGTCACTAACGACCCGGGTTTCGCCTTTCGGCATCTTCAGGCATTCGAGTAGTCAGTTCGAGTCCATTCGTGTGCTCGAATGTCTGAAGATGCCGAAAGGCGAAACCCGGGTCGTTAGTGACAAAATACATGGAAGTGTACAAAATCTCAATAATCCAAATTTGAATACACTGTTGATTGTATCAGTATTTATTGTTCAATTACTTCTACAAAAAATGAAGATCCAATTCATAAAATACAGATATTACTGGATATGCAGACATAGAAAGAATGACCCAATTATTTTTGACAATGTCTACTGATTGCTAAAGAACTATATCAAATTGATGCAAGTCAAAATGACTGATGTTGAGTCTTTGATTTGAGCATTGCACGTCGTAATGGTAATTAATGATTATTTTCCTTCGTCCATCAACAATTTCTTCATAGTAAGTTTTAGTATTAGATATTCGAATAATTAATTAAACGAATATTTGGAATCCCTACTTGTGACTCCTGAAATGAAAATAACGTGACCAATGAATTGATTTTATTATTTTTTTATTCAAAATTATTACGCAACGTCTTAAATTTTATTATTCTTGATAATACGGTTTTATCTGTTATATTTATTACCACAAAACTAGTGATTTTCTCAGAACAATGTAGAATTCATCGAAAATGAATTCGCGATCTATATTACTTCAGATAAATATGAAAAAAAAACTCCCCGTAAGAACATTATATCCCAATTAAGTTTAAAGAATATAAATAAATTATTCATAAAACACGGCACAATTAAAATTACTAACGACTTACACGATGTACATCGAAAATGTCATGCTTCATGCAAACATGTTATTACGTTTATTAAATAAATTATTGTATTTACTAAGATCTATGATTCCTTATCTCCGCTGACCATCTGAGCATTTCATTCATGATGCTGTTTGTAGAAAAATACAACCGACCTCCCTATGGCGTAGAGATTGGGACTACGTAACAAGGGACTAGCATCCATACAAAATTTGAGGCTAGGTTCTTTCTTATTCGAATGAAATCAGTATAATATTCGAATATTTGTACAACTATTCCAATATTATTCATAATAATTTGTAACCCAATATTTTACAAAATTGACGGAAGATCACAATATCTACAGATTTCAAGAACAATAATGAATACCCCAATGTAATGTTTTTTTTTGTCCTCATTCAACTCGGGCGCTTTCAGTATATTATCATAAATCATAATACTCGAGTTTGACAAATGGCTCGGGACTAAAAAACCCTTTAAACATGCCGTAGTTGAAGAAATACCGCTGGAATAATCCGACGCAGTTGCAAATTTTAGCTATTGTAACACCGTGGAACTGTATTGAAAAATGTATTTATTTATATTGTTTATAGAGACAGATAGCTGGGAGTTGAATGAAGTGGGAAAAAATTTAGTCGTAAATTATTATTAGCTATAGGTATCTCATCCTTAAGAAAATATTATATTTATATCTGTGATTTAAAATTAGAATAAACGTGATTTTTATTATGGATTTTAATATACAATTAAATTATTATTTTAGTATAATATTATGTTATTAATTATCCATATCGAATATTAATTATTATTTTCACACTTCAGAAACTATTCGAATATATTAGAAGAGTTTCATTTTAACTATTCGATATCAGAATATGTAGTTGATAATCAACCGAATAGTGTAATCCCTACTCTGAACTTATTATATCTTCGTCGTTCTGGAAGAAGACACTAACTGAAAAATACTAGTTTTGAGTAATTGGATTTTGAAATTTGTCAAATGTTTGAAATGCCATACCTTTTTCATTTTGTGTGTTTGTGCAAAACGGTTTTTAAGTAAAATTGTAATTTTATAAAAATAAGTGTATTCTTCCATACGGTAGAACTTGAAATAAGGAACATTTTGGTATAACTAACTCAATATGTAATTTTTTCGATTTAGTATCTTCTTCCAGAACATCGACGATATAATATGGCTTATGAGGAAGTAATGAGGATATCAGGGAGATACCCAGGGCTTTTTTTTTAGAGAAAAAAGATACTGGAACTCACCTCTTGTCAAGTTTTTTGGTAAAGAAAGTTATATATAAATATCATTGAAATAAAATCTCCTATGCCACGAAGAACACAAAAAACATTTTATTTTTGTTTTAGAAATGTAATGTTAATTTTGACGACGAATTATATGTAAGCGGGAAAACTGTTTCGTCTAACTTCTTAAATTAATAATACCGTGAAAAAAGGTGCCGGGACGCAGTTGCACCGCGTTACATGGCAAGAAAGCCCTGGATATATCGAATCGTAATCACTGACGAATCAGCTTTTACGACTCGTTTTGTCTCGCGATACGTAATAAACAACATTTTCGAGAAATAAAATTCTACATTCTACTTTAAATATTATACTTTTTAACGAAGATATTATTTCCTTTCATAGTACTTGGACAAATTAATTGCTCACGCACAGAACAATTATGTCTAGGAACTACATTGATATCTGAATAAATTTCAATACTAATTTCATAATAATAACTCTTAATCTTAATTGGAAAAATAATCGCATAAACAATTACAAACTCATAGGACTTTGCACTTGCAGGAGATCATAAAAACCAATTATCATTCAAATATAATTGAGAAAAAATATAGCATAGAGATAATAATTTTAAATTGGTGGGTTTTGTTAGGGTGAATATCAGATAATTACTGATTTAAATTTAAACATGTAATGAATATTTTATATTTACATAAATATATGAAGCTACTTTTTCCAATTCTAATGTAATCTGCTGGTTTCGACGGCGACAAAAAAGTTTAAGTAAGCAATTATGTCTTCTCAAATCATAGGGGCTGGAATCACGGTAAAAACATTTTCAATAATGTCTTTAGAGTATTGTGTGCAGTGGCGTACATTTTTCTCAATAAATAAATTACGATTTAGTGTGCTCGAATTCAAAACCTTGGATGAAATATTTATAAAACTCTTTGACGAATGCCTGAATAGATTTTTTTTAAGACATCTCCACCTCCATTGTGGAGCATAATATATGGACTCGTAATAGAGTTTATCTCAACGGAAGTTTTTCTAAGAGAACTTTTTGTTACTTAGTTGGTAAACCTCTCTTTTTCGGAGAAATTAGGAATATAAGGATAGGGCTGGGATAGGAATAGGATATTTAATCGCTCTCGCAACGCCCAGTTTTTAGGATCGGTTGGGTAAGAACGAATTTTTAGCACCACAGAGTAATCAATTAATAAAACTGTATGTACTAGAGTTCAAATCAGTGAGCACCGCAACCGAAGCTGACGACATTGACCACTCGACCACGGACCCAGCCAAAGAGATTTGAAACAAATTTCGCTGAAGTAGTATTTGTGTAATGATTGATACAAGCGTCGATTAACGACATAATCAAAAACAAGGCAATTACTTTCACTAAGTCATAGGATTAAAAATATTTTAAGGTTATCTTAACAGTAAGATTTCCTAAGCCTGTGCTCCGCAACATTTTCTCCCTCGCGGCACACGTAAGCACTCATAAATATTTCGCGGCACACTACAAGCCAAAATATGAAAATTTCATAAGTAAAACTTACAATATATTAATTTATTTTTATTTGATGTAGAAATAGTGGCTCGGATATTTTTTAATAAAACCCAATTTAACTCTTTTACCTTTTCAAAGTGATGTGACACATAGTACACGAAAAAATTTTGTTTTTGAAAATTACAAATTATAAAAGAAGCAATGCAATAAGTGCAAGGTCTCAATAATCCAAATTTTATAAAAGAAGCATTTGTTAAAGTTGTAACTAAAGAAAGTAATTCAGCTTTACTACAAAAAATTCTTTAGCCGAGTTGACTGGATAAAAGAACTACCCATTTTTTCATTTGGCCGAATGCAAAATAATCTTTGCGTTTTTAATAATAGTCTCGTGTTAACAATCTGTGCGAAACAGTCGGGATTGATATTTTTTCAAAAAAAATGCTTATGCTCATGGTTTGACAAAGTATATTATTTTGATACATTCGTTCATTGTTTGTAATAATTCCACCTGGAAGTTTTTCGCCATCAATGCTTCCCAATATATGCAGAAATGCGTAATTTGTACGGTAGATTTTTTTGTTTTACACACGAGACAAATCCATTTCTATCCCTCATCAATGCCTTAGCACCATCCATACAAACACTAACACAATTATTTCATTAAAAAGTCAGAACAATAAAATATTTCTTTCAACGAGAATAATATTAACGTAGTTTAACGACCGACTGGTCCTAAGTTCTACTAGCCAATTTTCGACACACCTAGGATCGTCTTGCGGCGCACCAGTGTGCCGCGTGCAGCATTGTCCTAAGCAACGACAAAAAGCGATATCTTCATACGGAAACCTATGACGTATAGTACACTTAATGAGAAGGGGGCTTATTCAACTATTTCTAGCCGAGTAGTCAAAGTTAAAACGGTCACTAGCTGAATCGATTTTAACTATATTTTAGCTGTGTAAAAAATCGGTAGAAATTAATGAATTTTTACAAACAATTCAATCAAATTTAAAGCAGATAGAGTCTCGTGGATAATTATTTCCACATTTTTGTGTCGAATTTAATATTGAAAAAATCGATGATAAGCGTGGATTTGAAATGTACGAGAAATACATTTATGTAATGTGGGAATATGTAACAAACGGAATGAAAAAGTCTCATTGATATAGCACTACGAAATCTGAAGGTATCCATGAGAAAATCTCGAAAATGAAACAATTGGCTAAATTAATTATGTTTTCCGCGAGAATTTTTCTAACAATAGATGAGAAATCTACATAGATATCAATCTGAAGGTGAATTGTTTCCGGAACATTGCAAACAGCGCCCGTTTAAAAACTGTGAAATTGTATGGCTTTTAAAAAAAATAAGTCAAAACAGTAATTAAATTCAATCGTGTCAATTTTCATAACTTCTTTTTTACGTAACGAGGATTTCAAGAATTTTTCGATGGAATAAAATTATTTTCTACTATTTGCAGTTGTTAAAATCTATCTGAAAAATCCTTTCTGAAGAAAAGAAGCGATTCACTCGTAATCAGTAAACTATTTCAAAGCTATCATGCTCCATATAACATCATCCACGTGGTTCAAATATATTGAGATATATTGATGCCAAACTCTTTTCATAAAGTTAATACAGTTTTTTTTATTACGAAGCTGTCCATATATCTGAGATCTGGGGATGATAGGCACTCATATAGTGTGACTGAGAAGATATGCAGAGATTGTATAAAATGCGACATCACAAAGAAAACAAAATAAAATATTTCGTCAGAGCATTTACTACGCCAATGCGGCATTTTAGACACGATTTTTGTCTCGAATACCTAAATACTGTTATTATGTCACTATGGAGACATCTCTTCACCCTAAAAATGAACCAATCCATCATACGGGGACATTCAATTCCAACATAGACGAGAAGTGCATCAAATGCACGTTATACTCAATTAATATGGGCATTATTATTAATTTATTTAGTGTACCACCAGCATTTAATAGACGTGAACTTTTAAGTGATGAAGATCTTCTAATGTCATTGATTACTGCAGCACCGCATTAAAGGGTCCTTCCATGGGTCCCCTTTTATAAATATCATCTTTAAGGTCTAATAAAGTATACCAACTCCTTGATTCACTAATAGAATTACTTATTAATCTTCAGATGAAAGTTTCTTCTATTGGTTAAATAGCGTCCGAAGCATTTTTATGCTTTTCACTTTCGCCCTGCCCTTTTGGCTGCACAAATACAGAATTATTTGTATGAATATGTACAAAAACCATCTCATTCATCAATGAAATAATATTTTTAAGTACTACTGTAATAATATACATATATTTAAAGTGATAACTAGAGAAAAATATTAAAGCTAATTTGTAAATTTTGATAATACTATACATAAATAAAGGCTGTACTTGAGAAATATAATATATTATGAAACTTTCATATTTATTGATGTCCTTTCGAAAATATCCTCGTTGTTCTGGAAGAAAACACTAAATCGAAAAACGTCCCTTATTTCGAACTCTACTATATGAAAGAACACACTTTTACTTAAAAACAGTTTTGTACAAACAAACAAAACGAAAAAGTACAGCATTTCAAACATTTAGAAAACTTAAAACGACAATCAAATTAATTTAAGTGGCCAAACCATTTATTCTCGCCTTACTACCCCATGCATGTTAAACCTCCACATATAAGTATATTGTACCTATTCGTTGTTTTTTTTATTTCACATTCATGTATAATCTTACTTTAAAAATATAAATAAGTTTAAAATACAAAGAGACTTTCAGAACAAGGCTACCGACTCCATTCAAAAAAACTACGTGGAAGAAAATATTAAAATATTTTGTCAAACGCTCTTTATTCATAGAGCTTCATATTTGTTAGATGACATAGTTTCATATTCGTATATCTAAGATCAGATCATTTTGATTTCATTAAAATTGCACTGAATTCTATTCAATAAGTTACATACTCTTATTACGTTGACAGTCGGCGTGGCGCAGTTGGTAGCGTAGCTGACTACAGTTACGGATGTCTCGGTTTCAAATCCCGGTGCGGACGGTTTTCATAGATTGTTCTTTCAATCGATTTATGGATTTCTGTTCGTAGTCTGAGTGTTTGTGCTGCCTAAAAACTCCCTCCTCACCCACCCATCCCATCCTCATTGGGTCCTCTTCGAAAAAAAGGGAGGTTGAGCAACTGAATGACAAGAAGTTCTCGTAGAAAAATTTTGTCAAGATACCTCCATTAGGGGACCATATGCTACACATTGGGAGCGGACATGGAAAAAAAATATATCTCGAATGTTTTCTGAGGTAATAAATGTTAGGGAACAGAATGAACAGAAAATATTGAATAAAGATGTATCAGTGTGCAATCAAGGAGTACAGCTTGGAGTCTGAAAGCTTATAGAAATGGTGGGGAAATAACAATTCTTTACAAATGAATCACTCCGTAAGTGAAGTTATGGAGTCATCAGTCACATTATGCATGCCTTTAAAAAAACTCGATCCATCAAACACGCAGAAGTCATTAGGGGAATATGAATCGGTACTGATTACGTTTTATTGCATTTATTTATGTATTCAAATTGTTTTCATTATAACAGTAGCCAGGTGTTGATTTTCAAAGGTGCAACACGAGAGTGGTTGTGAAGTTTAAATGCATGATTAATTTCCATAATAGGCCTGCCTACAGCAAAAAAAAACAAGGACTGTTGTGATTAAAACTATCACAACTATCTCTTTTGCTACTGTCTTTTGAAGGTCATCTCCTCCTCATAGAGGTATCTCAACAGAAGTGTTCTATGAGAACTGTTTGTTACTTAGTTGCCCAATCTCTCTTTTTTAGAATAGAGTAGCGATAGAAGGATGGGGCTAGGACAGGATTAGTGGTTAGCTAATCGCTCTCGTTACGCCCCGTTTTTTAGAATCGGATGTGTTGGAGGGAGTTTTAGACTTCACAAACATTCTTGGCTATGAACAGAAATCGATTGAAATATAAAATTATGAAACCGTCCGCACCGGGACTTGTACCCGAGATATCCGTAACCGTAGCCGACGACGTTACCGACGGAGCCGACACGCTGCCAAATCTAAATACCCAAATATGAAGAATTACAGAATATTTCTTCAATATTCGAATCCAGTAAATTCGTCAATACTATCATATTATTATAAAGAATAAAAAAACAATTGGTTTTGTACTACTTCCACATTATTATTATGATCAGGACCGGGTTCACTCATCCCGAGGATTATCAGTTGATAATGTTCGCGCTTATCAGTTGGTGTTTTATTTTTTTATATAATGCCTTTCCATTAAGAATTGACAGTTAACACCTTAAAAATGATTATCATATCTCTTGAATTCTGTTAACTGTTAATTCATTGTAAATTTAATATTAATATTAATAATATATACGTAGTATAAGTACTCATTCCACAGTTTTACAGTATGATT
Source organism: Himalopsyche phryganea (assembly GCA_022494535.1). Lineage (NCBI taxonomy): Eukaryota > Metazoa > Arthropoda > Insecta > Trichoptera > Rhyacophilidae > Himalopsyche > Himalopsyche phryganea. The sequence goes on from JAGVSL010000024.1 coordinate 1,614,122, forward strand.
ACGATTACCATAAATCCTTTATTTCATTTGTATTTTCTTAAGATTTATTTAATTTTGAAAATGGTCATGTTTTCGTTTATTTTGTGAATTAAATAGTAAATATAAACTTGACGCGAAAATATAAAACTGACACTCTCTAGAGACGCGGCGCCGGTGCGGTTAATGTGTGTATAAATTGAATGTAAAGATGAGAAAGTGAAAAAATTACACGAAGTTGCGATGTTGGATATTTAAATAATTGTTTATTAGTCCTTTATTTATTTTTTTGAAAAATATGGTCACCGTAAGTATGACCAGCACCGATAACGCTTAGCGAAGGAGTATTTAAGAGTAATTCGTATCTGAAAAAAACGCATGTCAACAAATTTAAGAAAGGCAAACAGCAACAATGATGTCAAATATCACATTTATCTAACATAAATTGTTTTTGAGGGTGTTTATTTTAACTATATTATATGTTAATTGTTGTCTAATGTAGTCAATACTTTCAGGTTTACTCCATTTATTTGAAGAAAAGAGTACTTATGCAATATTATCACAATATGTGCAATTTCGTTCAGACCGAGTCAAAAATTTTGGTCACAAAAAACTAACTTATTCAAATAATAATTATTAAGAATAGAAGAATTATAAAACCAACATACCTTCAAAAATTATATATATGCATGTTCTATGAAAACCTGTGCCACTCAAATAATATGTTTTTAATTATTTATTCGAGTAACCAGAACATCGGTATATAAAACGCAGGTTTAAAGTTGTCGCATCTATCCGAACACACACATCCTCACAATAACAATACATATATTACACGTTTACGCAATCGTTATTATCCACAATAGGTGAGTGAGGACGTATCTAAAATATAAATTTCAAAATAGTCTCCATAAAATAACAAGTGTTACTAAATTGAATGTTAAAATGACTGTATTTTTAATTATAACGATGGGTCCTTATAATCAATTGCAAAAAAATAAAAATCATTTTGTTTGGAATGACAGAAGCTGCAACATTTTCCCCTCATGAGCCAATATTACAAACATACTTTCGACCATGTAATTTTTAGATTTCTTTGTCAAAGACTTTTGAATATGTGTTACCATTTCATGAAATTTGGCAGTGTCTTACTCAAAATTAGAATCTTATTGTATATTTATCGTCTAGATAAGCTCCTCATTGCAATGACTGTCGTCATGGAAACAACCTTTAAATTCCGATAAAAAAAAACGTAATTACACGATGGCTACGAATGTTAAATTAACATTTCGTTGAATATGCCACGTTAAGAAGGCATCAAAACTATAGAAAAACATTGTGTACTTACAGTCACAACATTTTAATACTCTTTTCAAAGGAAAACTATACCGGATTTCAACATATTATTTTTAAATGGTGGTACTGCTGTAATAAGCCTGGTGCTAATTAAACCATTACTCTGATTCCAAACATTTATAGTTTTCTTTGCCAATTTTTATATTGTTTTATAAATTCATTCTTTTAGGTCTTCATAAATTCATGAAATAACAAGTATTCACGTTATTTGAATAAAGGAAAACACATTTCAATAAAAATAATCAATTCCCATATAGTATATTGTAGGTGAGCCTAATGCTAGCTGGCTGCAATTAAACAAAGTCCAGAGAAAATTCAAGGTACGAAAACATATTATTTACTGCTTTGACACCTTTTGCTTACTGCTGGTTTTTAATGAATTTTAGCTCACTTTTGACTTTATTTATGGTAAACGGTTAGTAGGTATAATAATTGTCATGAAAAATATCGATGCTGCCAGGAGGATGGAAATGATCAATTTGAAACGTTTCCCATTTAAAATTTTGTATTGTTGCGCATTCTCAAAGGGATTTTAGTATTCTTTTGAATTATTCTTCGAGCTTAGACACCTTTCGTGAAGTTTCATATAATACAAAGATACATACTATATTATGTATGTATATCTTCATTTATTCATCGCTCACTTTTTTAAAATAGAACATGAAAAGTGGATACAAAATGGCTGACGTTGAAAGTAGCAGTGCCTAACCAGTCCCCAGTGACACCTCGTGGCGCACAAGTAAAACTTCCTGTGAATCTTTTGCCGCCAATATTTAGCCAACATTGCGAAACGTAACATGAATGCTATTTTTTTAATGCGATGTAAATACACATTCTCGCTACTATTGCAAAGAAATTTAATAGAGAAGCGTCGCGTCTGGAGCGCCCTTCGTAAAATTTTCATTCGACATCAGCGTTTTTCGTTGTTTTAAATATCACTCCATGTTATATTATAATATTATGGCTATCAAACCCATAATAATTTTGAAATAATCGCTAATATGTAAATGACCAAATACTATAATTAAAAATTAATATTAGATTAAAATTGGTAAAGTACAAATATGGAATATTTTCTATTATTTCGACAAAGTAACCAAATCCACCAAAAATAAAAATTTAATGGTTTATTAATAATATTTATACATTGTGATGAATTAGTTCAGATGATAAATATAAGATAGGTTACAGGGCAGATGAATTCGCCAATTTTCAAATAATATCGGGTAATGTGTCAAGTCTTGGTGGAAAAGCTTTATATTTATAAAATTGTGTAATAAGCACAGCAAATATGTATTATATTTATAAATATATATTTAACTTATTATGCAATTTCTTAAATTGTATAACTATTCAAAATCGTGTTTATTTATTGCCACAAAAACAATCGAATTTCAAATGAAAACAACGAAAATAATTTCGCTATCTACTCCACTCCTGATAAATATGATACGAAGAACGAGAAAAAAACTCACCCTATGATTACTATTTCCCAAAGAGGATTTTTTAAAGACATTTATTATTTATTCATAAAACGGAATAATTAAACTTACTAACGACTTACATATTAGGTATAAAACAGCGAAAATTTCATGCAGTTGCATTCATATTCAAAAGCATTAATTTGGTCTGTGAGCCAGTTAAATATATTTTGATTTAATAAATATTATAACGGCTTTATTTGCAATAGTTTCGAAGAATATCGATTTAAAATGAATAAATGTAAAAAAATACTTTTTCTTTAAAACGGTATTATAATTATTTAGTCATCTACGTTGATCAAAAACAACAGTAAGAAGATCTTACGTATAAAAAATTTTGATTGTTGTCTCTAGAAAAAAGCAGCTACAAATACAATGGGTAATAAATTGAAAAACAATCTCAGTGAAGATCTATAACGTCCAAACGCAGATATTTTCTTTCAACAAAATAATATATTGTATTTTATTGAATGAACGCCATTATTTAATTATTAAATTTCCAACCTCATTCCTAAAAATTTAGCGCTAGTACGCTTTCATCCTACTCTGTGTCGTGGTGAAGAGCTCGAATCTTCAAACGGAGTGGAATTTGTAGTCAAACGCATGTATGTCTGTAATGTTTTTATTCCTTTACACCAACCACCCCCCCCCCCCCCCATTCGATAATGAAAACGATACAATGATATTATAGCGGATGGCTCAGTACACTTCCCTTCCTTCCCACTTAATTCTTTTCTTACGGTTTCTGTTGAGCGACCGGACTATAACCAGTTCTCATTAAACAATTTATGCTAAGATGCTACACGTAAGAAGCGGGGTATGGTTGAAAGCAAAAATAAATGTATAATATAAATTCCAATAAACATTGAGAACAGACAAATCTGATATACATATCATTTTTCTTCCTGAAAGATGGTTTAATTAAAAGATACATAACTTTAAATGTGTTCAATAATATTTCAATCAAATATACTTACTATAATGAGTATGAAGTGCATAACCTCATGCTTAAACATTCACGAACAACCACTGATAATATTTTATTACAGCGTTGAACATCGAAATTATATCTGCTTGGCGCTGTCACTGGTTCTGCTACTGCATGGAATAAAAATCCCCATTCATGGATTTTCTGAAATAAATTTCATATTGAAAAAGTTTATGAGCTATGTAATTTTATTGAAACATATGTATTTACGTTTATAAAATGAAATGAAGATTGATATTTAATGACAAGGCTGATTGATATTCAATTCATATTATGACATGGAATTTCGTACTTGAATATCAATCTTTAATTTAATTCATCGTAACAAAAAAAGTAATAATCGTAACACTTTATAACGGAACGGTAATTTCAACGTCTGGCAATACTATTTTTACAACGGTGTAGTTTTACCGTCCGCCGCCAGTTGTTCTTGAGGTTCTGCGCGCGTTAGACGTGTGGAGGCGGTACTCGACCGCTTTTGGGCGAATCCATTTTTCTAAACCTACTTCAACAACAAATTAATAACAATCTTAAAAGACCGCGGAACTTTTTGACACTTGAAATTTGAATATTTTCCCGTCGCCACTCTATTTTAAAGTCAATTCGATTGATCTGTGAAGGTTTTATGTGCTAATCTTCGGTCGATTATTCATCATTACTGTGCTACAGACAAATTGGTGCCATGGATATTTTGAAATTTAAACTGAATTAAAGTGACATTTGTTCAATTTTATTGAATCTGTGGTGGTGATTACGTAAAATTCTGTGACATTTACGTGAGATATAACTTTCGTGCTTATTATATTGTGAAATTACTAAACATACCCAATCTAATAGACATGACGTTTTGTATGTGTGCGTGAGTTGTGACTGGCAATTTGTATGTATGTATTTACGTTCTACGTGCGTATTAAAAATTTGCTAAAATAAATATTAACGGGATTTTTCAACACGTTCGTTCGTCTACTGTCAATATCGAAAACATAAACATTTCGCTTCATCATATTATTTATTTATATTGTTAACTGACCTAATTCTGATAACGTAGCCACACTTCTCATCTGTATTTTGACAGCTAACTCTATACCTAATTGGAACGATAAGGTCAAGCGTATTTTGTACCATAGCTACTACGCTGTGGTATTCAAATCGTAAAATAAGTGAATCAGTGGTAAATCGTTAAATTATTTTGGTTACGGTCGAATAAAGTGTAAATCGCAAACGATATTAATATATTTATGTAAATTCTACAATATAATAACAGTCATTTTGTTGAATAATATATATGAAGATTATTTACGTTTTGTTGAAATATTTAATTACAAAAAATAGAAGCAATATTTATAACTTCGATTATTAACGGTCCCAAAAATAAATTGACTATTTACTGTTATTAGCAATATATACTTCGGTTAATTGCTAATTTATAATAATATTTTATAGTATTCTTATATCAAAGTGTGTAATAATAAATTATTTGTGTTTTTGAATACCTGAAGACTACCAGAGATTTTAAATTTGCTCATTTTTGAGCATTCTATTCTTATTGTTTTGATATGTCAAGCGTCAGAATGAGTGCTATGGTTTTAAGTCCTGCAATGCTCGGACGCCTGCCGAAGATCGCGGCGTCCAAGGCGTCGATCAAGCGGAATCTTTTCGGACGTTCAGAAGGAACAAGAGAACATTCTAACACCTTCGCCAAAGAGGAGATCGACAAACACCTTATCCAGTCGTCATGCCGGTGGGAGTTCGATTTCAAAAACGGAAAACCGATGCAGGGACGCCGTTACATCTGGGAGAAGGTCGGCGAGAGATACATTCATTCAAATCGCGCCGTCAGAGAACTTGCGCCTCCGAGCGTAGCGTCCAGGATCCAGGAGATGCCCAGAATACAGCAGCGAGAGAATCCTCCGGCACCGAGAAGTCCTTCAGCATACGTACAAAAACAAATAACAGGTAAGAGTTTCATACATCTTCTATACAGGACTTAAGACGATTTGCACTTACGACCAATAATTTAAAAAAATACTAAATTCACATTACCGCCTCAACAGAAAAGGTTGGATGACGCAATTTATTTTCGAAGACCCTTTTTGAATTCATTTATTCCTGAAGTAAAATAATATTCTATACAGAAAGAAATTTTAACGAAATTCTTGCAGGCATAACCATATTTTCACTTGTGTTATAAAGAAAATTTTAATTTTCAAAGCAATTCTTACAGTCAAACTGTTTTCCAATCACTTGTTTTACAAGGCAAATAAGAAAATTGTGTTCACAACGTTTTATTTATTAAAAACAGAGGATCGGCGCGCCAATTTGCGATAATATACTGATTGTCGTTTGACAGCTAGGTACAATATAAGATCTGAAAAGCGCCCTCTGATGTGCTCAAATGTATCCGTACCATTTTTGGTTGGGGTTACATTAATTTCCACAAATGAAGTTGACACCGCTAAAACTGAATTGATCCGAACAATATTTAATTTTAATATTTTGTAAGGAATTCGACTTACGATCATAAGTCGAGGTCAACCTGTACATAATTATGTATAAATTTCGGCTTTGTGTTTGACGGTTATAATTTGCTACAGAATACTATTCAATTGAGAATAACTTCAACGTTTAGAGTCGTAGTTTATTTTTTTGATCAACGCTCAATTTTTGTATAATTATGCTTTCTCAATATCGAGAATCTCCAATTGGAAAATGACGAACATGCCTCTATTCTCAGCACCTCCTCTTATTTCCTTGGATCACTAATATTTCTTGGAGATGTCTCCATTTGTGCTGGTCATCCCTGTAATTTTGCATATTTTTATTCATCGACGAATTTCGACCACACCGTAGGTATTAATTACTAGTTATCAGTGTTTTAACTTTGTCGCCTGTCGCTTCACATTGAATGAAGCTCACAGACTCTGCGATTTCGTCGACTTTTTACTTATGGGTTTGCTCTTCCACGTTTAAATGATCCGTATGAGCAAGTATGGCTTGTACTTTAGGCAATACATTATAAATATTCCTATGAACTATTTCTATTTCAATATGCTTTATTAAAAGAAAAAATCTACCTCCTACTGCTTTATGCCTATTCAATCGATGTGCACTTACGTGTCTATACAAACTTCGCACCTAACTAATCCATGCATGGAAAATGATCGATCTTCTCTGACTTCTTGTTGGGTTTATCGAACATAAATCTTAAAGTAATCAAACGCACACACCTACTTATTGATTAGTTACTTATGACATCAAATAAACAATGGCTCAATAATACCGATTATTTGAAAAATAATATTATTTTGGGAAACGAATTGTTTCCGTAATGATAACTACTGTCGTCATTCACAGAAAAAAGTGCGACGCCTTTGCTGTTGACAGACAAAGATTAGTCTCGTAAAACAGAACATGTTTTAATCCCCCTTACGTAATAAACCATTACAAGAAACTCAACTACTTAATTGCGCGCAATCAATATAATTTCAATGCATTTACTTTAAAGATTAATTAATAATAATACCTACCTTGAATGTTTCTTTTAAAAAACAATTATTTAATTACATATTTCAATTTCAAATATAAGTTATTATGTTGGCAGGGACGGCTCTTGCAAAGGAGCAAATGGTGCAATGTTCTCCCATATTCAAGTTATTATTATTCATTCAAGTAATAAGCGATATTATACAAACATAGCAATTCACTCATTTTAAAATTTCCCGCGTGTTCCCCGTAAAAAAAATATTGCATCAAGCGATGATTCACACAATGCTACCTCGTATTCCGCGCCAGAAAAAATACTAATAATAATACGTCGAGGCGGTGCAATTTTGGTTCAGCGCTCCCTAAGTGGAAGGGATTTCGTAGGTAAACTTTGGTTTTTTGTGACGTCATCTGTGTCACACATTCGACTTTCATACGAAGTTTTTAGTTATTCAGGATCATTGCACCAGTTGCCGAATTATGACGACCGTTCCCGAAAGTATTCAAACTCGCAGAGACCTGTCGCATATGTTTAGTTCGTGCGTCGAAAGGACTAGTGTATTGAGCCTGCCACAAAGAAACGCATACCATCAAATTTATTTACTTTCTTTAACATACGTCTAATATTTACGTGCTTCAATAATGAATAGTGCATATTCTGTCTCATACATTAAAGAAAATCGTCGGGATTTTTCGAAAAGGCTGGAAATTAAAGCAGCAGGTCGTCCTATGCCAAGCTTAAATTTATTTCAGAAGTGTACGCTTAATAATAAAGTGTTTACTCGGAAATTTAATGTAGAAACGTATAAAAAAACACCATGGCTATGTGGCTGTACTAGTTTTAATACAGTATTCTGTTTTCCGTGTCTGTTGTTTGGAGGTGAATCTAACTGGACTGAGAGTGGAATTAAGGACCTGGTTCACCTATCATTCAAAATAAAAAAACACGGTAGCTCTCAAAATGACATTTTAAATGAAATGCAACTTGCGGTATTGGGATCGTTAGATATTCGTTCCCAATTGGATGCTGGGTATCGTGCGTCAGTGAAACAAATTAATGAGCGTATAGATAAAAATCGATATATTTTATCAAGGTTAATTGACTGTGTGAAGTTCTGTGGTGCATTTGAATTAGCTTTAAGGGGACACGATGAAACTGCAGATTCCCATAATCCAGGTGTCTATCGAGGGCTTATTGATTTCGTCTCAGAGATTGACATCGCAATGAAACAGCACTTAGAGAGCAGCAGTGTTTTCAAGGGAACTTCAAAAACAATTCAAAATGACATTTTAGATTCAATTTTGGAGGTGTGTCGCAACGAAATTAAAAATGAAATATCGCAGAGCAAATATATCGCTATCCAGGCGGACGAAACAACTGACATAGCCACTACGCAACAACTCGTTTTGGTAATACGGTACGAATTGCGCGGGAAGATACATGAACGTTTCTGGAAATTTATTATCCCAAAAGATCATACTGCGGTAGGTATTGCATCTGAGATTTTGAAGGAACTGGAATTTCTCGACATTAAACCAGCACAATTAATCGGGCAGAGTTATGATGGTGCAGCAGTGATGAGTGGGCGATTAGGTGGTGTGCAGGCTTTGATAAAAGCTTCGTATCCATACGCACATCATACATTGTTATGCACATCAATTGAATTTGATAATGGAGAGAAGTGCTTCAGCCAACACTATGGTTCGGAACTTTTTGCAAATTTACGATCTTTTCCATCATTTTTTTCGAGATCTGCGAAGAGAGCTGACATTTTAAAAGAAATAGTTCATAGAAGAATACCTTCAGCACCAATAACTAGGTGGAATTTTAATATAAGAACAGTGACTGTCGTGCACACTTATCGCGAGCAGTTGAAAGAGTGTATGGAGCACATCTTAGAAACCGTAAATTTAGACGCTGATACCATCAATCAAGCTGGAATGCTGTTTCGATATTTAAACGAAGATCATTTCAATTACTGGCTAGATTTCTTTGCAAAAGTTATGCCACACTGTGATATACTTTTTATGCAACTTCAATCTAGGTCGAAAGATGTTTTGGAGATAAATAAGAATATCGAAAGTTTTACGCGTTCTATTCAGAATATCCGAGAAAATACCCAAATGTCACTAGTCCAACCTACAAAAAGACGTAGACCAAATGACTTACCCCATTATGTCATTTGTAATGAAGTATGCGATACTTTAGTGAATCAAACGAAAGATCGTTTCGCATACCATGATCATTTAGTAGCAGCTAAATTGTTTTTTAGCGAAAAATTTTCGGATTATCACAAAAGTTTTCCTTTAGCGGACTTTAATATTGCAACATCAACTTACGATTTCATTGACAAACTAAAGCTTAAAAATGAATTAACTGTCATATACAGTAGGGAAGATTTTTACGTCACCGATGGAGCATTGTCCATACTTCAACTTTTTACAAACAATAATTTAATCGAAGTATTTAGTGAAAGTGTTAAGTTATTACAGATCATTTGTACAATACCGATGACTTCAGTGGAAAGTGAGCGTTGTTTCTCAACATTAAAAAGGATCAAGTCATTTTTGAGAAATACCATGACTCAAGACAGACTAAATGCTCTTGCGATGTTAAGTGTAGAGAAACAATTGGTATCGTCAATATCGGATTTTAATGTTCGTGTTATTGAAGTGTTTTCAGAATCCAAGAATCGGAGGATGGATTTCTTGTATAAATAGGTGAGTCTTTTTTGCACTCCCTAATATTCTTGTCACCGGCCGCCACTGTATGTTGGAATAAATGAGATGACAAAACCGTATAATATAGCAAAGCTAATTCAAGTTTAAACATTGTTCTGACGTATGGCGTGAATCCGAAAAAGCTATCATAATGGAGCTCTACCAAGTAAATACTAAGTCAATCAATAGCAGCTATAATACTTTTATATTCGAAAGTACATATTTTTTTTAAAAATTGTTTCATCTTCGTCGCGGATCGCTGGTCTAGACATAACTGTTTTGCCAGGGAATTTTAATTGATACATTGTTCTTGTATTGTTTTAAAATCTACATATCCATTTCCAATCTACCAACGTAACAAAAAAATCGTTTAAAACAACTACAGTCTCGAAACAACGATTTTTTAAGTTTAAAAAAGATTGCCTAAAACAGAAGATTTTAAAAAAAGGAGCTTTGAGTCAGTTGATTGTTGACTCTACAGCCCTTCCAATCAAAATTATACGTCGGTTTTTTTTTTAATTTTGTTTATTCTAAATTCAATTTTTTTCGTACTGTCCAAGTGACGTCACTGTGGCGACAATCAACTGATATATTATTATCTGCGACTCACCGGCCTTTCCTTGCAGTTCCGAATTTGCGATAAAAAGTAAATTATGACGAAACTTTTCATGAATCGCACAGAAATAGAAGATGGCGTCTTGGTACTGCTACGCGTCGCGAGTGAGGGGTTTTTTTTGTATTCGGATGTGTGCGTGCTACAAACGTACAGTGGATACATAATACGTGTGCTTACGTTTTAAAAAATATAGTAGCGTATTTTTGCGTAGTAACCTAAATGATGTTGAATGGCCGCGCATAATGTGAGATCTGCGAGTGAGAAATTTTATTATCATCATCATTGCTGATTGTCGAATTTGCCGCGAATTTTGTGTGGCGTGTGAAGTACATTTTGTTTTGACTGATTTAAATCTTCGCAGAGCATGTTTACACATTAATCAACTGTCTACTCTAAGTTTGAATTTGAAATATCAACATAAGTACTTCAGAATTAGGCTTCAGTGTCTGTCTATACGACTTAGAGATGTTTACTGTATTGAATAACGATTTTTATCAAATATATTGTTTTTTGAATGTATGCAACGTAATGTAAGTGTATTATGTAGGTAATGCATAGTTTATGCTTCGATGGCAGACGCTGTTGTTACCAAGGTTTCAGTAACTGCGCCCAAGATCCTCCAGGTAATCATTTGAATGCGCTTCACGCTACTGTGTTATGGAATGCCCCAATAAGATCTGTAACTATGTATTGTGGTGGTCGGTGTAAAATACCCCTAGATGATTGAGATTTGGTAGTTTATTATATGATTCAAAAGTAAGAATAACAAATTCTAACTGCTCGCTTTGTAATAGGATTAGATATAAATGTGATGGTAGATACAAATTGAAATTGCCTTTGATAGTCCGCACCGGCCTTACATATGGCACATATTAAAACTGTACAGAATCCCAACCAAGATTATCGCCATCATCAAATGCATGCACGAGGGCAGCGAATGCTGTGTTAGCATCGGCGGCGCAACGACAGAATGGTTTGGGGGTCTCAACCGGGGTCAGACAGGGCTGTGTTCTGACTTAAATAATCTTCGAATTCATCCTGAGGAAGTCAATTCCACCCGACCGAGGTGTGGCCGTTGCCCCCAATCTGAGGCTATGCGACCTCGAGTATGCTGACGACGCTGTCATATTTGACAAATCTGTTGAGGGTATTCAGGAAACAATGGACAGGTTGCAGAGCAACTCGTATCGCATTGGCCTCAAAGTCAATGCGAGTAAAACCAATGTGCTCTGCAACAGTTTCTGTCCAGACCCAGACTACCCTCTGACGAGCGCGGGGCAAGACATCGAGAGTGTCGACGGCTTCAGGTACTTGGGGGTACACATCACGGGAGAAGGCAATCCGCGTAAAGAGCTCGCAATCCGATTAGGAATAGCTACACAAACTTTAACTCGATGCGGAAGGTACTCACGGTTGTGAGTAAACCAAGTGCCACTTATTCAACGCACGCATTCTGACGGTGCTTCTTTACGGTTGCGAGTCATGGCACATCACTAAGGCACACGGTAACCGCTTACTGTGCTTTGTAAACAGATGTTTGCGGCAAATACTAGGGGTACGGTTTTTTGATTTTGTCAGGAACTCGGAGGTAAGAGAGCGGACGGACCAGCCTCTTACTACGTCCAAAATAAAAAAAGCGACGATGGACCTGGCTTTGACACGTGCTGCGGATGCTCCAGGGGAGCATGAACCCTGCCTGTCTCTTCTACCAACCAGATGGATTCCGTCGCCCTGGAAGGCCGCTGATGACCATCCATAGGATGTATTCGGCGGAGCTACGGGACGCTGGGATGACCTGGGAGGAAGCGAGGAGATTGGCGCGGGACTGAGATGCTTGGAGGAACCGTGTGATGGCCATATGCTCCGAATAGGGAGCATATTTTTTATAAATACAATATATAAAAAAAGAAGAAAAAAGATACAAATTCATATGACCCCATGCATAATGTTGTTCCCTTCTTATCGATATCATTTATTGAATGGATGGTGAAGATTTCCTCACTTAGTTGATATAATAAATAATATTGAATACAAATAAGCATTGCTCATTTTGTTTTTCTGCACCGGCATTTCGTAGAACGCTTTCTGGTGATCGTGTTTACCGATTCTCAGAAAACACGTGACAGTCACACGTGTGCCTTGTTTCCTTTCCCTTTAACTTGACTCTTTGAACCGTCGTCCTGGATCGAGGCGATAAATAATTTCCCCCGAAAAGATGTATGTTTTTTTCACTCTCGTAAACATTGCGGTCCTATTTCTCGGTTTGAAAGTGCAACTTCGCAGCTGCTTAACTCTGTTCCGGTGTGACAGGAAATATGAATTACTCAAAAATAATAGTCACCCAAGATATTGTTCACACAGAAATTTTCCAAAAAATCATCGCGGCTTCAATTGATCTTGTATAGGTACTTTATTCTGGTAGTAAATTTCTATTTATGCGATAACGAAGAATCCACAACTATTGCACTCCTAATAAGCCTGTAGTTTTTATTTTAAATTCACCATCAAAATAAATACTATTTCTTTATAATTCTTTGGTGACACAGTTTTTTAACCGCACCTTTTGTAGTATTTGTTATGTGGAATCTTGCTTATTGTATACGTAAGTATTGCATTGTTATTTGTATGCGTTACGGATACATACCGCGATAAGTTTGTTTATGTGTCAAGGTGCTCACGAGATAAACGGGTCGTTTCCCGGCACACCATTTCCGTCTCGCAGTCCAACTAATTCTCACTTTGGAGTCTTGGGACCCTTGATCATAATTGAAATCACTTCTCCTACGTCCCGGAAACTGTTCTAAGTCGCTTCCCTAATCGATCAGGTGTTCTCTATTCATTTCGATTTGCAAGCCACGTCACTTACCATGGATACATTTTTATCAAACAGTCTAATATTTGGGAACAGAATTCGTACCGATCGGTTCGTCCTCACACCAGTTAGATTTAAAGATGCCTAGGATGATATTGCTGCCTTTATAGATTGAAGATTTTTATTCACTGCCAAATGAAAGCTACCCCAGTTTACACAAACGCATGTAGGGTGATTTCACCAGTGGTCGACCAGTTAAGCGACAGGTGTACTTTCAAAAGGGATTCTGAGTCAATGAATAATAAATACATATTTTTTTCGCTGTTATTCCATTAAACAGGGATTAAATAATGTAACCAACTAAAAATAAAATAGTCAATAATGTACCCAATATAAAATAATAGAAGTTAACAAAAAAATGCCAATTCTCCAAGTGTTCGCCCATCACTATGAAACTTCATGAATATCGCGAAATAATTTACTGGTAGTAGACAGAACAATAAAAAACATAATGATGCAAAGCATGACAATATAAAGTATATTTTGTAGCGATCCCCATACAAGATGAATTTGTCGAAACTTGCGAAGTAAAAATGTTTTTTTTAAATTGCGTATTGCATCATATAGATCAGTGTAGTGCAGATATACATTGGCAAGTGGCAAAACTACCTACGCGAATTTAAAAAAATCTAATATTTTTAATGTATCCACTATTATTTAATTTTAAGTTCAAAAGGCCGACCACTGGCAACGGCCGACTTTAGGAACACTCGCCCTATATCAAACAGTTTTATATTTGATAATGCTATATGCATCGATTCTTCATCACACTAAATTCAATTTGTTTGTCGAACCATGCCGCGTCCAATTTGTGACTTTAGTATAAGGGCCACGTTGACTCCCGCACTAAATACCAAGGGCCAAGATGAGCTCATCATACCAGCATACTGTAGTTTTGAATTACGCGCAAATTTTCGTTCAGGTACTAGCTGGTGACTGAGATATCTGCAGGCGTTGTTGGTGGTGGCTCGGGGGCCGTAGTTTGGATACTCCTGCTTTAGACTATGTAGTATCCCAAGAGACCTTGTTAAACATGACTTTTCGACCGAATTCTTCGTATAGGGTTAGTAAAGAAAGAAAGGGGCTACTAGTAGCGTATATGGGGCGGGTGGGGAGAGTTGAAAACATTACATCCATCCGTGCCTCGGGCAACAATTTATAAATCCATTGAGATCCAAATCATGTATGAAGATTCGAGTACTTGTCCGAGTAGAATAGTGTCTTACCGCCCGACTACGGAGACAGCTAAATGGTAATGCCTTTGTTCCATTTAATATTATTTAAAAAAAACTGCCAAGTTATATTTTCTATTCCACATAATATAATACAAGGAGTCAAATTTCATCAAGGACAGTTCCTTACTAACTTAAATAATGTGTGCTGCACAGTGAAATTTATTAGCGTCGTTAAATCAATGCACAGTGGCCGTTTAAATTCATTGGATAGTTTATTCATATTGAGCGTGGTAGTATGATCGCCAAACTTTTATATTTTGTTTGATATAATATTCAATAACTTGTTTAGAAAATGAAAGTTATTAGCTATACCTGCCTGCAGATATGACAGTTATTGTAAACCGTTAATATTATAACTACTACAGTTGAACTTTAGAAGTTATGTAGTCTAATTTATTCAAATCGAATGAAATATTTTAACGAAACCATTATTGTTTTAATGCACTTTAGACATGAATAAATTATATTGGTTTGACGCAGCTTATCATTCGTAAGCTGCTCCTCGTCTGTGTAAATTGTTGAACTATTTGAAAACTGTGCAGACTTGATATGGGAAAAGAGTTGTGTATCTGCGAATCGCACAGTTCGAGCCGATTGCCCTCACCGATCCCTATCGTTGCGTAACTAAGACAAATGACTCACGGCTTAATTCTAATTGGATTCTCCACTACTCTTTTGTTTTCTTTACTTTGTCTGCTATTGATTAGCAATGTAAAAGTGGGAAAGCAGGGCATTCGCGACGATTTGTATATTTCCATAGAGGCGAACGAGTGACTCGTTCACCACAAAGATAGCGTCGTTTTGATTCGTTTATCCGTCAACGACGCAAGCTTAGTACCAACACAACATTCACTTTTGATCCAGAACTAATTCTTCTGTCTCTAAAAACGGAATGAATTTATTATATTTATGATTCGATCGAATATTATCGTCTCGACCTGTTGCATGAAATGCCTCGTGTGATACGTGAGTTTAGAGCAAGTCATTAAAGAATCAATAGTGTCATTATATCATAGGCAGATGTTTTGTGTAACTACCTAATTACGTATGCAAAAGTAGGAAGTTGTGTGTGCGTGTGTGTGTTCTTGCTCTGAACACTTAGCAGATGCTCCCTGGTCGGTTCCGAAATTAACCGCATATTGCTCCTAGAAAATAAACAAACCCATCTGTCGGTTTAGTTAGGCGGCAAAATTGTATATGTTAAAAAAATGGTTTAATCGAAAATAGAGCTATGTAAACAAAGTGATTGGAATCTTAACTTCCGTAAGTTTTTTACCTATATCTATTAAATGTTTTTCCACCCGATTATTCCAGCGACTTATTAAGGTTAAAAATATATACATATCTAAATACCGTTAACTAATCATTGAATCGTTAACTTAAAAACTAGCAATATTTTATAGTAAAATTATGCGGATTCCATGATTGAGAGACATGACTGTGGCATAATTATTATTCTCATAAACGTATGATCAGCGTTTGTCCGGATGTATTCGTGATTGATTCATTTTGAAAACGTTTAACGTTATGTAAAATTGTTACATCTCTTTAGCTAGCACTATTATGTGATTTTATTATTGTCGACATAATAGATCCGTCGATACAGTTGTGATAGAGCAGGCTCGCATAACTTTTAATATGTCATTGATAAATAGTAACTGTTAAATAATCGTACATTACGAAGTACCAAACTCAGTGCGAACTCAATTATGTTGGTAAATAATTATCATGTAATCGAGCAACTGTAGATTCATTTTAAACAACTGTTTGTTTTCTGGCAATTATTTTATGTAGTTTCATAGTAGGGTGGGTGTTCCTAAAGTCAGCCGTCGCTAGTAGTCGGCCTTTTGAGCTTAAAACTTAAGTAATGGTGGATACATTTAAAAAAACTTCAAAGTTTTTTTTTATTTTGTGTAGGTAGTCTTGCCACTTGGTTTTTTTTTATATTTGGTACAATAGTAACTATTTTATTTTTAGTTGGTTACATTACTTAATCTCTGTTTAATGGAATAACAGCGAAAAATATATGTATTTATCATTCATTGACTCAAAATCCCTTTTGAAAGTACACCTGCCGCTTAACTGGCCGACCACTGGCGAAATGACCCTATGTATTCTCTCGATAATGAGAATTAAAAACTTATATCTGACGAAGTTTTACAATGACAGTACAAATCATTTCATTTTAGTATCTATTGCTCTACACCACCTGAGGATAAAACGTCTTCAGATTCGATTTTCTTTCATAGAATTTCGATACAAAATAACTATTTTGATATTAAAAGGCACCCGTGCCATAGGTGATTTTAGATATTTTACGGCAAATAGACGCATGCCTAATTCAGAAACATTAAAAAAGGAAAAAAAAAACATTCAACTTATAATCTATGGACTACTACGGTATTTACTTTGATATAATTATTTTTAAAAAATGAATTGCACTTTGTATTGTTTTATGTATGTATGTAAATATACTATTGTCTATTTTCAATTCGTGGATCTTCACAATAAATAAGTACGTACTTACTACGAATACCTGCTTAATTATTTCATCACGATACGATCTGTTTATGTGATTCACAAGGTTTCGCCGCTGTGTCGTGATTTATTAAACATTCTTGTGTAAACAAACAGCCTTTGGAAACACGTTAAACTTATAAAACCGGGAAGTTGTGCGCCTAGAATTAAACATGTATTTTTTATTTAATCGGACATCGATCATTCGACGAGAGGGCTTAACATAATTTATTGGCGTCGTAATGATTCTCATTATCAACCAATAATTTATTTAACAGCCATACTAAGAGCGAATTTTCGAGACAATTTTCTTATTAGTTAAATATTATCTTGTTGATATATTCACCCAAGGTATGATAAGTTCTTCAAAAGCGCCTCTTAAACCTTGTCTAACATTTTTATATAACATAACGTTTTGATAGTAAGCACCGAATTGTTATAATCAATGAACGTGCGTAATATTTTAGTGGCTAAATGTTTTGTTTTTTAAACTTATTAATCGGGTTATTATTGATTTCACTGTGTAAAACCGAAACTGGGTAAATCGACCACCGTAAATACTTTATTGCTAAGTCCTGACGGCTTATTCAGACTTTCCCCTTGGCGCGTAAAATTAAGGAAGCTGGAATATAACACTACGATTACTTATTTGAAGGTAAATCACCTGCCCTCCTAGGAAGGAAACGAAGCCAGCATCTGCTGTTGCGCAAAGAAGCATTGTGTTTATGCGCCGAGCAAGGTGCATTCATGTTCTCTATGGAGAGCTTAGCACCTGTGTCTTTTGCTTAACCGTTCCGTAATGATATCCGACAAGAGCGCGGGCACAGGTGTAGGAACTAAGTCAATAAGCGTATGTTCGGTATAACGGTAAAAAATCAAGTTCTTTTTACCATAGTTTACTGCCGGTCCTGTAATCGAGTGGTCAGCGCTTTTCATTTTTGGTTGTGGTGTCCACAGGTTCGAATCCTCATGTGGATTTGTGTTCAAAGGTTTCGTTTTCTGTCAATTTTGCTTTTCCGGATGGGTGAAGCGAGAGCGATTACTACTAGTCGTTTCCTATCCCCGTCCTTCTATCGTTACTCTCTAAAAAGATGGCTGAGCGTCTGAATAATGACATGCTCCATATGCTCTACATTGGAAGTCCATATGATTTAAAAAAAAAAACCAAACCATATAGTTTTCTTTTATTTTATATTACGTAGCTTATGAATACTTAAAGAGTGCATTGTGATAGCAGTATTACGTTATGTGTGCTTGTTTGAACAGCTGTTGGAAAATCTATTATGAATGGGATGTACCTGTAATATGGACTCTCAACATGAATACTCAGCTTTTATTATAGATTTATAGCGATTATCTAATGACATAGAATTGCCTTGAAATTTATGATCCAAATCATTGATTAAAAACTATGTAATACCTAACTATCGTTAATTTTATTGCAAAACAATGAATAGTATATTTAAATAATATCGATTGCAATAAGTAAGTAAATAATACAAATTAAGTTGTAACAATTGATTACACTTACTAGCCATCTTCCACTCGTTACCGACTAGTAACTGTATGGCTTCTTTGTTATTGAATAAGTAATTCTTGTAGAGCATTTTGATCTGACTTAAAATGAAATTTTTAAAATATTTTTTTGAATTACTATTACTAAACATTGGTGCATAGGCTCTAATGTATCATGCATAGGTTTAATGGCTGATGTCAGTGCGGTAATTTTAAAAATTAAAATACTCATGGTACGTCGTATTTGTTTATGTTGAAATCGACCTTCACTGCTCTCGATCGATAAATTATTTTGCGTCAACAAAGTATGGCAATTTGGTATCGTAGATTGCTATTCTGTGCTGCACATTTTGTTCACAATCATATCGGTTATCGCACTAATTTTTATTGTGTGTAGCCCCGAGCGCCCTCAGTCTCGCACAGGCTGAAAAATAAATCTTTTTCTATATCAGTGGTGTGGCTGATTAAAAAAAAAACAAGCTTTCCATTTTGTCTCGTTTATTAATCGTCAAATGTCATTGCCGCTTTTAATACGTTTGAAAGGGGGCTTCATACGGCTGCATGCTATTCCTTTAATAAAATGTATTTTTTAACCTACGGTAGGTATATTATCATCAACAATTCAAACAATTCGATCTTATGCCACATTACTCGATATTACACGATCTATCCACATAAGTGTCCAAAATATACTTGTACATAAATATGTGTAATATGCAATGCAATAAAAAAGCTCTTCACCAAATTGTACATGTCTATTTTTTCTCGTAATATCATTTCAGTAATGTAATCATTACGAAACTCAAAGCATTGGCTACAAAGTGTCTAATTATTTCAGATTGTAGATATCATTGTACAAGCCGATGCACATCAATCGTGCATATCTCCATCAAATGTAATTTCGAGACGATTTTTACTCGCTTGTGGGCATACTTAAATGAAAAATGCCGGTGTTATGCATCGAATCGGAGAAGAATGATATCTATTTAAGCGCTGCGTTGCTCTGATTTGGTTTCGGTTGATTTGACTAAATTCGATAAGTCTTTTAAACATAATTTCTTAAATGTTTTCTCTAAATTTACCCGTAACTACATAAATGGTTTGAACTTTTCATGTTTAATCTGACGTGTACGTAGATTAATTCCCGTGGAAAAAATATACTCGGCCAGTCACTTGCACGTCAATGCCAAAATGCAAGCAGTAACAAAAATACGCCCGTGTCTTCGCAACTCGCAGAAACAAGCGCTTCTGTGTAGTGAGAAACCAGTTAGTATGTACCTAATGTAACTATAGCTTGCGATGGTGTGTTATTTATTTTCTCGACTGATGTGTCCCAGTTTTCCTTGTTCTATATTCGAATATTTTTGTTTACTTCGTAATTAATGTTTGTTTGTAGAAGCACACACAACCAATCAAAACTTCAAGTAACATAAATTCGAAAGTATTGCTTGTATTATATACCTGTAGTGTTTTTGTTAATACTCAATGATAGATACTCCGTTCGAGCGACGGGTGGGGAGTGGGGGGCTGATAGGACGGAATGGTTGTCCAAATGAAACGCTAGTTCTCCGCTATGTATCTTTATTCGATACAGTTGATGTTAAAACAAAGTTACCATTTACACAAATGTTTAAATACAAGTTAGCTCAGTTAACAGCTAGCAGACAAACAGAGCGATTGTCAAAGCAATGCTGGTGAGGGTGAAGCGTCACCCCCACCTTAGCGGATAGAAGTAGTAGGCGCGGCGGTTGACACAAAATGAATTTGACGAAAGAATAAAGACGAATGAAAGTGAATTTCTGCATCTTTTTGTAGGTTTTTCGTCCGATTGTGCCGGTCGGCAACTACTACCGAAAGTAGGCGCGTTCGTAATACATATTTCGATCGTCTACCCAGAACAGCAGGGTTGCGATTTTTATTATGAATGATTTTTCTGATCTTACAATATTGCTTTGACTATGCTGTGAACCCTAATTGCCTTGGTGAGAGATGCCTCGAGGAGGGTTATGGACACGCTGCCCAACTACACCGTGTCATTGAATAGTTTTATAACTAAAATATCTATCAATCAATTTTATTGTTGTTTAGGCCCAGTATATATTTCTATTTAATATGAAACATTTCTATTTTGAATGCCTCGTTCTTCGCTCTCAATTTTAGAACATTTCAATTGGTTGTAAAAGTCAGTGGCTCAATTAGAGACGATAAACATAAAAGGTTAACTACTAGTAGTAAACAAATACCTATCTCCACAGATTTTTTTGGACGGGATCCGGTGAAGACATTTATTATTTAAAATCGATTAAAAAATCTATGTCTTGAATGTACCTTTGATAACGCGCGTCGCTAGAGTTTACCATGAACGACTAAAATCCCTATCTAGTATTATTTGATTATTAGACGATGTTATACACTTAACTGATGTTATCATTTCTCTAATTGTTATCTAAAATTAATCCCCGGCCATGGAATCTCGCCATACTAAAAAACGTTAACTAAACTGGTTTCCTAATCGCCCCCGCCTTTCGCGTGCGTAATGGCGATTTGCATCGAATATAATAAATTCAATTCATTGCGTAAATTTTGTTTCGCAGACACGGCGGCTGCGCTATATTCCCTGTCAAGTTAACGAGACATGAAAACAATCGTAATAATAATATTTTGTCTCTTGTTATATACAGCGAGGTCTACCTACCAGACGGCCAGATTTTTCAGGAAATTCTTCTATGAAGGGAATGTCCTTGAAAATCTTAGAAAGAGGAAAAAAAACATAGAAAAAGAATTGAATAATTTTCAGTGGGTGTGTTATACCAACGGTTTAAATTACGGCAAATTTATTAATTCTAAAACTCAATAATTTCCAAAACATATCTTGTAAACTTTGTGGAAGATGTAATGCATAACAATTCTATTATTAAGTGTTGTAAAGTAGACTCTAAAGTAAAATATGGCTACCGTACCGACAGCGAATGCAATTTTATAGCTCTTCCTTTACGATTTGAACCGAAATCTGTTTTACAATGATCACGCGACGTATTCCTACGAACATGTATGAAAATAAAAATAACGCTACACTATCTCATCTCCCCTCCTTCAGCGACTGTAAATCCTTATGCGTCTGTCGCGCTTACTCTCACGCTTTGTCCAAGTAGAAGGTTTATGTTGCATCTCTTTCTATTTTGGGTAATGCAAAATGAGATGTAAATAGTCGGTGTTAGTCTTGCAGAACTATGTAGTTGTTGTTGCAGTTATTGTCAACTGTAAACCTTCTATGCCGTTTCCAAAAAAAGAATAATTATGTTATTTACAAATAAAATAATTTCTGACACGATTTATTTTTTATTAATTTATTTATAGTATAAAAAAAACGCAACAGAATCGGGCTAATATAGTATTCATATCCGCTCCCCACTTAGAACATATGGCCATCACGCGGTTCCTCCAAGCTTTTCTGTCCCCCGCCAGTCTCTTTGCTTCCTCCCAGGTCATCCCAACGTCGCGGTTCCGATATGGCTAAAAAATAAATAGTAGGCATGGTTTTACATACAAATGATGACCGGAATACTTGATCAAATATTTTTTTACTATGTAAAAGTATATATTTTATTAATCTACATTTATTTCGGTACGAAGTTAAAGGTTTTGTGTTAAATGAAGCTAGTAATTGTATATTTATTCCATGTTAATTTTCACAAAATATCAGTTAGCAATCACTGGGTTATAATGGTTACTCATCGGCTCCATATTACGAATCCGTTTGAAATGAAGTTGTGTCGGTCTGGCGAACGCGCGACCGTTGGAGTAATATTTGAATTTGGAACGCGCCAATGATTGCGTCCGCGCTGCGTCGTCAGCCGCCGGAACTAAATACACCGGGAAATTCAAATCGCTAGGCATTCTCTTTCGAACGCACTTTTTAATATATCCATGGTTTATGATTTTTTTAATGAGTATAATGATATTTTTGATTCTTGAATTCGAATAAAGAATCCAATTAGGTTTCGGTATTGCCTTATTTATTCAATTATTACTATTCGCATTACAAAAATTAATACACGCAGACATCGGAAGAAAAACTTCCGTCTTTCTAAATAATTTAACCGCATAATTTCAGCAATATTTTTCAAATCTATAATTAACATTAATTCCTGATTATTTTCAGACGAATCCTGTGTGCATTCATAGAATTGAATACATTACTCGAAATAGTAAAAACTGACACTAAGGTTGTGATGCTTTGGATCCACACTTCTTTTATGTAAGGCAGAATGCATGCAAATAATAAATATACAAATTTGAGTTATTGAGATTTTGTACACTTCCATGTATTTTGTCACTAACGACCCGGGTTTCGCCTTTCGGCATCTCCAGGCATTCGAGCACACGAAGGCGAAAGGCGAAACCCGGGTCGTTAGTGACAAAATACATAGAAGTGTACAAAATCTCAATAACTCAAATTTGATATTGAAATTCCATCAAGCACCCTCAGTCGATGTCTTAAAATATACAAATACTAATGCGTCAACAAAATTCCAACACTGTCATAACTAGGTGTTTAATCGATGAAAAAAAATTCATCATTTCATAAATTTTATTCGTAATTTTATTTTGCATAAATTTTACCAACAAAAATATGTGCGGCTCCATCGAGAACTGCTGTTTTTAGAAAGTAGACTGCCTTCTCTTAAATTTAGCCCCGTACGTTGAACTCTTTTCTACCAGTACAACCCCTATGCGACGCCTAAAAGTTTATTTTTATTCCCGAGAACTGTTCCCCCATAAAATATTACTGTGTCCGATTTGAATTAAGAGCTGATAAACAGCTGTGAATGTTTCCTCCCTTGCTTGCCAATAATAAATCCTTTAATCCATCATCTCACCCCCTATGCTATATGCTCGGCTTGGGGAGGCCTTGGCGGCAGATGTTATCGATGAAACCTATAATGCGAATTGCAATTCTAGTTTAATATTATAATATAACTCTGAGTAGCAAACCGACCACTGAAAGGTATATTTTTTGAACGAAAATTCAATATTTTTATTGTTAAATCAGTTGACTTTAATAGAGGTTAGTTTAATTTGTTTAAAATTAAAACAGCTTATCCGTCCAGACCGATCTCAAGCTCAAGTTAATTCAATTCACCAGTATAACTCACTTAGTTACACTTGCTTTTATTTAAGTATTCTTAGTATGTAGTATTATAAAACGATTAAAACCATATTGATGGTGCGTATCGACAACTACACTGAATGCAATTAATAAAAATAATTTAATATTAATATATGTTAGATGGTGCTGGTTGCAGTTTGTAGTATTTTGTTTGTTAGTCGCGGGGCATTTAAACGCGAATCGATATCGCACATCTGTCCGTGTAATTCACCCCCACGGCCTATCATACTCCTCATATTCAGAAAAACCGTTGGTGAAATGGGGCTACCAGTAAACTTTTCCACAGCCGTCCACCGTGAAGTCCGGAATCCGGGCGGAATATTTGAATTATATTTTTTGTTGTTCTAGTGTTGCAATCTCGCACCCCTTTTGTAAGTTATTTATAATGGGCTGGCCGTTTTCTAATTATTATTGGGGCGCTATTATGGGAATTGTTTTTTTTTAATTTCTTGTAACATTTAAAGAATTCATTGTATGTACGTACTTTCGGTGCTTTCGTAAAATTTAATTAGTATTGAATACTTTTGGTAATGTGAGCCTTTTATTTTATTGCTTTTGTTACTGTACATATTTTCAAGATATATTATTATCTTAGGCTGCTTAGAATTCGGTTGGGAATATATTTTGAACTTGTAGACACAAATGCTTTTTTAAGGCAAAATCGGTCATGGTTTCGATACATTAAAAATATGAAATTTTAAGCACATGTCATTAAATATGTTGCAATAGAAAATAGCATCTAATTTAACAATTTGCAAATAACGGTGTTAGGAAAAATACGTTTTAAATACTTATTCCAATTATTTAAAAAAAAAACTAATTATTCTATGATAACGTAACGTAGTAACGTAGATATTACAAATAAATGCATTTAACTCACATTTTACAATGTTTTATTTTATTTTGACACGACACAGATATAATTATATCAACTATTAAAATTGCTAAGTCAATTTGCTGTGGCAAAAATAAAAAAGATTTCTTTGAATTATGTAACAAGGTAGGATTTGATTAATGATCGAAATTTAGACGGAAACACAAATCATTAAAAATGTCCATATCTATCGGAAGTGCATTGACAAGTAGTAATGCTCTTAGTATTAGGCGCCTTGTGTGATCGACGGGAAGAAGTGGAGATAGAAGAGAAGAGATGTAAGATCTACCTCGATGATAACTGGCAAAGACATTAAGAAGAATAGGTATTTCAGAAATGGAATTTGCTTGTTTTCAAATCATAATACGAAAGCACTCTTGACCCAACAATCAAACAAGCTGCAGATTTATGTTTACCCACAAATGTTACCAAACACTTCAAATTTAAAACTTCATAACAAAACCATTTAAAAGTCCTTCCCATTTTGGATTGGGTATAATTTGATGGGTGATTTCACAGATATGAGACATATATTTTGGGGTAGTACCATGGGAATATTATCGATTAACAATCAGCTTCGATGCTTGTTTTAACCAATCGTCTAATTGTGTCGCCAATCGCCCCCCTAATACAGAAAAAAAATCATTCAAAGCGAGGCAGCTAACTGGCGTGTGAAAGCCATCACAATTCATCAAACACGGCTGTTACAATCCATAACTACACTAGAATTTATTGTCTATAGTAAATACCTGTTAATTTCATACAAGTATCGATAGCTGTATAGCGAAAACCACACAGTCTATTATATCTTGACCTTAGTGTAAGAAGTGCCTATGTCGATATGACTTGTTTGGAACATAGGTACAAACTTCATAGAGTAAATAATGTTATTTTAATGGTATGATCATATCTCATTCGTTTTGTAGTGGTTGACATAGGCACTTCTACAACTTTTTAAAGTATCTACATTTCAACTCTTAAGTCGCTTAGAGCAAATTTTGACACAGGTACTATGTACTCACTTACTTTCGAACATTTTATATTTGACATCTTTTTATATATAATACATTGTTTCAGAATATTGTCAAGGAAGGCTTTGATATTCATGTTCTTTATACATCTTGTAACTTATTATAATTCTCTTGTGTCTTTTATGACTATTATTTTCTCAGAATTGGCCTTTTATATTTTAGATATATATGATTTTTATATATTTGATAGCTTAGAAATATTCCATATTGTAAATAATAATTTTTTTCTTTGTTATTAATAATGTTGTTAATAATGTTAGTTATGTTTTAATATACTTAATATATACTTAGAAAAACTTTCCATTTAACGATTGATTCAATAAAGCATCCTTATCAACTACTTGGGCTCCACTGCTGAAGAACAGCCTTGAAAGTGTTTATCCAATTTATTCCTAACTTTATGCACTATTTGCGAACTACATTCACTTGTCAGTTCGACTACCCATAGACGAAGTCAACCTTTCGGCATATCAATAAGTACACATTTTTAAAAGCACCTGATTACTTTATTTAGATCGCTGTGAGTAATTAGTATTTTAAAGTCAGCAAATCAAATGTAATAATATTAAATTTACTACTAAATATATTTCGATATTTTTATGGTTTGGAGTGGTAAGGCAAATATTATTGATAATATTACTTTGCTTATCTTATCAAGTACAAGCCGTGCCACGATTGCACCAGCGTACTTATCGATTAATTCACGAAGGCATATGATGTATGGGTGATAGAGGTAATGTTTAATTAATTCACGATACGGGGTATAATTCATTATTATTCAAATAATATTATTAGAAAAAAAACAATTTTCCGCTTAAAATTAACATTAGTATTTTAAGGTAATTCAATTTTTCTCTGCACACTAGGCGTGACCATGGAACGGTCGGTGAGAATCGCTGGTATAATAATTATTATAGATACAGCCAGAAGTACCCAACAGCATTTGGAAGTGGGTTCATAGTATTCTTGTTCAACTTGCGCGGGCCTCTACGTAAAATTACTGCACGAGTCATATGCTTAGTTACCACTGGACTGGTATCTTCTATCGAGAGACATCAATGAGCCGAAACTTTTATTCTGCTTTCCTCTGTTATTACACCTACCGACAGATGTGTTCCCTCCGTTCGTTTAGTTTATTTTAATTCACGCCAATTACTCTATTACTGGCTGCCTATCTAATCATCACCATGGCCATCATCCCCCTTCATTGAATTTCTACTTCTCTTAATTGAATAGCATCGAATTTAGACCGGGCGCGCAATATTATTGATGCACGCAGTGGCAGGAATTAGATCTCGCTTCCGGAGGGGAGGAATATTTCCTCTTTGGCGGGTCGACAAACGTTCAAATATTTTCGAACAATGTTTTTCGGAATCTCAATTGTTAAAACCAACTAATTAACCATGTGTGTTGTAGTAAATCATTATTTATACGAACAACCAGCGATTCACCTAATTGAACTGCTAAGATTTGAATTTGATTATGAATATTAATGTCAATAAGACGTGAACGTAATTATGAATCTCTGTTCTATGTCTATGGGTGTATTTCAATTTAAGTGAGAGAAATCTCTCACCATTTTCAGAAATACCTACATTAAAAATGACCGATTTGGTAGAACTCTTATCACAGCATCGAGCCTCCATCTACAATTTTTCCTTATCATGGATTTGTATTGGATTATAACTCTACACTAGTAAAGAAAGACTGTTATCCAAACTGCTACATAATTAATTATATTAACGTTACAATTGAACTATATTTATTAAAACAGCCAGGTTCACTAAATCGGTATTGAATCGATGGGAGTGTCTATCTCTTCCATGCTATATATATATATTTTAATTCCAGGATATATCTACCCTGTCGATGACGTCATTCCCAAATAGCTATCGATCAATACTTGTATGTTTATAATACATTTAATACACCTAAGAATTAAACACAGCGATAATTGCTAAAAATAAATAGGATATTTCAGTAAATTTATAATTATGTATTAGAAACGATTTTGTTTTTTAGTTTATATTTCTTCATCAAGTGTTCGACCTGGTTTTTCAATTGATTTGTGGATTTGAGTTAAAGGTTATGTATCACGGCCGATCCTATAAACAGGGTTAGTACTAGCTCATGGTTCTATCCTTATCCTCTTCGAAACAGAGAGGTTGAGAGACTCACTAACAATATTCCATTAAGAGTCCATATGCCCAACATACAAAACAAAATATTCAAAGAAATCAAAATAATATTGACATGCAGTGATCTAGGTTTGGCACAATAACACCACCGCCACCAAAGGGCTAGATACTGTTATGGATACAATGATATAATGATATCATTTTGCGTTCACACGCGACCCCTTTCGATAGCTTCCTCATATCGTTTAGGGTCAATTTATGGCAGACTTGGCAAGAGTTAGCGCGAGCAGCTGATGTGAAAATGCACGTATGGTTTATGTTTTCAATTTATACGGAAGGCAATCAACTGTCATTTTTACAACAGCTTTCAATAAACACTCGAAACGGTTTTATTTACTCACATTGTAAACTGCCCGTAAATCGGTTTGGATTTATTACGATAAATGGACAACTATTTTCTATAGCCAGCCAACACGCCATGTTTTGACTTACTAAAAGATTTGTTATACCTCTATTAGTAGTGTGTGGTTAACATCGCTACAGTAGAAGTATTAGATAATGTACCGACTCAAAAGATAGCTAATCAGAACATAATCTATTGTTAAAAAGCGAAAATACAAAACACTGTTTGGCGATCACGGCATATACTTGGGAGACGGGTTTTATCATTGCCGATTGACGTAGAGAATGATTTTTCATTTTACTATCCAGTAGAAAACTCTTTATTAAACATTCTTTCATTTCGTTTTCTGCGCTCGTCAATCTCGCTGGTTTCTATATTATATTCTATGAAAAAGACCGAGGTTTTTTAGACGGTATCATGCAAAAATAATCATATACATGAACATCCCAAAGAGAGATTTTGTTTAATGATAAAAATGTGGGAACGGGTTAATAAAATGTATATGGAAATGGCAAATAAAAAGCTTGTGTCGCTTTTTAATATAATTGCTTATCTTTCAATATTACGCAGTAAACTTCACGCATGCGGCTACCCTTGGGCCCTTATTTAGGACTTGCCGACCGTTACGTTTGATCGTCAGAACATAGGGAACGTGTTTTTTTTTTTTTAATTATTATAATTTTAGGTTTTCCCAACAGTGTTATATTTATGTAAAAAATAAAAATGTCTCAATAGCAGCATTAAATATTTTTTGATAGATCTAGAAAAAAAGAATATTTGAAAAAGAGTGACGCTTTTACCACTAGACTTCTCCCCCAATTTTTTCCATGTTCCAACGTGGAGCATATGGTCTCCTAATGGAGGTATCTCAATATAATTTTTCTATGAGAACTGTTTGTTACTGAGTCACTCAACGTCTCTTTTTTCGAAGAGAGTAAGGATAGGGCTAGGACAGGACTAGTGGTTAGCTAATCGCTCTCGTTACGCCACGTGAGGATAGGATGGGTGGGTGAGGAAGGGGTTTTAGACATCAAAAAGACTCAGACTACGAACAGATGTCCATAAATCGATTGAAATATCAATCTATGAAAACTGTCCGCACCGGGAATCGAACCCGATACGTCCGTAGCCGTAGTAAACGACGCTACCAACTGGGCCTCGGACGCCGACGACTACACTATAGACTCGAAAATAATTGTGAGAAAAAACGCATCGTTGTATAATACAGAAAGGAAGACGTAAGAATTATACTGATTTTCCCGCTCTCTTTTTATTATTTACTAATATGAGACATTCTCGTTCAAAATTGCTAAATCAAGGCGAAATATTCATTATGGCAGTGGCATGATTTCGGGTAGCATCCTATTTATGTCCGATAACACCACCCCCTGCTTCGAGCGTGCGATTCGGGGAACACGCTCGTGCCGATGCGGGGAGGGCGAGCTAAATTTAGGCGTGGATGCATTTAAGGAGTGATCCTGGGTTCTCGGGACAGGCGATCCGTGCCCACGGAGCGTGAAAGGTTCACGCGAGGGAAACCGAATTTGAATATAAACGGTAATGTCGCGGATGGTGATCACGCGGGGGCTGTTATTGAGACAGGACCGATGCCTAGGTGAACAACATTGTCAAGAATTGTATCAACACCTGTGGATCAACCGGGGACATTCATTATAACGTACGAATATAGTTTCAATGTCTTATTTGTCATGTATGTTTTCGAATATGATACAGAACTTTTAGTGAGTAGAATAAAATTATTGAACCATCCTAGTACGTGTTCCATTCATTTTTACGGCGTACGATTTGAGAAATATTATTAGAAATACTTTCATAACCTGAGACGATGTCAACATATTATATTGAACTTGATTCTAGTCATAACACTTGTATTGAAATTATGTAACTTATGATTTTCATCAATAGAGGTCATTATCAAAGAAGCTTCAGCGTTGCACTTCCGCGTAATGCTAAGTATATTGTCTATTCATGTGTTAGGGCAGCCGCTGTCAACCTTTCAAAATTCGCGCATCTCTAACATGATTTTTTTAAAAGTTAGCATCACCTTAAGTAATATATTACAATAGCCCAGACCGCTCTGTAGACGCTTTATTATTATCACCTATCACAACTAGGTATTTAATGTTATGCAATGCACACACAGTTCCGACGTATTAGTTACTATATACATTCAGTATTTCAATTTCAATACGCCATATATGACGGGTACGGTTATACTAGTATAAAATAATGATCATAATACTTTTTTACACAAGTTTTTTTTTGTTGTGTGAAATGGTATATACGCTTGTTTAATTAAGTAAAATTAATTAGTGTAATATTTGTTTTTACAAGTTTATGGACTCTTTGCTCTTGTGTCGTTAATGAAACAACTCAGCAGACCTTCAAAATTTTCTCACTTTCCATCGGTTGGCGACCGCTGTGTTATGGAATATTAACTGTATATTTCGCACACTCCACAGTCTTCAACGTTGAGCACTGTCTAAATTATCGACAGTACTGACAAATCAATAAACGCAATTCGCATGTAAATATTGTAGTGTTGAAGAGGACGCCTGACAACCGTCCAAGTAAATCATGTAAATATTTCATTCGAAACTTTTCTGTTGAACATGATAATAATTTAGAACTCGAAAACTATAGAAGGCATATATTTTAAGTTCCGCCAAATGAAAAAAATGTCCTCGCACACAAATATCAATGGAGAGGTTATTCGAGATTGAGGACAGTCGCTCGTTAAATGTGCCCGACCCCTGCCAATCTCTGGCAGATGACCGATGTAATCTGTCCTAAATTAAATAGGACGTTATATAATTCATTACTAGCTTCACAACATGGCAATTGCGACTCCTGGACTAGCGAAATATTCGTCCACACGGGATTGATTACAATAATTAATTGCTGTTTATGAATATTCTATTTAAAGATGACAATAATTGTTATATGATTACCCCCACTGTACAATATGAGGTACAAAGTTGAATCTGTAATGGTAACAAAAAAATATGTTAATATTATTATTATGAAATCAAAAGTCTTCTAAAAAGATTTCCGTATTTTTTATATATCAAGGTCGATGTTCGATCGTATAATTTCATTGCGTAATTAAAGCTTTAATTTTTTTCGCGAATGCTAATTTATTTGATAAGAAAGGAACCCGTATCATATGTAGTAAGTTGTAGAATAATTCTCATTGATTGATCATTGTGGCGACATCTATAGTTCTCTTCATATGGTCATAAATACTCGAGTTATCTTAGAATACATAATAGCACTATGTTTACTTCTCATTTTTTTTTTATATTATTGAGCTACTGTTTCACGGAGACGTAACGAATAAAGTATAGGTAAATTTTGATTTACAATATTTACATATAAAAATTCTTTTTTTTTGCGCTTCAATACTATTTTTGAAACTGGTTTTTAATTGTAATACATTTGCTTTGTTATCATTAAGTTTTATCTTAATTGATATTCTTTGTTTTTTACATTTCATAATAATAAATTAATGAAGTATGGTATATTGACTGAAACCTTCTCGTAGCTCATTTCACATATGTTTAAATATGATATACCCTCTTAACGCAAAAATAAGCCATCGTCCTCTCTATAATATAATATAAACATAAGTATTGTGTCAAATATGTAAATATTTAATTTCGCCTAGTGCGGACTTATCTTTATTTGCAATCCACGTGACCACACAAATCGGGTCCCAGATTGTCTGGGAGTCTTTCTCAGTGACGTGATGTCAATTTATTTTGAGCGGTACGTCAAATGATAGTTTTCGTGTTTTTTCGCGTAGTGTGTTGCGCAATTGGAGCGACCAGATGTATAGGCTTTCGCACACTCACTCGGCCGCATTCTTCCACGCAACTATGCGTGTGACAAAATAATAGTCATCTTCTCATAATTAAAGAAAGTAAGGTCGTTAATTTTTGGCAGTGATCCGTAAAAATGGCCATTTCTTTGACAGTATGTTTTTCACACATGTTTTTATCAAATAAGAAATGAAATAATCTTCTCAAGATTGTTAAACTGCCTGTATTTTGTCACTATGGAAGTTTTGTATGCAACTGATTAAATTACGTTGCTCAGCGTACTCTGAGTGAAGTCATAGTAAATGTGCATATATACACTTCAATGAGATCCTGTTTTACAGGTTGTCGCAGATCTGTAAGTATGCATTGCTATTTTTCTTCCGCTCTCGTCATTGTATTTTCTGAAGCTTTTGATCGATCAATTGTTGTTATTTTCTAAGAACGTCATACCAACTATTCACGAAGTATTTTAATCGCAGAATTCAGGTTATTAGTTTTTCAGATTCGTATAAATCTTTTAGTGGATTAAAAATGCAACTCAGATTTCAATACATATTGTACAACAGTTAATAACGGCTTTTTGTATTCATTTCACAATTATTAATCCAATTGTTATCCATTATACATGTACGTACATTCGAGAAAAGCTGCGCATGACGTATTTTGACTTTTCTGCAATAGGGATGACAGAAGAATGAACAAAGCAATAAAAAACAGACTTTCATCCTGCATTATTTACAAAGGCGCATCGTTTCACCCAAGTGTTTGCATGTTTGGCCTCCAGAAAATTTAAACATTCTAATACCGTCGTTATGCCTTGTTAGATACATCATGAATGCTTATCAGGAATTCCATCCACAGGTTCCGTCGTTGAGCTTCTAAACCGGTACCGGTCCATTTTGTGACCAGAGACTGGATGGAATTCAGCCATAGACAGTGAGATAGAATTGTAAGAAGTCCGACTGTTTGTGTAGCGTATCAATTAAAAATTAAACTAAATACACTTATAATACTTTATTGCGTTATTCATATTTTAATGCTTTGAACATTTGGTTTCTTGATATGGGTTCAATGGCATATACAACCGGAGAGCTTCCTTACAGAAACCATAACAAACTAACCACTGAATACCGTACACGCCGAATCAGGCAACATATAAAGATTGACGTACCGTATTATGATGATTGACTTACGTGGTACAAATTCACGATACAATCTCGTATTTGATTCGAAAGCGTTCCGCCGATATTATTATTCGCCGAGAAGAAGCAATGAACCCCGGCCTCACTATATCATCTCCTACGTGCTTTTTTTGCGGCAGCGCGTATTACTATGAAACGTACTACGTGTTTTGTCTCTTGGCATATACGAGTAGAGCCAGTGCTCGCGAAGAGGTCAGCGTAAACTCGATTCAACGCGTTTTTGCGATGCTGTCCGATCTGTGGTTCGCGGAAAACGTGCAAAAACACCCCTTCCGAAATTTACTAATGCGTATTTCATAAGCAGTGCTAGTCCAGTTTTCCTAGATCTATATGTAGATTTTTGACTGTTTCTATAATAAGTTACGAATGCCATTTTAGGTGAAAAATAATGACCACTGCATTGGTACTATACTGTAGCTTTAAAAAATTATCTAGGTGAACATTAATATACATCGAAAAAATATTAACACACTTATAATACAACAGTAAGAAAAAACACTGTACAGGAGGACCTCGGCTTTCGCACATAATTGGTTTCTGAAAATGTGTGCAAATGTTGAATGTTCGAAAGTAGATGGAAGTAAAAAAAATAAAAAATTGTGTGTATTTTAAAATATTTATTTATCAAGTAAATATAAGATGTGTTTAAGAGACATGTTTAAGTGGCGTTTGCGGGTGTTTCCCTTAAAAAATTATCAAGAGTTAACTGTTTGCCACTCTTCTTTTTCTTCTCTTCATATAGTATTTTATAACATGCTATGTTTTTATTGATCGCCCTACGCACTTGAGTTATGCGTTCTCCATTAGGATCATAATCTTCCGTAGTATTT
Organism: Himalopsyche phryganea; assembly: GCA_022494535.1. Classification (NCBI taxonomy): domain Eukaryota; kingdom Metazoa; phylum Arthropoda; class Insecta; order Trichoptera; family Rhyacophilidae; genus Himalopsyche; species Himalopsyche phryganea. The sequence goes on from JAGVSL010000024.1 coordinate 1,648,372, forward strand.
AAAAAAAATTCAAGATGCATGAAGGCTTCATTCATATCTTTCATTCGTAAAGTCAGTGTCTATTTGATTTTCAAATGGCTGAAAGCAATTCTTTATCTTTCCCTTTCAATAATCTGGGACTTTCTGCTTGATAAACTAACATCGGCATCAATTTTAAATCGCCAGCTAAGTTTACCCACAGCGAGCGTTGGCATTTATACATATGCATTTAAGAATGCGACGTGGAGTGGAGGAAAACGAAACATTTTTGCATTATTGACAAACAAATCTTAAAATAACCATTTTTTTAAATGTGCGAAATAGCGAATAGCGCAAGTCGAACGTTCGAAAGTCGAGGTCCACCTCTATAGGTACACAATGTAGGTGTTCATAATCTCAATTAACCTAATTTAAGTGTCCTACTCCGGCACAACATATTTATAATAATATCAGCCAAAAATTGATAGTGCAGTTCTGAAATTGTATGTAATAAAAAAATATTTAGATTATGCGAAACACGAAACGGTCAGTATCTTGAAACTAAGATTTTCAAATTGTCCTAATGTTGCATTGATGTAGCGATATTCAATGTACATATATCCGATAAATTCTTTCCGACTATAATATTACCACCAATAATCAGCATGTTTCTATGGTATTTTTGTATTTGGACATAACACGAGAAAGAAATAATTAAAACCCAAATACAGCGTTAGTTTATTGTACGTTTAATTATTGCAGCTTGAATAAAGTTGCGAGATGCCTATTCCTTTTCGTTCCTAGACCACCGTGCTATGATTATACAACATGAAGATGTACATATGTATACATTTTTTTTCCATGTCCGCTCCCAATGTGGAGCATATGGTCTCCTAATGGAGTTATCTTAACAGAATTTTTCTACGAGAACTGCTTGTTACTCAGTTGCTCAATCTCTCTTTTTTCGAAGAGAGTAGGGATAGAAGGATAGGAATAGGACAGGACTAGTGGTTAGCTAATCGCTCTCGCTACTCCCCGTGAGGATGGAATGGGTGGAAGGGAGGACTCAGACTACAAACCGAAATCCATAAATCGATTGAAAGGTCAATGTATGAAAACCGTCCGCATCGGGAATTGAACCCGAGACATCCGTAACCGTAGCCAGCGACGCTACCAACTGCGCCACGGACTGAAATCCTTATTTTGTAAACACCATATTAACAGAGTGGCGAATTGCCGCTTTTCAACTTCTTTTAGAAATACCAGTGATTTTACAATTATAATAGTATTGTGGGTTTTGACGGGATGTAATTCGACGAATGGGTAAATATATACAATCATTCCACATTTAGTGACATCTGTTAGGTGTTTCAACGTATAGGATTCCCGAGGGCGATTCCCGAAATTTTAACTCAGGTATCAGTGTGGCTCTCAGACGTATAATATCTTACCTCGTAAATAATATTTGTCGCATTTGTATCTTCTATATAAACGTTAGACACTGTTTACTGTCTCTCAGTTCGAGTCCATTCGTGTGCTCGAATGCCTGAAGATGCCGAAAGGCGAAACCCGGGTCGTTAGTGACAAAATACATGGAAGTGTACAAAATCTCAATAATCCAAATTTGATATTGAAATTCCATCAAGCACCCTCAGTCGATGTCTTAAATTATGTTTACTGGTATTTTGCATTTTCAAGACCGGTACTTAGGTATTGAGAAAACAGTCGGGATACCGGTAACGGTAATACCGGTATTGTAATATCCCTACTTCACAATGATTTTCTCATAATCTTCAGGCAATGGGACGTCTTCGTGTCTACTTACGAAATGAAAAGAAGTATTAAACCCTTGCATTGTAAGTATAATGGTTATTAAATCTCAAAGGTTTTGTTATTCTCAACTAAGTGTACTGTAATAAACCGTTTATTGCATTGCGTTGGTAGTGATGATGCCCCAAATAATGATTCACTTAGTTATTAGTCATGTTAATTTCTGTTATCACGTCCGTTCGAAGTGTAATTATTTCCTAGTATTTTGCATATCTTGCGCAAGCGATTCGAAACTTGACGAAGGCAAGTCGTTCACCGATACTTAGAGAACCGCTGCTCGAGTCCATTCACCGCCTGTCTATCTTACTATCTTAGCTTCTTTCTCTGCTTATATATTTATTATACGAAACGTTTTGAATTGAGCTTTTCAAACTACAGTTTTATTTACTGGCCCGCTATCGCAGTGTTCTAAAACTCGGAATTATTTACATAAATATAAATAAGCATCATTCGGATTCATTAACCGGTCTTCTTCGCATGTTTTTTTTCATACATAATACTTTTGAATACTTACAAAGTATAAATATCATAAAAAATAGGCTGGGTGAGTGAGTGTCTCATTGATTGAATAATCGACTCTGTTATTATCAATGCAAATTAAATAGTATTGGAAAATACTTACAGATTTTCTCTTGAGGGAATCTTCAAAAAGTACATACCTATGTGTATTGAATTTTAATTCTATTTGTTATTGGATGTACCTTGATGTTTCAGAACAGAGGTGGGTAACCTACGGTTTTCTCGAATGAATCTATTGTCAATGTTTTCATTCATTTACAAAACAATAGAAATACATACATTTTTAAGTATATCTACTTGAAAAGGTTCTCTACCCCAGTTTTAGAATGTAGTGAATTTATTAGGTCGGCTTATTGTAATTCGAACGTAAACTGAATTATATTTGGTAACAATGTTCCAATTATCATGAGAACAAATCGTACTTATGAAATTTCTCCACTACTTATTTCGAATATGCGACGAGGGGCGTGGGGTATTCATAACGACCTGAGAGGTCAGCGTCTCTTACAACAGGCCTATAACGCGATTCGTCTTTCTAATACACCTTGTTCGTTTTCTTTCCATCACAGTCGAATATCCCATAGCATTCGGACCGCTCCATCGATATAAAAAAAATCTTGGGTCATTCCTCTTTGCGGGCCACCTATTCGCGGCCGAAAAGTCACTTCTCCCCTGTGCAATTAAGCGATTTGAGACCTTAGTTGGCCTAAGCTTGTTTATTTATCCGTTCATTATTCTGTGATGTTAATCTTACGATTGACTTTTACAACCAAATGAAGTAGATGCTCAAAATGTTAAATTAATATCTCTCGTTCTAATTGTAACATAGTGGACGGAGTGAAAAGGGACAGAAGAGTAAATTTATTCACCCAGGTCCAGTTCGATAATTTTTTTGTTATAATGACAGCTTGTACTTTCGATTTAAAAAAAAAATCACTGTGGAAGATAGCTTAATAATAATGATCAAACAAGTCCGGATGCAAACTAGAAAAGCGCAAATTTACAAGTTAAGGAACTGGTTATTTGAACTTGCCGCTTAGAATATTTATTTAGCCACTATTGGGATACCCTCGTTAGTTCATACAGAATTTGAAACCCATATACGATTATCTACTCTAATTATTATCGCCAGTGTTTTTATGTTGAGTGTTGTATTAATTGGTTACAAATATAGCTTGGCATGTAAAACTGTGCCTGTTCGTAGGTTTATTTATTTCCCATGGATAAATAGAGTAAGTAATAAAACAAAGTCTGCAATACATACTTCCCACCCATCCGATCTTAAAAACTGAGTGCGATTAGCTAACCACTAGTCCTGTCCTAACCCTATCTTTCTATCCCTACTCTCTACGATAAAGGGAGCTTGAGCAACAGAGTAACAAGCAGTGTTCGTAGAAAACTTATGTTGAGATACGTCTATTAGGAGGCCATATGCTTCATATTGAGAGTGGACATGGTAAAAAAATACATACCTTATTAATACGTATTGCGGTTTTTTTGGCTTCGTATTATTTATTGATGATGATGGTGATTTAATTTAGTTAATCTCACATTTTTAATTAATGTTTAATGAAATTGAAAAAGATAAATTATATTTAGCGATTATTTTTGTCGATTAAATCAAATATTAAAAAATAATACGTAATGCGAGGTTTAGTTACAGATTCCTGTTCTTATGTACTTCACTAACACTCTAAGTGAAAATTGTTTAACGTAAAAAGTAACGAATTTAATAATCACGTTTTGTGAACACTTGTTTAATACGAAGTGTAATGGAATACGAATTAGCTATTATGATTTACGATATAAGATCAGTTTCGTTTCGTTGGTTTATTACTTACCTACTGAATGAAGGAAGCTGTCGATGTGCTATGTATGGCTGAGTTTTCGATGATAAATAATATTTTTTAACCACTGCCTTGATAGAACTCTGCCCAGTAACATGCATTGTAATTTTGAATAAATGCATTCAGCAATGTGTTTCGTATGAATTATTCACTTTTTCCTTTATCTTAGTAAAACGGTAGGTTTATAAGCACTCTGGGCTGGTCCTGTCATTGACCCCAACGCGGGTACATAGCACGAGGATGAATACAATCTTTTTTCATGTGTTTTCGTTGCGTCTCTATCGCTCGCGGTCACTATTCCAGCGAGGCACTCGTTTCTTTCTCTTTCCAAACATTTTTCTTGTACACATTTATTATTTTTCTTGTACACATTTATTATTTTTCTGACTGCAGGACCTGCATCGGAAATTTCTTTGCATTGCACTTTTCTCCGTTTATAACTCGCTTGTTGTGAAAGAGATAGGTATGTTTTTAATGTTTCGTATGTGAGGTCATTTCCAGAAGGACGCTGCGTTTTATTTTGTATTGTAGGTAGTAGCGTTTCCATGTTTCGTAAGGCAAGAATGTTAAGTTTAATATTTTTATTCATAAAAAATTTAAAATTGCATATGTAACTAAACGATTGAAATCGTTTATAGCAACAGAGAATAAAGAAATATTTGCAATACAAAATTAATTACTTGTTGACAAAATACATGGAAATGTACAAAATCTCAACAATTCAAATTTAATAATTTGTTATTCCACTGGTTGTATTTCTGGGTGTGAAACGTGTTGCACTTCTTTGAGTAGCATCTTCAAACTAACTTCATATCGTTTATATACCTACTACTAGAAATAAAATACCGTTTTTAGTACTTGTGCGGAAAGAGATCATAGGTACTATGAATTGTGGAATAAGTTCTTATATTTTCTCTATTAGCTAACGATAAGCAATCACAATTCAATTCACAATTAGTAAAACAATCTCCAATACTTTTGATAGTAGTTATTCACAAACTAAGAAGTTAAGAGATATTTTTTAAAACATTTTAACCAACTGAATTTATTATATTATTGATACTGCAATATCAATGGTGCGAAAGGAAAAGGGTGTTATGGCGAAAATTGATACTTTCCAGGAGAGCCACAAGATACCTATGAGTTTATGAGAACTTTGATGAAAACATTTTCAACGTGAAGTAAACTAATTTAGCGGCGTTGTGTCGACCTCGTCTCTTTTCGCATATATGCATTGTAGTTTTTATGACCTATTTTTTTAATTTTAAGACTTATCTATGAAGAAAATATTCTTTGCTGGAAACGTGCTAAACATAATCTGATCGGATTTCATAAAATAATTATTGTTTTTTTTTTTCTAATACAATAGTGTAATCGGTGTAGCAATATTTTTATCCTGGGTGGATACAGTAAGTATTGGGATATATATCATGAATTTATTATGTAGGTATACAATCTAACCATAAGAAATTCATCTATCTTACTATATCCACCCTTTGATTATTGAAATTTTTGACGTTTATTTTTATTATAAACATAAAAAATCTGAAGGGGTCTCATTTTCAACCGTAATAATTTGAAGTCGTGTTTTTTTCGTAAATCCACTTATACAGCAATCACGATGCACTGGGGTAAATCACATATTGTAGTCTATCTGTTAATACAGATCGCTCCAGCTCCACATCGATTATTTCGTGTAACAAATGGAAGGGTATAGGGATTATTACACACAAAAAAACGCTAATGCTTTCCCCGGGTTGAAAGATTTATCCTGTCCGTAGGGCTGGGTCGTGTCCCACGCTGCTCTGCCGGCGTAACTCGTGAACACTATAAAAACGTCTATGACCTACGGAAACAGCGATCGACAGCCCACGGCGTGCAGAAGGATTTATTTTAAAACATCTGTATCAAGAGTACAGATTCACTGCGGGTCCTGTAACTGAGTGGTCCCCGTACGGTCAATTTCACAAATCGATTTTTGTTCAAAGGCATGGATGTCCGTGATGGTTACATTCCCTCCAACTATTTATCCCGAAGATTGTTTCGATTTATCCCAATCAATAAATCTTTTTTATTTTGTTCCAGGTAAGAATTCATCACCCGAAACATCGTGTAAACTCAACGTGTCTGCCTATAAGTTGAGAAAATTAAACGGTTTGCCATTAGGTAGGTAAAATATATAGCTATAAAAACCCTTTTGATCACTTGTGTATGCTATTAAATAGTTTTTCTGTGTATGTGCACTTAACCTGTGTTCTTGTATGCACATTTTATTCGCGACATGTTTTGCGGATCCTAACTCTCGCGGATAACTAGAGATTACTATAATATATTAACATCAATAGTATCGGCAATATAAAAATATTAGCCAAGAAAATATTGTGGATTAAACTCGATACTTAATTATTTCAATTATTTAGCGAATAGAAAATATATTTAATACAGGTATTGAACGTTTTAGTTTTCGACTCCTGAATGTCTACAAAATTAAACCCTTTATCCGCGCCGTCCGATATGTTGAGAATTTAAAGAATAAAATAACCCAAGGGATAAAATGTTCAAACATGGCGGGGGTTGTAGATTCGACGACCAGTGTGGTCCTTTTCTAACATGAAACTTACCCCGAATCATGCGTCACATCAAAATTAGGTTTTTTTTATTGTATCTGATGACTGTAGGGAAACTTAATATACATGCACGGGCGTGCGTATTTTTGACAACAATATTTTTTTTTGCACCCACTTCATTATTTCTTGAGTTCATCGCAAAAACACTTTACAACTTGTATATAATATCCGAAAACAGGTCATTGATCATCTTCAAATAAAATCTATTTATGGACTTGGTTAACCACCAATCCATTTGTTTACTTATACATACTAGAAGACAACATAATTATCGATATGAATTTGCAGTACCATCCGTTATATTATATGTTAAATACATTACTAGTTTAGTGATTGATCACTTATATTTAAGATAATTTAAAATTGTAAAAACATAGTTTAATCATTTTTATGTGTCTCGAATAACATACATTGTAATTATGCTTTATTTAATTCACTGTGAAGTCCACTCGGTTTGGACAAAGGGTGGACGCATTACGATAACCCCCCTTCTCTCACACTTAATTTATAGTATCATCTAATAGGAAAATTTTTCAATGATCAAAGAATAAATAATTACATCATATATTTCTTAATGTGCATTTAGACTGATAATGCTTACGAAAGAAACGAAACGTGTGTGAAAAAAAAGTTGGACTAACGCAGTTCCACAAAATAACCGCCTTTACTTTTCCTCGTAAAACTTATATCAGGACCATATGAAGATAATTAAATAACACCCTCGTCAAAAATATTGACTCCCACCACTGCAACGTACATGCATTCTTTTTGATTGTATAATATTCTCACATTTAAATAATACTTTATTAGGGTCATTTGTCCTAAAATAATAATATTGTAGCATGTAATGGGATACCTTTGTGTAGGAAGATACAAATTATTGTTATTGCAATGGACGGTCGTTCGACAGTTTTAAAAACTATGAGGTAAATATGGCAGTATCTATAGATTTCTAACAAAAATGTTATCGTAGTATTACTTATCAGTTCTAGTGAAGGTGTCACTTCCTTTTTTTTTAGTCATTATTATTCACAAGGATTAACTTCATCGAAATCGTTATTATAATTTATGGGTGCAGGTAAAGCGTGCGTATTGACGTCGGTAATTTGAAGTGCTAGACACTGCCAGATACCACTCGATAATTGGATAAGTATTTCCAGGTATCAATTTTAGTTAAAATAAAGCGATATGAATCACATTGTCCAGGCCACCTACACTGTTTACAAAACGCTGTACAATCTCGTAAATTGGTTAGGCGCACTTTAACAACAAAAAAATAATTGCCCCAGAATCTATCACTGAGCACACAATGAATCTTGCTGTTATTAATTCGGCGAAGCATCGTTCCAGCAATTAAACTGTGTAATATATATACCTCTTTTTCAATGCGACATCATTACGCTAGTTTTAAAAGGAATACTGATCATCCTAGCGTAAGAGTCGTTAGTCCAAAAAAGCCAAATTTGAGTAGCATGTCAATTTAGGAAATATGCCAGAGTCGTAAATTTATATATTTTGAGAGGTAGGTATGGTTGATTTTAAGTGAAGAAAATATATAGAAGAATAACTCATTAAATTCATTTATTTTTAATGTATATGATTTTACGGAAAATTAACATTTCTTAAAATGAATGTACTCTGGCATCTTCGTTCAGTTTATTTTAATTTTAGGGCAACTCTAAATTATTATCGGTTATTTGGCTTCTCAGTCTACTCTTTATATGCTTTAAAATTATTGTTCTTGTACATATGAAACAGAAACTATGGCAGTATTAATTTCATATACAAATGTATTAAAGAGTCACAGTTTGGCATACAAATTATACTTAAAACGGTCGTAAAACAATCGTCGATAATGTGATTTTATTTACTTTTCTACGCATGGTTTTATCCGGGAGCGCATCGATAAAAGGGCAGCAATGGGATGATCAGAGATGACTGTCCAATTTATACAGGGCGTGCATGCATGCATCCTGGACTTTTACTTTCAATCGCTTTGAGACAAACACCTTTACACTCTACCAGCATCAGCATCATTCACTCGCACAACTAACTTGATTCGTCTTACTTTTATATACATATATGATACTCTGCTACTGCGTTACGCACGAATTGCTGTGGTATACTTTTAATACAGTGCAATTCAAGGTGGCTGAATTATGTCTACGTAGTCACTATTTTATCAACATCCATCATATGATGATCGGTGAATTTAAATTAATGCTCATTATATTACAGATATTATGCAATTCACTGAATTAATTCTGATGGCTTATTGAGTACAAATATGTGACTTACGTATTGATTAGTACCTATCATCGCTTCATGCTTGGTAAAAGAATGCTCATGAAATTTGGTACACAACAAATTAAAACGAGAAAAAATCGCAGTGCAGACATGTGCCTATTCCTCTTTTACAAATATATACTATCAATTGATCAGCGCCATGTTGGAATTCCAAGATCGCATTACTGGGAATGACTTATATATTGTATGGTTACATTATATAGCATTATTCTACTTTCGTACATAATCCGTTATGAAATTTGAATATAATTCGTTGATATCATTTCCTCTGGTAGTTAAGAAACAATTTGTGTTTCGCTATTCCTAGAATTATTTCAATCCGGCCGAGTTTGTAGTTCCGTCAGAATAGTGTTATGACGAAATAGCTATAAAAATATAACAATTATTGTGAAATTAAATTCTTTGCTATTTCTTTTTATTATATTGCAAACATTTTTTTCAAATTGCGTTTTTTAACAAAATGAAAATTATCGGTCAAACAGTCGCAGTTACAGAGTATAGGTAAATAATGATATTAAATTTTCGGCAGTCAGCTTTCACTGTTTGTGAATTCATCTCATTTGCAACCCGAATGCAACCACTCCTACTATGCAATGTTGGACTTATTCATTGGATGAATTCCTTGGAGACCTAAAAGACGGTAAAAAATATTTATTGACTCATTTGTTTGATTCTTTGTTGATACAGACAGGCCAGACATAATCTGGTATCGAGATCTGTTTAAAGTTTTTCTCTGTATTTTATTTATTGCTTTATTATAATTAGTTACATTACCACACAGGTTACAGATAAGATTTAACAAAGTCCAACAAATTCTCTGCGGTCATATTTATTTTTTCTCTTTATTATCTTAAAAGGTATAGCGTGCACAACTTGTTTCAGTTTCCTCGTTATTGTATTATTCAGTAGGTGTATGTTTAAACGTGATATACCTACCCCGCGTGTATTCTAGATACGTGCTGTCTAATTAAAAAATCTATCAGCCGAGGAAAACAAAATAAGAAAACCGTTTACGAATATTGACTGAAAGTTTTACGTGGCCGATAATATCGAGTTTTTCACAAACGGAACGCCTTTGAGTATTTGAATCCTTAAATTTATCGTCGTTATTAATTTTTTACTATTACATTAATTCAAATTTATATAACTGGCCAAATTTTAGAAGAACTTTTTGAAGATTCAAAATTAGCCTGCTAAGAATCATATTTCACAAATTGTCTGCTTTTCAATCTAAATATTGTTGGATAGGTAGCGTAATTTTATATAAATTGGGTGTTGTAATCTAGTTTGTGTCACTTTAAAAGGCGTCACAGTTCCGCAGACGTGAACCCGTAACGTAACACTCGAAAATAACGCAATTCGCAAAAGACGTCAACAATGTTAATAGACTCGCTTCTCATGCGTGATGCATGTCATATCCCCATAAGTAATTATTCCCACAGGTAAACCTGAGACGTCTAATCGTTAGCGGGGTAGTCCGGTCGAGCGAAGTGTGCGAGTCGCGTACCCTCGCATCCACCAGCCTTCACGGTGCATGCGCAGAGACAATGCTGGGACGGGAGCGGCCTGACGCTTCCCAGGGTCACAGCCCCGCGCGAACTCCAGATATGTCAAAACACAATGGAGTTTCATTTTTCCTCGACATACTCGAACTAATAGCTCACGAAAATTGACACGTTCTCCATTGCTGAATAATCCCGGTTTTTGCTCTGAAATCGTAGGCAATTATTTTATATATACCAAGACTAATTAAAGTATCGTTAGATGCATCAGTGTTTCAGAATAATATATTATTCTTTGTTGTGGTTACTTGGGATGGTATAAAATGAAGTAATAATATTTTTTTGTGTGCTCACGAACTTTCAGTGCGTTTGATACATAATACTGAGTGGAACTTGGAATAATATTTCGTGCTTGAGATGCACTCCTTGAATAAAGGAATGATAATTAATTAGTCTCCATATACTAATTAGCTGAATTCATTTGATGCACTGTCATTCAACCCTTTTTGCTTTCCGAATCCATCATTGAACATTTTTTTAAGTATCATGGGAATTATATGTTTTTCAAATAATCATCCAATATAAATACCATTAAAGTCTTTCATGTAAAAGTAAACAGAGATTAATGTGTGTTTTTATCAGATGTAAATGCCCACTCGATGAGTAGTATAAAATGATTTTTCATTTTATCAATTTTTTAAAATTATAGTATCCCTTTTTTTGTCATTTTAAGTAGCAAAATATTATCAATACTCTGAATGATTTCTTTTCATTGTTTTACGGTATTACAAAGAGCCCTTCTTAGCCTCAAACGACCCGTTAGGTCAGGCCTATGAAACGAAGTCGTGTCGCTGAGTGTTCGGTGTCGATTAGGATCATATCGTTTACCATGGATATGAGCACTTTGGTTTTTGAGATGCTCTTTTCTTTTAAGTTGCCTGCTGTATAGCAAAGTAAGTCCACATTTTTACCAGCGCACTTGTTCATACAGTGGATGTTTCTTTCTTTATTAACAGAAAATGATAAATTAAACTTAGGTATATTATTTATTTTATGTACTGGTCACTTTGCTTTCAATAATTTTTTTGCACAGTAGCTCTCAATTTATGTCCATTTGTTTTTAAAATATGAACATATTAATAACGTATAAATTCGATAGCAAAGTTGCCTATTTATTATCTTGATATGAATTACAGTAAAAGATTGCCGGCCTCTGCGATTACCGAACTCGTCCTATCCTAATGCCCTATCAAAGAATGGGATAGGTTCCGTTTGTACTATGTATATTCTTTGTAATGCGACCAAGCGTTGCTTACAATTTTTTGTGTCATTTCATCTATAACCTCATCATTCTTTTGAGCAATTATATTGATTGATGGAAATAATTGGAATCTATTCAGGCTACATTTAAAAAAACAATGCATATCATTTCTTAATTCAATCGATCGGAATTAGTAGCTTGATTTTTTTTGCGATTGATCATTTCTTTATATAATCTATGTCTATTTAAATGTGTAGTCTTTTTATTGTATTTATTGGGTCATAGTGGTAAAATAAATCAATAAGACTGATAAAGTAATTATTTATTTTAACTACCAAAGGCTATGTTATGAATATAGAGGTGTTGTTTCTAATGTGTTTTCTTTAGGAAGTAATAATGCATGTCGTTTATATCAATTTTCAATTAATTTATCGTTAATTGCTTCTTATTAGCAGATTTATACATATGAAGAAGCGGTTAGCGTGCAGCCTGCCCAATTAACAAAACGTCAGTCAACCCAATATTATTTTTCACTCGTTCCCATTGGTAGAGCAAAAATTATACATTTTTTTTTTAAATCGATTTCGAGTTAATTATTACTTAAAGTTTAATTTAATAAAACATGATAACGAATGTGATATTTCCTGTGTCATTATTAGATATTTAAATCAATTGAGCCAATACAAGTGTCGAATATTTTTTTCCTCTCAACATGTTTATTACGTGATCAATAAGTCGTTCGATAATTTATCGAGATCACCCGCGGTGCGTCAGATAGCTGTGTCCCGTAAAATGTACCACAGTAGCGAGTCGCCCTGTCGGCAATAGACCTACCTCTCGGGCTATACTCTCAGTCAGTCTTGACTCCTGCTCCGTGTGGTCGACTGGCGATATTCGATTCGAAGTTAGTAGTAGTAGTGGAGCAAAGAGTGGCTAGCTGAGAACACGCTGAGGAAGGTGGAGAAGAACGAGTCTTGTGGGGCGTTGACCCGAGCGGGATCCGCCGTAAAGGGACAGCCACGACGGTTGTCTTCACAAGTTCTTACGCCTGTGCGTAAGCGCTGTAATCAACACAATCGTTCCCACCCGTTCGACAATGTTTTAGTCGGACGAGAAAATGCATCAATGTTTCGATAATCAATTTGTACATTAATAGGAAACTGCATCGTAAATTCACTAGATGAAATCGTGACGTCTTAATAGCCATACAACTATAATTATGCAATGTTATTTATTCTTTATTGATTATAAAACATTTTTTCTAGTACCTATTCTAGAATTTTATAATATATTCAGGACATTTTTCGTTTACCGAGTTGATTCTTATAACCATCATTGTAATGTTTTATTATTAATGAGATTATCCATGTATAGTTTTCTAATGCGTTTATGTATGCAAATAAATACTGTTAAGACATTGTATAAACTTACTGTTCATCGACAAACCACTTTAATTTCTTTATAAATCGATAACTTACATATAAATTAGTCATGTCAATCATAAACGAATTGTTTTCATACTTACTGTTCGTAATTTAAATTGTATTTTTTCAACAGTCGAAAATATTCAATCGCTTAACGATACCAATTCTGATTATATAATTGAGCTTAAATAAGTCCTACATAATTTGTCTTGTTCTTATACACATACGTAATGTCTTTCCATAAATAATTGTCAGTTTGACAGCGAAGCGGTTATTTAATTTAAGAAATAACGCAAATGTAATTGTGAAACAGTGGATCTACTTTTGTGTATTCTGCCAGAAAAATATTTTATTTCGCAGTTCAATAGTCGAGTAGTTTCATTGGCCAACTAAGAAAGAAAGATAATAAACGTAAGTAGGTACTAAGATTTGCTGTCCATCTCAAATAAGCGTGTAAATGTGCCTTTTGTGCTTGACCATTACTAGATACTGATGGACGCTGGGTTTTAGGTACTTACCTACACAAAGAGTTCACTTCTCCGAGCCTAACTCTCCACTTGTTAGACATAACTGCTATCACACCCAAGCCATAGAATATTGATAGAGTAACAGTATTTTACTGCAAATTATGCGTGAATTTAAATTGGCAATTTATTGACAAGTTTGTTTGTAAAGTAACATACTATGTGTGGTTACTTCACAGCACTCGAGTGCTGCCTGTATCCACGGAATCTGAGTTATTAACTCAAGTGGTTACATTAAAATATGAACCCTTTTAATCTTACCACTGACATTATGCATACCCCAAGTATGTATATCCTCAAAATATAAAAGTTGCATTATTAATATCTGTGTAAAAAATGTATTTAGAAAATATTATTCATATTTAACCACCACCAAAAACATCGATGCAGAAACCAAACTTTCATAGCATATACATAAATGATAAGTATGTATTTTTATGCTATGGAATTAAGTAAATTTAATGTTATGTACTCGTGAGAATGGCCTGAGAAGAGTATTTTTTTGTATTTTCACGCTCTGATTACTCATTACTTGTTTATTAGTGAGTGAATCAGAATTCTGTTCCTATTATCCACGCATCAGTCCGTGAACATCCTTGCCTGCAACAGTTGCAGACTGCAGCCTTCAAAGGAACGACTGTTTAGCTTAATAGTTTTAATCCAACGTTGTTTAATTTTTACTTAATTTTTGAAAAATTATAACCTACCGTCTATTAAAAAATCTTTCGTTTTGCGGCTGCAGGAATCGAATGAGGTTTTTTTTCTCAAATTAAACTCAGGCATTCGCGTGATCTAAATAAAACCGTGGTATGTGAAAGTCAATCGATTTTATATCCTTTCGTAACAGTCTTTCCGCTTTTCGGAAACCCACTTTTAATGAATAGGTTACCTACTTTTCAGCGGTGCCGTCAATGCGGAACTGATTCGGCTTTTGATATCCTCGGGTTTTATCTAAAATACCTGCGCAACAAAATGAGATGACTGTGTATCTTTTGAATGTGTTTTATCTCAGCCGCAGGGCTTTCGTGATGATTTGTTGCCGCTATTACTTTTAAAACGCTGCATTCCTGACATTGTTTTCTTTTTCTGTAAATAAAAGTTCCCGAGCATTATGCATCGATATTCAATTCGTAAAAATCACCTCTTACTCGAAAAATATATGTCATCATCGGATAGTTGTACTTAAATATTCATCTTATCCTCGATTGAAACGGTAGATTGATTCCTCAAAAACACCAAGTATGGGAGACTAATAAGACGTGTATACAAAATGGAAGACTTTTTGTTTAATTTAAAATATTAATGATTATACAGTTATTGAACATACAACCTAATCGATATTATAGTTAAATTTTTTAATGCAATTAAATAAGTGTGAAAACAATATTAAAATATTTTCGATGAATTCGGCGGTAAATTTGTGGAAATTAATTTTTAATATAAAATTAAAATTGATAACTTATTTATTGTCAGTATTAATTTTATATTAAAAAAGATTAATTCACAAGTAAAGGTGAGATAAATTAATTTTGAGTATAGCGATAAGGAAAGCTTAGTTTATATTGATAACTCGGCTTTAATTAATCGATAAATGTAACATGTTTCTGTTTACCATAACAATAATTATCATTACTGATAACATAATTTGTATTGCCTTAAATATTTAGAATTGATAACGTCGCCATATAACTGTAGAACTATTAATGCACGTGTATTCGAAGTGTGACGTTCTTTAATAATATAATATTTACTAATATAAATTTCATATTATTTTATGGCCCACATATCTAATCTTACAATTTATGAAAATACAGATCAGACTGAGTGACTGATTTGACAAAATTTCTCGTTAAAACACCTTTATTAGATTTCATGAGAATAATGTGGCCTTTCAACAAAACAAGGTTCCCCACCCCAATCTTAGAACCTTAATTATTAATAAATGGGATTTAAAAAAGTTTTTTTTTTATCTTTAACAACTATTTTTTATCAGTCAGTAAATATTTCCATTAAGAGAAAGATCATTTCGCGAAAATCGTTAATCATTTACCGTCTCCTAAACAATATGAAACGACGAAATTTATTTTTTTTCTTTTTATAATTGGGCTCTTAAAGTATTTGTTTACACTATTGCACTTTTATTTAAATGGAAATAGTAAAGTTTTCAAAGCTGTCTAGCAAAGAGTTGACACTTGTTTTTCAGAAATGCTTTTATTTGCTTTAAGCCGTGACTAGATTAGGGTTTATTGTAGGTTATCGAGATTTGATGTCCGAGACAAAATCGTAGAACAAAGTATTTTTAAGAAGTCCATATTTATTGAATATAACGATTCTATAAAGATTTTTGAAATGTGCCAAAGAGTTCATTTTCTCCAACTTTTTCTGACTGATATTTAAAGTAAAATTATACTGAATATATTTTTTTTAAATAATAGGGCAACAAGAAATTCTATTATATATGTTAATTTAACAAAAAATCTCAAAAAAAATTAATAAAACCAATAAATAGTAATAATCCAAAAAATCCTAAATTGGTACAAAATATTTTAAATTCAGAGATTTGCTTCAGCCACCAACGGGTTTTTACCTTGCCCAATACAATTATTTTATTGCATAATGATTAGATTATTTACTAAAACCTGTGAATAGACTATTTATACGGTAAACACTTGTAAAAAGCCACGTTTAAAGTGACCCCAGGCTTCAAAATAGGGACCAGCACTGTTATCTAACAATGGAGTGGTCGCAGCTTTCAGAACACCGCGTCGACTAGTTACAGGTTGGATAGAAATGATTTTTATATCTAAACATATGTACATCATTATGACATTATCGGTTTCAAACCGAGAGCTTCAATTTAAGACAAAAATTCTGATTAATAAAAATTTGAGAAAACCCATCTTATTGCTCAAATTCCTGAAATAAAATTGCTGGGAATTCTAATATCAGCTATAATAATCGACGGTTTGTTTCCATTCTCTTTTCATTGCCGTAAAAATTCTTCATTAATCTTTCTATCTATGTTAACCGCGCCAATCATTTATTATATATACGCGTTGTATTGCTATGTAAGCATTGAATGACGAATTTAACAACTGTTAAAATTTCATTTGGTTTACGCAGTATTAGATGCGGTGTGGATTGAATAATAAATTCTTGTCAAATTATTTAGTTGAGTTGGTTTTTTTTTTTACATACTTATAAAATACTAGCCACCGATGCAAATAATACTTTCATAACGATATGATAGATAAATCTTCCAATCTAAATGTTTCGTATACACCTTGTAGCACGTATCATCGTACTATTATCTCGTATTCCTATTGTCAAAGGGCAGCTCTAGCAAGATCATGGAGGGTCAGAAATTAGAAGAAATTCAACAAAGGCTTGTGTGTAATGAAACCGAGACGTAGAATATTTATTTCTACATCTCAATCCCTCTCAAGCAATTACTCCTGCCCTATTCTTCACTATTTTCACTAATAAACGCCGCATTTCTTAGTCCCATGCGTGAATAACCCGATGACAATCGTATATGTATAATAATTTACTATTGTTATGTTTTTTCTTCTATTAATTTAAATAACAATGATTCTTTTACTTTTGGGGAATGGAAGATGATGATAATTTATACGCTTGTCTCTTATTTCGCCATTGTTGATGACTTCTTTCTATTTGGTGAATTAGGATACTAGAAAAGCTCGATTCGTTATGCTTACATTATCTAGGTTTCTAATTGCAACAGGTTGTATGATTTTTAAAAAGATGAAGACTTGTCATATTTGCCATGAGAATAACGGACAGTTCTTTATTGAAATCTCGTCTGAATTCTACCGCAATGTTATGATGCAGATACGTAATTATTTGTGTGTATTTTTTTCTATTCGATTGGAATATTTTCTACATTTTTTACTGTTGAGGGACCGCTATTCTTTAGTTTCCCGTTACGGCGTCATTTTGTGCAGAGGCAGTTTGTTGATTGCGCCTTGGCAATATTTACAAAAGCGTGAAAAAAATATACTTTCGATTCACATTCCGATCGCGCTGTCATTTTGCGCATTTTGTTACAGCGGCCAATAACGAGTTTCTGTTGTATACGCTGTTCTACTATTTCAATGAATCGTTTTGACTGAATAGTATTTAGTACCACAAACTAGGCAAAACATAATCGTCGTCGAAAACTGTGAAAGACTAGTGCAATACTTATCGTATTTTATTTCGTTAGATAACTAGATAAGTTTGGACATATCAGCTACAACATCACTATTTATCAATACATATGTACAATTATTTAGCAACATATCGATAATTGATATCTGATTACATACATACCAAACTAATAAAAAATTGAGACATGCAGTTGTAAATATGTAATTATAGCTTTACTATTCGGCCTCGATCTGAATTTATACTCAGAAGGGGAGGGATGTTAACACGCTGAAAATAGTGACATTTATCATGATTTTCCGGCCTCCATGAATATTTGTGACACTTTTTATATTTAAGACACACTCTGGATTACAGTGACAGTTCTCTAATAGTCTTACATTATTGTTCTTAATTATATATATATATATATATATATATATATATATATACAGGAATTTGAATTGTTGAGATTTTGTACATTTCCATGTATTTTGTCCCTAACGACCCGTTTTCACCTTTCGGCATCTTCATGCATTCGAGTACACGAACGTCAGTTCAAGTTCATTGAAATGTACAAAATCTCAACAATTCAAATTTGATATTGAAATTCCATCTAACACCCTCAGTCGATGTCTTAAATTATATATAGAGGAAGGCAAATAAATCGATATACGGTTTGGCTCCAATGTTAGACTATTGGTCATCTTATTATTGATTAATTCCGAATATATTAACTTCGAAACTGTTAGTTGATATAAAGGTAGGAATCATTTGACTGCCGCGGTGTTTGTCGGTTAAAATCAATCCAATTTAAAATAACGAAATTAATTTATGTGTCTATTAATAGTCGTAACCCTTTGTCATGTCGCGAAACGTTGACATCGCCATCCAGTAATTGTAATTAAATTTATTCCATCGCTGACCCCTCAGTCGAGCACTCGAACGTTTATGAATTGAATCGCGGCCATTTACACGACTGAGTGCTCCCCGGGATCTGAACCAGGCTGACCGGACGACCGGTCCTGACAACAATCCCGTCGATCCATTACAACAATCATTGTTGTACCTAACCCTTCATCCTAGTAACCTAAACTATTATCTACAGAACCTCAATATTTTTTGATGTGAACACCTCTACTTCGAAATTTGATTTCGTGCATTATTTATTGTACTTCAATTTCCTTTCCTCTGCTCAAATGAACGAATGTTCAAATATAATTTCGTCTCCATTCTGTTGTCAGAAATCCTCAAAATATCGTGATCTTAGTACATTCAAATCCATGCCAATTACAATCGTCGAATAATTGATGATAATTGAGCTCACTATTAGGATACTGATAATAATCGATAACTCGAGCATATTTGTCAAGCGTTTAGCCGAATGCATATTTTAAATCACAATCACATAAAATGTGTGTTGTAACTTTTTTGAGAGAGACAGTAAGATAATTTTTAAAACCAAATGTGTAGTCATTCCCATTTACTTTTACAAAGTTTAAATTCATTTGCCATCCTTGTTTTATAATATGTACAACGTCTTAGTTTGAGAACTCCGCTAACTCCATGCTGCAGCGGAACTGCATCCGTGGTGCATGATCAACACCGCTGCACCAATTTCAACTGTCAGCCCTCTGCAATCCTCTAACTCGCGTTCTCCTTTGTGTTGGACCACTCTTGCATTGTTTCCCAGGGTTCAGGTCACCCTTTTCTCCCTGTTTGTAAACAGGATTTTTTGAGATTTAATTTATTTCGCGTTGATGTCTCTGATAATGGGAAAAGGTATACATTATACCGACTGTTAGCGTAAACATTGGCTAAAATGGCAAAGATTTCAAGTTTACTTATTTGTTTTCGTTGGGAATTGTCATCAATAGTCAACGATCTCAGTATAACATATCCAATAAACTTAACAACTACAAAATATGAATCACTTTTGCAACATTTTAAACAGTATTTGATAATTTATTTATATATTTATAACACGTTTTAAATTAATTTATAGATATAACAAGTGTCAATAACTAATTATCAATCTGCCAGACATAATTATCATATATGATATCAGCTTGTAAAGATTACATTAATAAAATTTTTTTTTCCGATTTCGTCGAAGAATTTTCACATTCTTTCGTGATTATTTTTCAGCAAATTAAGTGGAATTAGTAGGGTTTTCGCTCATTTCGCGTCGAAATATTGTTTTTTTCTTTTATTGCACTCTTAAAGTGTTAGTTTACACTATTGGACTTTTATTTAAATAGAAACAGTAAAGTTTTCAACCATGTCTAGCAATGAGTTGACACCTGTTTTCAGAAATGCTTTTATTTGTTTTACGCTGTGACTAGATTAGGGTTTATTGTAGGTTATCGAGATTTGATGTCTGAGACAAAATCGTAGAACAAAGTATTTTTAAGAAAGTGATTCGGACGAAATTTGCTATTTATTGAATATAACGATTCTATAAAGAATTTTGAAATATACCAAAGAGTTCGTTTTCTCGCACTTTTTCTGACTGATATTTAAAGTAGAATGATATTGAACATATTTAAAAAAAAAAATAGAGCAACAAATTATATTATATACGTCGAATATACGAACCAAAAGAATAAATAAGAAGTAATTGAACGATTTCACTTGAAATAAGATCGCATGAAAGTATGATGTATATTAAATTTCCATTGAATAAGGTTTCTGACGCGTTTCTGCTATTTTTCTACGTTCACACTGAAATCTTAGTTGACTGAATAATAATAGATATTCTTTGAACGCTTTACATAGACTAAATCTTTAATGAATGATCACTGACCCTTTTGTTTCTGATTGCAAACGATTTGGAATGTTTCTAGTCATAGAAAACATGAATGCAATACGAAGAATACTCATAGGTACTTATTCTTTGCTGCATTCTCGATGGCAGGTATAGAAAGTACAGTGGTAGCGTGTACAACGAATATTACGTTTATTCATTGAAAATACAACCATCGCTTAATTATACACTTCTTTCAAAGCTTTAGATTTTTATTAATTATATCCCAAGTCACTATTAATAGTTTCATTGTAATAAATTTAGCTTCTTTTTATCGATTGAATTGACATTTATACCACAGATAAGAGTAGAATATTCTGTTATAATATGTAGTTCAAGATGTCAACGTAACTCTAGTTGTAGTTTATATAAATATTATTTCGGGTTGACACCGTGCTTTGATATCTTTCATATCCTACTGGCCAGGAAGCCTTGAAAATTAAAACTTCAACGGACAAAACTCGTAAAACCGCGAAAGCCTAAAATATAATAAAAGTTGTATTCGAAAAAAAGATTTTGTCTTGTTACAATTAGTGAGTTTCTAATTGAATTCTCGTGCGTGATTATATTTCATTATCTAATAAATTCTTATATCTGGAAAACACCACTGATCTTCTATTTATTTTTTCAATCTGACAATTAATAAGTCCAGGAAACCCCATTCATGGTCTTCCATACGACCGAGTTGCGCTGGCCTTAATTTGAGGTTATTAACCCTGTTGTAGCTATAGAAACTTTGTGTTCTTCTCACCCCTCTTTGAAAAAATGGATTTGAACGTTGAACTCCCGTCATTGTGGCGCAATTTTAAGTTTAGTTCCTCACACGTGTTTATTTACCCTTTCACACTGGCTTCCAAACATTTCATTCCATAATGCCTCTATGAGATTCTTATTCCGACGCAATCCCTTGAATTAAAAATGAATATATATTGTAATGGAAACACACAACTAAAGACATATTTTTTTATGGTAAACTTAAAAAGAAAATCTGATAAAATACCTGTTTTCTGCTCGTTTCTGCTATTGGTGTTTTCTTGGCAATTGTTTAATCAATTCTGCATAATATAATGTTTTCTACGCACTATTTAATTCAAAATATTTTCATCTGCTGTAATTTTGTACACTCATGGAATGTGGGAAAAGTACGACTCTATTTTAAATAACAAAATATTAACTGGGTGCTTATTTTTCCTCGTTTTCTCATTCGAAACGGAAACATTTATTTGGTCGGATAAGTGATGTTATTAAATAATAAAAAGAAAACTCTTTTTATCAATTATATTTTACCACTTTTAAGGTGTTAACTGTCAATTCTTGGTGGAAAGACATTATATTTTAAAAAATAAAACACAATTCATTTGTACTACTTCCACATATTTATAATGATCAGGACCGGTTTCGCTCATCACGAGCATTATCAACTGATGAAAAAAATATATATATATTTGAGAGTAACTGATTCATGAACAATCTCACGTATTAGAAAAGAAACTGGCATCTAAATAAATAATCTATAGGCACCATTCAAAAAATCCTTTTTGTCTCGAACTGGACATTTCTATTTCCGTTCACATTCCTGTTGGTATCCTGGACAGGCAACCTTACAACAACTCTAACTCGTATATTTTTATTTTCGATTCTTGGATGAAAATCTATTCCGGTTCTTTATTCCATCCCTGTTACATTTATATCACACACTGTATTTACATCCTCTTGCGTAATAATACTGGTACATTGTTTTATTAAAATTCGTTTAGATTTGACATTGTTATATAGTTAGGATGACTGTAATTAAAACCCATATGGCTAAAGAGCAGTTCATAACCCTCAGTTCTGTTGGCTCGATTATTCAACATACCGTTTTTTTATTTGTGTGTCACATACTCCGTGACTCTTGGGGCATGAAAATAATTACAACATTAATAAGTGCACCGGGGAGAATGAACAAAAAAATGCATTCTCAGCAAAAATTTTTATAGTCGCTGAACTGTATTGCATTTGAAACTCCCCCTGATACATATTTTTTTGTTATCTGATCGTTCTCACTGTTTTTTTAATAACCCAGTTTACTAATAATTTACGTTTGATTAGTTTGTGCTTATGATTGCATTGATAAATTTAATATAATGGCCAATATCACAATTACTCGCATGTTTATTTATTTGTTTGTTTGACAATCGGCTTTCATCTATGCAATAAAATCGTTTTTACGTTTCAGATAATTTAGATTTAATAAGCTTTTACGCAGCTTGTTTTCGGTTGGAGAGCAATGAATTCATGTTCTGTACATTGCCCCAATTATTAATTTCGTTCTAACTGATTTGATAGACTCCATCCTTAATGGAATATAAGTCAATAGTTTGGAGCGCATGTGTCAAGTACCTCCGTTATGTGAATTTTATATGGAACCGTCGCGTACTCATTTACAAAAAAAAACGCCAATATCTAATTTTAATATATTATTTCCTGCATTGTTATAATGCGTGTTATATTGTTAAAAAAAACGATTCAATTAAAAAGAGAAATCACAATACTACGAAATATATTCAAGGTACCTGTTGTGAGTATAATTATTTTTGTTTTTCAATACTATGTAACGGCTAAGGGAGCTCTCCTTGCTGAAAAGACATCAGTTTTAATTGTCTTCCACCCTTCTCGGCTATATGATAGGTTTTGATCTCCCCGATGCACCGGCCGGTTCAACTGTCATCTCATCTCCGCGCTGCCCGTCAATCAGAATTACTTTACGCTGCCAGTTTTTGGCGGGAAGTCACTCCGCGCGTATTCATTATTCGAACGATTTTCGGCTCGGAGACCCGAGCTGCGATGTGCTGCAGACCAGCGGTCGTTAATCAGTTTGACTTATTCAAAAGAATTTCAAATAACGGCCGAAATCATCAATAAGCGCAAAATTAATTGACAAATTATGTTATCGCCTTGTATAAAACACTTTTCTGATTAACATGATGTTTTACCAGGCCGTTAGTGACTTGTTAACACTACAGTCAACGAACGCCAAACTTACCAGCGCACAAAGATTCGCATCGTCACACAATGAAGCCAAAAAAACTCATCTGTTTTTTTAAATGTAATTATGTTGACGATGCGAAGCTTTGTACACTGGTAAGATTGGCATTGACTACATCAAGGATAAGATAAGTGTAATATTATAATATCGACAGAGTGTTAACTCATTCACTGTTGCACTAATTACCTAGATATTAATGCCGTACCGGTTGGCATACGGTTGCTAACTACTGACCACATACATCCTTAAGTGTAAAAGAATTGCATTTTGTTCCACATTCTGATGACTTCTAAAAGGAATCATTGTACAACTAAATGCATATTATTTTTTATCCTTTTAAATAGTTTGTAACATACCAAGGAAATAAATCAGGCTGATTAAAATATATTATCTAATATCATTGACGGTAGTTGTTCGGTGATCCCTTTCTCAAAATGTTGAGGTGTTTGTGAGTAAAATGCCATTGTGGCGCTCGCAAACGAGCCATTTGATAATCGGCGTCGACCGGTTCGATGTTTGCAGCCGCTGCACTGTGCTGTTTTATTGCTCGTTGCATCATTGCATTATTCTTTCTGCATCGGTGCGATGGGCGAGGCGTCATTTAATGCACTTTCATTACTTGGCTGCATATCTATTTAACACGACGCAAAGCACTTATAGGATTGCCGGACATGACTTTTTCTGATGTACACTAACAATTATTGTTAATATCGAGCCCGTTCTGGCAAAGCTCTGGGTTTTATTTTATTTGTACCGAAAAAATGTTTAATTCTTTTGTCTCATTTTTTTTCTCTTTAGACATCGATTTATTCAAAACTAGAAAGACAATTTATTCATGAAATTACGTGCCTTCACCATTGCTTGTAATGATTAACTCTTATTTCGTTCTCTTTTACATTTAGTATCAAATAACTATGACAATTGGTTGATATTATATCCACACAATTTAGCATATCCCATTACTTAATATCTGCATGTCGATTTTAATGTTAGGTCAAACAATGCGTTATTATAAGTACGTAAATATATGCCTTATGATGTAGTCTCTTATCAATGACCACCCACCCCCATTATCACATTTCGTCACATTTTTTTTACCCCTCCGACTAAATTACCTAAAATAGTTACTTTTTCAGTAATATGTTATTCTCAGTTAACAATTCGTTGACATAAACATAATTTCATTATTTATTATTGCATACGTTTATACCATGTATTTTTTCATTACGAAATCGTCTGGGCTTAATTGAAAAACACTATCATTGAAATTGTGAACACAGATGTCGTAATAAATTGATTTTGTCTCTAAAACGAATCTAATTCGTCATTCGAAGTGTCTGAAATTTTACCGAATATTTAACACTGTGTGCAGGTCGCCGAACGCGTGACTCACAAAGTTACAAGGTCTCTCGGAATCTGTGTCTTCTACAATGCAAAAACAAAACCACAAAAGTAATAATATCCAAAATAAATACGTACTCGCGCGAGATGCACCGAAAGTGCATTGCATTGGCAGTCTACTTTTGGCGGGTAAACAACACCGTGACAGAGAAATGTCATCGACCCGCGAAAAAACTGCATTCAGCCTTTGGTACATAGTGTATACACATTATTTGTTCGGACTTTGGTGTCTTATTCATATAAAACATTAAACAACTGTTGTCATTGTTTTTTATTAGCGAGGCATGGCTATAATATAAAAAGTTAACTAGCTAATTTGCAGGCAATGTAAACATGCTAATAATATTATGGGCTTGAGTTAATTTGATTACGATTGAGTAAAGAAGTAAATACTAGGCTAGCGGTGGGGAACCATCAGTCGTTTGAATGAATTCGATTCATGTATTAAAAAAATTGCATACATTTTTCAATGAACATATATCTAATCGAAGACTCTTGAACGCAGCCTTATAAGATTACACATTTATAACTGCTGGTTTTCAGTATGAAAAGGTGCTGTACCACTCCATCCAACTACAGCTTCTTGCAATTAGTCCCGTACCCTTTTATGAAAACTGCCTCACTGATGCAATTGATGGCGCCGAAAACAATAACATAAATTTTAAACACTCGATATCTTAAATTGAATTTTGTTTATTTTTGGGTAATTTAATCCAAGATGCTTATTATCAACAAAGTGTCAAAATCTGCCTATTTTTTTTTTAGCGATTTTACACAAACACTGAATGAATCTAAACAATCAATGTAAAGTGATCCCAATAAGGCAGATCCTCGTCAGTACCATGACACGTGTGTTTATCTGCTCTCGCCTTGCTTGTAGCAGTATGAGTCATCAGCCACCATGGTGATGAGTCAATGACTCCTGCGAGAGTCCCTAATGAATGATATCGTCGAAGTGCGTTGAAAACTGTTGATTAGCGGCGATCATTTTTCACATGGCAGAAAAATTCGTTCGTTGTGAGTAGGTGTTTTATGATTTAATGATACCACAATAATAAATAGATTATGATGTTAAGTCAAATAACTATTATTTTATACTTTAGGTACTAAAGTAATAAATAGCATGTTTTACAAGAATCGTTATTAGCTTGTTTGTAATTAATATTTTAATATAATAAGAGCTCGCTATAAAATTTTCACTCTAACATTAATATCATTTTAAAAATGATCTTTATATTATAAATGCGAACCAAATTAATTTAACGGATATAATCAAGTAATTGTCGGGTCCGCCGTGCAGTGGTGAACGTCGTCGGCTTCGGTTGCGGATGTCTCTGGTTCAAATCGTGGTATGAACAGTTTCATAAATTGATTTATAGATTTCTGTTCGTAGGCATTGATGTTTGTGATGTTTAACACATCCGATCCTAAAAGCGGAACGTAGCGACAGCGAGAATCCTGTCTTATCCCTATCCTTCTTTCCCTACTTTTTCGAAGAATATATGGGTTGAGCAATTGAGTAGTAGCAAACAGTTTCTGTAAAAAATATTCTGTAGAGATACCTATATTAGTAGTCCATATGTTCTACATTGGGAGCGGACATGGTAAAAAAAGTAATTTCATTAAATCAGCACGGTTGAAAATGTAAGTCAAAATGATAATTCAAGAACTGGTTGATAATGACTAAGAAAGCCTTTATTGATCAAATTTCAAGTAGAACTATGAAATGAACAATTGATTCTAGATTTAAAAAAAACACTCAGTATTTATTGAAATATAACCCGTTTTTTGTATGTTCATTTTCAATTCTATTCTATGCAAGAATTACCCACACATTATAGTTTTGGTCAGGTATAATATCATTCCATTCTTCACAACCGTAAATTATATCTTTTTACGATCGATTTAATGAAAGGCAAATCGAATGCGGTGATAAAATAAAATTACAATATTTAATAGAAAATAGACCGTTGAATTTCTTCGGTCAGACAATAGTTACAACTATTCATATGTTCATATACGTTTCAAAGCCGCGAATTTACGTTGTGGTGTTATGATATTATAATAATTGATAACCTTTGGAAATTGGTAAAAACTGTAAGTGCTTCTTAATAAATAATATATTCATTTTATGATTGATTTGGTGGTTGAGGATATGAAATTTCACTCGATTTCGATTTGAGTATTAGGTGTATTCTGAGAATAAAATCGTGGCTGTTTTAAAGACATGCCCGAACGTAATGATAACAGTGAATGGATTGCCTTCGGAAAGTTCTGTGACAATGTAAAACAAAGATATAAAATCGATCGTTAAACTCAGACACTGCTTTCTTTGTTGCGTTATCCGCTATCTGTTCATTTCTATTTCAATGTACACCGACACACTTCATTCGTTTGAGAATATCAACTCCTGGGTTTTCCTTGATATATCATTTTTCTTTAAATATGGTCGTTAAAATATTCAACGTAAGTATATGACGTATACCCAATAACAAAATAATTTTACAGTTATGCGAAAGAAACTTTTGCTAATATATGCTAAAAAAAAGTAGATTATACCCTTTATTCTTGTGAAATTTTCATATAATATAAATTTTATACGCAGCTCGTATTTTATGGAATAAATATATAATATATAGTGATCAAAATCAGCAATATATATTCCTCGTTTCAAACTGCATCTTTGCTGTATAATATATTAAATTAATTTGTTACAGAAATAACTCGTTTACAACTACAATATGATGAGATTTTATTAACAGTCCGCGACCAAATATTCAACACGGCTGGTTTTACGATAAGGGGCGTTACAATTCTGTCAAATAAATTCTAACTTATCTATACAGGAGTATACCGAAATGTAAACAAAGTAAACAAAAGCAAGTATTACTAGCTATTGAGCTTTGCACTATACCTAAGTTTATGCTGAATGTCGTAAAAGATACTATGAGAAAGTGGAAAATGAAAGGGCTCATAAAAGTCAGTTAAATTTTTTGTTTGATTTTAAAAATTTTACGACGTTGATTGGAATGGTAGAAAGCATTGTGTTTATCGTAATAGAACGGCTTTCACATATAAGTCATATGTAAAAACACTTATTATTTTATTACATTCTTCGAAGGGTGGGTAGTGGTTTTTTTTATGGTTAAAATATTGTGGGAAAAAATCTTTAAAAATTGCAAATCGAAAATAAATGATGTTTTCGTGCTGTTAGTGCTGCCATTCTTACCTGTAATACATGCAATATCCGCTCATATTATGCAGCAATCAATCGATATACATAATTTAAGACATCGACTGATCGAATTCAATCGATTTACAATGTAGCATATTAATGGAATTCGTTTGACGGGAATTGGACGTTAATCCGTCCCATAACCTCACTTCAGAGTTATGAGTAGATAGACGATGGAGATGGGGTGGGGATAAGGAGTAAGGTAAATAAGAAGTAGATGAGAACAAATGTAAAAATCACATACATACCTTTTACTTACATAAATCTATTGAAATTCTTTATTCGGGGATTCGAACGCCTGACCTAGCAAAAATGTACTAAATCTAATTTAAAGAGATTTTTGTATTGAATAGATTGGAAATTATTATAACATAGCTTGGCGAGATAAAATATGTACGAATAATTATTATATCACTGTATATGCGTTCTGAGTGACGCCTTTTTTTGCTGCATTTCCCACGGTTTAGATTGACAGCAGCTAGGCACTATCACAGAAAGCCGTGTGTGCATAAAGGGCATGATTTAAAAAGTGCAAGCGAAGGGAGGGTATGCAAATCAAAGTGTCCAAATATCGACGTCCATTGTTGACCACCTGTTCCCGTTCTGTTTGCGCGCTCACTATAATTTTGCATCGAATAAACAAAGTCTCGCTCCCTTGTTCTTCTTTGCATTCGAGACAAGGGTTGATATCACGAGTCAATGTCAATATTCAATGTTTTGAATATTCTTTTCAAACTTTTGATTGTTTCGATCACCAATTAAACTTATATTTTTCAATTGACACATTACCTTGTTCAAGTCTTTAGCGGCGTTATGATATACATAGTGAGATAACAAAGAAGGTACTTCTAGATTTTATGGATTTCTTTAATGTGAGGTGAATAAATGGATCGATCCGTAGATGCTATTATTTGTCTTACAGCGGCTAAATAATACAGTGAAAAATTTGATGACTTTTCTTCGTCGAACTTGGCTTTTTGAGAAAACTAAATTGTTAAAGTACGATAGTTAACTTATCTTTTTCTAATATTAATGTCTCTAAACCAAAGTTTTTGACCCCTCGTGAAACAATTTTTTGTGAGCAATTTGCCTCGCATGTGCAAAGCGTGGCAATTTTCCTCAAATTCGCATGTCTTACAAATCTGCAACATGAGCGCTCAGCCACATTATTAAAATACAGTAATAATGTGTGAAATAAGTGCTTATTTTTCATCCCGCATTGTTAGACAACTTCAACGATGCGTCCATTGCTTTAGTATCTTTTGCCGTTATCTTTAGATTCAGTATTATTGTATTGAGTGACGTATATACCGCTACAATAAAACTGATCATTTAATCAAAGCTAACCCGTATATATTATTGTTGTTTAAAGCATATTTAATGTGGATTACAAGTTCTCATTTTCATTCAATAATATGTAATATAAACGAATCACGTTACTATTTAAATAGTCATTCAATAAATACTATAATTAAAACTAAATTATCATTGCATAAATTAATTAATTCGTAAATAATATTTCACTATCGATAAATGATTATATACATGATTTAATTACGTATTTTGAATCAGTTATTATTATTTATCACCTACCTATATAGCGATTTATCCACTTGGCACTTTTTTGTCAAATATATTTTACGTGGATAATAATATCGTCGCTATCCTGGAAGAAAATACTAAATCGAAAAAATTACATATTGAGTTAGTTATACCAAAATATTCCTTTTTTCGAACTCTACCGTATGAAAGAACACTTATTTTTATAAATTACATTCTTACTTCATTTCAAACGTTTAACAAACTTCAAAGTCTAATTACTCAAAACTAGTATTTTTCAGTGAGTGTCTTCATCCATAACAACGATGGTTGACGGATTGAAAATTCGTCGAAAAGTAAAGAAAAAATGACACTCATTATAATGTACGAGGCGTTCGATTGGTATTGTTCTATTATATAGCTGCTACATCTTTAATATAATTACTGAATCAGTATCATATTTCACGTCGTTTTTTGTCCATATCATTATGCATATTTTACCTTGCAGCATTAATATGATGATAATTGTATGTAATATAGCGAGAAGCGTTTCTTCTAGTGTTATCTTTGTTCGCATTGTTAAATCTGTATGAATACATTATTATACATCATAGCTCAAACAGGTCTTTATGGTTTTTTTCTCCAACAAATTCTGTGCGCATCCTAATCCCCTTATACATAAGATTTATATTGCATGATGGAGCTTCTGGTCATGGAAATAACTCGCAGGGTCGCACTCGGCATTCATTTATTTAACATTATTAAATATGTACATGTTAAAAACATCGTTATGTTGTAAATTCAAACGTTAAATTTCGCCCAAAATGCTGTAGGTATAATGTGTAAAATTAGTGGCGAAATTAATTAGAAATTTTGACAATTAATTCCGCACATTTCATATATTTTTTTGGCCGCATTCCATAAATACGAGCTACCGAAAATTATCAATCAATGTTTGATGGGTGATTTCCGACTGAAATTTCGTTTTTTTTTACACAGTTGGTATAATTTTTTCAAAAATGTGAACGTGATTAGTATTTTTTAGTTTCAAGTGATTCTTTGATATAGATAGAATTGTATGTGTAATATATATGAACAAAAAAACCTGGTTAAATATTTTTACCTTTAAATCTCGATAGTTTCACTTGTCAACTTTATCTACTATCCTTTAAGTGTCATGTAAATATTAGACTGTCGAAAATACGACGAAAACCTGTTCAAACCTGTAAAAATACACATCTCATAATATAACTTCTTCCTCGTTATTTGCGTTCTTAATCGTTCATTGACGCTATTAAATTAAATAAATAAACCTACAGGGATTTGAAAGGACGCTATCTTATCTTGTCGGCCATTGTGTCTGTCGTCCTCAGGACATAAATATTTCCGGGTTTTCTTGATCAATACTGCCATGGAATCGCATTTTCTATAAAATTGTATTGAAAAAGTTGCACTTATTCATATTAACTATTTTTCTTACAGGCTAATATTATATAAATGGAATTTCATGTGTACTGTACAGAAGTTGCTATCAAATTTATGGTATGTTTTTTTTTGTGGTTTAATAATTTTTTGACCTAAGTTAAAGAGAGTTCTACCAAATAGATTTGTTTGTAATTAGTTTTCCTCACTTAATGTGTGATATTATCGTAAATAACTTAAACAGAGTTTCGCAATAAATAACATGCTAAATTTTGAATTATTGAGATTTTGTACATTTCCATGTGTTTTTTCACTAACGACCCGGGTTTCGTCTTTCGGCATCTTCAGGTTTTCGAGCACACGAATGGACTCGAATATACATTTCGAGTTCAATTCGAGTCATTCGTGCGCTCGAATGCCTCAAGGTGCCGAAAGGCGAAACCCAGGTCGTTGGTGACAAAATACGTGGAAATGTACAAAATCTCAATAATTCAAAATTGATATTGAAATTCCATCAAGCATCCTCAGTCGATGTCTTAAATAACATGTTATTTATTTACTTATTTATTGTTAGTATAAAAATGTTTGCTTTCCATACTTATATATATATTATATCTGTCAATAAAAGGCATTATCCTATCATATATATTAAGTAAAATAAAATAAATACACACACAATTCACATGTATTTAAATATATAGTGATTTTCCTCTTCCATCCCGGTAAGGAAATCGGAATCGTAGTAAATTAAATTCGTACGTAGTCACAGTACGGCCCTGTTTCAAAATTGCATTGGCGGGAAGGCGATGCACCGGTAGCAGGCCAAAATCGAAGCCTGCTCCTGCATGATTTGCGCCACCAACTCTTGTGCAGCACCATTGTCTATTATTCCTCGGCACTTGGCAACGGGCAATGGCCACCGCTCCTATACAAGTGAACCATTTAGGTGACAATGCAGCGCGCACAATAGTTCAATTCAACATAAAGTGGTCCAGTCTCATTGTGCCAGATTTTTGGGTCAATATTTTCCGTTGAAAAATTATTGTTGTTATACTCATAGGCAACGCAAGGTCAAGGAAGGCATGGGCAATGGGCATTCTAGAACACTGCTACTGTTTGTGTGATTTTATGAGAGCAAGTTTTAATTAAACTTAGTATAAACCAGTGGAGGCCGGGAAACTTTCGGTTTTCAAGATCCTTAAGTGATATAAATTGTCGTCTGTTTGCTTTCATTACTTTACAAAATTATGTTATTAAAGTTTGTTGAATGCGGCCTTGAATTATTTATAAATATACTGAATCAAGCATGTATTTGAATTTTAAATACATCTCTCTCGACCATTTCCACGTCTATCACAACATGCGAAAAAAACATTATTACGATCGTCGTAATTTTTGTAATTCGTAAATGCTAGTTTTGAGCTACACCGTAAAAATGAATACTAAATTTACTATTTTAAGTGTTTCTCTTATTAGTTCACTTAATGTACATTATTTCTGCATGTTTTGACTACGAATTTACATGTGTATTTTTGCATAATTGATCTTAAATCTATTGGAATAGGTATATTTATGTTTATTTTACTTTAACCATGAAAATAAACGATGATGCTTAAGGCGTTAATTATACCAAATTTGGATTATTGAGATTAGAGAAGTGTACAAAATCTCAATAATACAAATTTGATATTGAAATTCCATCAATCACCCTTAGTCGATGTCTTAAATTATACGTTAATTATACGATTTTAAAACTATCAATATACTGCATTGATTTTTTATCTGTTTTCTTTTTCTTAAAAATATTCGAAAAATAATGTGCCTTTCCATCAAGAGTTGACAGTTAACACCTTAAAAGTGATTATAAATATTACTGTGAGAACTTTCTCTCACTATGAAGAGCGTACATTATGCTACATCTAATTTTACCCATCAAACATTAAAGTGCACCAGTCACAGATATTAGCGCATATAAATGACCTACTTCGGCTCGCTACCGACCTACCCTTCAATACTGCAAGATCATTCTTCCCATAGGGTTCACTCTAATCTCCGCAGCGGCAACACAGGTTATTCGAGATTATCAAACAACGACCAATTTTTTACCCACGTATCAACACAATGATGTACCCAGCGGCCACTCGCTGTAGGAAGAAATTCAACGCAGGGTTGTCCAGTGTCAAGGGTCAGCTTCTGTCCAAAATAGACCACAAAGACATATACTTGTTAACACACTCTTTATAATAGACTTCTATTATAAAAACCTATCGATTCCTTTCATCGTGCGATTACTTGTGATAAATAACATACTAGTTCTTTTTATATTCTCGTTTGTCTATAGTCTGTTGGTATATAGAGCGGTTAGCGAAAGGAGTTATTTGAGATGAATAATGGCAGTTTGGAGGATTAAATTGATTTACGGTTGGCGTCCGAGGTAAATAAAACCAGTCATTTGGATTTATCTCGTTTAGCGGAAGGCAGCGATCGTGAGATATTGGTATGAAGCATCTGGTTGAATTAAGACATTACTTAAAAAAAATGTGATTTCTATCTTTCTATTAGTCGTTAAGAATAACGTTTTTTTTTTTACTGGAATGGCAATTACAGGTTTTTATTTTAAACGTTGCTTCGTTTTATTTTTTTGTGGCAGTATTGTATAAACTCTAGACCAGGGGTGACGAACCTGCGGCCTTATAGGGTCTCAAGGGCGGCCTTTTCACTGAAATAAACAAAAACATAAATGACATTTGGATTATTGAGATTTCTTACACTTCCATGTATTTTGTCACTAACGACCCAGGTTTCGCCTTTCGGCATCTTCAGGCATTCGAGCGCACGAATGGACTCGAACTGACAGACAGTAAACAGTGTATAACGTTTATATAGAAGATACAAATACGACAAATATTATTTATGAGATAAAATATTATACGTCAAAATGATGTAAATACCTTTCTATGTATGTTTCTAAAATGCGAACTTATTTGATTTTAATATGAAATGCGGCCTTGCGACATGAAAAGATTCGTCACCGCTGCTCTAGACTATTGAATTCAAAGTATGGATACACGTAATTTTATTGATTTCGGTAGTTGATTGGAGGCATCCAGTAATTTTTTTCATAAATAAAATAAATATGTCTTACTCCTTGTTTGATGCAAAATTTAAATCTAACAACAATTAATCTCGCGAAATCACTTATTTTTTCGAAATACTGTATGGCTCTCATTGCGGGATGCATTTTGGACAAGAGTGTGAATATCCCACCCGTATAACTAAATTCATTTCTTGTAGTGTTCCGCTTTATTGGTTATTTCACGCGACAGAAAGGAACACATAAAACCTTACATCAGTTTGTATAATGGTCATGGGGATTTTGCATTTAACTTTCAAGTAAACTCCCCATAATAATTTAAGTGACGACATGAATTTCGCGTAGTACTTATCAATGAGACATTATTTATAATAAGTATATTTGACTAATTGACCCATTAGAATGAGCCTTAGATTACAAATAATAGTAATGATACATACATAAACAATATGTATTATATAAACTAAATTAACGTATGTTTAAAAATGTATTACATTGTCTATCTGTCACGTCACAATCAGGCTAGATACGTAATGAATAAATCGTTTACGCCGGAAACAGTAAATCCTACAAGTTGTCAACCGGAACGATGGCATTGTCATTTTCGGCATGGATAAAAATAATTGCCATGATCATATATAGTTTCGTCACGATCTCACCTCATTGAGGTCGTCTTCCTTTCTTTTGTGTTTGTTTATCTCGCATACTTTTTTTACAGCATGGCACAATGCATAATTTATTCTACGTTTGCTATGTGATATAATTCTCATGTCACTGCACAGAATATAAACATTAAACAACATTGAAATTATTCTGAAACTTTATTTTACGCTGCAATAAAACAATTCGTCACCCAACTGCAATCACTTTTGTGCAACTCGAAAAAAGAAAACTATCTACAAATCGATGTTTACTTGTTATTGTGTCGATCCGATTCTCTTTTTTCACGAGGAATACTTGTTATGGAACATAAATAATCAGAGGTAGGCTCCATTACCAGAAGTGATATCGTCTTTGTCCTGGAAGAAAACACTAAATATAAAAAATTACGTATTGAGTTAGTTATACCAAATTATTCTTATTTCAAACTCTACCGTACAGTACACGCTTATTTTTATAAATTACACTTTTACTTAAAAACAGTTTTGTACAAACAAACAAAATTAAAAAAAGTACCAACTTCAAAGTCCAATTACTCTAAACTAGTATTTTCCATTTAGTATCTTCCTCCAGAACAACGACGATATATAACTTGCATAATAAATTTACGTGGCTTTCAATTTTCAGCCTCTGACAATGACAAGACATGGTATTTTTTATATTCATTGTCGCCGATTAAAGGCAACGCAATTGATTTTTAAAAAAGTAGTCCGGTTTCTTAGACCGCGCTATATCGAAACACTGTAAAAATCCGTACCAAAAATATATATTTCTATTACGAAGGCGCTGTTTGAAAAAGGACGACTTCATGAATACCAAAAGCCACATTTGTCCAATTTTTCTTTTCAAATATTTTTTTTATTGATCGAAAAGAGAATTATGATGGCCTCGTTGGCATACCACAAGGAGCTTTATGCGTGGAAGCTCCGTTGTTCGCAATATCCTTTCACTCTCGCTCTGGATTAGAGGTCTGCACGGGCCGGGTTCGGGCGGGTAAAGACAATTGACATTCGGGCTCAGGCCGGGCCCGGGTTTTCTTCAGAAAAATATTTCGGACTATGTTCGAATCATGAATATATATATATATTGATAACCGAATACTGTTGACAACAAAACGACAATAACTAATTATTGCGTTTTGAATATCATTGGAAACAATCAAATCTTTTGTTTGATAAAATAATGCCGCCGTACGTCGGCATCATTTTACATTTTGGTAACCTGAAACGCTCATAAAATTGTGTGGTATCGATGAGTCTGGAACAATGCTTTGTTTATTTAAGAATCACCGATACTAAGTTAAAATAGATTGTACATAAATAAAGTTTGATATTATTCAGTATCTGGTTTCTATTGGTTTTAGATAGTGGACAGTTTCGTGTGCCGAAAGAAGTCATTATAAAAAAATACAACAGATTCGTTAAAAATGAGTTGCAACGATATAAAGAAAAAGTTGAAAAGTGGTGACTGTGGGAAATCATTTCGTGAAATAATAGATTTTTCTACATGTGAAAAAGTTGGATAGGTAAGTTGAGTGTGTTGAATGTCAATCGATTTTATGCTACTGTTTTTTTTTTTTAAATCGAGTTTTTTTCGGGCCGAGAAATATAAATTTAGGCTTCGGGTCGGGTAACCAGTGAAGTATAAAGACTCGGGCTCGGGCCGGGTAATTTCATAAAATTTCGACCCGTGCAGACCTCTACTCTGGATTGATACGCAGTTACGTACATTACTTAGCCTGTAACTTTGCTACTGTCCGATCTGCTTCGTTATACATATATGTACGTTTTTTTATTATCTTTTTCTTTCGCACTGATTTGCGTCTGTGAATGTGTACAACGTTCAACCAACACAATTGAAAACAGTTGAACGGTGTCAATCAAATCCATCAAAAGATGCAGAATCATTTTTTATGTGACGATAATCTATTTTTTGAACTATATTATTTGTTGGGAATTATTGTACATCGTTGCCATTTCAAACAAGTAAGTAGTATTATTTCTTTCAATCGATTTATGGATTTCTGTTCGTAGTCTGAGTCCTCCATCCCACCAATCCCATCCTCACG
Organism: Himalopsyche phryganea; assembly: GCA_022494535.1. Lineage (NCBI taxonomy): Eukaryota > Metazoa > Arthropoda > Insecta > Trichoptera > Rhyacophilidae > Himalopsyche > Himalopsyche phryganea. The sequence continues at coordinate 1,685,570 of JAGVSL010000024.1, forward strand.
GGGCGTAACGAGAGTGATTAGCTCTAGTCCTGTCATAGCCCTATCCTTCTATCCCTACTCTCTTCAAAAAAGAAAAGAGAGGTTGAGCAACTGAGTGACTAGCAGTTTTCGTAGAATAAATTCTGTCAAGATACCTCCATTAGGAGACCATATGCTCCACATTGGGAGCGGACATGGAATATATATATATATATATATATATATATACATACATACAGTAGAAGAGTGGTCGTCAACCTGGTCAGTACCGCCCACTGGTGGACGGGTAAAATTCCCATGGTGGGTAACTTCCCGTCAATTTTCATCTATAAAAGAACACTTGAAGAAATCGAAAGATGTTTTGAATTTGAAGGTATATAATTAGATGATAAATGCTTTTACTGCAAATTTGGACGAGGTTGGTGTAACTTAGTAGAAAAAACTATTAGAGCTTAAATATGACGAAGAGAGTAAAAATAATTTCAATTTTCCCTATAACCCAAAAATTATGGCAAAATAGAAAAATGTCTGCCTTATATAAAAATGTGGAAAATGGTAAAATTTATATTGAGACGTTTCCCTATCACTAACCTAGTAGAACCAGGCTTCAGTGCGGTTAATATTATTATGACTAAGCAAATAAATCGCTTAAAAATCACCCAAAGAGGTGACATTCGTATGTTCCTAACGTAAATTGAACCAGACATTAAATATTTTCGATGGATTCGGCGGTAACTTTGTGGAAGTTCATTTTTAATATAAAATTAAATTAAAAATTGATAGCTTAGTTATTCCACTTGGTTTATCACTAACGCTAATAGATTAAAATTTTTAGAAATCAATAGAACCATTAACAGCAATGGAGGATTAGTAAATAACATATTAAACAGAACAGGCGGCTCGCCATTATTAAATTTATTCCCTTTGAGTTTTTCACATCCAGGTGTCAGTAATTGATTTGTTTATAGTGTAACAGTGTTTATAGCTTACCCCCTTCCACACGTCCAGTAGAATGTTATAACACCCACCCCCACCCTTCGTTTACCACAAAATCATCGTTTACCTTAGAAATAAATAACCTTACGATACGGTTAGTCTGAAGATGCTTCTTAAAGAGGCGAAACGCGTCACGTTAGTGGTAAACCAAGTGGAATAACTAAGTTATCAATTTTTAATTTAATTTTATATCAGACATTAAATATTTAGTCTCACAGGATCAGGCTCAAGGTTCTCATTAACCATTAAATATAATTTAAAAAAAAAATGATAATAATGATCTTCTTGTTTTTCAATTCACACTACTTCTTAAATAATATTAATATACTAATTCTACAGTTAGATTTAAACAGTTTTTTTCAAATCCTTCATCTTCTAGAAATGATTGCGTCTTTACACTGGATTTAATTATGTACTACGACGTAGGTGGGCGGTAAGAAAATTGTGTTATAAAACATATATAAAAATGGGCAGTAGATATAAAAAGGTTGACGACCACTGTAGTAAATTCTCTGCGAACTAAAAATACAACATTTAGCCTAAAACATTATTCTCTTCCAGCGACTATTATTGTTATGTCATAATTCTTGCTAGTTCAAGTCAGTAAATCATCCCATCCAAATTTAAAGCGGTCAAATTGGATCGAAATTGCCAGATGCAATCGATCTAATAAAAAATCCCAGGTGTTTATCGTTCAATATAAGACTTCCCACACCTCAAGCGACCAGCTGTCCGTATTATCCGGTCTTAACACTTTTATTTTCTTTTCGAAACAGATTTTTACTTTGCATCAATATGCATTATCTACGGATCCATCTGCCCCCTTGGTACTTCAAATGGGGTTTCGATTGCCAAAGAGTTTGATGAAGCATTGAGGCCGTCGATAGGATCCTCACCGATTTTTGTGTTGATTGATGAAGCGTATCGCCGAAACAAATCTGTCTGACCCCTCGCGGATGGATTCCCAAACGTTTCCTGTCTGGCTAAAGAACAATGGCCAATAGTTAAAATATTCAACCAACCAACAAATAATGACATGGTAATAAAGTTCACCATACTTAAATGCATGCTGATCTCATATTAGCTCCCAATATACTATGCTGTCTAGTAATTATCTATTATACAATTAGACAATTAGACAGATGTTGGCAGTAGTTGTCAGCAAACAAGGAATCAAATAATTAAAACCGTAACATCTTTCGCTCATGCAAGAATCGTTGTATTCAATTTATTATGGTACATTTATTATTAGACACTAAGTGCCGAAAAAACATTTTGTTTTACGAAATTTGTAGAAAGCGCCATGGCCAATACCCAAAAAGTTACAATATGCCATAAAACATCCTGTGGCTCCTTAAATGACTGGAGCAAAATTGGACAAGATGTGAGTTATATTCTTTTTTTTTATATATATATAACAGGCACTATATTATATTACATTTTGCGTCATCGTAAAATTCATGCAGTAAATATCGTAAGTATCAAAATGGCAAACGGCTACTTGATATGTCCCGCATTTTTTTAATTTTTCGATTAATCAATTGCAAATAATTTAAAATCGATTTCACTTGTTTTTGACACTAGTACCTTATTTCAATCAATTTCAATATTCATTCATACATTTTTCGTTTCTCGATAAAATTTGTGTGATTCTTCTTGATATTGTAATTATTTTGTTATGGCTAAGATGTAGTTAAGTACGACTTTTTCTCACGTTCACATCCTTACGAAATCGATGCGGTGTGATGTTTCAGTTCGATAATCATTGCCTTAATGGTCTATTTTATTATTCCGGGAATTGCTATTAAATGATTATATTCCCACTAATATGGTGGAATCATCGCGCGGCATTGTTTGTAAACCGTTTTTCGAAGGGATGCAATATAACCCTTCTGATGCAGCTGTGGTCACAAATACTTATTTACTGTCGGGATTTATTTTTTATTTTGGAATTGGTTTCTAACTATTGTTGACCGCACACTGCTACCGAAGTCTCAATTTACCATGCGAACAGTGGTGCATGACTAATCCTAATAAAAATAATTGTTATTGCTATCTCAATAAGAATAATGTTAATTATTAGATCATATTAATTTATTGAATGCCAATGATTTTAATGTTGTATACTGTTTTATAGAAGTCTCATTTTTATTACTGAAGTAGTGTCGATTTGATGAGTAGTATTTCTTATCATTTTCTTCTCATTTTCTTCTCATATATCATATTGTCGCTCTTAGAAGAAAACACTAAATTGAAAAAAATACATATTGAGTTACTTATACCAAAATTCTCCTTATTTCAAACTCTACCGTATGGAAGAACGCACATATTTTATAAATTAAACTTTTACTTAAAAACAGTTATGTACAAACAAATAAAATGAAAAAGGTGTAGCATTTCAAACATTTAAAAAACTTCAAAGTTCAATTACTCAAAACTAGTATTTTTCAGTCAGTGTCTTCTTCCAGAACAACGACGATATGTGCATCTTCTAATTGAATTTAATATTAAACTTCATAGCCGTTATCTGAAATATACAATGTGTGAGATAATTTATCTCAAACGCGTGTAAAACACACTCACCATATATAAGATCACATTACCGACAATGGCTGATAAAAATTGAATATTCAGTATTCGTAAGGGGAATTTTCTTAATTGCTTCATCTGACAGTTAAGTAACTGAGAAACCGCTTTGCATACTTTACATATAGAATTTTGTTAAAAAAACTGACTGACTGATGGCCTTCAAAATGCACAATCAGTACACTTTTACACATTACACCATAAAGTGTGGTGTGTGTGTGTGAATTCTTCGAAATCGTGCCGCAGCCGGGCCAATTGTTTCCAGAACACAACCAACTACCGCTCTCGGCTTTCGATTCAGTCGCCATTATCAGAATTCCAGGTAATCTATCTGGGTCCCAAATTTTCCTATGAGTAACTAACTAACTTCACCACCTTTGTACGTGCAAATCAAATATGCCGGCACCGCCCGCTCCATCATGCTCCATCCAGACTTATCGCATATTCAATGTCAGACTGTTTCGTTTCACATAAATTTGATTCCATTTCCATAAATCGGTATTTTTGCCTCATCGATTACGCATGCGAATATGACTCGACTATATTTTGTTCGTCTATCGTAGACCTTGAATACAGCCGACCCTCATGAATATCAAGTGGTATGTGATTCTGATTTTTTTTACACCCGTTTTGAGACGTTTTTATTATTTGACAATCAATCACATAAGCATTGATAGGTCGCTTTTATTTGTATTTGAATTATAAACTAATTTAACCGGTGACAAAGAATGTTTTTGAATAGTGTTACAGTAGTTCAAAATCTGTTTTTTTTTTGTGTGAAAAATAGTTGTAAAATGAAACTGATTGATCAATCAAAAATATCCTTATCAAGCAAGCATAAATATATAATAAAAAAACCATAACTAATTCTGTTTAATATCAGTGCTTTTTTATGTAAATTTAAACAACAATTTACCTGAAACTCATTTAGTTTTTTTTCTCGTTTCAATGTAGGTATTAATGATAGGTCCAAACTAAACAGTGTGGAAATTGAAATTTTAATTATGACTCGCATATCGTGTTTTATTGCCGATCCTATTGTTGTATCTTACGATTTTACTAAATATTGCGATGATGTTTTTTGAAGTTAAACGAATTTAAAAAAAAAATGACGTTTCCTGTTTTACCGACAGTCTAGAAATTCACAATACAGGAATTTGATGGACATAAAAAATATGGCCTTGTTCTCGTCAATTGTCAAAGTAAATTTATTCGAATATTTTTGTTCAAACGATCATCTAGTGCAGGGGTCAGGAACCAGCGGTCTTTTGAATGCATATATTTTTTTTCATTCTTATATAAAATAACTGCACATTCAATGTAATTATATAAAATTGAAGTTTCTGGAATGTGGCCTGCCGACATGAAGAGGTTCTCCACTTCGATCTAGTTTTTTAACCAGTCCAAATATTAATGTCGGTGTCTCCTTCTGTTTTATTTCAATTCACCACTTACACAGTTTAATCTTATAATTAACAAGAGTAAATATAATTACATGTGTTTATTAAAAAAATAATAAAGTGTATTCATCAAACATGCACAGCGGTCTGTCATATTATGTTTATCATTATTACTTGGATTGTAGCAAAACATTTTTTTACCTCGCTGTCTCAACACTCTCGTTCAATATAAACACTAGCAAAATGCAGATGTATTATTATATAAATATATTGGACAGCAATAAAGTGAGTAGCTTTTCGCCGAAGGGACTGACTATCCATTCAGCGTCGTCAGTTGAACGATCCCTGCCAAGGTGATCTGGCATTGCCTCGGGACTCCGCTCCAGCGCTACGTGCGACGGCGATCGGGTGGGTGGGTGCGTTGGGTTACCAACCCATCTGACAGACATTGTTTCGAGGGACTTCCACCCCCACGCCTCATGCATGCAACGACAAATTTAATCACCCACGTGCTTAATTAAGTTACACAGCGTTCGGGAACTTCTTGATATACCGCATTGTATTAGAAATTCTTCCTTAGGGTTCTAGAATGTGTTACATCGGATCCATAAATCGTTTCAATTCATGAATTATCCAAATTCTTTACGTATATGTGAAATAGTCGAAGCGTATGCAAATACATATTCAAAAATAGATCAAATTTGACATCCGCATAAAAGTTACTTTTTCAATTGTACAATCAACGTATTCAGCAGATAATTCCAATTAAATATTTCGTCATTTACTAATTGACAAAAGCCAGCATTTATATAAGCAGTTAGTGAAAAATCATAACCGATCAACAGATAATTATTTTGCATGCTATTTTAGGTGGTGAAAATATGTATAGGTTAGGTATACATTATTGACGGCTATTTTTTTTTATTTGACAAAAAATACAATCCCTACTATTACAGACTGACAAATTTAATGAAAATGCGATGAAAATATTGTAGATTCTCCAGAGTCTCGAGGAATATATAATTATTTTTATAAATCGAGCTATAATGGTAAAAATAATTATTGTTTTCTTTCCTTTATTATCGATAATATATAGTGATGATTTTTTTTCTTTTGTTCTAGGTAAACATCATTTTTAAGCGTGGAAGTGTGTATGGCAGATAAAAACATCCTCTGCGGTTAATATTTCTTCTACAAAGGGAGTATTTTTTCGCATTTATTATCTTATTCGTACGCTTTATACACAACATACAACTAAAGAATTATTATCTCTCAAATTATACATCTTAGATCACTTACGCGTGATAAATGTATGCCGTATTGTAGTTATTTTATTTCCCACAAGAGAGAAAACAAGAGTCAATAAATAAATTCACTCCTGTCGAATTATGCTTCAAGAAAGTCATAAATAAATAAATAACCGCCATTGCAGTGACTCGAAATAATTGACGGGTATTATTATTGTTCTCGGTCGCGGGGTGGGGATTTTCTCGCAAGAATTTTGTTGCTGCGAAGTGCACTTGCATATTATGCGTATTTTCTAGATTCGTCTTTTTCTGCCTCTTAAAAGTATCATAGAATTGTACTTCTGAATCTTTTTATTTGCGATACTGTTACAGTTATTACTCTATAGAAGAACCGCAATTCGCGAAGGTCACTTTGAGCATATTTTCCCACGATTATTTTCGTTAAATTAGCGCAAACGCAGTTAACGGCGATTTTGTAAATTCCTTGTGATCCTCAACATTGATAAAAAAAGTCCCACGAATTTGAAATATTAACTAATTAACGGATGTGCTGAAACCAAAGTTTTTTTTCTTCAATTTAACAGCTATTTTAAAACAAAATTCATTCCGCAAAAAATCGTTTTTTGTGTTACTTACTCGCACAATCAAAACATCTGTCTCATAGGTATTTTTGTACACGTGTAAATATATAAATTTGTTGAAACAATAAATTCCGACGACACCATTCATCTATACAGCGAACGGCTGGGGAAATAGTATTGAGTAGTACCTATAAGTTATACTTTAATGGACCGATTTGTTTCCTCTATCAAATACACTTATATCCAATTTATCTTAAAAAGCTGATTATTCTCATCGATAGATTTACTTCCGCTTAAAAATCATACTTTGATAATTTTCGTGTTGATTAATAATACACGAATAAATATAATAAAATGATCACAGAGTCACCACATTCTAGGAAGAATATTTATGTGTTTGCCTCTGCACCTTTCCTCTGCAGATTTAAAGAAATGCGTATATATTCAATAATATGATTTTTTCATCGAAATATCTACGCATGCATAATAAATAACCATAATTAGCTTCGTCTGATGGACTCACCTCCAAGAACAATAAAATGTAGCACCCGGCCCAACCAACTGGAAATAATCACAGTGCTCCGGCAGACCTTTGGCTTTTTTCTCGGTGTGCCCTCCATTATTCTACCATCGATTTTGTTATCAATATTCCTGTAAATACCGGAATATTGTAGACATTGATATTGGTCATGAGAATCAAAGGTCAGCCGATAATGATATTCCACTGCGGCAGCAATGATTCTTTTATGATTCGCCTGCCTTTGACTGTAGGTTATATTATCATATATGAGGTGTCCAAAGAAAAAAAGCGGTAAGTTCACATTTTGTATATACATATACTTTAAGGCATTTCACTTAATATGTGATAATATATAACTTGCAAAACCGGACAAAAGCATACGAAAAAAAATGTTAAGTACTTTTCGCATGTCACGAAAATCACACGCAGAAACAGATAAATTCAATCTTCATTTTTATTTCGCTCTTATTTATGGCCATTAGCGGTTGACTGGCTTATACAAATATGCTTATTGATCTTAATTGTAAATCAAATTCAAAAGAAAAAATAAACTGTCGATAAAACTAATAATATATGCGTGAAACACAGCACGTCGTTTATTACTACTATTGCAAAGTGGACATATGTTTCAAATCCATATTGAGCATTTTTCAACTGAGTATGCAGTGTTAAATCTACAGAAATAATTTAACAAACTTGAACAAATCCAACATTATTCAATGAAAAACGCAAGTTAAATATTTGTTTCATATTAAATCTTAATCGGCCAACCACATTCACCAAAAGTGTCACATCACCTAGGCTTAGTTTATTGTAATCAACAGTAATGGCTGACGACTTGAAGTGGGCGAGGAAAAACTTTGTATCAAAGTTAAATAAATCCTCAATTTCGTATCAGAAATAGTCAAAGCCAAAATTAAATCATTTATAATACAAAACGTACTTGATAATAATTCATTTTACTTGTAAGTAATAGTTGCTTTGCTTAAAATGTTTTAAAACGTTTTTTTCTATGTATATCATTTTCTATAAAAAGGGATTTGATTATCTTTGATATCAGACAACACATATCGGTATTTGCTTTAGAAGCCTCATATAACTTGTAACCAAATTTCCCATTGCGCAGTACACAGTTTTTTTGTGGATATCTCTGCTAATTTTTATTTACGATCGGTATGTCATACATTTCAATAAGTATACAGGTTATTACCGAATTTTGTTTCACTTATGTGGATTGCAATAGCAGTATTTCATATTAAATACTGGTATTGTAAAAGAAGATAAAAAAATGAGCAAAAAATAAAATAAAATAGGCCAATTGCGATCGTAATATCGGACGAAAAATTCTACAACTGTATTTCGATATGTCATATTAAATAGCGATAGTCAAAATATATCTTTGTATTCACCAACGATGTAATCTGTAAATCTTGATCGGGCCTTCGTGCGAATAAATGCGCTTGTTGGTAGAACAGTCATTAAATAATTGCACAGTAATGTATTGTTTTACCTTAATACCATTATTTTGCTTATTCAAAACAGCTATTTCGATTTTGAAAAATAGCCCAAAATATCAGGATTGCAATCCTTAATTTTGAATCAAGAATTACCAATGGATTCTATTCACTTCGCATATGAATTAATGAAGTTTGCTATTGAATTTAATTAATTTATTTTATTAAAACAAAACTTTATTAATGTATTTATCCCGTATCGATTATCATACACGTGATGCCAGTATCATATTTCGATCAGGGGGACTTAACGCATCAAACATAACAATAGAAACCCTACGACCACACATATATTATATAATAATGTTTGATACTCTTACATATTTCAATGGCTTCTTTTATGTCGACATTTTTCATAAATATGCCTTACAGTATTTCCCGTTACATTAAACATTCACGTTGAGATGAACACATCAAAAAGAATAGAATGGAATAATTGCCATGCAATTAAGGCATGCATTGTCTTCGTTTGTTCAATTTTTTCCCGCGAATAGGATAGTATTCATTCTCACAACATTTTTGGGCTAGTCGAAAGAAAGCTCGCTGATCCATCTGGCGCGGGTTTATTAAGACTTCGTGGAATTTACCCATTGTGTAATTGAATTAAGATTATGTGCGAACTCTGTTGTGAATAAACAAATTTGTCCGACATCAAACACCATATTGTCATTGTAACAGTTGTCTGTCGATAGAATGAAGGATAACTATTTATTAAGAAATTGTACATGTGTGTCTTACCAGTGCTTATAGTGAATTTGAATAAATTTCAAAATCTTATTCTGATATTTTCGTCCGAAGAATATATTGTATGCATCTTTACCTCTGCAGTTTTTCTTGCGCTATCGTTTTTTAACTGTTAATAATAAATTCCTTTCAGAGATTTTATTTTATATCGCCTCTTCTTTCTTAATATCCCGAATGCGTCTCCTTTACATTTTCGAAATAAACCAAATCCAATGTATAAAGTGTAAAATTTCTTCATTTGATTGTGCTGCGGAGTGCACGAGATTTCGACTTGTCGCCAATACATACAGCTGTCACTGTAAACCGGTAATTAAAGCAGTCGATTATTAATGGACAATCGGCAATTAAGTAATGCAGTGGCGATCTAATCAGCACCTTTTCACATGTTTAAACTGGCGTTTTACCAAAGCTATTCTTCTTGTTCTCTGGTGATCGAGCTCGTGTTGAACCGCCTTTATCGATCTCATCAACTCCGCGCGGTTCTCCGTTACTCTACGCCACTCGTAGGTCTCGTGACACTCCATCCAACGAAGTAGCTGTTTTCCAACACTCGCGTCTTCCTTCAGAATGTGAGGCGTTTTAAGGTCTTTCACTCACCCATGCGATGAGTAATTTTTGTTCAATAGGCGTTATGATTTGACAAAACTGTCTATGTCTGGATATATCCAGACATAGGCAGGAGCTTAATACCCTCCATAGAGGGTATTAAGCTCATGGTTCTCCTTCATATTCTAAACGAAACATTTCTTACACTAATCAACAAAAATAATAAATAAAACATTTTAAACCTTTTTTCCCGCCTCGGAAGGTTTTGCTCAATTACTAATTTTTGCATTGTGTCCGATTGTTGCATCGTTTCTCGACCGTAAACACAGGCGTTTTAAGTATCCAAAAATCCTCCGCGATTTTGTTTCTTTTTTAAACAAGACAATTCGGATGACTTATCTTACACATGGCCATTTGCAACGAAACAATAGTAATTTGTATGCATAAATTAACAATGCAGCGCTGTTTCCTCCTATTGTCCATTTATTGCCAGCTGATGGCGGCGCGGCAACCCTTCTTTATTACAGTACGTTCGCTGCCGACTTGTTTTGTTTTACGGCTTATGTAGATTTAGTTTCCCCGTACCAGTCGAGAATTTTAATAAATTTCCCTAAAAAACACTCTTTTGTCGGTGATAGGGTCTGCAATCCCGGTCACTAAGATCCCACATATTATTTAAATTTTGATACAATGAATAAAAGGAGACACTGCAGTGTGTTGAAGACTACCTCATTTGAGGCATGAACTTGATAACTGAACGTTTTAGAAACTGCATAATACGTATAAAATAAATTGATGATATGAAGGAGGATATTAAATGATCCAATTACAAATCCGGTTTGAAGCTTTCATATCTGTTTCGATTAATAATACATGTCCATCAAGAAGTAACAAGAACCCCCTTGAATAATTTTGAATTTGAAGTGCTTCGAAATACGATTGATTCCGAAAATCGCAGGATTTTATATTCTCAATCCAGAGTTTTTATTCCATTACAAGAATAAAAGATCCGTCATTACAATCTTTAGGTAGGCGAGTCACGTCCTTGCGATAACTATTGCTTATGTCGGTACTTCGAACTAACTAACATCTGTCGTTCATTATTGAAGATATAGTAATTAAAATTGATTAATTTCAATGGCATGCCCGATCCTTAATATAGTAAGTCACATACTTGTTGTGTTTAAACAACTTGTCAAAGGTTGTCAAACAGAGTTAGTTGTTTATTAAACAGTTCAAATACAAACCTATTTTGAACATTACAAAGCCTGTCATAATTCAAACATAACGCGTCGACGGCCATTGTTTGTTATAGCAAAATTGTTCACCGTGCACACTTCAATTTTTAAAAAATCACAATCCTGTCAAATCGTTATTTATTGAGTATAATCAAATATGTCAAGTATCCGATGACAAACAATCAATAACGGCCCAGATGGCTTGCTGTATGCGATAAAAAAGTACTTGAGAATAGTGGTTTGTGCATGGATCTCATTGCCATTCCTTACGTTCATATTTTATTACCATATTTAATGTCACGAGTGATGTTTATGCAGCTATTTGCATTCTATCTTTCGATTTTTTACGCTTTTATGATTTATTAAATATTCCGTCATTACTTAATGAACATTGATCGAATTGGCATTTGCTTAGAACTCCATAGAGTAAAATAACTAAGTATTTAGTTCTACCACATTTTATTGGTTAGTAGAAGGCTATTTCGGCTTAACTAACCAATAAAATTTTGTAGAACTAAATACCTATTTTCTTACTTTATGAAAACACCTTTGATGATTGGTAACAAAACGCGCACATTTTGCCTACTATAAAATTTCCGTAGCACGGATTTTCCATCTAACTCATATTGATGAGCGTTGTAAATAACTACAATGCCATTCATTAGAAATTTTTATTCCGTTCTATAATTTCACACGTGATTCTGATAACATAATATATGTGTCCTTCTAATTTTTAGCCGTTAAATGTGTTTGTGATAACGATTTTCCCTATCATAAAAAAATACAATTATAATTTTGGTCGGTTTCACTCTCATTCATTATTATTGTCGACTTACAATAATAATATTGTAGTAAACATTGACGTGGAGGCGGTTGTAAAATCTTGCCTTATCACCGCTGCTTGTAGTATGGTAACAATTTCACTTTCTGCTGATACCTGCTTACTATTAATTCAGTTTTAATGCTACGCGCTTAATCTTTTTTGCAGACGCGCTGAAAAAACCACACCCTTGTTTCAATGGAGTAGTTCAATTGAGCGGCTTTCATTTATACACATTCCAATCTTTGAAGGCGCTTGGCTATTTGTAAATAATAGTTTTTTTTTTTAAATGTTATATTGTTAATTATAATACTTTCGACGCAGTTCGAATTATATAATGATGTATGTAGAATGTAAGAAGATTGCCCGATTTCCAAACATAATATAATAGTGTTTATATAAATAAGTCTGAGTGTTTGTGTTGTCTAAAAACTCCCTCCTCACCCACCCATCCTATCTTCACGAGGCGTAGCGAGAGCGATTAGCTAACCACTAGTCCTGTCCTAGCCCTATCCGTCTATCCCTACTCTCTTCGATAAAGAGAGGTTGAGCGAACTGAGTACCAGTTTTCATAGAAAAGTTCTGTTGAGATACCTCCATTAGGAGACCATATGCTCCACGTTGGGAGTGGACATGAAAAAAATAAAAAAATATGTTCGCATTGAATAAGTAGGTACTAACTAATATTTTTTTGAAAATGCCTTTTTATGGAAATAAATTTAAATAAAATGCATATATATATATATATATATATATATATATATATATATATATATATATATATATATATACTGATATTCGTTAGAGAAAGTGGATCTATTAAGATTATACGAAAATATTTCATCAACAGAACTAGGAACTGACACACCCTGGTTTTTTTTGTTAAGTTTAAGTTTCATTAGTGTCCATAACTGAAATCGCCCAGCAGTAACGACAATAATTCGGAGAATCGTCCGACTCTTGTTGCCAAGGCCGATCGTTCAATAGGCGGCGGGCACGTCCGCTGGACGAGTCCATTTTTGACGGAAAGGGGTAGCTCCGACGATGCAGGGAGTTTTTTTTAATTGTATGTGTGCACATTCGATTACGATTACGAGTTACCGGCCTCGTGGCGGCGCAGGTGAAGATGTGAATTGTTTGTGTTTGTTTTGAAATTGGATATAATTTAAAATCGTTTGTCGTGTCATTTGTATTATAACTTAAAGTAAATTCAGTTGTTAAGTAAATATAAATGTAGAATCAATTTTATGTGTTAGGAATAGTATTTTTGTGTATCGTAAACTACTGCATCTTCGATGAAAAATAAATAAGTGTTGAACCGGAATTGAAATGGTGTTTGTCTGAGATCCCAGCCCTTCCAAGACGTTCGATAACCAGCCATTCGCCTCTCTTTGATCCGGGTCTTCTCAGAACATACTGCATCACTTCAATGTTTTCTTTATCCGTAGACAAAAAAGAAATATACAAAAGCGATTAAAATCAATATGTAAGCATGATAATGATGTTGACGTGATGCCGAAATGGATATCGATAATATTTGACAATCCTAGGAATAACTAAATATTTTTTTATTTTTCTGACGTCACATCGTTTTCAATTTCATTTATTCGGTTATATAGCTGTCCAGTATCCTAGAACAGATAGACTAACTACTATAATACAACCATCAATAACTTTCATTTGAGAGTATGTGGCTGCTAACTAATCCTTTCTAAACTGCTTGCATATTTAAAAACCAGAAATAATTTTGTCTGTGCGAAATGAGGAATTTGTTCCAACGAACGCTTAAGCCAGACGAAAGATTAAATTTTATATCATGCACGCAGTGAAGGTCGCCCAGTAAACGGCCCGACAGTATTTTCGCGGGCTTTTTTGCATCTTAAATAGTGTTTGTCGGAATTCTATGACGTCTAGCGGGCTAGCTGCCCAATCAGATCCTTGTTTGCCGACGGCTTTGTTAGATATTTTGGCGGGATTCTAGCTCGCTAGTCGTTGTTGACACACATCGTCTTCCGACGACCTTCGACGGGGCGGAATGTGCATATCAACACGAGAAGCCTGCGTATTTGCAATCCAATCCGCCCTAGAAATACATACATACAATCGACCATTTGAAAGACTTAAATTATTAAATCAAATCGTGGACTTATGATTATTCGTTCGAGTGATGATCTTTGACTTCTTAACATTATTTTTCAGAATTTCTGTGGAATGATATTTTTATTACTTGATTATAACAGATTATAAACACTGTGTATCGAAATGACTCAGGCATGAACGGAAGGATTTAACTTCGTTTAAATAATAAAATAGTTCTTCTTCGAAACACACGATTAGCTATAAATAAAAGACAAATGACTGTCTAAGAAAATCAGTATGTATTTTTTTAAAAATTAATTAATTCACAATGAAAATAGTTTAAAAATTGAGAATTAATATGAAATAATTCAATATTCAGCACCTTATTTTTTGTTATTCCATCTGTTGTGTAACTAAACATTTTCATCTTGAGAAAAATATACTTCTCAACACAATGTACCTAACCGCTGCACCCGAAGTGTACAAAATCTCAATAATTCAAATTTGATATTGAAATTCCATCATGGAGGGTGCTTGATGGAATGGGCAGTCGATGTCTTAAATGTTATCTTAAATTAAGTCATACCATTTTGTAACTATATTCTTTAGTATCAGTATTTCGTTTCTATTACTCCCTAGTATTTTTATCACGACTTCTTCATTATCTCACCTGATCCAGCACTCTAGTCAAGCATGTCTATACTTGTCCAACATGACTCACAAGACGCTAACAAGTCTTTACAAGTTTGAATATTCTCAAACTTCATGCGATGGTTTTTGAGAGCTTTTTAGAACCAGGTATAGGTAGGTACATACAAATGAATCAGCCTGCACAGATACCTGGTAAAGGTAGATAAGTTGTGTATTATACCTATATAATATATATCATATAAACACTGGTGTAACAAATATAATATAAATTCCAAAAACAAATTGTCGCTTCTTTCGTTTACTCGGTTTCCGGATTACGGCCTTGAATTATTTTGAATCTTGGAGTGGAAACTTTCATACATTGATTTTTTAATCAATTCATGAATATTGTATCCAAAAGCATGAATGTCCGTGAATGCTGAATGTAGAGATAGCCGCTTGGCAAACTACTAGTCCTCTCTTTTCCTTACTTGAACTTAAAATCGCGTTCCCGTCGTAATTAGGTACTAATGAATCTATTCATTTGCGGAATATAATAATGCAGAATCAACCTCTTATCTAGTCAAATCAAGATTTTGTAGAAGCCACAATTATTTCCTAAGAAAAATGTTCGTATTATTATTTAAGAGTGATTAAGTTTTGTTATCAAGGTTTGAATGAGCAAAATTAAAACGCTGCAAAAATAGTTACGATGTTAGAATTCACTAGGTATATCAGTTATTTATTGCTATACTCCACACAGATTGGAATGAATCTTATCAACGGCCATCAAATTATAGCGCCATCAGTTGAAATTTGTACTTATTTCGCATATCAACTCAACCATTTCAAAGCGATATTCACGTGAAAAGTACTGCAATCTGGGCATCGCCAGCACAATGATACTTTTAAGTAATGGATTGTTTCCCTATATCCTCGAGTATCGAGTATATGGTGTATTTTATAAACGACAATAAAACTATACATTCCGGATTAGTATTATAATATAATATATGTAAAGGCTTATAACTGCTGGAAAATATTGCATGTTTCAATTAAAATGGATGCTAGAGTCAAGGGTAATGATATATGCGCGATAGTTTTTCTTCAAAATCTCTTATTTAAAATAATTAATAGTGTAATATGTATTTGATAATATTTGTTGACTCTCAATTTGAAAAAAAAGCGGTAAAGCTTTCGAATGTGTGGGGTACGCGCAATGTTGAACTCGTTTGGTCGCCGCATGCACTATGAAACAAAATAATTTTAGCGCGCTTTTGCGGACGCCTTCTCGATTGGCTGATCCGCGACCTCGACTGCCGTGCCTTTTACACACCAATGTTTACTACACATTGGAGATCTGCACGGCCGCGGGCTTGGCCTGTGGGACTCTACACAGTTGACATTCGGGCTCGAGCCGGGGCCGAGTAAAGGATTTATTATTCAGAAAAATATTTCGGTCTATACTCGGATCACGAGTAGTAATGATAACTAAATAAACAACAAAATTTTTTGTTCGATACGTATGGCGGTATAATTTTATATTTTGGTAATCTGAAACTGAGCTCTTAAAATTGTGTGTTATCGGTGCGAAGTCTGAAAGAATGCTTTGTTTATTTAAGAAACAACGATATTAACACCTTTCGGTCACGTGCTGAACGTTACGGTCCGACGACGTGGCGTCTTTGCATATGAACATCTTTACTGTCATAAATAAATATGAAATTTAATATTTGCATGCAAAATGTATCGATAGATGGTTAAACAACATGTGCAAGATCTGAAATCACGATGAAAAAAATATTTCGTGGTTTTTTTCCGAAATGGCAACCATTCGCTATTTTTTGTACCTACAGCATTTTTTTAATTAGTTACAAGCGCATTTATAGGCTGAATCACCCGACATAAACAGTAACGGTTTTACATTTGACACTGATAATTTAAGTCCTGAAGGTTTGTAGAAAAACTTGTCTCAATACCTACAAAAATACCAAATTGTAATAAGCGGTGTATATCCACGGCACCGTTACCGGCTAGGTTTCAGTGGACATAAAACCAATTAATTAGTGTTTAAATTTGGATTATTGAGATTTTGTACACTTCCATGTATTTTGTTACTAACGACCCGGGATTCGCCTTTCGGCATCTTCAGGCATTCGAGCACACGAATGGACTCGAACTGAGAGACGGTAAACAGTGTCTAACGTTTATATAGAAGATACAAATGCGACAAATATTATTTACGAGGTAAGATATTATACGTCTGAGAGCCACACTGATACCTGAGCTAAAATTTCGGGAATCGCCCTAATCCTTATTTTGTAAACACCATATTAACAGAGTGGCGAATTGCCGCTTTTCAACTTCTTTTAGAAATATCAGTGATTTTACAATTATAATAGTATTGTGGGTTTTGACGGGATGTAATTCGACGAATTTAGTGACTGTTAGGTGTTTCAACGTATAGGATATAATAGCGGAGAATTAGGAAGGTTCAGCTGCTCATTCAAAATTGGCAAGGAATTTAACTGGGCTCTATTAATTTCCAAAATTTCTTGAAAAAATAATTTATGATCCCCCATGTTTTTATGCAACAGTTTAACCCCATCATCCGCATTAAACGTATGGTTCTCCATTAGCAAGTGATTTGCGAATGTCGAAGTTTCTTTTTTAATCTATAATCCAAATTTGATATTGAAATTCCATCACGACCCCTCAGTCGATGTCTTAAATTATACTTAAATTAATTAGTGTTTGTTTATGAATATGCGTTCATTCTTTATATGCCACACATGCCAATTTGTGGAGTCTTTATTATTCGATTTAGTATCAGATATGTGAGTAAGCTAATGCTACGAATGGACTTTTACGTATTCCACCGCAGTATAAAACATTTCGTATTTTAATATTTTAATCAACTAGTGACATATTGACATTGCCTTATATCAGTAGGCTGTTTCCTCTACAATATATGGAACAAATGGGATAAATTTAATATCATGTAAATAATTTACGAAAATTTACAAATTCCATACTTTCCTTTTATGGAACGCGGGCCAGAGGTTGACAAGTGTTGAATAAATGACACAATTTGATGCAATGATATATTTTAAGTATTTTACGAAAATTTTATTAAAATGTATCCTTAGGTTCAAAAGTTATATCATTTTTAATTTCGCGATCGAAGTTTGTTGATTTTCTTTAAAAAATACCGGATTTTGGCGTAAATATAATTGCGAAAATTTGCCGGCCGTATAGTGTTAAGTTAAAATAGTTCGTACATAAATAAAGTGTGATATTTTTCAGTATCTTCTTTCTATTGGTTTTTGATAGTTGACAGTTTCGTGTGCCAAAATATTCATTATAAAAAATACAACAGATTCGTAATGAGGTTCAACGATATAAAGAAAATTTTGAAAAATGGTGACTGATGATGGTGTGGAAATCATTTCGTGAAATAATAGATTTTTCTACGTTTGTTAAAGTTGAGTAGATACGTTCAATGTGTGAAATGTTAATCAATTTTATGCTACTGTAATTTTTTTTTAAACTGGGCATTTTTCGGGCTGAGAAATATGAATTTAGGCTTTGGGTAACAAGTGTGATATTAAGACTCAGGCCGGGTAACTTCGTCAAATTTCGACCCGTGCAGACCTCTACTACATACACTCGTAATGTAATACAAAATAATAATACGACACATTGTAGATGTGTGCGAGAGATTCGAACTTGTATTCGCGGTCGTTAGGGGAGTGAGACGCGATCGATGTGTGCGTCTGTGTGTTTGTCTGTATGTAGTGAAGCGTGCGCGTCCCGCTAATGTTGCTCCCGTGCTACGCCACGCTCGATTTTATTGCTACTGCGCTTTTTAAAATTGGAATTCGTTTATTATAGCCAATGTTGGCAGTGGAGAAAGCAGCTTTTTCCATTAAATTGGATTGAAATTTTTTTTAATATATGAGTTTATTATATAGAGATCTATACAACAGTGCAATCATCATTTGTCATCATTCATTTGAACGGTGACAATTCTTGGTGAAGGGAATATTTTTAAAAATAAACACTATAAATTTTTTAAGTATGATCAGTACTGATTTCGCTCAAGTAAAGAGTGTTTTATATTTATAAAAATACTCGATAGCTAATTTGTCAAGTTCAAATTGATTACATATCTTGGTTCTCTTGGTTTCTATGGAAACATTTGGGATTGGTTCTATTTACTTCCACGATAGTTGTGACTATGGAATACAAAGAGGAAAGATAAAATAAGCTGTGATTCTCAAATATTCTCTTGGTCATCATATTCCAATTGGTTCAATATTATTTGTAGTTATGACAGACCCTAGAAAATGTGATGCATCAAAAATCGATTTGAATTGAAAATCTTCGGATGCACACTGGCATGACGCCGGTATTTGGGATTTTTTCCATGTCCGCTCTCAACGTGGAGCCTATGGCCTCCTAATGGAGGTATCTCAACAGAATTTTTCGTTAAGAACTGCTTGTTACTTAATTGCTCAACCCCTCTTTTCGAAGAGAGTAGGGATAGAACGATATTGCTAGGACAGGACTAGTGGTAAGCTAATCGCTCTCGCTACGCCCCGTTTTTGAGGATCAGATGGGTGGGAGGGAGTTTTTTTATGCATCAGAAACACTTAGACTACGAACAGAAATCCATAAATCGATTGAAAGATCAATTTATGGAACTGTCCCCGCCGGGAATTGATCCCGATACATCTGTAGCCGTAGCCAACGACGTTACTAACTGCGCCACGGAGCTGAACTATTTTCAGCCGGAGCCTTATTTGAGATTACCCAACAGGTAACACCTATATAACCCGCAGTTGCATTGTTAACTCCGTTGATGACATTGCATAATATATGTATATGATTGTTTTGTACACCGTGAACCCAGACCGGGCGTGGGGTTCGTTTGTTAGTGTGTTGACACGTGCTCAACGCCCAGTTACCGTGCTACGCGCAGGTATCAAAACATGAATGCCACCTCTTTGTGAAGACCAGCTTCAATTTGCTTACCTGCTACCGTTTCCCGAAGATAATAAGGACCTTTGATACGTGATGTTGATCGAAGCGGTTTTTTATGCATGTTATCTATCACAACACCAACCCTATCTCGAGGTTTTTTGAAACATTGCGTGTGTGTATATTTGAAAATGTACCGTTGGATATTTTTTTTATCACTCGGTTTCTTGTTATATGTACACATAATCCCTGAAGCTCTTATCTATGAGGAAATATTGATCATTTTTAAAGCCCAAAATGATCAACATATTATATTAAACATACTCTATATGTATAGTAGAATCTCGATCTGTCGTTTTGACGATCACGTATCTTTCTGATCAAGCCTCGAAAAATGTCCATACTTAAAAGTATCGCATTGGTCGTCATTCTATTAATCGTTTTCCCACACTGATCATTAAAATTTTCTGGACTGATAGTTTTTGTGCGCAATAAATATGTGCTGAACTACAAAAAACCTTGCATGTGAAATTAACATTATGCAAATAGCATTGCGATAAACAATTATTGTAGTGCGCGAAACCTCGACACAGGAACGGGAGTAAAACATCGTAAAATTTTGTTGGTCCACACCAAAAATAAATACATGAAGTTACTGTTTATATTTTATGTTTTTCCCTTGAGCCACATTCATATTGTATACTTAATATTGATATAACTCTAGCATTGATATAATCTGTAGTAAATTTTCAATAGACACATTGTTATTTTCGCCTACTTACGGGCGTCTTTAGAATTACTTCGAGGCGTCTTTAGAATTTCGGCTCCTGACCAGTCCTGTCCATTGCTTGCATTAATGATCACGTGACATAAAAACACAATTCTCACAATTCACAAGGGAAGCGGCGGCAGAGAGGATGGCAGTCCTCTCGGACGTGGGCGGCGCCAGCGTGGCGCTCGCACTCTTGCGCAGGACAGGAAGGGTAACCTGTTTCCCTCTCCCTGCCTCCCGACAGCTTACTATCCGAAAGCTACAAGATCGCATCGGAACAACGACCTCTACCTATGAATAATTCCCACAACCCCCGCGTGTGTACGCTTTTTCTATTTTACTAATATGTACTTGGAATAGTGTATTTATGGTGGACACTCATTGAGGATATTCGAAAGGCGAAATCTGGACCGCTCCAATAAACTCTGTTAATACAAATCTATATTGAACTCTGTTATGAGATTTTTATATTAAGAGATTGTAATAAAATGGAAAAACTTATTTTTTCAATAGCATCAAGCGTTAGCAGAAACTAACATTATTTAGATTTTTTCGTGTGTTTATAATGAACATACGTTTTACGTTCAACAATGTATTTATGAATGATAATCGGGACCGTGTGACCGGCCTTAAGTTTTACGAGTTATCGCTCTCAATTCTTACGATGCCATGATTAATTTCTGATGTGAGATTGAGTAGCAACTAATTCTCTCAAAAATGATGCTTACATGCTCTACTATAATTTCATTTGCAAAACATTGGAAGTGCATATTATAAATAAAAATTACTCAGATTTTTTCTGCAGGCTACAAATTTTATGACCCTGCATAACACATGAAAGTTTCCCAGTCACCCATGTACCAAGCGTCGAAGCTTTTCTATGAAACGTGCAGTTGGATACCATAATGGCTCGATTCATTCCCAAATGAATTACGTCGAAGTGAAGTGAACATCGAGAAGATGATTCCATAATTTATCGCTGCCGACATCCTCCTTTAATAAAATCACACCCGTATCACTGTTATGGTCTGATTTAGTACTGCATTTGATTTTTATTACCCTTGTTTCCAGCAGGATTCGTCAACCTTTCTCGAATCATTTTTTCTTGTCCGATATCAAATCAATGTCTAAATCCGGACAGATTGTCTTGGCCCCCGGCAAGGTCGATATCAAATTTACATTTTTTCAATTTAAGATCTTGGACATGGTTAATGTCTTTTCTCCCTGAGAATCTCGATAATCTCGAGTGACATATATATCGCTTGTGATTTAAAAATGTCTATAATGCCACTTTTTCTTCTTTTTAACTAAAAATTAAATATGGAAGTAAAGGAGTAATTAGCCAACCACTAATAGCAAGCACAGCAATATCGCTTACCGATTTAACTGCGTTGCCGTTATTGTAAACCACTGTGTTAGTAAGCCACTTTGAGATGGGTTTCTGTATCATTATTTATAACATTTATAGAAATTTCGTAAATTTCCGCGCGCCGTCGGTTGGCGTCTCGCGGTCTGACAAAACAATTTATTTGTTTCTTTAACATAGTCTCCTGATTTACGTCTTTGGATTTTAAAGTCCCGAAAGAATGCAACGAGATTACACTTCAAAAAATTGTTTCGGGGAGACGTTAAACGTTAAAATATCCCGGGATACTCTCGCCCTCATGTCATATTTGAACGATAATGCGCTTTGATGCTTTTACGACCAGCCGCGTGAATTCCTTTCCGTTCATAATTTATTCTCCAGTGATAATGCCAGGTTCTTCTGGAATTATGAATATGAATTATGGCATTTGCTAGTAAACATTGTTACGCATAATCGTTGATCTCAAATGAATTTTTCACTTCTTTACTAACGTGAATTACCAAGAGTAAAGTGACACTTATAATATAAAAGCAGTTGTTTTGTTCGTCATTACATTGTCTGTATGATAAAATCGCATGTGTGAATCAAAACCTATGAAATCATAATTGAAAAAAGAAAAAAGGTAACTTGTGTATTTGTCAACAAATTCAATTCTTGTATGGCAAAATATTTTTTTTCAACTTAATATTATGAAATTTGAATTCGTGTACTCGAATGCCTGAAGATGCGGAAAGGAGATACCCGGGTCGTTGGTGACGAAATACATGGAAATGTGCAAAATTTCAACAATTTAAATTTGATATTGAAATTCTAGCAAGCACCCTCAGTCGATATCTTAAATTAAATATTATGAGCTGAAACCCGTATACCAATTTAATAATAAGTATATTTAATTTGAATTTTAAGTAAAACAAACCCTTAGTAGGTGAAAGAAGAAATTAAAAATTATGTTTTTTGAAACCTCTTAATTAATAATCCAAAATTAAGTTTGAATCATTTTGTGATAAGTCACCGATCCAATTTTCATTTGAAAATTTAAGAAATACACTTTCGTTTTAAAAACACTTAAAATGCGTTTTTCTAGAAACTCAATTTTGCGCAGGTGCCCTTTTGCTTTTGGGGTGACGATATACAGTATATTAAAATTATAATGCTATTTTTATTCAGACATACGATTTAAATTTCTATATTATTAATTATACCATTACAAAGCTAAGACAAAAACTTTACCATTAATAAATATCTGATGAAAAATTTCAACTATCCATGAATTAATTAAGCGGTTAAACGAACAAGTCGAAAAAATGTCCTTGAGCTAATTACTTACTACAAATTTAAAATTAATTTTTTAAATGTTCGATATAGGTAGTTTTATAAATAAAAATATTTTTTTTTTACTTGAGATGAACTATTTGGCGATAAAAAACATTAGGTCACTATTTTAAAATGCTTTATCAGCCCTGTTCAGTAGAATGTTAGTGGAGTAGTATAAGGGAAACTAAAACGTTTTCAAAATTCTCAAAAAGTCTTATTTATCATTAATTAATTGATGCCACCGTCACAAAATCTGAAGCATTGACCTCGAATTTGAAATAAAATTCATTTTTGTTTTTTTTTATTAAAAAAAAAAAAACCAAGCGACTACTATTTTTAAAGCTACTGTGAGAAATTGTAGATCATTTTGTTTTCTCTTATCAGGATATCACTCATGATGCGTTTCATTAAATTTTGAATGTGTCTTTTTGCTCCTACGCACTGACGTCCATCCGTGCCACATGCTTCGATATGACGTAACATCAAAATCGCCGGATGGATACATTTTCCAATATGCTGGGCACATGTGAAATTCGATGCAACCCTCACGGTTATTCGCCCCTCCAAGGCACGCTGACTTTCCATGACATAAGATACTTCTCGCGCCAGAGACGTCACTTCCGCTAGTTGCGTGTGAATTGAAGTGATCGGATCCCCCTATTTTACCAATATTTTGCTTTGCAGCGAATACGTTACCGGTCGAACTTCAATATCGGGTTTTAGTGCCAGCCAGGATATGGTTTTTTTGCGTCTGCAATAAAAATAGAAAGTGCTACTATGCCGTGTGTCTTTTGACATTAAAATTAGGCAAAAGGTGTCTTGTTCCTGTCTCAGAATGTACCTAGTTGATTTTTAAAACTATTGATGATTAAAATTATTTTCTTACGTATACATATAGCTTACCGAGATTTTAGACATTGCTTATTATAGATGTTCCAAGTTGTCGGCGTCCGTGGCGCAGTTGGTATCGTTGTTGACTACGGTTACGGATGTCTCGGGTTCAATTCCCGGTGCGGACGGTTTTCATAAATTGATCTTTCAATCGATTTATGGATTTCTGTTCGTAGTCTGAGTGTTTGCGATGTCTAAAAAAACTCCCTCCCACCCATCCGATACTCGCGGGGCATAGCGAGAGCAATTAGCTAACTGCTAGTCCTGTACTAACCCTATCCTTCTATCCGTACTCTCTTCGTAAAAAAAGAGAGGTTGAGCAACTGAGTAGCAAGCAGTTCTTATAGAGAAATCCTGTTGAGATACCTCCATTAGTAGACCATATGCTACACGTTGGGAGCGGACATGGATTTTTAAAACTTGGCCGCTAGTGAGGATGCCACCGTTACTTAAGGAATGTTGCCCTACTCAACCGAAACTCTAATTTCAATAAATTTCGTAACTGGTATTTTAGCGACGGTTATTAAAAGTAGACAAGATAGTTATTTTACATAAAATGACAATTGGAGAGATTTATTCTAGACGGAAAATTCTAGTTCAAGTAATGTTGGTAATACTATAATTATATTCCACAAAGTTTCTATATACTTCAGTGTTTATTGTATGCATTGATAAATCTGAAATTTAATCAATTTTTCTGCTGTACACTTGTATTGAAATCGCTTACAATTGTCTTTTTTCTTCTTTGCAGATTACTTGAAACCGCGCAAGCGCCGAGCGGACGACGACGGTGTCGCCCTTCCCGTTTCCAAAATGGTGCGCGTCAACCCTGCGGTCGCCGCGACGGCGACGTCCTCCAGTTGAAAGCTCACACAGCGCGCAGACTATCCGCATCCGCGCACACCGCGCGTTCATCATTACGACAGCGATGACGAGGACCAGTTTTACTTTTTGTTTAATTTAAAACAAAGACAATTACAATAAATGTTACTAAAATTCTTCAATATTCTGGACAGAACCACTTCGGCTTGTCCGTATAAATTTATTGCAACACATTATTTACTTTGAGGACGTAGTTGTTGATTGGAAATTTATTTGTATATACATCTAATCCAAGCCATATCTGTATATTACGATTTTTATTAGGAATGTACGTGTCCAGAACGAAATAAATCAGAATCAATCCAATTGGTAACATTCTAATTGAGTTATCGCGGTCATTCCAATAATATAGTTAATATATTTGCAATGTCAAAAATCTATCGGGAGTTTCGTCTATCGGCATCATTAATCAACTTGCTGGACAGGGATGCCGACTTTCAGAAATCTCGATTTGTTTTGTATTTGATTTTCTATGTAAAAATAATATTAATTGCCATCCGTGGCTTTTTATCATTTATGAATTTTTGGAAGTTTTCGATGCAATTTTAAAATGTAATTTTACTGTTTTAAGAGGAATCAATCTTTTTTTATGTATTCTTTCGATTTTGTCTAAATTTTAATTTTTTAATTCTGAACACTTTTTGGTACAAAATTTTCTAAATTTAAAATTTTATTAGTATCAATATGCTTAAGTTTTTTTTTAAATTGAATAATTTTATCTTATTTAGGTTTAAAATAAATTTTAAAATCCATTTAATTGTTCTAAAGTAACTTGTCGAATTTTACTTTAGATTTTATACTATTACTTATAATTGGACCATTTAGAGAATTTTAACTTTTTCATAATTAGACAATTTTTTAAGCTCGTTCATTTTTTAATGTTTCACGTTTTCTTGTTTTGTGCTTTGGATAAAAATATTTTCTCGCAAAAACTGTATTTTTGTTTAAATTTTTAAGATTTTATTAGTATTTATATTTTAGATTTTTTTTAAATGTGGTGATTTTCTATATTGTGTAAAGTATTGTAGGTCATTCTTGTAAATGTTTCTCAGTGTCTAACATTTTTTTTTTTTGTTAATATAACCGTACTCTAATGCTTTAATTTTTTTCCGATTTCTTAGTTGATTATTACAAAATAAAACACAAATAGAGTTTCCAGCATTTAATTTTCGAAAATAAGTGTCTGTCCACTTACAATGAACTGAACGTCTTTTTCTATAATTAAATATTCTATTTTTTAGTATACACAAAAAAAATAACCTTGAATTTATAATGGACTACAGTAACATTTACGAATGTGACCATTTTTTAAGGAATGTACCAATGTATAAGGAATACAATTTACTCTCTCGGCATATTCACATGACGTTTTATAAATTTTCGTGTGACTATGAGATTTGAGAGAGTATATGACATAATTTCTATTATATCGTTAATTGTTCTCTATTTTATGCTAGCAAGACTCTCCCACCCCCCCACTCCCTTATTAAGAGGATTTGATGAAAGTTTTTATTTTATCATTAATTTATTGACGAAGTCGTTTGCAGTTTCGATCTAATTTACAGTGGATTGATTGCTATGGAAAACTTTATTCGGATTGTAATAAATAAATACTCGAATTCACTGTGATTTTTTTCGACTGTTTAATACTTTCTTCATCACAAAGTATAAATGTACAAAATTATTTTTTATTTTAATACGCTTAATGTAAATGTAAAACCTTTCGTCTTGGTCTCCCAGATCCGCGGTGTTGCTTGTTATCTGAATGCGAAACGCCAAAAAACTCACCCGCGACTTATTTGATTGTTTTCATTAGGCTTATTACCAATTCAAAATTTAATTTAGCTTGTCTATAATAGAATGAAATTTAAACGATTAGAAGACGTAATCGCATAATTAACAAAAAGCACCTCGGTCTGCTCATAATATTTTTTTTTGTTATTAATTTTTCGAGTAATACGTGAAAAATCTTAAATATTATTCACAAATAATGTGTATAATTAGCGTTATAACAATTACTATAAAAATATTTTGTAATTTTATACTCGTCGGTAAATAGTTATATCGTGGAAATAACTATTTGTATATTGTAGTAATTAATTTTTATGTATTATAGTTGCCTGGTCAATCTGTACTATTCAATGTAAAATTCAGTATAGTTGTTTATTATGTATGTATGATTGTATTATTAAAACCCATAGTTTTAAAGCATCTATGTAGCCGAGACAAAATATTGTGTTAAATATGGATAAATAAAAATTACCCGTTAATAACCAATGGCACTTTTAAATAATTTTACAAATCATAGTTGGTTGATATGTTGATTCACCTGAAAATTCCATTCAAAACGAAAAATTCATCGTTTCGTAGTCTCCTTTTTAATTGTTTAGTCTCTGCTCTTCCCACCGTAGTTTAGTATACTCTTTTTAACAAACTTCAATCAATATAATTATTTGCAATTAACAATTCTAATACTATTGACTTAAGATAGCCAACGACGTTGTGGTTATTTATTTTTTGTGTGCGTTTAAAAATAACCATTCGGTTTACTTTTTTTTGTGAATCTTTAAGTGAATTTTTTAAGCGAATCATCACGACCGTAACTGTACTAAATAGCTACTTTATGGCATCCATATTCGTAATGAAAACTACCGACATCTTTAGAGTTCAAATGTTTTTTTTCATAAACATGACATTATGCTTTTTTTGCTTCGTGGGATGTCGTGATTAGGGACTGCAACACCCGACGTATACGTCAATACCGGACCAATAAATCAGTACTGTAATTTCGATGTTTCATATTAAATACTGAAATAGATAACCTTGCGATATAGTTAGTCTGAAGATGCTTCTTAAAGACGTGAAACGTGTCACATTAGTAACACAGCCAGTGGAATAATTAAATTATCAAATTTAATTTTATATCTATCAATCTTGATCGGATCTTTAAACAAATTAATATGTTCATTCAATAATAAAAGCACTATGTATTGAAATACCGCTATTTCGGCATTAAAGAAATAACTGAATAATAATACCGTGATCTCAGTTTCGGTTTCACCGGTTTTGCAATCCCTAGTCGTGATTTCTGATGTTTTTTAATGATATACTTCTGATATTTTGTCTTGCAAGTTAAAACGGAAACACCCAGGGACAAAAAAATATGTATGAATGATTCGCGTGAAGTCAGCGGTCAGCACAAATAAAACACTCGTTTGATGTCTTGCATATTTTGTGTCACTTACCGTAGTCTTTTCGCGAATCGTACTTAACTACCATACTATTCAAGGTAATTAAATTATAACATTTTATATATTACACTAACAGAATAATATTGCGTAAATTAAAACACTTTTTTAATGAATTTGTCAAATTATAATGTGCAGCTAGTTTTATTTCTTTTTTTAGATTGATTGGTTTTTGTTATACATTGTTCTTTACAAATCCGTCGAATAATGCAAATATTTTAAAATTGAAATCCTTTTATAACGAAGTGTTTTTAAAGTATCGTGAAAATAATTTCAAAAACCAATCAATCAGTTCCAAAAGACCAATTTAAAATATTTCAAAGAAAATTACTAATTTTGAAATAGATGCGATAGTCTTTTTGAACGATGTGTAAATTTCAACAGCCAGGGACTACGCAATGTTTATTTATATTTTAACTGTACATATTATCCTTAATTGTCTTTTTTAATTTTCCAAAATTAACTCGGCTTACTATCGGTCTGCACCTTTGTATATTTGAATGGCTGAGTCTAAAAATGTCGGGATTTTTGCAAAAGCAGTAAGTTATTTTATTTATTAGAATTAAAATATTCAGATTTGTTTTAGTTTTTTTTTTTTTCTTACTGCTCCCATTAATTTAACATGTCAAACATCTTATAATTTTTTCCATATTTAAATACCGTATATCATCTCGTATAGTCTCGATTATCTGATCTAAATTGGTCTTGCGAGTTAACAGATGTTGAACAATATAAAACAAAAATAAAATAGTTCGGGACTAAACGAGATTTTATTAGTGTTGGTAATAATTAGCAAAAAAATAAATATTTAAATTCACGCGGAGTATTTAATGAGATGATTAATTTCCCTGTTTTGTGTATAAAACATATCGCTTATAAAATCATAACCAAAATTAAAACGCAGTCATAAAAACAAATTGGAATCTGATTACTATGAGATAATGTAAATTATACTAATACATAGTAATATTTAACGTGTATGTACAGGGTAGGGTATTCCATAAGATCTCATGCTACGGAAATGTTTGTACAAGCTACAGTTCAAATTTCTTCTTCATGTTTATAATTGTTAAATTTAAGATTTGATTTCCAATATGAAATGTCTTCTTTTCCTATCCCCACTATGAATTAAGCGCTTGCTTTCAAACTGTCACTTTGGTGATTTATAAACGAAAGATATAGTTCGCCGCGAACGACAGTGATCCTGTGCCATAGCGATGCTTCCATCTTGAAATTTACGTGCTTAGCGTAATCGTTTCACTGCGGACTAAATCTTTTGGATATTTAATATTGTATAAAAATATGATTCGAGTAATTGTACGTTAAAAAATAACTATATTCATCAAAGTTCAGTTCTCATACAATATAATTGAAAATTGATCGTTTTTAAAACAAAAATGCGAAGTCAACGCCATTGTCTCATCATGTGTTGTACTAATAAAAATATTATTTTAGAAAGACACCGTGTTTTGATTTTTGGTTATCAAATGTTGCCGCTTCATTTTCAAATTTAATTCATAATACAGTGTCGGTGTTTGGTTTAAACCAGTGCTCCGCATCCTTTTCTCACCCACGGCACACCTAAGCACTCAGTAATATTTCGCGACACACCACAAGTCAAAATATGTAAATTTCATGAAATAAATTTACGATTTGTTAATTTGTTTTTATTTGATGAATTTAAAATAGTAAAGTATTGATATCTTTTCAAAAAAAATGTGCATTTGATAATAATGTGTATTACTTTGATACATTCGTTAATTAATAATTCCACTTGGAAATTTTTCGCCATCAATGCAGCAATGTTTAATTTATACGGTAGGACTTCATTTTATTTCCCATCATTGCAGTTGCACTATCCCTGCAAACACTGATCCAATTATTCTATTAATATCAAAATAATACAATATTTATTTCACCGAGAAAAATTTAAACGGAGATCTTGGTTTTAATTTTTTTTTTTTTAGTACAAAACTGCTCGATTTTTTCTAATTTTGAACGCACTGCGCCGCGGCACACCTGGGATCGTCTCGCGGCACATCGGTTGTGAAGCACTGGTTTAAACCATTGATATCTAAACCAAAAAGCATTTATTGCTACCAATAAATATCACGGCGTCTTTCCTAAATAATGCTTTAATTTACATCATCAGTTCATATATGCAATTTAGAATGAATATCAAATTTGGATTATTGAAATTTTGTACACTTCCATGTATTTTGTCACTGACGACCCGTGTTTCGCCTTTCGGCATCTTCAGGCATTCTAGCACACGAATGCCTGAAGATGCCGAAAGGCGAAACCCAGGTCGTTAGTGACAAAATACATGGAAGTGTACAAAATCTCAATAATCCAAATTTGGTATTGAAATTCCATCAAGCACCCTCAGTCGATGTCTTAAATTATAGAATGAATATAGTTTATTTTACAGACGTCAACCGTCATGCGTACCTAATTATTATTCGACGAAAAAAAACAATTCGGCAAACACGAATCGATTTAGCTATCTAGTATTAAGAATTTTAAATTATTTTAGGTTTATGGCAATCATTACACACTTTCGAAAATTTATTTGATTCTGTGGCACCGTGCATCCCCTGAATCTTTATCTCAACTTCGAATATTCTTTTTAAAACCGAAAAAACATAATGCTAGCTGAAAAAATACCGCTTTACGAAATATGGTGTTTTGATTTATTGATGATTTAGAAAATAAACCTTACCGGATTGTTACGATAATCTTCTTTATTTAGATCAATGAATCCCAAAATCCTTAATATTTCCCACCATCTAATTTATAGTAATTATTCAAATACTCAAGGTAAGCAAGTAAAATATTTTTTTTTTATTTGTTTTCTTTCATATATTTTCAGTTAGTTAAAATATTTGATTCAGTTTTAAAAATATAATCTTTTTAAAGATATCCCTTTTCGTAATGGTTGCTAATTATAATTTTTATTTCATTTTTTAACACCTGTGATGTATTAAACATGATCTCAAGTCATAAAACTCTCCCGTATCCGCTCCAAACTAGACGAAATATATTTCACTTAACATTTTATGGATTGATGTTTCAACACATTTACGTCATTGTTTGTTAATGGGATGGCGAGGGTTAAATGACGTCGGTAAAGATAAATATTGTCTATCTTTCATAAAAAAAAACAATTTTAATATGAAAGTAAAGTTAAGTAAAAACCATAAAAAATTCCCTCATCGATGTTATGTTATGTTAATTTAATTTGTTATAAAAGAAAAAACACTTAACTATCTATTTGGTTTTTAACAGACAATTATTTTTTCAGGACAAGTTCCGCTTGATCAGATATACTCCTCACATTTCATTTTATTAAAAAGAAAACATATTAAAACGAAATAGATTTATAACGATGAATTCATTATTTACTAAGCATCGGCAGAAATATCTGTCCTTCTCGATGTGTGTAACATATAATTATAAATAAAAAATTCGCTATTTTATAATTGGTAAAGTGTCCCCAATAAATGTTTATAAAAAATGCATTTTTAAACAGCCTCACAAAAAAAATTCTTGCATATCTTTTTAAATTGTAATTATTCATAGTATTAATATTAATTCTTAATTAATAATAATTGATGTCGATCGAATGCTAGAGAAACATAATACGTAGACGATTTATACTTTTTATTGATAAAATTTCAATTTTGCATAATGGATTAATTTTGGCTTTATTCTTCTATTTTTATGTTTCTAAAGCATTTGCGTCAAGGGATAAAAAAAAATGTTAATTATTTAATGTATAATAATTACATAAAAAGTATATTATATAATGTAAAGATATCAAAGGTTTGCCAGTGTAATATTTTTTCATTCAACATTGTTGAAAAAACTAATATTTTCTCAAAATAATGCATAATAAAAACACCTTCAAACCCACAATCTGGCAATCGTTTGATAAAAATATATTAACCAGCTAATTTTAATCTTTGTATTGTAAAACATTTTATTTAATTTTAGTTTATAGGTTTTTTAATTGCAAGGAAAAATATATGTGTTAGTGAAAACTTACTTCTGTTCTTTTAATTCTTCCCTCGACATCACTTTAAGGACATGATCGATCGTATTTAATTGACGGAGATCTCACACTTCGTCATAATTTTCATCGTATCTGACGTAGATAATTACTTCAATAATATGTAAAATTTTAACAGTGCAACCTGCCAACTTTTGCTCAACACTCACTTTCTCTCTGTCTGAGCATCGCTCGGAAACTTTGTGCAGTGCCTTCCAGATAGACATACAAATAATATTAGATAATTGAGATTTTTTTGAAAGTGAAAGAACAGTGAATATTATCATCTAATTTAGATATACATTAAAAGACAAATAAACAGGAACGATTGAGATAATATTCATTTCGTTTTCACAATACATTTTATCTATTAATTGGTAAATCATTACGAATTATGACAAAGAATACTTCATAATGAGTGTCTAGTTAGGAAGAAAATGAAGATTAATTAAAATTTGTGGCTTGAAATTTATTATCTTTTTACCTGACATAGTACATCGTTTTGTTTGCCTCATCCTTCATTGTTAATAAAAAATGAAAGTCAGAAAAAAAAAACTTTTTTCGTCTTTTCATCGGCATTACGGATAATAATAGCCAAGTCACCAGATATTTAAAAAAAAATTGTAAAGAATTGACATAAAACAATGTATCCCATTTCTTGGATTAGCGTTAGACTTGTCACTATATCAAACAGCCCTTTAAAAAAAATCATTAGTACCTACTTATAAAATACTACAAATAAAAAAATAATCACTTTTAACATTGCGTAAGATTTATGTCGAACGCATCTTCAAGTAGAGGATGGCGGCATCCTTTGTCGGTAAACACAAAAGGATTCAAACTCCCACCCTGCATTGAAATTAACTGAAATGCAAGGACGCCCAAGTCAGAGCAAGAAGTAAAATGGGAACCAAATATTTAAACGCATGCCACAGAAAATAGTTCCACAGTATGTGGCATTGGATTTTGATAAGGAAAAAGGTTGAAGTACCTAATTGAGTACTTGCGAGGATAATAAACCGAAGTGGTTGTATATAAAATATAATCCTTCTTTAATTAGCTCCAAATTCTTTGAATAAGTAAATCAACGTAGATTTATTGAGGAAAGCTACAGATGCAGGTGCTGAACACTCGTTTATTATATCCTAGAGTGACGTTACAGTAGACTTACGAACGTAAATAATGTTTGTCTATTTATGAGGTCCATTAATTGTTTTTTTAGATCAGCGTTCACCACTTTCGGACCTCTATTTTGAATTCCCCAGTACACTAACATGATTTTTTTAAAAAGGTATAAACATATATAACATAACGAACACAAAAGCTACATTTTCATTATGAATTGGTAGTGACACTTAACTTGTTTATAATGTGACACCGCCCCGTACTAATAGGGCGGACAGGAGTATTCAAAACCCGTCTGCAGACTCTTTCTATTCATGCAAATTTAATATGTAATATCTCTCCTAAGGTATTCAAAAATAATTTGTCATATTTGTTTGTTTACCGTTAGAAGTAAACAAAAAACGGGCGATGCTTAGGGAAAGAAGCACTTGTCCCTGGGCCTAGTGGTTTGGCGGTTATTGGCCGACACAACCCCGCGGCGGTTCGGTCAAAGAGATGACCCTATCATAAAACCACTTGCTGTGTTTTAAATTGAAATTGTGTATTTTAAATCTGTTTGTGTAACTGTCTTTGAGGAATTTATAAGTATAAACTAACTGCAATTAAAGAGAAAGTATACTGAATTCGACCGGTTTTTACTGGAAGACGAAGGAACCTGTGAATTATCCTTGTCACAACGCCAGACTCGGGGCAGTCAAAGTGTGTTGACGCTCCACCTTCCCCTCGAGTAGCGGACATTCTACTCTCTCAAATGATACATTATAAAGTATGATATTTGTTGCTGCATCATGGGAATAAGTTTAAGGATTCATGTTTCCAATAGTGCAGCAACTCCGCGGGCCACCACAATTTTCTAGCAGACCGCCGGTTGGCGACCGCTGTTCTAGAGTTTCTATGTATTTTTTTGTACTATATGTCCGTGATATTCATGTTGAAAATGACTTCATATTTTGGTTCTACAGGAATTTCACTAAGTTAGGAACGAATCAAGCAGCTATCTTTCACGTCAGCGGTCGGAACATTGGAACCGTGTGCGACGCCGCTGTTTTCCATACACCAACCATAGACAGTGGATATGGCCTACCCAAAAGGCAACAGTTTGTAGTTATATAAAATATGTTGATTATTCGTTTTAGGACTATTGTTTCATAAATAGTTTTCCATAGATAAGAGAGACAATAACATTACACATGCAAGTATTTCTTGTTTTTTTTTTTTACTCTTCTTTATAAAAATTGTTGTATTTAAAGCAGTGGTTCTTAACCGGTGCATTAGGTGCACCGTGAGCTTGTTGCAAGTCCACCGCGGAAATATGGTAAACGACTAAAAAATACGCGAAATGTTGAAAACCGAAAAAAATCATCGGGAAATTACGATAGTCGACGAATCGATTTTATCTATTCGATCGCACGTGTTGCTTGACGTCGAGTTTTTGAAATTGGTCACCTTGTAATAATAAATTTTCTGAGGTAACTATCGAGGAATTTTGGATTTCTGTCCAAGACGAATACCCAGCACTGAAATCTTGTTACAGTTTTCAACATCATATTTGTGTGAGCTCGGTTTCTCAACAATAACTAATATGAAAACTAAAACACGAGAAACACTTACAAATTTAGACGAAGAATTGAGGGTAGCATATCAATTATTCGACGTAATATTTCTGAAATCTACAAAAACCGAAAGGCTCAGGTTTCACATTAATTGATTTTCACATCAAATAATCTCCATTTTATTAGGGTTAATTTTAGTTTTTCCATATATCGTCGTTGTTTTGTAAAAAGGGCGAATCAACTATTTTGGCGAAATTGACATTTTAATGAAAACACAACATTTACCTCATTAGCTATGTTGTGTAAAAACAGCGAATTTGTATCTCCACAGGAAAGTACTTAAAAACGATAATCGTAAGGGCGAATAAGTACTTAGGGTTCTGAATAAAAGGCGAATGTGACATATTAGGCCTTTTAAAATAATGTATGTTCCCAAGTGGTGGGAAGTGTTATGATGTACGGGCGAATAGGCAATATTCGCCCTTTTTGCATATCGACATTCATATCAATGTGACCAATATTACAACAATATTGTCAAGTTCGCCCAAGTTAGCTGTCATTTTACTATTGACAAAGCGTAATGGCGGTTGTTTTGAAAAGTTTCCACAGTGTAATTTAGTAATAACAGTGTGTTTAAGTTTCCAATTTGTTAAACAATAGTTGGAAATATAGTTATTTACTTTTTCTACTAATTTAACAGCATTTGTGTTCAATATTAAGTATTCATCGAGTGACACAACATACGTAACCTCAAAATGAGCGAAATGTAAGTTTTCTTGTTTAGTTATTGGTGTTGTACAGTTGTTAAGCAATTTTAGTTTCGTTATGTAATACGGTAATGTTACATTAACATATTAATATTGTTTGTGTATGTATACATAATATACCTACTTAATAGTATTACATTCATCCTTTTTAAAAAATATGTTGTACTTTACCGCTCGTAGGCATGTTTTGACTCATAGATATTATTTATATTACCCTCCTGGCGCTCGTAATATTACAAAAATAGTGGTACTCGTTATTTTATTGTATTTCAGATTGTCTCGAGGGCAACATATGGTTAAACTAGTTCAGCTCAAATTAAGTGTAATTAATGCAGAAAGATTGAGTGGCGCTACCGCTTTTCACACTAATTCGCTGGCGATATCACCTGATAAGCATTCAGATATCCAAGGATGAAAATGATTTCATTTTGGATTAGAAAACAGGCAGCTTTGTGTCCGCATTTATTTGTAATGATTGTGGGCAGAAATATCGTTATAAAAGTAAATTAAAAAATCACTTGATTAAGAAGCATACTAAAAAAACCATTAGTATGAAACACCGAAAATCTGGCTATGGAAAGAAAGAAAAAACAACTGAGAGCTGCTGGAATTGAGTTTAAAACTGCGACGGGAAAAGTTGTTCACGATAGGAAACGATTTAATTTCTTCTGCAGAAAATGTACATATAAATGCAGTGATAGATTTTCGGAGAAAGAAAAGGACATGATTTTTGGGGAATTTCGGAAACTCGGTGAAAACGATGGCAACCAAGATCAACAGAGACAATATATTTCAGACAATATAACTATTGAAAAACCCAAAAGGCAGCGCGTAAACAATATTTCACGCAAACGACATACTTTGGTTTATCATATTATTTCAAACAATGAATGTAACAAAGTTCATGGTATTTCTGAGAAGTTTATAAGGATGTGGTTAAAAAAACGGGTAGAAAATGGTGGTGTAGTACACCGCGATATGCGTGGACGGCAGCCTTCGGTCATTAAAACGTCAAACGAAGACGAAAATTTTGCAAGAAGCCACATATTGTCAGTACCAGTTGTAGAATCTCACTACTGCAGGAAATCTTCGTCCAAAAAGTACTTACCTGCTGAGCTTAACATTAATAAAATGTACCAGCTTTACAAAGAAACGTGTATTGAGAACAGCCGGGGAAAAGTATTAAGTATTTTTGGATTATTGAGATTTTGTACACTTCCATGTATTTTGTCACTAACGACCCGGGATTCGCCTTTCGGCATCTTCAGGCATTCGAGCACACGAATGCCTGAAGATGCCGAAAGGCGAAACCCGGGTCGTTAGTGACAAAATACATGGAAGTGTACAAAATCTCAATAATCCAAATTTGATATTGAAATTCCATCAAGCACCCTCAGTCGATGTCTTAAATTATAATAAAATTACTTGCCTTATAATTATTGCCCACACATTCAAGGGCGAACGTGCAACTGTTCTGTATTTTTATTACACATGAAGGGCGAATATCCATTTAAAATGATTTTTATGGCATTTTTATTCAAATTCACATATTTTTTTTACATTATTAAGACAGTATTTGCTCAAAGCTTTATTATAAACTTTTTAGATATTTATAATCATCCGTAGGTTATTAATAAATAAATGTCAAAAGTTAAAAATCGTCCTCCTGTAAAGTAGTATTTTGATTAATTCGCCCTTTTTATAAAACACCGACGATATATACTCTACATATATATATATCCTTTAATTATTTTTTGATGTATTACTGTTGTATAATCCGCTAAATTTATAATACAATTTATGTTCGCATATTTTTCTTTGTTTTTACCCGTTTGATTTTAGTGAACCGCCATTTTATCATGAAAAAAGTGCACCGAAAAGGTTGAGAACCACTGATCTAAAGAATAAATACAAAACTTGTATAGATATGGAGAGGAAAGATATTGGAAGCAACAAAAGCTGTAGAAAATATGTTGATTATTTGTTTTAGGACTATTGCTTAAAAAATAGTTTTCCATATATAAAAGAAACAATAACATTCACATGAAAGTGTATATTTCTTGTTTGTTTAATTCTCCATTTTATAAAAATTGTTGTATTTAGAGAATAACTACAAAACTTATATAGATATGGAGAGGAAAGGTGTAAGCAAAGGTAAATAAAACTCGACAATTTTATGCAGATGAAATCCGTATAAATATTTAATACAACATCACCAATAATTATTAATTATTACATAAACAATCATTTGTTAGTTTGCGTCAGTTATTTAATTGGATATTGTGTGAGTGACATCCCCCTACCCCTTCCACGCCTCCATTGGCCCAAAAGCCTGACGACCCGAAACTCTAAAGCAATAATTACTCCACACAACACAATAAGAGACGTATTTTATCTAAAAAATATATATGTATTTTTGTATCTAGGCCCAATCATTTCTAGAATTTGTGAAAACAATCAAAAACACTTTGATACTAGTAAAATAAAGTATAAACAGCGCAGCGATATTATACTTTGGCTGCGTAAAAATATTAAATACGCTCAAACTATTTGACAAAAATGAAGCATTAATTTTTTGATATATATTGATTTTATGATTATAATTTCTGGACCTCGTGAATTTTCCACTCTTCGGTTTACTCTAATATACCCACACTAAAATCAATAAGTATTTTTAATATACTCTAATATTCATTTTAAATATTAATAATTATTATTTAAAGCGATAGTAAGATAATTAATTACTTGCTGGGTCATGCATGCTTAAATTCGTGTGAAATAGAGTGGAAAATGAAACGAGTTATTTCATCACAATACAGAAAAGAAAATACACACAATCGTGTCTTAGCTAATTCGAATCTGCCAATTAAGGTAAACGATTTTATGAAAAGAGACTATTGTCATGAATTGAACATCGAAAACATAATTCTCAAGAGCAAATTTTAGCAATTAGATATCACTTATAACGTTTACGATTTTTCCATGATGTGACATTATTCTTTTGGAAATCTGTACAAATATGAAAATGCCGTTACAAGATAATCCGAATGCGCAGGTTTTTGCTTTGTTTCATTTAAATTACACAATTTGTATACCAGATTACTAGAATACCTATGCATTACTATCTTATGTCTGTCGTAACATTATGGAGTACATGAAATTTGTGAAAAAACTCATTATAACCCATTAATATGTGATTCTATGAAGGTTTATAACAGTTACGATATTTATGAAGTTTTTTTTGTAAACATCTGATGCGTACATAGGTATTCTAAATGGCAAATATTTAGAATGCACGAAAAAACAAATTTCTAGGATATGTTGAAACTGACTGTTCGAAAATATTATTATTGAAGATATAGCATGATATTTATATGCATACAAGTATGGGCCGTTGTTTTGACTACATTAGAACAGAAAGTTAGAAAGATGAATGCACATGTGAGTGACTGGATTGGTTGAAGGTATTAAAATTGATAGAAAAACCTGACGTGTATTTTTATGTATGGTAAGTATCTATCGATAGTTTGATTAGTATTAATTTACTATATAAAAAGTCTGTGGAGAGCACTGTATGAAAAATTAGTTAAATCCATATCACAATAATTATAATTCTACGAAATCTACGTATATAATATATAATATTTGTATTTTTGCATTAATATTTATTATAATGGTACAATAAAAAACTACACATTTGTTTTTGTATTAACGATAATTGCAATTTCTATTATCCATATAGTACACATCTCTACCACCACTATTTATACATTTGTGTTACATTTATATCCAGTTAATTGTAAGTAACGTACATTAAAAAATTATACATCTATCCACTTAAGATGCACCCCTCTCCTTCCAATTTAACATAATATGCAATCTATAACTTGTATTTCGAGAAAAATCGAAAGTTTTCAAAATATATTCGTTTAAAAACTAATTTAGTCAAGTTTTCTTTTTATAAAATTAATGGAATTAAATACCCATAATTCATTCTAAACGTCATGTACGATATGACAAAAAGGCACCCTTCTGTCATACGAAAATTATAATAATAATAAGAAACAATGTGGCTTTATTGTTGTATATGTGCACAAAATAATATATATGATTCAGACCGCACATTCGATACAATTATTAATTTCTTGGTCACGTTTGAATATTTACAAGTTAGAATCATAAGTGGGTTCATCAGATATTTTATCGCGATAGATGTAAACTTGACAAAGAAAATTTGAAAGAAGTACAAATAAATCATTTTCATCTGCGTCAAGCCTGTTCTCTCAGAAG
Organism: Himalopsyche phryganea; assembly: GCA_022494535.1. NCBI lineage: Eukaryota > Metazoa > Arthropoda > Insecta > Trichoptera > Rhyacophilidae > Himalopsyche > Himalopsyche phryganea. The sequence goes on from JAGVSL010000024.1 coordinate 1,725,692, forward strand.
AATACCATTATGCAACCTTTCAGGCTCTCTGTTTTGAGGGAACACTAGTTTTTACGTTTTAGACATCAGGACCGGCTCCAGAGAAAATAAAAACGAACGGCTGAATGGAGGGCCAATAATTGAAGCGGTCAACATTGACCGAAATGCGTTTTCATACTATGACAGTATAAGACATATTTATTGGTAAATTAATTATTGTATATTGTAATAGTTCAGACGTTTGTTAAAACAGCATTTTCCTTAAAATGTGTCACTTAAATATTGTCGAAAGATCTGATGATGTCTGTGATAATTTTGAATTATATGACGAAATATTGCACAATGGTTTTTCTTCTAACAGAAGGGTACACCTGTGCCGACATAATGCTATGATAAACTTTATGAGAATTCAAAGGCAAAAAAACACCGAAACTATGTTTAGTACGAATCGAAAACTTAATGCACAACTTTCTATTCTACTCAGCTACATTACCTTTACATTTATTATCATTGGACACATTTTTTCCATAATATAATAAGTATTTTGTCTTAATAACATATGTATGATTTATATACGATATTGTTTTTTTATTATTAAAGATAATAAATTGTTTATTCAATGATACATTTAGGCACATCGATTGTAAGTTAATAAATAAATTGAGACATTTCTAAATCATTCACTAACGCTAGAGCCACTGCTCGTCGCTGGATTCGAGCAAGGAATTCGAAGGGTGAAGAGCTTCCAATTTTTGAGCAATTAAAACCAAACTGTACTGGCAATTAATTTTGCACCGAACACGCTGTTCAGTACTCACTCTGTATCATTCAATATACTGTATCGAATTCACCGGCATGTGTGTTGGTGTTTTAGATGGTTTATCGTTGGTACAAGTTTGTTTGTGAATTGCTCAAAAACTGAATGCAAATCTGTCCTCGTGCACATAAGCACTATCGCGATTGCGTCGATTTCGGTTGAATCGACGGCAAATCGAGAATTAAACCAATCAGACTTTTCATTGAACGCTGTTCTACATTACCTACTGATTCTAGTCAGCTGTGCGGCGTTTTGAGCTAAGCCGAGAGGTTCAGACAAAAGGTTTACGTCGATACTAAGGTTCAACTCCATTTTTCTAAACCGCTAGGTATTATTCCCCCTACTGATCGAGCCTACGGAATCCTACGCCTAATCGTTTCCCTAGCATTAGATTAATCAGAAACTCCACTAGAATCTACAATAAAAGTTTGTTATCTTAAGAAACATTCAGTACAATTCAACAATTATAAAAATATCATTTTAAAGACACCAAAATGCAAATGTTTTAAGATATATTTAACACTTTTAATCAATCGGTATCACTTTACTGACAGCGCGACGGCTGCAGTGAAAGGGGGTCCCGACTGCTACTTTTAAAACACCGATGCCAAAGTAGTATTCAGCTCATCTACACGAAATGATTACAATTAGATACACCGACAATATTATTCATCTGTTGCTACATTTTTTTTAATAATGTGAGAAGTTCCGAAAGGGCTAATAGTGAATAAATTGACATCTATTTAAAACGAAAGGTCCGAGAGACCCGATTTTTTTATAAATCTGAATACGACACAATTTTTAGAGAAGATACGATTATTGCAAAGGACAGAGATAGAATTTCAAATAAATCGTTTTTATCACTTAATGGACGACCAAGAAAATTAACCCGTGCGATTCACTTCTCGACTTGTGTTGTAAAATACGATTGATAATGAATACGAGTGAAAATTAGCTTAAACACCGAATTTATCAAAGAACGTTAAAGACACAAAAAGTGACACAGAGACAATCCTCCATCTAACACTTAGGAAACTTGTTATTCATTATATCTAGTTCAATATTTAATTAGGTACTTGTGGAAGTAATCATAGACAGCAAATTTAAGCTCATAGTATATGTTTTGGTAATATATAGTTATTTATAAAGTCTAAAATTAATTCATCGACCGACAGGCCCAGCGGGTGGAGTGCCTCTACATCTCTCCCCGTGACCTCCACAATATTTTCCCTGACCGATCGCCTATAACGATACGTCACAATATAAATTGTTACAACTAAATGTCAAAGCTAATTAAAATGTACTTTATTTATTTTAGTTTGGATAAAAACACACAGATTTGGTAAATATTACAAAACCTTAAAAATGCAATCGATCGCTGTTAGGATTTCTTGATATATTTCGTGATTTATAATATAACATGTGCCCTCCGAATTATTTAAATGAGCTGCAAAAAGCCATTTCGATTGATATTTTAGCAAATTGAATAAGTAAAAACGTTTTACAAAGTTTTCAATAGTAGCGGAAAAAGCAGCTCTGACTTATTCTGGTAGGTATTCAAATTCAATAGTTTACTGCTACCATATTTTTTTTTTCAAGACGTTCTCAGTTGAGATAAATTACATCGATTTATTTTAAATACAATACGGAGTTACCGTGTTTGTATTGATTATTGTAAAAAAATCGTATTCACACAATTAAAAATACGTTCGTTTGAGAAGTTCCTAACACGTTTCTCAAATATTGTTCTGCGATATAAAATAAAGAGTTCCGGAAGGTAGTTTTATTTTTACTAGAAGAGATTTTCGTCTTACATTTACGTTACGTTTTTATCCTGTGCTGCGTTGAAAATATTTAAAGGTGGTTTCATTATAGTTAACAAAAAATGGATTCCGCTAATTTTTATTCGGTAACACTACCCTAACTGAAAAGCTAATTTTGAAAATAATCATCCAATTGAGAGGTTCTACACTTATATGTGTGCTTTTATATTGAATTGTACAGTTTGATAGAGAAGAGAGAAAAATAATGGATGTTTATGCTATTTATAATATCGATTACATGATCCGATGTAATGCAATAATTAAATACAAAAATGGCTCGACACAGAATCTATTTTCAATAATCCGACATATTGCATTATCGATCGATCGCATGGGAAAGAATTGAAAATACACTATGTACCTAACAATAGTCAAAACTATAACTACGTGTCATAAACAGCACAGTATTTTAATTATTATTATTATAATATAAATCTCTACTTTAACAATTTGTCACTAGACGAGAGCTGAATTTTTATTTTCCTAATATATTGATATAAAACAGTCCCCTGTATGTGAGAGCTAAGTGTAGTTTTTTCTTACTTTTACACATATTATAAACCCTAATTTCTCCATAGAGTATTCAGCGATTAGCATTTAAAGATTCAGACACTGAAATATCATTCCGTCGTAAAATATTAAATGATTTTTCAAAAATGCGAAACAGAATTGCGCCGTAACTTCTTAGTGGATATTATTACATACTACCTACACAGTTACATAAATGTCCAATCAAAAAAACAATCAGTGACTCGGTATCGAATGAATTCTGTTATTATTCTCAATCCAAGTAAAAGAAATGATATTTATTATGATGATTCGACCGCGAGCAATAAATATTTACATCTTCACACATATCTTCTATGACGGTTTAGAATTAAAGATTATTTCAATCTCTTACGACGGAACTCATTTTCCATAGTCTCCGATACTTTGTGGGTTACACGAATGGTAGATGTGATGCCTTAAATATTAATATAAAATCGATTACAAATAGTAAGTTACAAAACCCTATCTCGCCACAAAAAGACATTAAAAAACATGCAATACAATACACTGAGTTTAGTAATTATTTAAATAGACGTAAAAAATATTTGTCGACATTTCTCACCAAACATGCTTTTCTATATTCTCACCTAATACCGTTTAATTAATTATTATCAAAGATTACAATATTAAATTTATAACATTTAGAATTTTAAATACATGTATGTAGAGTAGCAAACGGTTCTCAAACTAGTGTACACTGAAAATTATTACAGAGTTTACTTAGCGAAAATTTACACGAAGCTTTAATTATTACTCTTAGCGGGGACTATTATCGAAGGCATGCCAGTTTCGCATCAAATATTCTACTAAACGGTTTATATTTTCTAAAAATTATATTTGTACTATTCCACAGAGATATCATATTTTAGCATTCGCGATTTCGTTTGTTATATACGATTCATGTTCCATTAGTTCGCTCAATGATAAACTTTTAAAAAAATCGACATAACATAATTACGAACCGAGATGACAAAAGAATCTTTTGGCAGCAATAAATTTGTCTTCCGGCAATCATTATCAGAGCATATATTTAAGAAATCTGTAGTTTCCTCTATGATTTCATTAAGTCTTTCTTCGTTCCTATAAAATTATTATCCAAACTAATCAATAATTTTAAAGGTAATATTACTAGTAACAAATGTATGTAGGCTAGATAAAGAAAACTGCTGTAAAAATGGCGAATGGCTGCTGATTTGCTCAACATGGTTCATAATAAAGTAGCCTAGTTATTTTTTGACAGTCTTCAATTTAATTATTATAATGTGGTTCTTTCGTTTATTAAAAAGCATTTTACACCTATCTTTGCCAACATGTCTAACTAAATGATGTGATAAGGAAAAGATGTATGCTAAACATCTTTAATGTTACTAAAATGATTTAAAATTGAACTCATTTTGAAAACTAAATATCGAAATGCAGGGTTGAGGTTATAACAAAAAATCATTTGGTATCAAATATTTTCAAGGGCGTTTGGGCAAAAATTGGTAACGTTGTGAAATAACCCAAATATTTTTGTGTACATTATAAAAGAATTCAAATAATGTATGTTTATATCTATTTCTAACGCGAATTAAAAAAGATGTTCACATGATGAACATTTCAATTCACGATTTTATCATAGATTCGCTGTAATCTTTCCTGGGTGAAGTTTCTACTAACCTAAATTTAGTTTTTTTTTTATTGGAAGATGTAACCACATGAGTTTTTTTTTATTATAACACAGAATTGAGCATAGTTGCGCAGACAGTCCACACACACAATCAATGGATATAGAAGCATGTTTTGTTTTGATTAAAGAATTAAATGTAAAAACGGCTCATGGAATGTGGCTGTTTTTTGTACATATGTCCTTAATAATTTTTAAGTAGTGCGGTCGCTTTTTCCCGCAAATCCAAGGTGGGTAAATTTCCGTAACATGTTGATAGGATTTTTTTCTATGAAAGCAGCCTGTCTAATTTATGCACAAGGTAGAGTCAACACGTTACATCGTGTTAAGTGTAATACCTCGTTATTTCCCCAAATTTTTGATACCCTGCTCTCTGCATAACTACGCTCAATTAATCTTTCATTGAAGCAATATTAATTCTGTGTTATTACTTCTATGTTCGGTAGGAACTGCCGCTCCATACAGAGCAAAGAATATTATCGAAAATATACTTACCACCTCCATAATAAAACTATACATTCAATTTCTGCATTATGCACGTGACGAAACTAACAAAAATCACTCAATGAAATCAATATAAAAAATTAAGTAATTGAAAAACAAAATTCCATAAAGAATGTTTGTGATCTTGGTATTTTTGTGTTGTGTATTTCTCCATCCTTCAACCCTTTAATGACGAGAGATATACCTCCTGTGTATTTGGTTTTTTGGCATTTTTGAGCCTTTTATTATTTTTTTCCTTTAAATATTACAAGGGACATCTGTAGACATGATTTGAAAGAAGAAAACTGATGTCTAAATACACTGCGGTAATAAAGGGATTTGACTGAGGTATACTCAAGGATTCAGTATACGCCGGTTAGTTTAAAAGTTAAAGTGAATTATTTTAGTTCAACGTAGAAGTAAATTACTTTTTGTTTTTGTGTATTTAATGTTAACTGATCAAAGAAAGAAATAATTATTCAGATTTTCAGTGTTTGCTTATTATGTGTGGTATGTTGAAATGGTGTACTTATAAATCATAACAAACTGAAAAAAGAAAATAAAAAAAGAACAAAATGAAAAAAAATATATAATAGTAGTTAATAAGGTATTTTATTTACAATCATAATTAATCAAAAATATATAATAAATGCGCTCGCATTAAGGTTTCCCTGAATTCCCAAGTTTAGCGTTTCGATTAATATACATAACTTATGGAAAGAAAAAATATTATATTCCATATAGGAAAAAAAAGAACACACAAAGAAAGATCGTCCGCGGTTTGTGGACTTGTCGAAGCGTCATCAACACACAAATCTGATTTTATAGATACAAAATAAAATGACAAATCCGTCACGCACCGTCAAGAGTGAGTGAATATTTATCCCTTGTGCACGGGTACCAAATTACATCGGAATCAAAACTTAAAACTAAATATTTGTTATCTGATTTTTCAGTTAAATTTATATATTATTTGACAACACGGACAAATGCTGCAAATCTACCCATTACTAGCTTACAGAAAGTAATATAAAAGATGGCTGTGAAACAAAGGAATCTGCATTGTTATGAGAATAAATATACATTATCTCGAAATTTCAAATTGGCATAAAACTACATAGGTACAAGTTTATCAACAACAAAACATGCAAATCGATAAAGTTAACAGCCAAAAAATATAATGTTGAATAAAACTAAACAAATAGTGACTTCAAAGATATGTTTTCCCACAGTAGACAGCCCCAAAATTTGATGTACAATCGATAACAAGAGGAAACTCAAAATATTTAATCAGAATTTGACTATCAAATAACAAAAAAAGACTAGGAGAAAATTGTTAAAACATTGACCACAAAAAACTGTTTTTTTTTTGTCAATAATCAAATATTTAAATAATAGGGCAGAAAAAGAGAGATCTGGCAACGGAGTAGGTGACTCCCTCACTCCCCCCTCAATGAAATAATTCAGGCGAATTTAATATTGAACTCTAAATGTAGAGCCGTCAGGGTAGTAAAGCTAAAATAAAAAAATAAAATCGAAACAGTTTAAAACACAAAATTGATGAATATCGATTTAAAGTATTGACAAAATTAAATTAATTAAATCTTATTATCATTCCCACACCGCATTCGCTGAGCTAACTGCATTATCAGTTAAAATATGTTAAAAAAAAACACTTAAGATTCTATTTCACATTTGGACTGACTCCTGATACAAATACCGTAAAAAAAATGATTGGAAAAATTAAAATTCTTAATGCAATCGATTCACCGATTCCGCTATATTGCCTCAAGCAAATTTCTAACTTAGTCCGTCCCTCCACTAAAAACTACCGTAATGCCGAATGAAAAAATTCATAAAAGAAAACTAGTAAGTAGGTATTTTCAATTTAAAAAATGATTATTTACAATGCTGACTATTATAAATATTATAATAAAATAATGGGGTTTTAATACAGATCCACGGATTCCAATTTGAAATTGAATCATCACTTCGAATGACAGAGTACTAAAACTATCGAAGCAAATAAATCACATTGGAGTGATGCAATAGAAAAGTAGTTGTGTTATTTGTACAAATAAATCGGCAGCCATTATATTACATCAACATTATCTCCACAAAAAAAGATAAACAAACGAACAGAAGACATCTGCAGGCTTTATTTTCCAAGGTTCAGGTTTTACTTTATTTCTTTTATTCAATCAAAAATCCAAAACGATTTGTTAGCAAAGAAATCATGATAAAAACGAGAGGATTATAATTAAAATGAATTCGTATCAAATCTCTGTAGGTCTTCATCGGACAGGAGTACAAATAGGGATTAGGACAACTCCCTAATCGACTACGACTCATTCTTTATTTGAGCATGTTCAAAGGTCCACCTGGAGTTTAGACTTCATCGGAGCAGCTGCAAACTCCAAATATTAAACAGGACCTAAACTTTTAAAGAATAATGAATCGAGAATGATTCAACATGAAAACAATTATTATTAAAAATGGTAAGGACTGCTCGGTTTGATTTTATATATTATGTAATATATAAAAGTATGCATATTTACATAAAGTAAATGAAAATCCTCCATATTTACTAAAAGGTACTTTCTTAGTATGATAATGATAAGAATGAAAACCTTGGAAGGGTAAAAATCAGTTGAGTAATGTATAATAAAAAGCAAAAATAACGTCTTTGTGTGTGACATTTTTGTCACCATCAAAGAATGAAAGGCGAAAGCGGGCATCCATTGAAATGACAGCTTGAATTTTATAGTAAAATTGATTAGGTATTCATGGTTAAAACTAGATGAAAAAAGCGAATCGATTTGATTACAATAATATTATGCCTTGACTAATCGACTTATTAGTGAAAAAAAACCATACACCGAATAATTTGAAGGTCATAAAACCTTATAGTATATTATTTAATACCTCAAAAAGATCTTATAAACAAACAGGTAAATAGTAAAAAAAAAAAAAGAAAACCTACCTAAACACTTAAAGCTCTGAAGACATTATATTTCAAAAGCGATATAATAAGGTGCATAACATTGACTGCTTACTTTATTCTTCTGTTTCTTTACAACAATCAGAAAATAAATAAATCTAATTAAGTGTTCTTTAATTTTGAAATTGATTTATTTCACAATTTTATTTAGTTCAACTTAAAATCATCTTTACCCTGATGTATGAAAATTCTCGCAGATACTAGATTGAAGTATTTAAAAGTTTACAGACTAGGTGCAACTGAATGATATTTTAGTTTACCAAAATTCTATCAAAGGAGATTTTTTTTCTTTCTTTATGTAATTTATCACTGACATTCAATATAGTGGGATATAGTATTATTCTACAACATTATTAGTGCGACCTTATGTATATCTGAATTAATAACCAACAGGAAACATTTATTATAATGTACGTATTTATGCATGAAAAAAAACGCCCAAAACAAAATAAAGCTATTTTTTGTCTACACTCTGTACGTTTTCATTAGTATCAGTACATTGAATTTCAAAATTAAAACTAGCCCTCCCTCTCGATTAAATCATTTTATAATATATTATTTCACAAAAATTTTCCACAGGCATTGTTTTTTTAATAACCGCTATTACTAAATTAATTACAAAGTGAGATATAAAATATTTCAATCTTTACATAATAATTATAATATAATCACAGAGAAACAAAGATTTCTTATCAATTTGTTATCAGAATCGCTGATTGCCCAGTCAGCAAAACAAAACCATCGACTGGTTGCAGGTAGACTGTTCGCAGACAAGGCCGCGACCGCATCGTTTAATTAAAATCTGATGAGCCGTTGGCAGAAAACCCCGATCGAGAAATCGAATGAGGTTAACATCAATAATTTGATCAACGCTCCATCGCTAAATATTGTGATCCGCTGAAAGAACTCTCATCGAATTGAATTTGAAAAATACAAAGGAATCACTAGCACACAATTCATCAGTTATGAGTGAATTTGTTAGAAATGTGTGCATTAGACCCTTCAAAGGGAAATAGCTTAATGTTCATATCTAAAACGAAATAAAAAAGGAAGTTGCAACTACAATGTCATAATACAATCAGATGGAGCGCATTGACTTTGTTTTATATAAAAGAAAACGCAAAACACATCACCGGATGCAAGACGATGGGGAGTTCTTTCCCGTCAGAATACAATATTGACAGATTGTCACAATGGTTAAAAGAGAAATCCTCAAATGGTGGGAAATTACACCATTATAATCATTATATTGCATGGCATAATTAAAAGCATATTGAAGTTAAAATAATAAGGTATCCTAACAATACCGCAAGTTTTAAAATAAAAGCTACAAAAACCTAGGGATATTCTTGTAATAAGGCAGGTGAAGATTTCGCATTCCTTGAAAATAAAATAACTACTAATTTGCTCCCCTCGCATCGAAATATTATGCCTTTCGATTCTCAACAACCCTTTTGCAGCCACATTACCGCTGAATGCGTTTCTTTTGAGTAAGTAAAGTGCAAGTAAAAGTAAGTACACGATACTTTTAAACGTTTAACATGAAATACAATATTGCAGCCATAGAGGACACACAAAGGGTTCTGCACCCGAATACATTTCTTTTTAGTTCACACTTATTTAAAGCGTCGATTACAATACAATCAAATAAAAATTGGTATTTTTCTAAATATACAATAAAAAAAGAAACAAACTATTTTTATTTGATTTTACACAAATCTTGAGTTTAGCTAATAATTGTTAAAATAGATTAATCACCGACTCAATGACAGTTTCTGTCTTAAAAGAAAAAGAGCAATCATTCTCCTAATGCTAATCTGACAAAACTAAAACACTCGATATACAGGAAAAAATATCAGGTAGTACATCTCGTTTTTACAGCAATTAGTTGAAATTAAAAAATAACTTACAAACGTAAAGTGCAAAACTAGCAAAATTACAAAACACAGATGAAAAATGCCTATCTTTGGTTCGCATTTTCACCGCACGCATACAGCATTTTCAGGAAAAGTATATTTTGATTTAGTAAATATTATGCTTAACTTTGAGCAGTCTGCTCGCTCTGATTGAACACAAGTAAAAAAAACTATGCTACGTTAAAGCGGTCACCGTCGAATGTAACAAAAGCAAGCGGGACTTCTGTTGACGGTGACCGTTACACAAGCGCGACTACACTACAGATATCATATTAAAACAAACCGTAATATAATTATCAACAAGATTGCATTGATAACAGAGTGCAGGAAAAAGAGCCAAACAATATATGCACTGTTTTGTGACATATTAAAGTAGTTTTGAGCAACTTTTGATAATCAGAAGTGCGTTAAAGTAATCATTGACAAATTAAATAATTAAATTTCAACAAATCATTAAGCACACTCTGTCAGGATAAATAGTGCAATTAAAATACTCTGCTATCGGTGCAATCAAATCGGGAGACTGTTTTCCGATATCACACAGAAAATCATCCAATTGTACACATAGATACTGACATAATTAAATATTAAACACATTAATAATATAATAATGATTGAGAAAGTATAAATTGAAGATCCTGAAGCGGCAGAAATACAAATGCAAACTTAATCGTACAGTAAAAAAAAAATGTCACGCACTTCAGTCGCGTCTCGTTTTCGTGTTCGTTCGAGACGGCGCCGGGAACGCCCTCGGGCCCGTGTGACGCACACAAAAGTAACAAAACACTTCTCACTTTAAAAAAATCATTAAAACTTATGCAAAATGAGCATTCTCCTTTATCACGTCAACCTCTAAGCTTATGTCTCCGTTAACTCGACACGAAATACAAACTGCACTCGTCGACTTCGTATAAAAACTCCTTTTGCAACGTTATCAAAAATGGTCTCACACCGGCTTCTTAATTTTACACCACGTCTTTAAAATATTTCTTCTCGCAGGAAAAACTTTCATTACAAATCTTTTTGTCAAATTTAATCGTTCCACATTAATCCAAATGTTTCCTCGGAGTTCACTTCTCTTTTGTTTCTTCTTCTTCTTCATTTTTTCTTTCACCGTAGGCAGTTCTGATTTATTATTTGTATTTCAAAAATATCGTTCAGGTTCCAAAAAAAAAAATCAAAACTAAAAATGCCTGTCGACTTCTGACAGGCGATCGCTTATAGGAAATATTTTTACAACGCAAAGTAATGAAAACACAAAATATGTACAAGTTTTCAAGCGCCCTGCCGATTTGTTTCTTTGCTCCGCCGGTGACAGCAATCGAAGACGTCCGTGTCACCAAAATTCATTGAAAATTTCATTTTAATAAAATAAATTCTAGGATCTGGTCGTTTTCAAGATTTCACTTCACATAAAGTGGAGCTCGGATGCTTGAGAAATGCAACCGAGGTAAATTTGTTGGTAAATCATACCAAGAGGATTCGAACTGATATCAACACGAGAATTCGTATTCACAATGGAATACATTTTGCAGGTGAAGAACATCATTCGATTGACGTCGGCTGACGGATTCACCCTGAGATGAGAGCTAGGGTGATGAGGGCAGATGCGGGCGCACGCCTCGGGTTGTTTGCGGGTCAGTCGGTGAACCACAGCTGCGGCTGGTAATGCGAGTGCGTGTGAGAGTGGGAATGGGAGTGGGCGTGCGACGGGGGGCTGGCGTACGCCACTAACGGAAGGGGCAGCGGCAGAGGGATGTGATGAGGGGGGTGCGGAGGAGGAGGGGGCTGCAAGTGAAGGGGCGGAGGAGGAGGTGGGAGGTGAGCCGGCGGAGGACCGGCTCCGCCTCCTCCTAAGCGAGACTGATGTGCAGGCGGCGGGACGCCGTTGCTGAAATGTAAAAAAATTATTATTAGACCCCCGTACGATATGTATATTATTTATAATGAATTCTGTTACCACAATAAAAATAATATTACTATCGATTAGCGTAGTGACAACATAAACTGGCAACTGAACCATTACAATGTACATATCCATTGTCAGTATTGCTTGAAGTGCAATATTAAAAATTAGCAAAACCTTATAGTCTAGTGGAGCGAAGCCCCATGACTATGCACTATGCAATAAGCTTTATTGGATACTAAGTTTGCCAATACAAAGTAGGCAGTGATGTACACAGGGTCTATAAAATTTGCAGAGAGCTTTGATTGAATTTTAAGCGTAATTGTTTTAATAATGAATGGAAAAGTTCTCGGGCGTATATAAGAATAGCCCAATCACATTGAGAACTGTAAAACTGTTATACGGTCTTCAATATCATTTTAATCACTCGCAGGTATAAATGCATAGTTACTGCGATATCAATCGTACTCTCTTCCTGCGGTATTGCTGTAGAATCTGCCAGGTCAGGCTTCAAGATTTACTTTCAAGCCAGGCGAACTGGTGTGTTATGTTGGTGTAATTAAAGTAATTATCTTTTTAATAACATTCTATAAGGATTAACTCAAATATAAAATGTCTAGTAGTGATTCTTCTAACGCAATTTCTCGCAGTCAATGGTAGTGGTCTCCGAATGAAAACATTCATTCATTGATTGTTTGATTTATGGAACTATTAACAAAGCCATAGATGATTAAAGTTTCCTACCCATCTTGAAAATAACATGAAGAGTGATAAGCTAACTGCTGCTCTTTTCCTAATCATCCTTACCTTCCTCTGAAGAGAGAGGTTGATTGACTGACTTATAATCATTTATTGTTGATCAACGTTCTTTAGAAGAGATGCTCCAGATAAAGTTCGAATCCCATATTTTTTGAGACCAACTTATTTTCAATCTGTTTTTCTACTTTACCTATGATAGTGATACGAAGGGGCAACTCCGACGTATAATGGCTGAGCACGATGCTGCGGCGGAGGGTAAGAAGGGGAAACGCCCCCTGCGGATGGACTGCCGATTACTCCGCCCGCTGATGTCCTACTGAAAAAGTATATTCAAAGTAAAAGAAAATGTAAAGGAAATTCGCAGAGTAAACATCAATTATTTTTGTATAATTTATAAACTCAATTGAAATATTACAATAGTTAAATAAATTCTTTATTCACCTATAAGAAGGGGCTCCATGTGCCCACCCAGTCTTGATATGAGCTGCAGGAGGTTGGTACTCTCGCATACTGCTCATCTGTAAACAGTCAACACAAAATCTTCAACTTTCACTTTAATGCATATTATTGAGAAACCGAACACTGAACGAACGGTTAGAATTGACCTCAGGCTAGCCCACGACAACAGTGAAAACTTTCAATAGGTTAAAGAAAATATTTGTGTAACTTACACTGTCTCTTTTATTGTGATGTATCGGTGTATAATGACCACACTGATAATCCTGTCCGCCGTTTCTCGCTGATGCATGATTTGCCTGTGTCTGTAATACAAAAAGCAAATATGTATCATGCTTGGAGAGATAAATTGATTTTGAACGATTCTTTGATTGAATGACGTTTTTCAGAATTTATTTTTAAATATACTACTTGGGTATGTGGCCGGGGTAGTGTATCTGGAAAGGAATAGAATGTACCCGATACACTTTCGGCAATGTTTTTAATTTGCTTGAAATGAGTAATAATTGATAGCACAGCGTGTGGCAACGTGCTTCCACAAATGTAAGTTGTCTGGCTGACAAATAAGGTTTCAAAAGTGAGTTTTTTGATTACCGTATAATAATTTGTTAATTGTATGTAGTCGTTATAAAACACACAATATGCGATATTATAAATCAATCGGAAATTGTTTAATTTAAGTAAAATAAAGCAGTATTTCCCAAATCTGGTTCTGTTGAAAAAATCTGAGGTTCCAATCTTTCGATAAATACTGAGTCAGATATGAAAATTAAAATTTCCAAAATTAACCTATCTTTTCAGAGGATGCTGGAGTACAAGAAGCTGTGAAAGAGAAATTCTTCTTTATTCTATTTTTTTACAAATCCACCAACATTTTTTGTTTCATTTGAAGATTCAATGAAATTGGTTTGGCCAGTCATTCACAATACATCTTTAAAATAAATAAGAGTTTTCATTGGCATTACAAAAAAATATACCTGTGGGGCCGCCTGAGTGTAGTCATTGCTGACGGGCTCCTGTTTGGCTTGGCAATCCGACTGCGCCATGGCTAGCAATCTTTTCTTCTGATGCTGCTGCTGATGGTGAACGGGCTGTGTCTGCTGAGCGGACGGGAGGATCTGGCTACCGCTTGTCGAGGGTCCTCCGTTGTTGGCGCCGTTGTTATTAGAACCATTGCCGCCGCAGTTGTTAGCGGAATTGTTGTTGGCCGTTGAATTATTCATTGAATTGTTTGGGTTGCCGCTCGTCAGATTTCCCCGCGACGCAGCATGGCTACACGACACTTGACCGCACGGTTCGTGTTTTATCGTCTGAAAAATGGCAATATGTGGTTACAAAGGGATAATGGGTATTTAAATACAAATATTATGGCTGTATTAAGGAAAAATGTGTAAGAGTTTGAATTCACACTTATTTCCAAACAATCACAAACAGATACAAAGAAAAGGCACCAACAACCTCACTATAATATTCATACGAATTATAAAGTAAATTGTATAATTTTTTAGGTACAAAAGATTTTGTTCTATTAATTTGAATAATTTCACCTGACTGTTCATGATTGCCTTTGAATTTTATTTTGCAAATGTTAAAATTCATATATTGACTAGATAGAGTTTGATCATTTTCATAAGATTTAAAAAATTGCTTCAAAAATAAACAGTAATTCTAGACGTTAATAAAAGCAATTTTTATTGTATGAAATGATTACCTGAGACGTGTGATGATAATTTGGAGTCTGCTGTTGCAAATTTTGGTGATGCATGGCAGGCGGTTTACTCCTTGGGGAGACAGGTTCGATAATGGAAGGAGCCACGACACACACTCCACTGCTACATTCACCTCCTAACAAACAGCAATCTTTTATACAAACAAAAAAAAAAATGCTTATCACTGATGCTTTTTGGCATGAGACAAGTAGGACTATGTATGTATAATATTTTTATTAGAGTAGTATATTTTTTAAATTGTGGGAAAAATACTTAAATTGTTTTTTTTTTAATTTAAAAATATATTTCTTTTTTTTAAAAACAATTTCATTATCTACTTCAGTGCTCCGCAATCGGTGTGCCGCGAGATGAGCCCAGGTGTGCCGAGGCACACTACGTCAAAAACGAGTATTTTTACATTAGAAAAAGACAAATATCTCCGTTTAAATTATTCTCGTTGAAACAAATATTGTATTATCTTGATAAATGTCCCCTTCAATGAGGGGAAGTTGTATTGCAAATAGCACAGATAGTGCAACTGAAATAATGGGGAATAAAATAGGGTTTGTCTCGTGTGTTAATAAAAAAAAATCATACTGTAGAAATTACACATTCTTGTATATAATTTAAGATAATTTAAGACATCGACTGAGGGTGCTTGATGGAATTTCAATATTAAATTTGGATTATTGAGATTTTGTACACTTCCATGTATTTTGTCACTAACGACCCGGGTTTCGCCTTTCGGCATCTTCAGGCATTCGAGCACACGAATGGACTCGAACTGAGTCCTGAGAACTCAGTTCGAGTCCATTCGTGTGCTCGAATGCCTGAAGATGCCGAAAGGCGAAACCCGGGTCGTTAGTGACAAAATACATGGAAGTGTACAAAATCTCAATAATCCAAATTTAATTCTTGTATATATTACGAATTTCCCAGATGAATTAGTACTAAATGCTAAAGCGAAATGAAAAGTTATTGATATGCTCTGCAAAATATAACAAGTTCAAACAGACACTCAAACATTGGCAAAGTTACGACTAGGATCATTGAAAATGTTCCAAATGACCAACGAGACTATTATTGAAAACAAAAAATGGGCAATACACTCAACCTAGCTTCGCTAATTTTTAGTTACAATTATACAAATGCTTTTTTTTAATTTAGTTATTTTTATTTTGTCAATTGTTTCATCACTTTGAAAATGTAAAAGAGAAAAAAAAAAAAAATTGTTAAATTTGCCATATGGTGTGCCGCGAAATATTAATGAGTGTTTAGGTGTGCCGTGGGTGAGAAAAAGTTGCGGAGCACTGGTCTACTTCAGTACTTCAATAATTATAAATAAAAATGAAAACCCAAACATTCGATTTGGTCTGTAATCAGATATGACAGATTTTCATGTTATTTCCATAAAGTAATAAAGTAATACTTTCTATTATATGTGTGTTCAATACATAAAGAAAGACCATTGTGTTCAAGGTGAATGAATTGACAACTTGAAATTGTCAAAATTTATGTCACACATGTGAAGCAATACCTTGAGGCTGCTGCGGTTGAGCCTGTTGCTGATGATGTATAGCGACCGGTTTCGTCCTCGAAGATCCTGTCTCGTCCTCCGAATCCGAGATGGTAATCACGGAAACGGCGGGCGATGGAGTGTCATCGTGTATGGTGATCGTTTGCTGTTGAGGAACGGGCTGCGTCTGCACTTACGTCACTCCCATCTGCTGCTGAGATTGCGGATGAGAGCCGTGCGAGTTGTGATGCGACTGATGATGGTGAGCCTGAGACTGGTGATGCTGAGGTTGAGCTTGATGAGCGGATGCTCCTCGACTTGAACCGCCGACACCATTGCCGCTGTTACTACTGTTGTTATTATCCCAACCTGCGTTGGCTGATGGAGGCTTCCGGCCGGACCTGTCATGGAAAAATATGTTGACATTATAGCTTCGTAAATATTTGATGTATTTTTCAGAGTTAGGGAAGTATAAAAATCGAACAAATGCAATTATTTTTGGAATTGCATATATATGGAAATTGTAGTGTTTTAGTTGTCTTGTCAAGGCAAAAGAGAATCTCTTGCCCCCCCTGAAGAAAACTGAAATGATGTCCCCGGTTAAGGGATTCATTATTTTGAATGTATCTAATATTGAGGTCTTCATAAAACTTTTGTTTTTGTTCAGTGAGTTGTTTGGTAAAATAATTTGAAAAATTAAAATATATTAACACGTCGGCTGCTGACGGGATCATTATGTATGTTAATATGACGCACCTTGCGTGGCTCACAGTCGACGCGTTAAGAATACAAATCAAGCTTTCAGAAGGAATATTCTTGCTAGATGAATCAATTGCGAAGTATACAATGATAAACAATTTGGGTGAAAGAAAATAGAGTGAAGCTTACGTGGGTTGTTCCTGCCATTGAGAGTGATGATTGCTTCTCCTGTGCGGGGGAGTTCCTTCTTTGACTCGCTTCTTCACAGGACTCAATTGAGTCGGCTCTTTCTTTTCTGCTCCAGTTCTGCACATGAGAAAGAACACATACATCAGACATCATTCTGATGAGAAGTTGGCAATTAATACTTACTACTGATGGAACTTCAATACAGCTGTTTCAAATTTTGTATGCTATTTTTGTGTCAATTGACCAGGGGTTCACGTTTCGGCTTCTTCAGATTTCGCAGAAAACTAAATGCAAACAGTTCAAGTCCAGCACTTTTGTCATTGACCAATTTATGCGGAAGAATGAGATTAAAATTTGAGCAGAGGGAAATAGGAGTTTGTCAAATTATAATAGCCAAAGAAACTATTTATTTTTGTACAACAATTTAAGGTGAACAATGAAATTCCATTTGTTTAATAATAAAATGAATAAATATCTCAACATCAGCTGTGAAGCCATCCATAGTTCGTAAACCTAACAGCTCTAATGTATTTTTTTAATATACACAACGACGTTTTATGAAAAACAATAATATAGATTAGTAGATGTTTGCGTTGACAGATCGGCATTTTAGATCGATTTCTGTGCACCAATAGATCAGCGCTCTGGGACTAAAAATTTAGTGACCTGTAGTGATGCGGATGATGATGATTCTGCTGGTGGTGATGGTTCTGATTTTGATTCTGATGCTGATGGTGCTGCGGGGCTGGCGGGTGATGGTGTGCGTTATGCCCGGGCGGGCCACTTCCGTTTGAATTGGAGTTGTGATTCACCTGCTGCTGCTGTTGCTGCTGTTGATGGTGACTGTTGGATGAATGGTGAGCCTTCGTCGGTCTAAAAAATTAAATGACAGTTCACATTGAAATTTACCATTACAAAACAAGTATTTTATCGAAGATTAAGACAAATAGTTTCTGAATTAATGTAACATCACGGATATGCATGTAAATATACCTTTTCGGTTGCGCATGGTGATGATGTTGTATCGGCCACGCAGAAGCATGATCCAATGTGCCATAAACCTCTCCTACTTCTACACCGACTCCAAACACAGAACGCCCGTCCTATAAGACATATAAATGCATTATTAAACATCGACAAATGGTAAACAAATTCATTATAAGAGTACAATCAATTTGGGTAAGTTTGCCCATCGGTCTAAGATTAGCCCACTACATGGAAAAAGGTTTGACATTATTCTGTTATAATACCATGATAATACTAATCTCATATCATTTTATAGTTAAGCAAAGGTATTAAGTAGTCCCTGATGGTAAAAATATGAATTAATGTATTTTATTGTTGAATTTGTAAGCTGTCACTTTGGAATGATAAAACACAATTTTAAAACTTTTCTTGAAATAACTTGCATTAGTCATATTTTCAATTTGTATTACTAATCTGTAAGCCAAATGCTATATCACTTTTAAGGTGTTAACTGTCAATTCTTGGTGGAAAGACATTATATTTTAAAAAATAAAAGACAATTCATTTGTACTACTTCCACATGTTTATCAGGACCGGTTTCGCTGATCCCGAGCATTATCAACTCACAACAAGCATCATCAGTTGATAATGCTCGTGATGAGCGAAACCGGTTAGTAGTACAAACAAATTGTTTTCTTATAATTTAAGACATCGACTGAGTGCTGATCGAGATGGTGCTTGATGGAATTTCAATATATCAAATTTGAATTGTTGAAATTTTGTTCATTTCCATGTATTTCGTCACCAACGACACGGGTTTCGCCTTTCGGCATCTTCAGGCATTCAAGCACACAAACTCAAACTGACAAGTAACTAATCGTTAGGTTTTTTTTTATTACATTAGTGAAAAAATATATTCTTCCATTAGCGCATTAATATAAATGGGTGTGATAAACTAAGAAAAAAATGTTATATATAGATTTTATAAAAGTATCTGACTGTCTCAATGACTCAACCACCTTAATTGAAAAAACATCTTTTTAATCAAAAGTTTACAGTCTTTCAATAATGCTTTATTGTTATTTACTGTTGATGTGAGATATTTGTTAACGGATATGTATGTATCCGGCCACAGCAATACAATCTTCCAAGCAGAAAGTAAATCTCGCACGTAAAATTTGATTCCGGTAATGAAAGAGGGTCAAGAAAAATATTCAGGTGGCATCTTTGGATTGTTAGTTTTATATTTGAAAATTTATGTAATACTGATGAATTTTCAACTTCTAGCCGAGTTATTTTTTTTGCTATTCCTAGAACCCTATTATATTTATGAAGGGAAAACAACAGGAAGAAAATAATTTTAATGAATACTTCTGAAGATGGTGTAAAGCCAAAATAGCTATGAACTACCTGATAAAAATTTTGTAGAATTAAATACTTTGTTTCAAATTTGGATTATTGAGATTTTGTACACTTCCATGTATTTTGTCACTTACGACCCGGGTTTCGCCTTTCGGCATCTTCATGGAAGTGTACAAAATCTCAATAATCCAAATTTGATATTGAAATTCCATCAAGCACCCTCAGTCGATGTCTTAAATTATAATTATATACAAGACAAAATACGACAAATCTTATCCCTGAGTCTAAGCAAATAGCATCTGGAATAATCACAACAAACGCATTATGGGTCAAAAGAGGGGGTTTTTAAATGCAATTCGAAGAACTACCTACCCAATTTCAACTAATGGGCTCTGTCAGGGTGACCATGGTCGGATGTATTGGTATGGGAAATTCATTATTTTGATTGTTAATTAATGTTTAATTTAGATTTCTATGTAGTATTTTTATGGTGTATGTATGGGTATTACCTCACCATAAAAATACAAAAAAACCCTCAGAACTGGGCCAAATTTACCAAGATTGACCTAATGAAATTATTAGTAAGATCTTAAAAGAAAACATTAATAAGGTGCCCATTCTTTTGATACAATATAAACTATAGACTCGAGAGCAAAACATTATTTGTGCTTAAACCTTATTTTTTAAATAAATAACGCTGATTATTCTGTAAACATGTACATTCCTCTGTACTGAGCCGGTTAAGATGCTATGCTTTATGATATCGATAACATTATTTATATACCTGTACAGGTAAAATGGCAGCAGAGTCCACTGCAATGAGTGAAGTTCTGGGTGGCCAATCGGCAGTGTCGGCGAGTTGCAGACCGGGGTGGTGATGGTGATGATGGTGCGGCGGCGCTTGCTGCTGAGGCGCCCCCGGGGCTCCGTGATGGTGCGTCACTCCCACCGCGGACTGGTTGGCTACGCCTTGCGCTGCTGATGAAGGAGGAGGGGCTCTCCATCCCAACACGACTCCTCGGCCACCCGCCTCTACTACGGAGACAGGGACGTATCCGCCGCCCCCGCTCACTCCTAGCGCACCACCAGGGGATGCTCCCATGCTCTAAAAACATTTATCAGTCATGAAAAATTACTGTGAAATATTTAAAGCATCAGTGGCCGCTGCAGTCAAGTGGTAAGGTCTAGGCTTGCAGGGTGCACCCTGAGTGCTTTCTCGGTATTGAAATGCTATCATTAGAGTATAATATTATATCTGTGAGAATGAGCAGCATAAAAGTTTAAAAAATTGTTTCCGTTGATTATACAGTAATAATGTGCCTTAAGTTCCTTTATAATAGGAAATTTTATTTTTGATCATTGAAAATTTTCACTTAATGGTTATTTAAAATCAATAATGTTGAAAATTTTTATCTGAAGAACTTTATTTTTAAACCAAATCCAATCCCTATTTGAAGCATATGGCCATCTCGCGATTCCTTCAAGCTTGTCTGTCGCCGTCCGCTCTCTTACCTCCGAGTTCCTGACAAAATCAAACCACCGTACCCCTAGGATTCGCTGCAAGCATCTGTTTTCAAACGTGAGTTCCAGACTTTCCACATTGAGTTAAAGATTGCTCCAGCTATTCCTAATCAGATTGCGAGATCTTTACGCGGATTGCCATCTCCCGTGATGTGTACCCCCAAGTACCTGAATCCGCCGAGTCTCTCGATGCCCCGCTCGTCGGAGGGTAGTCTGGGTATGGACAGAAACTGTTGCAGAGCACGTCGGTTTTACTCGCATTGACTTTGAGGCCAATGCGATACGAGTTGCTCTGCAGCCTGTCTCCTGAATACCCTCAACAGATTTGTCAAATATCACAGCGTCGTCAGTATACTCGAGGTCGCAATCAAGAAAAATACTCTAAGTAAAGATATATGACAAAATAATTTATGATAAAAGACAATAAAACAAGTTTGATACCTGATAAGTAGGCTGACAGAGTATGGACGAGACGAGCTGATGTTGGAAAGGATCCGGTCTAGCTGCTGCAGCATATTGTCTGCCGACTGTTCCACCTCGAGCGCCTCCGTATAGCTGATACTGGAAAACAAGCCGTCCACAAAATTACAATAACGCTCTAAGTAAACGACATAAAACTTATGATAGCTGCAGAAATACTGCTCGATATGTGCAGAGCAAAGTCAATATATTACCAGGTTATCGTACGGCGCGGTCCTTAGCCTCTGCTGGTTGATGGTGAATGTGAGATGTGTGTGAGTAGAGGCTGACGATGCGGGAACGAAGTTTCCGATGAGAGCGGTGGCAGGGGCAGATGGACCTACTCCCACTCCCACTCCCACTCCGACCCCTACGCCTACTCCGACTCCCACTGTACCTCCGTAATCTACACCAGACGACCGGCGGCACACCTGAAAAGCAATCATAATAAGAGTTAAAGAATAGTCAAAGGTCATTAAAAAAGTAAAGTTGCAGTGAACAGTCATGCATAATTCAGCACAATCAAAATTAAATCAGTCCATAGAACTAAAGAGTATAGTTGATAAGGTGGAGTATAAATAATTATGTTAATTACCTCCATCATTTGTACGCTGGCTTTGACGTTATTGCAGTGCGCATAGTCAACCAGATGAGCCAGAGTCACAAAAGCGTGGTTCAAAGCTTCGCCGGGTGTAATTCGTCTCTCCTAAAACCACAAAAAAGACATTAGAAAAATAAATTCCTTCATAGGAGTAAATTTATGAAAATCTGATGGTTTTGCTAAGTTCAAACATTTACCTGATCCATGGTGAGCATTCTCTTGAGCAAGTCGATAAATTCGCGTCGGTCTGCTTTCTCAGCAAGGAGTTGGCCTCCTTCCAGGTCAGTCGGTACATTGACCTTAAATAATTAAACAATACATTAATTTTGATCTCATTTATTGATACATCATGATCGCTCAGATTGGTTTAAAAACAATGTATTAAGTACCTGTCCAATATCATCCAAGCAGTTGAAGATATACTTCCTAGCCTCTTTGGATTTGATTCCTGTCTCCAGCTCATGCTCCTCGGGGGTCTTGAGTCTCCAGAACGGGTAAGTGCTATCCATGTCTCTGTAGAAGAACTTCGTCGTTTTGGATGCATTGTTCAGCATGTGTTCGGTGGGGAGTCCCTGCGTTTGCGAAATGTAACGGATCTGATCGTACTCCGAGCTACCCGGATACAGCGGCCAGCCGAGGAAGAGTTCTGCCACCACACAGCCCAGAGACCACATGTCGATGGCTTCGCAAAAAGCGAGACCCAAGATTATCTCGGGGGCTCTAAAACAAGACAATTAATCAATGCAGAAGGTGTTTAGTGACATCGTTGTCTTCAAAAGATCTACAAAGTAAACTAGACATAGTTAAGAGTGTCTTTTATTACCTGTAGTATCGACTCTGCAAGTAAGTGTTGCAGACAGCCTTACTGACGTGCGAGGCACTTCCAAAGTCAATCACCTTCACTCGGTAAGGCTGTCTGGCCGGCTCCACAAGCATAATGTTCTCTGGCTTCAAGTCGGCGTGTATCAGACCCAATTGCTGCAATAATTTATCATTGAAGTTAGTTAAAGAATATTAGCTATTCATTTCAATAATTTTACAGATATATTTTGAATGCAGATGATGCAAAAATGAATTTCATTCCACAAAATTTAAGTGAATACAATTTCTAGGAGTATACTTGAATGCTACAAAGAGTAATGGTTTGGAAACCCTGCATAAAGAAATTTTAAAAAGTGAGATAATTTTGGAAATAGTTTAGTACACAATTGAGTTATATATATTTTGTGGACATTGAGTATTTTGTACTAAATGTTGTATTAGAAGCCAATATGTAAATTGAGTGTTTTATTGTGCTGCTTACCTTAAGCTTAAGCAATGCTGTGAGCACTTGCTGCAAGATGGGTCTGATGTACTTGAGTGGCAGCGGTGAGAACTTGTTTTGCTTGAGGAAGTCATAGAGGTTCTGCTCCAGCATCTCGAAGACCAAGCATGTGTGGGACTTGTGCTGGAAGCATTCGTACGCCCGGACAAAGTTGAACTCGTCGGCATTTTCCTGCGAGAGTCGGGACAGGATTGAAACCTGTAAAAGGAACAAGAAACATGTTAAAAATCAGTTCTCACTTGTAACCATAGTTTGGGGAGTAAGATATGCTCACTAGCTGAGCGAATATGTATGATACATGGTTGTTTCATTAAATCTTATGTCATTATATTTATTTTATTTTTAATAATTCTGATTTTAATAATATCGAGGATTGCAAGGACCCAAGTATCAAAATCATTTGTTTCAATTCTAATTTCCATATGTTTATCCAAAACCTTTAATGACCCATCAGTATCTAGATGTGTTTGAAAAATTACACAAAAGTTAATATGATAACCAAAATTTCATGGATACATTTATCAATATTGTCTAATTAAAAAAAATATATTTAAGTAAAGTATTTTCGTATTGAGATACTAAAAACAAGTCTCGAATTTTATATTATCAACTAAATTAATGGCCACCGATAAGACGATATCGATAAATACTTTTGCAAAAGAATTAACAAACAAATCGATTGTCAAATAAATATATTAGGTTTTCTATGGATTCGGCGGTAACTTTGTGGAAGTTCATTTTTAATATAAAATTAAATATATTATGTACTTCTCGAGATAAACTTTTGACCAACGCGCGCATTCGCGAACATCTGGAATAGATAAATCCACGGCCAAAACCATTCAGAAAAAAACCGCGAAAGTTATTTTCGCGACAGGACGGAATTCGCTGTCAGTTTTATTTTGGCATTTGTTTTCCTCGTAAAGGCGGCTCCACACCGTACCAAGACGCGATGGTCCTATGTATATTGCAGCGGGAAACAAAACAGTCGTGATATCTGCAGTTGCGGTGTTGATTTTCTAGTGATATTATTCATCGTCGCTGTTGCTGAACAAAATATTTTTTAATTTCGAACCCTTAACATTATCAATCTCGAAAGTTACGTCAGTACCACAAAACAACAGATAGTTCAAATACAATTAATTTCATAGATTAAAATCTTATAATAAAGAAAACCAGAAAAACAATTTATCTAAACTATTATTTAACACCACCCGCTGTGGCTTCACACTCTTCTTACAGGCTGTATTCCAGACAGTACCAAAGTTATGCGTGTTTCAAAATTTTGCCGGGAATGTCGAGGAGAATTTACTCAAGAAAAGACAAGCACTCTAGTGTGTAGGAAATTAAATAATAAATGAGTTTTTAGGAATCGAATTCCATTCGCTTTCCATATATATATATATATATATATTAATCCATGTCCGCTCCCAATGTGGAGCATATGGTCTCCTAATGGAGGTATCTTAGAAGAATTTTTCTACGAAAACTGCTTGTTACTGAGTTGTTCAACCTCTCTTATTTTTCGAAGAGAGTAGGGATAGAAGGATAGGGCTAGGACAGGACTAGTGGTTAGCTAATCGCTTTCGCTACGCCCCGTGAGGATGGGATGGGTGGGAGGGAGGACTCAGACTACGAACAGAAATCCATAAATCGATTGCAAAATCAATCTATGAAAACCGTCCGCACCGGGAATTGAACCCGAGACATCCATAACCGTAGCCGGCGACGCTACCAACTGCGCCACGGACGCCGACGCTTTCCATATGGCGCCGCGAAACCCAAAATATGAGAAGATTTCTGAATGTTGATTGATAAGGTACATTGTCGATTTTCTTTAATAATATTGAAAATAATTGATTTCTGAGAGCAAATATCAGCAATGTTAATGAGCGGCTAATTATTTCGATCGCACATCCCGCGCCTGAAACTCGCGTAAGTGTGCGACGACCCTTACGTCCCTAGCACATACATCCAATTAAATAATACGACACGCGTTCCCAATCAATGGACGGGCGCCACCCTACTGAAGCGAGAGACAGCGGTTTGCACGCACTCGTAAGAGATGTACTTCGGCGACATCATCTGAAATAGGTCACCGGGGAATTCGCATTCTTTGTTCATTCCCGAAGACACTTTCCCTCCGAGTGTTCCTAATAAAAGTAACGGTCGTCCAGAAATAGCCACCATATGGACGAGCCGACGCAATTTCACTGACGCCGCCACGTCGTTTCGATCTCGAATCTTTCGCATCAATACAATATACAATATATGGATGTTGCCAGAAAAACGCAATTTTTCACACTACAATTAAAATAAGTCGCTGAAAATGATAAATAAGTATTTCTTGATATAAATGTAATTTTGTACAAAAATGTTGCCCTTGTTGCCGAGAAAGTTCCGCCCTGATCGCTAGGGCGAAGGTCTCACGACTAGGCCACAGAGGCCGTCCTAATACAGAATAATAAAATAGCACATTTTCTGAATCATATCATGTAGTGTACGAGTAGCTGAACAGTTGTGAATCGCAGAAAGAGTATATTGAGATGCCAAACACCAGATGGGAGCATCTAAGGAAATAATGCAAACTTATTCATTGTTCACATTAGTTTCAAGGAATGCTCGTGAAATTATGTGTTAATTATATTCTGTAATATTATATACATTTAAAATGTCAACAATGACAAAAGTACCTACATTATTATTTATTATTTAAGAAACCTTGCTATCATTTCACTTCAGTCGCTGCGGTACTCACATGGCTCTTTTGGAGTTAAATTTGACGAAGCCGGCCCTAACCTTTTTAAAAGTTATTTAGTTTCTGATTAATTAAAGACCTTTTCTCAATCGCTTGAATTCGTCAATGAACTGTGTCACATTATATATAATAATTATTTTAGAAAGAATAACAGTTGAAATTAGAAGAATTGATAAATTTAACTAAAATAACTCAATGTCCCGAACGGAGTAAAAAAAAAAAAACTAATATTTACGAAACCGTCATAGAAGACGGATGGTTCAAATATTTAATTAACGCAAGTTTTCAATGTAGTATGTATTTAGCGATGTAGTTAACAAGGCATTTGAAGGTAACAAGCATTAGGATATGCTTAGATATTATAATATAATATAAAATGAGGAAGGGAATATGTTGATTTAACCGGTGTCGCAAAACCAAGGCGAGCATAACCGTTCACTAATAGGAAGGAAGTGGTCTAGGATTTTTTTACTCTACTATAAAATACGTCGATATAAACTGCGGTGAATGATATCAGTAAAACACGTAATTATTAATAGACATTTTAAATGCGATAATGTTATGCAAAAAAAATGATAAATTGATTTTACAAGTAAATATAACGTGAATCGTGCAATGCAGGCATGTCAAACACTCGGTTTCATGAAAAATATATTAGTTTCAAATGTAAAATATTATTAATTACTTATTTTGATTTGAATAAACTTACTTTTATTTGCACACGATGAAGCTAAAATTTTGTATTCGCATAATTCAAAGTAGTGGCTAATCGTGAGATAAGCTGTGACAGCAGTCCTGAGGACCAGAGAGTTCAAGATTAACCGATAAGCATTTACTGTAAATTACGACACTTGACTAATTGTCGTTGTCCTGGAAGAAGATACCTAACTGAAAAATACTAGTTTTGAGTAATTGGACTTCCTTGAAATCCTACACCTTTTTTATTTTTTTTGTTCGTACAAAACTGTTTTTAAGTTAAAGTGTAATTTATTAAAATATCATTTTGGTATAAATAACTCGATGTCATTTTTTCGATGTAGTGTTTTCTTCCACAAGATTGACGAAATATTCAAACTATTATAATGATTTACTTTGTGGAAAAATGAAACAAAATCTTTGATTGAACCATTTTTTAAAAAGCCTTATCTATTGCAAATTTAGCTTGCCCGCGGTGCAAATCGAGTTTGTTTTGTTTGGTGTATTAGATGGAAACAGTACAAGGTAGAACAAATCATTTTGATTGTGATGTTTTACTGTTTTAATTTGACGAGTTTCTAAACATTGAATTTTACAATCCAATTGACTTACCTCAATCTGGCCCTGACGAGCGTACGACGGGTGGTTTTTGAGAATCTTGATGGCGACGATCTCGTTGGTGCCCTTCTTCCAGCACTTGACCACCTGTCCGAAGGTGCCTCTCCCGAGGAACTCGAGGACTTCATACTGGTTCGCGGACGAGTAGAGAACTTCATGCTGGACCAGCTGGTAATCTCCGTCGCCGCCTCCGGATCCTGGAGATCGCGATGAAAGGCGGGTTGTCAGGGACGAAACGTCGGCGTATGGGAGGAAGAGAAAGAATACAGATTCGTTAGCGCATCACCACAGATTACACACACATTATCTTAGTACATAGAAAAAACAAAAATAAGAGATCGATCCCTTAATATATTGGATACTATGCAGTAATAACAGCATTACAGTAGTCGCAACGAAAGCTGTCAACGACCCATATTTGGAGTCCGTTAACTGTGGAAGTGTTGCACGGTGATATTGATGAATTCTTGGTTTGTATTGTAAGTTTCAATATCCGTCATACGTAAAAAGGCAGGTAACCGCAAAAGGTACATTTCGAGTAATAAAATATTAACTTTGACTTAAACCTCAGAAAAAAGAAATACAATACATACTGAGTGTTTTGGTTTATGACAATGTAGTTTTCGATACAAACAATGCACTTAAGAGTATATAAAATCGAATTTATTTTTCATTACTCAGAATATGCGTTTGCTGTCTTTTTATTTATAACAACAGTAAATCAGGCTACAAAATAATACAAATAAATGGGAATGTAATAAAGTAAATATCGCTTTAGGTATATTTCTATAAAAAAAAATAAACCGTTGATCCAATTTTTAAAATGATGAGGACATGTTGAAAATTTAAAAATTGCTATTTTGATAATTGAAAAATGGCTAGCGTTAAAATCAAACTCTGTAAATATGTACAATGTACACACATTCATTTGACGAGAAAAACAAAATGTCTTTCGTATGTTATCGCGAGAAGGGAACTAACTCACGTTATGCACTGGCTTGGGGAAAATACTGACAAAAACAAACGCCGAATGAAAAAATAATCGATTCGTGGAATTTGGTGTTTTGCTTCGGCCAATATTATTTATTGACATTTGATATTGTGACAGCTGTGAAGTTTCCACCTTACGTACATGGCGTATTATAGCTAGTAGCTCTAACAATTCATTATATTTCTAAAGAATGATAATAAACCCACAATTACACAAACACATCAAAAATATTTCTTGAATATTCCAACTAGCTAACGAATGATGGGATACGCTATATCTCATTTACAATTTTACCGAAAACGATAAATAAAGCGCATACATTTCTATTAGGCTATAAATTACTTCACAATGGAAGAAGATTAACAATACGATTTCGATCAGGAGTATCTATCGAACGACAATCATGAAAATGATATTTCAATCTAGTCTAATCTGATTTGTGTACTCTTCACGAGTTCATTTTACACCGATTTCGATGTCTTAACCTGATGAACACGCTGCGCTGGACATGGTTACATGTCCAAGACTGTATCACGTATTTCCGGCCAAACTAGAAGAAAACACTTGTGGATATATGCTTTAGTTCAAACCTTTAGGTAGAGAAATTAGGCAACAAATCAAGAAAATGTCAGAAAACAAGGAAATATATTTTTGAAAATAGCTCTCGATATTTAGTCTTTCGAATTTCAGCTTTGGACTGCCGATACGCAGCATTAATCGTCAAAACGGCAGAGTATGTGGCTACGCTCTTGATTGTGTGCGTGTTGGCGGTGTGTATGGACGGCCATTTTGCTTGCAAAGTCGTAGATTAAATATTTGTCAGCTTCTTCATTTTCTTCGATTTATTTTAGAGAGAATGTGACGAGTTTAGTTTACTTCTTGATGTATTTGGGATAACTAATATATATTTCACATAATTCTCTATTTTTTACTCTTGAAATTGATCTGTTTTTAGCCATTGTGAGCGTTTTAACAGATCAATTGACTGAAAATAAATTCGTGCGAAAACGGCGCGCTCTGTAAGGGTTAAACAAAGACAAACTTTTAAACCGCCGAGAAAGAAGAGTTAATTTCACGATGCAGGTGAAGGCTGCAAAACTAGGATCGGAAAGTAAATCTTCGACACATTATCAAGAGTGAAAACCTAAGAAGAATAGAGAATTCTTGGTACCCTTGGATGAATTAAAAAGGAAATTCGTAAATACTTCCCTGCGCTATTTTTGCTTCAACTTCTCTGGGAGAAGCTTATTTGTATCAGAATAACGACATGAAACAGGCTGAATGATGAAAACGACTTGAGATCGGCTTCAAGAAATTCTTATACGCAAATTTCGAATTGCATCCCGTGAATTGCATCCCGTCGAAACCCACAATTCTATTATAATTGTAAAATCACTGGTATTTCTAAAAGAAGTTGGAAAGCGGCAATTCGCCACTCTGCTAATGGGTTGTTTACAAAATAAGGATTAAGGCAATTCTCGAAATGTTAACTCAGGTATCAGTGTTGCTCTCAGACGTATAATATCTTACCTCGTAAATAATATTTGTCGTATTTGTATCTTCTATATAAACGCTAGACACTGTCTACTGTCTGTCAGTTCGGGTCCATTCGTGTGCTCGAATGCCTGAAGATGTCGTTGGTGACAAAATACATGGAAGTGTACAAAATCTCAATAATCCAAACAAGATTTTTGATATCATTCAAGCACTCGAACGTAATATTTTTTTTTATGAACAAGACCGAATTCAATCTCATAAAATATTCGAATTGAAAAATATATGTTAGCTGGAACGAAATAATAATGATACGCATATATAAGGACTAATTACATACAATAGGAGTTGAATGGATAGTCATAGAAAACTACGTTGAATGTATAAACACCATATGGAAATATCTTTGACACGTCGAATGTTGGTATTAAGCCAAGGAGTGAAATTAGTCATCGCTTTCGATATAGATATGTTTTTGGGATGTATTATTTATTAGTCGTAAATACATGTTAGTATACTTAAGCCCCTCTAGCTGTATTGTGACTGACGTGACATTGACATGTATCTATTTTTTTTCTTTCTTACCAATTGAGTTGTATATTTGGCTCAGAAATGGAGCGCCGTCGGTGGGTTGTATTTTTATTAGACTAGACGAAAAATATTAATTGTATTCGCAAACAAAATGTAGTTTTATTATACGCCGCGGCTTCATAAAGAGTAACGTTTAACGACGTGACGAATGCCGTATTAGCCCGAGTATAGTGCGACTTTTTTTATTTGGAGCAGGATTGAAAGAAAAAAAATCGAATACAAGATAACAATATGCTTTTATTTTACCCAAACTCGCCAGACAGATCATGATATAACAGTAGACGAAAAAAATGCTTATTACAGAAAATATTTAAGGTAAAAAACCATCGTTATATTCGGGCTAATAAATATGAATGTATAGTTCTGATGATGGCGTGATGCCGAAATAGCTATCAACTAGACTACTTATTTCTTTAGTATAATACTAATTGATTTCAACCATGTAAATGTGAATTAAATCAATATCAAGATTTTTTTTTAATAAAAACACAATTCATTTGTACTACTTCCACATATTTATAATGATCAGGACCGGTTTCGCTCATCACGATGAGCGAAACCGGTCCTGATCATTATAAATATGTGGAAGTAGTACAAATGAATTGTGTTTTATTTTTTAAAATATAATGTCTTTCCACGAAAAATTGACAGTTAACACCTTAAAAGGAATATCATGATTGCCGGTCGAATGCCACGAGAAATGATATTATATTTAAGTCCTTTCTAATTTAAAAACTATTGGAAATTATTGGTTTAATAATAGCTTCCAGACAATATGACCGGTTGACAACACATTGCAGCACAAAAATATTGCAGAAAACGTATCAATGATTTGATACCAAGTGAATACAGTACGACTCAAATTCATAAAAGATTGGGGCAATATTGTTTGTGCCATATTCATGTACGAGTGAGGACGTCTGAATGAATGCTAGAGAGAAATCTCTCTCGTTGCGAGCAGTGAAGAAAGACTGTGTGGGAAGTGGGGCTCGTTTGGAGCGATCGAAGCGGATCGAATCCAACTTTTTTTTTGTATTTCTCCGAACAGTAAACAGTTCACTCTACTAATATGTATTCGTACAGTCACAGTCGTGCATATCTCTGTATGACTTATTACGTAAGCTGAAATATGCTGACAGAATATTCTATATAGCTTGGGATAAGTGCATACTAAACTTAGTCTCAAAACGGTTAAACTTGCTGGTCAGGTTGAGTACAATGACGAGAGAAACGTCTTAACCGGCGTATCGAAACTAAAATAATAATGTAGAAGTGGCGTATAATCCAACATCTATACATCTATACATTTACAGGAGAAAGATTTTAAAACGATATGGCTTAGCGAGTGCACTGTATGAAAGCCACAACGTAGGGCGAGATTTCGTGTTCAAAATCATTCGTTTGAAAACGCTGACCAAGTCGCGTTTCTTAAAAATATGGCTAGTCCTTTGTGCTGTCGAAATTGATCGACAAGCATGATTAATCATTATGAACTTAATTAGAAACACTGCCAACCAAAACGTAATATGTATGCACTAGATCGGAATTTACATCGATGTTTTAATTAGATAAACGATTTTAGAAGCAGTTTTTCGAGCGGAAACTTAAAGAATTGACAACTTTTAAGCAATGTTCTATAGCAAATTTACAAAAATATTCAGAATTCTGGAGTTTAAAATTAAAGTTAATTGAGGAATGGCGAATTTTAACAATACAAAAATACACTTGAAAACAAAACTAATCAATGAAACTGATTACACCCGATTCTCTTTTTTTCACAGCGGATAGGAAAAAACTCATGTAAGAAATGTTTGAAAGTTCGCAGTAAAATGAAAGATTGGTTCCTTTATTCACATGTTTTTTAAATGTCAGTTACACTAATTAAAAACAATACATTAAGCCAGTGTCGGGCTTTCTCACAATATTTTTTTTTTTTTAAATATTTTCAACCCCTTTCGCGAAACAGCGAAAAAAACGTCCTAAAATTGTAATTATTCCGTTTTCTTAGACCGTGTTATTAAGAATCCGTACAAAAGAAGAATAATTAGTACCCTTTGATTACTCATAAAAAAAATTACGGCTAGCCATGCTTAATTGTATTTTTATTTATTTGAAAATGGTTAATCAATGACCGAGACCGGCACTGATCATATTTTAAAAATGAGCAATAATTAAATACTAATGATTGTATTGTACGATTGATTCTTTCCATCAATTTACCCAGTATTATTAAAAAAGTGTAGCTTCCCTTGTATTTAGCGTAGTACAAATAAAAATATATGTCCGCTAAATTATCGGAACTACAGACTAAATCATTTTCTCTATTTCAGTCACAGGTGTAGTAGAACGAATACACTTCCGTGACCTTTAGAGCCCTCACAGCACCCTCCGACACCCTCCGACCCCCTTCGTATACCGCGTGGGCGAACGAAATAGACTATCGAAAGGTCTCGCATCCACAAAGGTTACGCGCCGCTGCTTCTAAGCCGTACTCTCTCCTAGATGCGACTGATTACATTACTTGAAAATTTAACGACCAATTTGAGCGAAGGTCGATTTGATTAACATAACACAAAAATAAAAGAGGCAGGCAACCAGTTTTATTTTTATCGTCGATCAGCTTGTCGGTTTGGGTTCGATGGAAAATGCAAACAAAACTCCGATAAAATATTCACCATGTTAAATTATGTTCATTTAGTAAAATATCTTTTATTGAAATTTGTACGATCTTAATAATTAAGCCACGAACGTTAAAGAGAGACAATTATTTTCTTATTCACCCGAAATATCCACATACATCAAGGTAAGAAAACGGTGTTTTCTTAAATTTTAAAAACAGATTTAAATTATGTAAATGAATCTGCATCGCTTCTCCTTTGGTTCATACGACATGGTAACTACATTCTCTGTAAATTTCAGAATGACATCGTCGATGCCAAAAGCTAAGCAATAATTGTTTCTTTTATCTGTTTACTTTTTAATTAAAAAAATATCACAACTGTAGATATTTTTGGTTCTATTCTTTCATATCCAACATAATGACACTATTTATGAGTTGTGGTGAAAGCATTAACATACCGTGATATGATGATAAGAAAACTATACGACCGCTTTATTGCAGGGTTAAAATGTAAGAAATGCTATAGAAAAGTGATTAGTATTGTCATTGTTTGTATTTTCCTCTCCAATTTATCATCTTATATATAATAGCCCATACCGGTCTGCAGACGTTTTATCATTATCACATACACATGTAGGTATGAAATTTTCTCATGACCTTAGCGTCCGCAGCGTATACACAAACAATACATACTGTTCCGAAGTTAGACATAGTATTTCAATACAGTCATCTATGACGGGCGTTCCCACTAGTTTAAAATATAAGTAAAGAATTAGAATCAATATATATATGAATATTAAAATTCGTACGATAGTTAGTCTGAAGATGCTTCTCACACAGGCGAAACAAGTGACAGACACCTAATATCACAACCAGTGGAATTATGAAATTATCAATTTTATTTTTGTGTTTTTTTAGCTATTGTTTTGCAGGACTGAATAATAAAGTAGGTATTTCCTATACCCAAAATTAGTTTAGGCTAAACGTTTTTTTTGTTATGCACTTGACATGCGAGTCGCCAGCAGCAGATTGTATGTGACCAACAGTTGATGGAATAATATATCTCCCCAAATGAATGGCAATCAGTCTATTTGTAAAGTAGTGACAGCCTCTCTAGACTAAAATTTCATTCCTGACAGACGGTAAATGGCCAATAAAAATCAACAGAGAGGGGCAAAGATTGCATCGGGTCATACGTATTTTATTGGATAGGTCACGCAGCGAGGAGAAAGGAGAAACCAACGACGCCAGGATTATCCAACCCTGCATATGACTTACAATCGAATTCATAGAAATAATAAACAGAATAGGGATCAATTCTGTGTGAGAAAGGAAAAGGGAGTGAAGTTTTAAAAATTGAAAAATGAGTTGAATATGAAAAAAAAGCAACAATGCATAAATATGCATATAAGAGAAAAAAATACCAAGTTAGCTTTCTTCGATGGGAGTGTTGAAAAACAGGGCAACAACAAATTACCATAAATAAGTTAGTCGCTAACCTATATCATAGTAGAATAAAAATCTGCTCCAAATGCTAAGACCATGGACTACCAATCAAGCATTTCAACGAAAGTTTTTTAACGAGAGCTGGCTAAGTCTGTACGTACGTTGGTAAACAATTTTATAAAATATTTCAGAGACATCACAGTCCTAAGCCAAAGGATTATGTAGAGAAAAAAATTTCTCGTTAAATCAGTTAATATATATAAAACTGATAACTTAGTTATTCTACTGGTTGTCATTTTTAATTAAAAATGAATTTCCACAAAGTTGCCGTCGAATCCATCGAAGACAATTAGTAGATAATAAAATCCGTTTATTATTGGGAGTTGATTTTTATCTGATGCAGTCGTGGGTACCAACTTTCCTCTTTGGAGAAAAAAAAGTGTACAGGTTTAGAAATGGATTAGTTACTTTTAATGTGTCAATTCTTGGTAGAAAGGCATTATATTTAAAAAAATTAACTTTATTAAAAAATGACTAGTTTCTCTCTCTTTGCGCCCCGTTTTCAGGATCGCGATGAATAAGAAGGAATGAAAGCAATACAGAAATCCATGATTATAAATGACGGTGTCTATTCGAGTATTTGAGTCCTGGATCACGCAACCGTGCAGGAAGAAAGCCCAAGAGCGTTTACCACTCAACTGAGAGACCGTTAATTATTACAGTGTTGTTATGAAATAGATACTGTCGTAAATGCAACTTCCGTAGATTTTTTCTAAAAATAGCGTTCACCATAAAAATTCTTACGTACGTAATATTCTCGAAAAAAATCCGAGTATCAATTTATTTTAAGATGTTTTATCCAGCAAAAGAAGCGCTAAGTCAGCGTAGACATAATACAAGTATGACGCTGTGCAAACAATGCGACGGAATAATAAAAGAAAATCTCCAGCAGCCAGACAGGCATAAAAGATATTTTCTTCTGATACGAAACCAACGCGAATGAATGGAGAAATGTCGTCACGAAAGAACTAGCTTCTAAAAACTTATTTTGTTTCATAAAAAAATAATATAAATACATGTTAAAGCAGAAGAAATAAACGAAGTAAACCAAGAGGGTATGTAGTCTTAGGTAAACGTCAAATTGGTCGTAGAAAGTTTCGTAGACTACGAATTTTGACTGTCGAAGAAGTAGAAGAAATACGACAGGACACGAGAGCCAAAATTCCATCGATAAAGCGGATATCAGTTCAGTTCCGTTTAGCATTCAGAAGGATCATCGAATCCTGGAAAGAGCAATGTAAAAAACTGATTTTTTTAAATAAACATTTGAAGTCACGGGAAGTAACATTTAAGTGCACGGAAGAACTCTAACTGACAGTCGAAAACTTATAGTGTATTAAATGTACAGAATTTAGATGATTAAAATTTAGTATTGAAGTTTCTTCAAGCGCCCTCAGTCGATATATTAAATAATATATGAGCAACAATTAAACATCACAAATATATCGCGATAAATTTTCTACGACCAATTTTCTGTTGACATAATGAAATATAATAAAACTGATTTAATTAAAAACTATAGGATGAGGTAATGTTAACTTAGGACTGTAATACGTTATTATAATATAGTGTAAAGGGGTAATTTATAGCTGCAGATAATGGGTGTAAGTCTTGTGTGTTCCAGGCTACAAGGATTCAAAAATTTAGCAACATTCCGATATGTTTAAGTGATACATTTTACTGTATTGTGGATGTGAAATTATTGTTGTGTATATGTTCTGGAAATCTTTCTGAGAAACGAAAAGTTTTTGTCAATTTTAATTGCTATGTTTAAATGATTCAAATATTACGTTTTTATTTAGTTTGGTAATTTACGATTTTCGTACCTTTAAGAACACAGATTACCATAGGTGAGTATATAAACATAAAATGGCAGTGTTAGAAAAAAAAATTATGACTTTACTCTGCTAAGGCCGGGTTTCTAGTAAATTTTTTTATATTCTCAAAACGGATACAGGACTGTTATGAAATTCCAATAAGTTAGGTGAATGTATAAAAATGATAAGAATGTATTACAATTAGGATTTGCAATACTAGTGTATTACCGGAATCGGTATTTTTCCAATACCGACATACGGGTTTCGAAAATGCAAAATACCGGCATTTCGGTATTGCAAATTAAGCAAACCGGTACGTGCGGTATTGCAATCCCTAATTGTGATGTAGTGTAATACAATATATAGGTGAGTATGTTGTCAATACGGTGAACGAGTGTTCTTTCAGAAGAGGGGGTATTACGTTTGGCGTTACCTTGCGGCTGGGGCGGGTGATTGCCGCCCCCCGCCGCCAGCTGCTTGCTGTGTGACGCCGTCGTGCTAGCCGCCGCCGCGCTGCCGCTTCCTCCACTCGAAGACTCCTGCTGCAATTGCGGCCGGCTGCCGTTGCTGTTGCCGGCGGAGCCGTTGCCGTTACCGCTCTGGTGCTGTTGCTGCTGTGCCGGCGCGTGCCTTGGGCAGCAGCGTCGGAGAAGGGGGGGCGCGAGGACGCCGCCCCGATCACCATCTCCGCCCGCGACTCCCGAACACGCGATACCGCGTCGCGACCTGCAGCGTTCGCCTAAGCCTTGGCCGTTCCCGCTATTGCTGGCGTTGTTGGCGTTGCTCGCGTTGCTGACGTTCGCGGTGCTGTTGCCGTTACTGTGGTGGTGCTGTGTCTGTTGCTGGGGTTGTTGATTCTGTTGCTGTTGTCCAGTTGCTGCGTTGCCACACGAGCAAGAGCACGAGCAACACGCTCTCTGTGAAAGAAAAAAAACCATGAGTATCAATTAGATAAAATAGAGATACACTTTAAGACATCGACCGAGGGTGCTTGATGGAATTTCAATAACAAATTTGAATTATTGAGATTTTGTACATTTCCATGTATTTTGTCACTAACGATCCAGGTTTGACCTTTCGGCATCTTCAGTTCACTCGTGTGCTCAAATACCTGAAGATTCCGAAAGGTGAAACCCCGGTCGTTAGTGACAAAATATATGGAAATGTACACAATCTCAATAATTCAAATTAGAGATACACTTGTTTTACAAAATAATAAGTTGAACATATATTATTATCGCATATTATTCAGCGCCCCTGCGTCTTTACAACGCCAAACATTGTCAATTCCTTCATTAATCTAAAGATATATTCAATGAAAATATAAAAACAAATTAAATGTTTTATATGAATCAACCAAGTTAATAAATCAATATTACATCTACACATCGTTGAAATTCAAACAACGTTTCAAAATGATCAAAACTTACAGCGGCGGTGCAGGTAATGTCTCATATTAAAAATATCAGTACTTATTTACTCAGGTAAACCAATCAACGGGTAACCAGTTTGGAACAGTCGGTGAAGGATTGTTATGAAACTTCAAACTACGTAGTAATTAATGGGTAAGATAAAAATTGTGCCAGTAATTAGTATTGAAAAAATAATTTCCCACGCTTCAAAAAAAGTTAACGCATCCAATAAGGAATGGGCTTCAGTTATGCCCCATTCGTTCGTCGGAATTTTAATATTAAAGCTTATTAAATAGTACAGACGTTTGATAATGAGTACCGTCAATGTATAGCGCCGTCATAAATGACGAGAAATGTATACGAAACGCAGCTGCTCTAAATTCAATTATATACCAATTGCACCAATAATTGGATGGAGTTATCCATTTTCGTGCGTAAAACGTAATTGCTGCTTTAATACGTCCATTGTAGCCATGCGTGCAACACTTATTTCAGTATTTTTTTCAAAACAATTCCGCGAGACTGAAGTTGCTTAGTTAATAAAGCAATATGTGTCAGCGTAGCTATAAGATTTCAGTGTTGACACATTTTGAATGAATTATTCCGCACTTCACGGAGCGATACTGAGCGAAATGGTTAATCAAAAAGGAATATTTGAATGATGAATGAATCTTTGATGATTTACGCGTGTATTCCATTGTATCAAGAATGTTTTATTTCATGTAATGAATAGATTGTTAGTACAATACATTTGTAAACTTTGAAACTATTTATCCCATAGTACGTATCCACATTTCGCTAATTATTAGATGTTCCTTTTTTATTATCCTAGTATCTAAGTATACTGAATCAATCTTCTGTAGCCACATTTTTATTGTGGTAGTATTTTTGAGTTGATGTGATTATTTCATATTATAAATCAACACACATGGTAAATAATTAGTGGTGCCGCTTAATTTCGTGAAATATTTGAAGATACGGGACGATAGACGGTACGGGATGTTTCCGTATATACGGAACATTATTGCGATAACCTTATCATTACAGCATGAGACATGCTAAATACATAAGAATGACAATTCAATGAAGAGACGGCCTCACGAAGTCAGTGGAATACTATTTATATACGAGTAAAAGTAGTTTCCATTGAACGGGCTAAGGCAATTATTTGTATGTATAATTTGTTTTATATTTTTGTCACTCAATATATTAAAATGAACCTTTTGACGAGGGACATATATGCATTAATGATTATAATTT
This sequence comes from Himalopsyche phryganea, assembly GCA_022494535.1. Lineage (NCBI taxonomy): Eukaryota > Metazoa > Arthropoda > Insecta > Trichoptera > Rhyacophilidae > Himalopsyche > Himalopsyche phryganea. Next base: position 1,765,156 of record JAGVSL010000024.1, read on the forward strand.
TAATAGTCATTGGATCTTGAGATGTGTTATTTAGAGTAATGAATCAAATCAATTTTTGCTCTAGTCTGACTTCATCATCGATAAATAACAATATTGAAGGATCAGACAAACGTTTGCCGATGCACTATCAATAAATGGCGATGGAATAATTGTCAATCAATTCTTGAAAATCGAGTATAATCAGATATGTTACGCCAGAAAACAGTTGTCTTCATCTAATTTGTAATAATCGCTAACAGGGATTTGAGACGATTAATGAATGTATCTATACCGAGAGACAGCTTCGATAAATGTGTTATCATCCGTTAACTACTATTTATTTATAATGTCAATTGGAATTGAAAATTGTTTTTATCGAGTTTATAATGTAACGAGGAAAAAATATTCAGCGCTTAGATAATGAAAATAGATATTTTGAATGTTTATTACCAAGAAGGGGGGGGGGGGCAGAGCAGAGTCGCAGTCTAAACATAAATAATGCAATCTGATAAACAATGCGAACGATTCTATTTTATTATAAGATACAAAAAAAGAGCCGGATGTTCCTCTTTCGCTCACTTGGCGAACCGAGAAGCAAATAGTGCGAGTTTTACGAAGTGAATTCATGCGAGTTAAACCTAAAACAATTTATAATTATGTAATGTAACATGGATAATTTAGCCACCAAGAAGCGTCTTTTTATAAAATTTGATGTTGAGATTTCATGCACCCTTAGTATATATTGATTGAATTGGCATTTACTTGGTAGAACTCCATTACAATAGGACAAAATAACAAAGCATTTAGTTCTACAAAGTTTTATCAGGTAGTTGACAGCTATTTTGGTTCTACGCCATCGTCAGAGCTATACTTAAACTTAACAAAGTAAAAAGCATTATCAAAAAGTGATTTTTTAAATTTTATAAAAACTTTATTCATAATTTTTATAATTTTAAATTAAAGCTAAAGAATTAAAACTATAAAAATCACACCAAAATTAAATTAATAAAAAAAATAGCGAGTCAAACTACAAAATTACGATTAAAACCTTAAAATTACACAAATATAATTTTTTTTTCGAACGCCAATTTTTAAAACATTTGTCTATAATATATGGACCATCTTTAAACTTCTGGCACGTGAATATCGACGACCCCGAAACGCATTACTTATTATGACAAAAATATTTATTGAATGCGAAAATAAAATTATGATTAGGTATATCTCAAAGTCATTATCTAAGGTAATATTTATATTTTGAATGCTTTTATCATAAATCAGTGTATTCTGATCGCGAAATGTGTCATCATGAACTGTCCCGTACGGAAACGCTGGGCGGTTAAAGGTTAACATAATAATAAAGTGTGTCTCAATATGAATTAAATTCTGTGGTATTAACCCACAGTGCGAAATGGACAATTGTTTGTAATGCTATCTATATACACGGGCGCCGAGATATCTGTTTGCTGAATTTTCTTCAATCTTTAAACGAAGATGTCGAGGATAAAGTGCCTTCTGTATATATCCATCACGACTCACGACCTAAGGGAGAGTATAAAATAATGTGCCGTTTTGATACCAAGGAGAGAGAAAATGTGTCGTCGCAGAACCAACAAAATTACATTCACGATAATTAAGTATTTCGTGAGATCATCAATAATACAGGAGGGGGGTTATATTTTTCTAAATTTGACTACTTGTCCTGTCTTAACACTATCCTTGTATCCCAACATTTTTCGCAAAGGAGAGGTTGAGCAACTGAGTAAACGAGCAGTTCATTGGGAGCGGACATGGTAAAAATATATGTGTACATAAAAAAAAAATGATAAGCACCATTTTCAATCCGTGACTGAATATTAAATGATAATGTTCGTAATGAGTATTAATGAACTAATCTCTATTCTATTTTCATTATTCGTTCGAGTATAAAATGGTATTGTAAAAAGATTCTTTTATGATACACACCGGTAATAATTTTCCTTGTGCCATTACGTCATTATAAACGGCTATAATTTTACGCTCAAAAATTACTGGAGTGTCTGAGAGTGTGATGTAGAGCTCATTTATCGGGAATCGCCCATTAAAATGTAAATAAATTAAAATTCCCCGGATCCCTCGTGGAAAATGCGCAGCCGAGAGTTAGTCGGGTCGGAAAGGGCACCTTGCTAGGAATTCTGCGGCAAAATTGCGGATTGAATAATATCCCTTGTAAAATACACAAGAAGAGGGCTGGGGGGCACTCTCCCAGTCTATTCCGTTCAGCTTTATACATTATTTTGTTTGACATTCTGCCAGAACTGTCTTCTTAAAATTTCCCACAAGAATTCCCCAAACTCTCATAACGAGATTCACAACAGCCGGCGGCCGAAATCGAACGACCACGCTTTTCCTCCAATGCTGTTCACCATACATAATTCTTCAATGCAATCAATCCATTATGGCACAAAAAATAAATTTCGCAAAGCAAATATACGAACATTGCATCGTAAGTTCTCATTTCAATTACGAAACGTCAATGTTTTCGACAATCGATGTGTTTCTTTGTTTGAATACATTTTAGGTAGCTTAGTTTAGTGAAGGAATATTTTAATTTTGAATACGAATCTGTATCACAGTGCCATATATTATTACAGTTAGTTCATTACATGGTACCAAAAGAAGAAACAGGGGCCGAGAGTGGAAAAACCTTTAAATGAATCAAGTGTCTCTCCTGTTTTCAAATCTTTTAAATATATCCGTTGAATTACAGCTATGTTTGCGCCTCATTCTTGAATTCATTAGTAATAAGTATTTTACAATTGAAATATGTTCATTATAAGGTTAATTATCTTCCGTTTTCGAACCGAAAACTACCATGTTACTATTGTTCAATTAAATTGCAGCTTTCAGGTGAAAGCATTATACGCTATTACTTGATAGACCAATTTCGGTAAGTCAGCTATGTACAGTAAATTAATTATCATGACCTTAAGACCACGACAAACGACGAAGAGATGTAAGAGATGACAAAACTATAATATTCAGATAATCTTTGAGGAAGATGGGGATAAAAACGACCGTGGTGGTGTGTAAAATTTTCTTGACTCATATATAATAACAATACATTGGAATGCGTACTAATTTTAATTCAAATAACAGCGATTAGCTGTGTCATACACGAGATGAGAGTAATAGACGCGATGTTCATATAATATGAGCTTAGGGAAGATTGTATTGAATCAGAGCCCAAATACGATGATCAAAACTTTATGAATATTGGATTTATTATTTCACACATGTGCAATGTTAATCGATAACTTTAGTGTTTCCACAAAATAACCGCCCGCCGTAACCATCGAAAATATTAAATAAATTCCAACCACACTTTACAAATAATTCGCGACACGAATGTAGAAGTGTTCACATAAAGCCAACTTTGTATAGCGGGAGATGCAGAGAACTTTAGTTTCGTTCTCACGCTCATTAAAAAGAATTGTTTCAATGAAACAAATGAAATTCCTTGAGAGTTTACTCGAATGCTATTAATAATAATCATTATATTATTGTACATCCTAAGAACATTGTGAATGCATTCTACATGCCTATGGTATGAAGTAAAGCAACCATTTATGTATACAGAACTGTAATAATTAAGGGCTGACCGTTACGAACTAAGAAAAGACAGTACACACATGTCGCATTTCAGGACAAGACTTAGCAACTGGAACTTAAGTTGCCATACATTTCAAGCACTATTGTTTTTCTATTTTACTTTTATTGTCTTTGAGGCCCAGAACATGATAGTTTATGATGTCTCATATCAGCGAAATCAACACATATAGTATATGTGTTGATTGCGAAAGACTTTTTTCATTACTACCGATAGTCGCATTGGCTATTGACAATTGCCTTTCAAATAAATAAATAAAAAACAATTAAAATCATGGATGCTATAACATATAATTGTGGCGCAGTTGGTAACGACGTTGGCTACCATTACGGACGTCTCGGTTTCAATTCCTGGTGCGGATAGTTTTCATAAATTGATCTTTCAATCGATTTATGAATTTCTGTTCGTAGTCTGAGTATTTGTGATGTCCAAAACTCCCTCCCACCCATACGATCCTCAAAAACGGGGCGTAGCGAGAGTGATTAGCTAACCACTAGTCCTGTCCTAGCCTTATCCTTCTATCCCTACTCTCTCCTAAAAAAAGAGGTTAAGCAACTGAATAACTAGCAGTTCTCGTACCTGTTGAGATACCTCCATTAGGAGGTCATATGCTTCACGTTTCACGATAATAGCACTGAGACATAAGTGTGTAAAAAATAATAATACGTGTCGTAAATATAATTTATGAATTTAAAAACGGACGTAAATGATTAATGATTAAAGATTTTGAAATAAAGAACTCCACATGATTTATATAGATATTAAATGCAGTCGCTTATAACACACTCTACTTGTAAAGTTTTCGACAGATTTGTTGCTAAACTCAATTGACTTCACAAAATAATACTAATATTGAACACGTAATCGTGCAACAATAGCGTTATCATTTCGATGGAAAATATTTATATATGAGTTTTAAGAATTTGTACCACAACAATTTTGTCGCCGACAATTATTGGATCGTTTTTCTGGGAATAATTTAATGTGACGTATTCAATGAAGCACTGCCACAAAAGATGAATTCAAAGATCACGTCGAACAAAGATATTGTAAAAGTTATCAGAAAACAAGTGTCAAATTCGTTACTCAAAGCCGCAAGAATTTGTTGTCATATAATATAAAAAAAGTTGAACGAATAACTAACCAACGCTTTTATCGGCGGACTACAAACGAAATTCATGAACTTACATGTAATTGGAACTAGCAACAGTCGTTGAAAAAAAAGTATTTCGAAGCTCAGTGAGCATGAATATAGCTATAAATGCCGAGATGGTTAAAAAAATCGGAATTGAATTTTTAAAAATGATCAATTTATGTGGCAGCAAGCATGCAACGATATAAAAACGAAAAAAAATGAAGCATGTATATCAATAACAGTGCAAGAAGACACCAAAGTCTAAAAATAATATGCGGTCTATCTATTTAATTAAATGTTTTAAATTAATCCGCTAACGAAAAAACAGTAAATAAACAAATCGTCGTTGTTCTGAAAGAAGACAATAATTAAAAAGTACTAGTTTTGAGTAATTGGACTTTGAAGTTTTTCAAATGTTTGAAATCCTTTTTCATTTAATTTGTTTGTACAAAACTGTTTTAAGTAAAATCATAATTTATAAAAAATAAGTGCGTTTATTCATACAGCAGAGTTTGAAATAAGGAACATTTTGGTATAACAAAGATTTATAAAATTTTGTAATGTCATTTTTTCGATTGAGTGCTTTCTTCTAGAAAAACGACCAAATACATCTTTATAACGAGGCACCAGGAAAACAAATAAACAAAACCTACTTGAGATTTGGGTCGACACATATTTTCAATGAACTATTCACTTTTCTAATAGAAATAATTAAGTAATATTAGGTTATTTTCACGCCACTTTACACGATTGAATGAGAGAAATATGTCGAGATTTGTAGTGAGCGGCGATGCTTTCGCGGCTGGGCATCGCCGGATTTAGATTCTGGCACGGAATCGCGCGAAAGAAATAGATCGGGTAAAAATAATACACAACCTTGATTATACACGATAAATGTAGCGCACGCAAGTGCGATACAATAAAGCTTTAATATAAATCAGACGTGCGCTAAATGCGTCAAATGCTTTAAAAAATCATCGCATTTAATAAAGTCAACATGTGTATATTAATTTAAAATTAAAATCAAATTTGGATCATTCATATTGCATATATGTACATAAACACACTTAAAATGAAAACGTAGTAATTAAAAATTTAGTAAGTTATATTCAACGATTTACTCAGATAAATGGATACTCAGTACCTAATGATGTTGGCATGAGGTTGAAGAACATATATATGTAACATGCACAGTTCTAAATAAAAAGCTTCACCATATATCAATGGTACGATGTTATAAAAGAAAGAACAAAGGGCTGATTAAAATAATACTGGAATCATTCTTCGGTGCGAACGTAAAATATTGTTAAACTTCGCAGAATAACAGAAATTTCCTTGCGAGGGTGAAACAGTAAACAAGACAACTTTTAAACAAATCGGGGTAGGAGGTCGGCTTTCGGAATTTAATGAGAACTGTTAGAAGTTCGGTATTTTATTTTTAAATAAATTCGTACGATAAAAAATAAACAACACGAAAGTAGCAATCTGTAAATAAATATACAATGAGAAAGCTGTTGAAGTAAAGGCCAAATAATTTTTGCGTCAATTTAAGATTATATGACAGCTTTATGTCCCCATTATTTACAGTTATAAATTAGTGCGATCCATAACACAGAGGCACATGTTGAGAATACCACAGAGATTGAAAAATAAACGGAAATTCACAACAGCACGCAACATGATCGAATTCGCGAAAACCTAACATGACAATGGACTTGCAAATAATTATGGTATCGATATTTATATTTATAAAAAAGATTTGTGTTAATTATTACAAAAGTCACCAGTTCGAGTCAGTTCGAGTCAGTTCGAGTCCAGTTCGAGTCCATTCGTGTGCTCGAATGCCTGAAGATGCCGAAAGGCGAAACCCGGGTCGTTAGTGACAAAATACATGGAAGTGTACAAAATCTTAATAATCCAAATTTGATATTGAAATTCCATCAAGCACCCTCAGTCGATGTCTTAAATTATATTACAAAAGTATTTATCAGGATCGGTTTCAGTCAGCGAGGCAACATTTTAAGCCGATCCTTTACTGACGGAAACTGGTCATGATCGCACTGTAAAGTTGTGGAACTAAACCAAATTGCGTGTGTGTATTTTTTTGTAAATATTTAGTCTTTTTGTCAAGAATTGACAGATAAAACCACTCCAGAGTTCTTTATAAATAAACATTTTATTGTATAAAGAGGACTAAAGAAAAAGGTTTTATAGGATTATCAATTTATATTAGATATTATGTTAATATATCAATCAGAAGCCACACAAACTCATAATACTAGGCCATCCAATAATCGTAACATGAAAGGTATCGTAACAAAATGTTAAAAATTTCGCCAATTCGGTAAGGCGCGTAGATGATGCCCTTAGACTGAGAAGTCCTTCTACTAATATAATATAGAAAATCACCAAAGATTAATGATAATATGAAGCCCTGAAAGAAGTATACTGGCGAAGACTCGTATAATACACTTAAATGTTTTAAAAATAATAACACTTAAATAGTCAGAATTGTTGGATACAAAAATCAATCTCTGAAAGCTATTATAAGCGTATAAAGCTACTTCCATATTGAAACGTTTTGAAATAAATTCAACATGCCATTATTCGGGAAACATCCGGAGGGAAAATTCCTCCCCCGATCTCACGGGAGCCGGGGGATATTTACGGGCCAAACTCGAGATACGACCAGGAAAGCAGAAACGCCTGTACGTAATGCCGTCTGCGTGTATATAGGTTGGGGAATATGCCGAAACACGACGAAGCCCCCCGGCGATATTTATTTCAGCCCCGCCGAACCGACATCATCGTTAAGTGCAAAAATACACTGAACATGGCGTTTCGCGATTTTAATATGGAAAATATTAATGGATTTATGCATCGCGGGGTAAAAGTGATGAACGTATTTAGTTTACCGAATGCCGTGACAATGTTGGGAAAGCTGTACACGAATTGAATTGACGAGTTTTCACAAAGCGTAAGCGGTTTCTGACGGATTTGGGTGGGTAAGGCAAATAGCCTGAGGTACGATAAAATCAAATTTTTGCAAAATATACTATTTCTGAAAATATTTACAAAGAAAATTTATTTTATGTTAATATCGCTGGAAAACGCTGAGGAAAGGCCGACGCGTCGAAATCGCATGGAGGAAAGCGGTGAAGGAAGCCAAATCTCCACTGGAACTGTAACGCCATCGAAGAATAGGAATATTGAGATTCTCGATTTTCTCGACAATTGTAAATATAACGGCTTTCTAAAAATTCAGAAACAACCTTCTCTTGAAGTTTTTGGTCGATAGATATTCCGCTTTGTAAAAACGTTCCCCCGATCTGACTATTATTTTTTTCACTGTTTTTTAATTTGTATTAAACAAACCGGTTCAACAACAGGTCCTCGTTAAAATAATATCGGTTGAAATACCCCGCCAGGAGCGACACTCCGAAAGCGAACATACTACAATGAAATCAACACAGCAACTAATGTAACATCAAATACTTCAATAAAGGTGGTAGGTAGAAGAATATTCACCTAAATAAAACTATAACTGTGGGAGTCATTTAATGCATAAGAAAAGGAAAGAGCTGCGCAAGTCGATCCAACCGTCCACTGGACCGATCGGCTTCATCTGTTTACTTGATGCTACATCTTATTACTATTTACTTGACTTTACGATGGTGGAGGAAAAACAAGTTAACTATAGTAAATTACTAAAACTAACTTTCACTGCCATCTACTGTTCTACTATTTTGAATGTTACGTGATAATGAATGTTTGAACGGCAGTTCAGAAGACATTCCGTTGGACTGATTTTAGCTATAAGATCTCGAATATGGCATAGCGCCATATCTACGAAACGCTTTTTAGTTTCATATCATTCGTGTAACAAAACGAAAACACAATTTAATACAGTGCGCATATCTGCAAGCGATGGATGTACAATAAATTTTGATATCGGTCATATAAACGTGGTGTTGAGCGACAAGAAATGTAGAACATTCCATAAATTTAAACTTCTTTTTTCTGAACTGCCAATAAATATAGCAGGGGTCGCCAAAGCGTCGGCCGCTTAGCCATTCCTACACTAGCCGCTCGTCTGTCTGATGCTTCTAAATGATACGATTTTGATTAGAAATATAGATAATTAACTGCAGCATAGCTTGTCAAACGTTATAAAATATGTGTCTTAGTATTTAGATATGATTTCTGAACGGACTTTATAGGATACCCATATAAGCGTCTCTCGACTTCCTATGAATGGTGATAATCTACGGTCCAAATTCCAGGTCCACGAGCGCGTGCCTAACGTTCATCGTCGATTTTTAATTTCGTACAATATTTCATTCTCTCACCTCAGAGACCCTGATGAAATCAAATTACCGTTAAGCCCAGTATTCGCCGCAAAAACATTTGTTATCGATGCGCGGTATACGATTACTTTTACCAAGGCTCGTTGACTGTCAAAACGTGTATATATTAGGTAGGTGCGTGAGTGGCACAAGGATATTCAATTTCAACAACTACTTCAAAATATTTTCTGTCTATGAGTCCAAAAGCTGTCTGAATTAAAATTCAATTCATAAATTCTGATAGAATTAGGTTGAGAGAGTCTATCAACTGTTGCTGTTGCTTGCTGTCACATATTAGATCCAATGAATGGTGATTTGTTTCACCGAAAGTTGACGATCGCACAAACTTTTCGGCCGACACTAACTTCATATTTCGACGCCTATTTTTTTGCGTACACTTTAATTTAAAAATAATCATCAATAAAAACTGTTTGAGAAACATAGATCAAGTTCGAGAGATCGATCTGTCAAAATCAAAGTAGAAAATAAATAAATATATATGCCATATATATGTATTTGTACAGTGGATAATATATAATAAAACGCCTCGCGCATATACTAACGGTGAGTAACGGTTCAAAATAGTGCAAACAAGAAAAACTAAACTATGCAACAATAGACAATCTCCCACAGTTCATTGTCTTTGCCTAACGATGCCAATAAATCTTGGGCAGCTTCGCGCATCAAGAGTTAGACTACACATTGGCGACTGACGTGGACCGGTATTATAAATAATCTAACCCTGTTATACTTTTGGTGGGTTCGGCGGCAACTTAAATGTTATTCCACTGGTTATGTAATCGGTTGTGACGTGTCTTTCTTCTCTTTGAAAAGCATCTTCAGACTAACTTCATCATTTTAGACAAAAATTGAAATATCTACTTGAAACGTGTTAATAGACAATTTTTGGTGGAAAGATATTATTTTTATAAAAATAAAACACACTTCTTGGTACTAATGCGACAATTTTATGAAATGATTGGGCCGGTTTTTCAACTGAGCTCTCCTGGTTATTTTATAAAACTGTGGAATAAATACGAAATAATGTTTTTTTGTTATATCTATTTGAGACAGAAAACATATTGTTAGTTTAACATAGAATATTAAAAAATCAAAGTTTTTTTATTGTAAAATTGCAATTTGGCGCTTTTGACAAACTAATCTGAAAGTGATGTTACTTCGTCCAATGTGAAGACGTGCTTGCCCTAGTGCGGTTTTCTCAGGTTGGCTTAGCGTTCTCTTAACGACAGAGAGTAAACCTATGTTTAAGATTTCAATGTAAATAAGACTCTCACCTCCACATGAACATCGATAAGATGGTGCATTTGCTATGTGGTTTGTAACTTTCACTGCCACTGCTGCACGTAATTCACTAACCCAGTGCAAAAAGGAGGTAAATGAACAAGTCGTTATGATCTTGTTTAAATTGTAAATAAAGTCATGCCAATGAACAGATGCTTGCGCCGAATACTAGTGGTACGGTGGTTTGATTTTGTCAGGAACTCGGAAGTAAGAGAGCGGACGGACCAGCCTCTTATTACGTCCAAAATAAAAAAGCGACAATGGACCTGGCTTGAACACGTGCTGCGGATGCCTCAGATGAACCTGAATCCTTCCAGTCTCTTCTACCAACCAGATGGATTCCGTCGCCCTGGAAGGCCTCTGATGACCATCCGTAGGATGTATTCGACGGAGCTACAGAGCGCTGGGATGACCTGGGAGGAAAGGGGACTGGTGGGGGACAGACAAGCTTGGAGGAACCGGGTGATGGCCATATGCTCCGAATAGGGAGCGGATATGGTTTAAAAAATATTTGTTTTAACAATACCTCGCATCACACTGCTTTGACAAAAACGAGTTGATGTATTCAACTTCACAGTTGAAAAACACGCGACCTAACAAAATTTCACATCCCAAAAAAAGTTACCAAATAAGAGCGATTTATCGTAAGCCAACGCTTTTGTTACTGTAAAATGGCATTTGTAGCGGCCCAAAAGAACAAGTAATAAGTAATCAAATTATTTAACTATTAAATTTAAAATAATAAAAAGCATATCTAGTGTAGTATAATATATCATTATTTTCCAACACTTTTACCCTCCGCGGCCTGTGAAAAATTAGCAAATGGATAATCTGGCCCATCTTTCAAATGGGTTGTGCATCACTGCTGCAATGTTTTGTATTCCACATAAACAAAGCACACGTGAAAATTATGTTTGGTTAATAACAGACAATTTTTTTTATGGTTAAATACAAAAAAAATACTGTATGCACTAATAGTCATTTAGTGATTTTGACGTCTCCTGTTAAATTTGTGTTCGGTATTGTTGTGGTAAAGGGGGTATTTTTTTATAATGAGCGAAGTGAAGAACATAACTATATTGTGCAAATATCACAAATGTAAATGATCCAAATTTACTTATTTGTTAGATGATTAACTAAGCAAGCACCTTTCACAAATTCAACTGATTTTTTTCATTATTATAAAACCTGATCATTTCAATCAAACAATCAGAACCGGTTTCATGTATTGTCTACTTATTGATTAATAAAAACCGATGCTAATACTATAACATTTTGTGAAATATTTATTTAACAGATGGCTGCAACAGTGCTGTTTTTACGAGAACTGCTCGTAATCAGTTGTTCAACATCTATCTTCCAGTGGGGTGAGGATGTAAAAACGGAGCTAGGAACGGTATAGTAGTGATTTGACAATATGCCCTGTTATTTAGGATCTGATGGATGGGAATAAATCACCGCTGTGGGTATATAATGCGTTAGTTGCAGCCTGCTATCTAGAATTGTCAGTCAACACATTGATTATTTGATATTAAATTCATTCACAACATGTATACGACAGCTCGACAAACTATATTATAGACAAATTCTTTAATATCGAAATAACTGTTGTTCCTTTGAGTTGGATATCCTGACTAAATTGATAAGAAGTAACTTGTTTTGTTTGAAGTTTAACGTATGAGTTAAAATTTATTATACGCGGAGCGTAAACCTCAATATATTCATAATAATAAATTGTAAAATATATTAAGGTACAGAACTATAAATATGTGTTCATTGTACAGGTTGTCCTCGACTTGCGATCGAGATACGTTCCTGAACTTTGGTCGTAAGTCGAATTCCATACAAAATATTAAAAATGAATATTGTTCACGTCATTTTAGCGGTGTCACTTTCATTTGTGGTAATAAGGCATCTACAACCAAAAATTTTAACATATCAGAGCGCGCCTCTTTCGAATCTTATATTGTAACGGTCAAATGAACATTCACAATTTTATTGCAGATTTGCCAGCCGATCTTATGTTTTTAGTTAATAAATCACAGAATAAAAGGTTGTGAACACAATTTTATTATTTGCCTTGTAAAATAAGTGGTTCGAATAAGGTTTGGCGGCAAGAATTGCGTTGAAAATTAAAATTTGCTTTATAATGCAAGTGGATGAAATAAGGCTATGTCTGCAACAATTGCGTCGAAATTACTTTCTGATAAAAATATCGCTTTACTTCAGGAATAAATAAATTCAAAATAGAATAGAGATAAACACACCGCACGCCGATGGTAAATATGTATATTTTTATAAATAAATATCCAAATTTGAAAATGCTGTTACTGATCTTTCTTTCCGTATGGTTTCATCATTTTCAATAATGCTTCGTGACGCAATGACAAAAAGATGTTTTTTTTTTTTAATTTTGGTCGTAAGTGCGAACCGTTGTATGTCGAAACATCATAAGTCGAGGACTAACTGTAAGTTATATACTAATAAGATTAGAAAGAAAATAATATTCATCAAATGTGAAAGAATAATTAATTACAAATACGTCTTTTACCATCTTATATGTTGAATGGAAATAATTAGGCGGTATTCTAATAATAGCCATTGAATAACACAAACAAAAGCGCATAGGAAATTACGAAATAAATTCCTGGTTATAAAAGCGCAAGTAGGTTTAAAAAGATTAAGCGATTATAACAGACATATATCCACTCAATGTAATTGGAGACAGTCTCTTCCTCGCAATGACAATAACAAAAAAAGAACAACAATGGAATAGAACAGACTTAAAAATCTCCATTAAAAATATTAATAATGAATCCCCACGAAACGACAGAATGCTGTCATTAAGCCTCGACTGCGGATTATTATATTCAGAGACGTTTCAATTAGCCAAAAAGCTTTTAAATTGGTAGGAGAAATTAATAAATTAATACACTCAACTCTTCCATTGCGAAACAAGGAAGTATAAAGCGAAACGGCAAAGCTTCATTAAAATTGACTGATAAATTATTTACAAGAATATTTAGTAACGATATTCAATATAACCATTGATTGACTATATCAATGACTATATCATTGATTATATCGTTGATAATTGCCACCAGTAAAGTGTAATTAAAATATGAAATTAATGTATTAAGAAAATGCTTCTGAAAAGGCATTGCGTATTGACATTGTTCAAACTCAATATCGTATCAGAATAATAATCAAGTTTTTACAGGAAAAAGAAAATACTGTAACAAAACATATATTACTTTGAGTTTTTTTAACAATTTCATTTTGATAAATATTTTATTGTGTATCTCAATAACGAGTTTTATTTCGTTTTGCCATCATGGTTCGAATAAGACATGCAAAGACGCATAAAAAACAGATACGAGGTTGAGTAAAAACGGGATTCTTTTTTTTTGAAAAATACTTTGTAGAAGATCGTCGTGACCTAGTGCCGCACGGTGCTTCGTTCTACAATCTGTAGATTTGTTAGTTGATATGAACATGTAAAATTTTGAAATATATGAATTTTTTGTTCCGTGTACATTGTCTTAAATTTTTTCATATTTCAAATATAATTCTATCGTTTTCTGCGCATATCTTCGTATTTGTCGCGCGTTTGCGCTTATCGGGATGTAATGTTTTCTATTTTGGTTCCTCTCACTAAGCCTCGAAAAGAATCTTAAAACGTTGACTACCCCTGTATTTTTTCCGCAACAGCTATATGTAGATTGTTTAGAATATTTTGTCAAAAGCACACATTTCTTTCACCAGTTTCAAATAATTTGCTTGAAAAATGCCAGTCATCTGTAGATATACATATTCGCAATATAATATATTTTCCTCGCATGCCAGTCACGCGACACACTGACACAGACTGGATATTTTTAATACAAACATACATTTTTGTATCTCGGGGAAGGTACTTAAATACTTTGTTTTCCTTTTATCATTCCGATGTGAATATTTAATAAAAATATTACTTGGACCTATGGGCCACCTCTGAGTATACACTTTACCAGTGTTTGGTTAGTTTTCGACCGATTCCGAGAATGTATTATTTTATCATGCGCTCGCGTGCGTTTGTCCGGTGTTATTTTCGGAGGTCGAACAGACCGAGAGTTTCGACTAGGGATTGCAATGCCGGTGTTACCAAAACCGGGATACCGGTATTTCGGCTATTTTTCAAATACCGAAATATCTGCTTTAAAAATGCAAAATACCGATATCTCGGTATTACAATATATTGCGGTACAATTATTAAATTACTGTTCAACCAACAAGTGTTGATTTTGCAACTGCTCTTTCTGCAGCAAGCATATTAGTAAAAAGATTCCATGAAGATAGTGGTTCTAAAATTGATGAACTAGCGTTTTTAAAAGTTATATTTAAATTAGAAAAAAAATTAAGCTACATATTTATGAAAGTCAGAGCATGGTATATAGGTACATTTTTGAACATTTACCCGTATTTAATATGGAATATCGGTATAAAATTAGTTGGCCGTATTTAGATCCCAGTTGGCCCCTTTTTATTTTCCTAATTTTTTTTATATATTTTTGTAATACCGGTAAAACAAAATTCTTCCTGTATTGCAAGCCCTAGTTGCTACGCCCGAAATAAAAATCCATGAACCGAGCACGAGACTAGATTGTACTTTTCCAACTCACGTAAATTACAATAGAACCTCGATATATCGGACTAATATGGTCGAGGGGATTTGCTTCGTATGCCACATTGCTTGCATAAACGAGACACAGACACTCCGTACTCCAACTATTGTGTTTTCCTACTTATTTGTTAAACGGTCCATATTTTAAGGATTATATAGTGACGATGTTTGATAATCAAGCTTTTAAGCAAATTAAATGCATATGACTAGGCGTGGTTCGGCGCGTGTCAAATCATTAGTCAGCACGCGATAAAATTGCAGCAGCTGTATGATGACATACTAACCACGCGAAGGACATTGTTTAGGTTCGGTGACTCTTAATGTTAACATTTTTTTTCCCATTAAGAGAACGTTTTTGACAAACTTTACTTTTAAAAATATATTGTGCCGAAGTTACATGTAAAATTTTCCATGATCAAATAGTGATGATTAGTTTGATAATACTCGCGATGAGAGAAATTGGTTTTGATCTATAAAAAAAATGTGGAAGTAGTACAAAACAAAAGATTCATTGTTTTATACATCATTTTAGATATCGTTAGATGTAATCTTTCATTTTTAAACAAATACCACAGATCAAGTATTATGACCATTAGATAAAGAGAAAAACCGTCTAAATTATCGCAGTATGGGGGGAAATAATCGGTGTCTTTTTGATTCGTTTTTAGCGATGTAAATCGTGTAAATATGGCACCGGTGAATTGGAATTAATAATGAACTCGTTACCAGTACGTTTACAAAAAAAAAACTTCTGTTAGCTCGTCCAATATATGTAATCACATTGAAACACAATCTTTGCGTCAACATTAAGAATACTCACATTCCTAATTAGAGTTTGCGATTTCTATGTTAACTTTCATTAGCAATTTTCTCGATATCTTACCTGAAAATAAAGAAAAACACGATCGTATTAGTAATAAATAATCTTTATTTCTTTCGTATTATAAACAGGCACAATACAATTTTATAATCTCATAACAAATACATGTGAATTAGAGTAACATTATATTTAATATGTAGAGGACACGACACGCAACTGTGGTTATAATCAATATTACAGTATCTGAAAACAAACCTGTTGCGATTAGATTATTTGAAAGATTTAAACCCAATTTCATGGGAGATATAAGATACAAAGCATAGCTTTAATTATGTATTACGAGTCACAAAATTAAAATACTCAATCAATCGAAAGAATAACTTTAGTGCAGTGTTTACAATAATTTTACATTTCGACAAGTAGAAATGTCGAAATTCTTACGATTAAACATAATATATTATCGGAAATATTCATCTACCAACTTGATAAAAAATGTTGTAATTCATCTATCTTGTAATGTATAAAAGCAATGCTTCTCTTACTCAGCGATGCATTAACCCATTAAGGGAGGAAGTTTCCGTGCCAATTAACTCACCCTTGTCAACCGGGGGATATTTTTACGAATTAAACGACCTCTAGACGTACCCTTGCCCTTCCGTGATCCAGTTGAATCATACACTCCCGTTTGTAGAATTCCTGTCTTCTTATTCACTGTAACTGTACTACCCACATTATAAGTTTGACATTTTCTGAATTAGTAAATCCCTAAAGTCAAATTTACAATGAGAAGGATACAGTCAAATTAAAATGATTTCAGTTTATACGGCAGCAAAACATACATTTATTTCAAATAACGGATTTAAAATTTTGAGCGAATTTTTAATTTTGTTTACAATACAGTAATTTGCATGACGTCGCGCGCAGTGGAAATATTTTGCATATTCTGGTTTCCGTAGTAACTATTTTTCACGAAAATTTACGATGGTTTGTTTGTGGATTTGATGTGCGGCTATTAAATTAATAACAGGGCTGTGGAGTCGCAATCGTGATGAATGATTTTTTTAGAGTTGAAAAATTGGAAAAAATACGATGACTCAGATTGCTTTTTAAAACATATTTGTGTACAAATTCATCGATAAAGGATATCAAATTTGAATTATTGAGATTTTGTACACTTCCGTGTATTTTGTCACTAACGACCCGGGTTTCGCCTTTCGGCATCTTCAGGCAGTCGAGCGCAGGAGTGGACTCGAACTGACATGGAAGTGTACAAAATCTCAATAATTCAAATTTGATATTGAAGCACCCTCAGACGATGTCTTAATAAAGGATATGTATGCCAGGACGAATAAAAAATAGTATAGTTTTCAACCCGTTCTGTTTGTAGAATTGACCCGATGATCGCGCTGGACATGTTTAAATGTCCAAGATTTATTTCGTATTTCCGGCCAAACTAGAATAAAACACTTGTGGATATATGCTTTAAAAAATAGTTCAAATCTTTACGTAGAGAAATTAGGCGACAGATCATGAAAATGTCACGCTTGCTTGTGTGCGTGTTGGCGGTGTATATGAAGACTAGCCGCAGCTATTTTGCTTGCAAAGTGATAAATCAAATTCTTCTTAAAGTCAGTTTCATCGATTTATTTCAGCGAGAATGCGACGAGTTTAGTTTACTTTTTGATGTATTTGGGATAACTAATATATATTTCACATAATTCTCCATTTTATACTGTTGAAATTGATATATTTTAGCCATAGTGAGGCGTTTTAACATATCAATAGAATGAAAATAAATTCGGGCGAAAAAGGCTCGCGCTATAAGGGTTAAAGTAGGAAGTAATTCACAATATTTAAATTAAAATCACTATTAGAGTCTGTGCTGGGTAAGGCTCTACTAAAAAATAAAAATCATTTCTGACTATGAATGCTGTTGAATTTGATCGAAGGTTTTTAAATCTCGTGTTATTTTAATAATATAATCACTATAACTTTTTAATGTAGAATTGGGCAAGTTCTACGATTTCCGATCGACGCAGAATTTCACAAATCTCTGCCAAGTAACCTGGGTGGGAAATTGACGTAAAAGGCTTTCACTAGGGTGAGAAAGTTGGAAACGTAATCCATTTGTGGATCATGTTGTAGTTTACGATACATCCTACCTCATCCTGTATGTAATTAAGTAGAATAACTTTTAGAATTAAATTCATGTCGAGGAGTTACGCATTAGTGGTTTTATTTTAACTTATAAAACGTCTTAAATAAACTTGGAAATAATGACAAAATTGAGTCAACCCATTACGTTGATCGAATCGAACATTCTCAAAGTTTTTAAATGGATTATTAATTAACGCGAGTTAAGTCAGTGTTCCTGATATCAGTTTAATAACAGTAAAGTTAAAAAATATTTAGCGAGGCTCTGGGAGCCGCCTATCAGGAAGGATTTTCTTACAAAACTTTTTAAGAGACAACCGCGTCGGCCGCTATCTCGACCTGCCTTGAGAATCTGACAGTGCTCAGGTGATAACGTAACAGAGCGTATAGCCACACAAGTCGAAGCTCTCGTAATTCTCAAACTTTTATGTGCGTAGGTGCACATACTGGTTGACAAAGTTATTTCATGGGTAACGTTCTCCAAAAATTAAATTTATAACATGTGACACTATTCATTATATTGATATTAAATTTCTTTACTTATGACAACACAATATTCTTAGTAATTTTCAACAATGGTACATGCAATACGATCCACATGTTTAATTTTGTGATGGGTAAAATAATTAATAGTGTTGACAAGCACTGTGTTGAATGGCGTAGTAACACACGAGAATTACTAAGAGAATGCTAAAAAAAAACAAACCCAATAGCAGGTCAACACTATTTACCGTCTTGAGATAAAGCACGAAGCACGAAACACGAAAAATCGGTGAGCGTAAAATTTTTCGACGCTAGTCAACAGCGACTGAAAAAAAAACATATCTTATCAAAATCTCATACAGCAATACCCCTCCGATAACGAAGACTTACAATAACCGCCGTATCAGCTGTGACAAGATTTGAGAAACGTAGGTATAACGACTTGTTTAAAAAAAAAAGACGTTTTATAAATTTCTCTAACGTCTAAGTTAGACTCGAAAGGCGAAAAAATATGATCGATCATGATGTACCCACGTACATGCACTATTTATAATAAATTAAGAAGTATTGTTATGCTAAAACTACTCTAACAAATGTAAAACTTTTTTAAAATACTATCGATTGTATTATTTTGTTTTAAATATAACGGTTTACCAATCCTGAATATTTTGTATGTAATGTATTTAAGTCCTTAATTATCTAACGTAATAATAATTAACGATGAAATGTATTTTACCGGTGGTCAGGTGAGAATAATTACATGCTGAGTTCATCCGCCCTGAATTTATAATGACGACTCTCACAATTAATAGTAACAGAACAAAGAAAGTGATCAATTTGTTTTTAATTATTATTTCTTTATCAAAAAAAATCTGAAACCAATTTTACACTTCTTAATTTAAAATACCTAAAAATACCATTTTGATGACTCACAATTGTAAATAATAAGATTCATTGCTTTGATAAATCAAGTATCAACATCACCTCACATATATGTATTACGAGTTCCTAAGAAATCATAAATGTATGCATTGAGTAATTTTTTTACATCCTTCGTGTCCGATTCCATACGGAGAAGCGTGGAACTGAGCTATAAGGACCGGGCACTGCAATAAATACATAAATAAAACAATAAATAACATTTGAATACGGCGAGTGGGTGGAAGAAAGCAAGGAGTTCCCGCGTTATTCATGGCCCTTTTGTGAAATTAATGGCAGCGGAGGATACTTTAATAACGGAAAGATTGTAAATTTCACCGGATATGGGGATGGCGTCATATTGTTTTGTCACGCCTTTTGTCAAACATTCTTATATAATATTATCGGTGGAAAATAAATGCGCATTCTCCTTTATTTTTAATTAAAAACTATATTAAGACATCTTTAACGCGTTCACAGCGCATATAGTATATATAAGGACTATTTTAAGAGAACAAAACATTAAATGTATAGCGCAATGTGCACGTAGCATGGCTATAATTAATGGGACAACAGAGAAATTGAGTTGTACGCACAGAATGAATTAATTAGCCACATTTTTTTTGTTCGATCATATTTTTTCTTTAGATTATGAAATTTGGTTTTGGATATTAACCTCTTCGCAGTATTAAATTTATGTATGATATCTTTACATCCCCCCATATTGTAAGCGAAATTAGCGGTTATCATTTTTCTAGTAGTATTTATTTTGAATCGAATGTTTCCATTTTTAAGAAATTTGAGTTTCATCGATTATAAATAAGCATATTTTATGATAATGCGCTAATGACCACAATCCTCGAAACTCATTAGCACTAGAGAGCTTTCGTGTAAAATTGCGCGCTATCAATTCTTACAACTACCCTAACATATTTCTTTGGAGATCGAAATATCTATCACATTATCGGACTTTACACCTAGGCGCTTCCACGCGCTTTTGGGTGGTGTGTGTGCTAAAATAACAGCGTTACGTACACTCTTTCCCGTTTTAAAGCACACAAACCCAATTACGCGTGGTGGCGCCGGTGTGTAGGGCCAGCTATTGATGTATATCAAATTGTATTTCAGTATAGTACTAGATATGAATCCGCCGTTCGACCTTAGATGTTAGATAGATTTCAAAATTTTAAAAGAATATCTGGCATTACAGCCAATGCGCCAAATATTTTTAAAATTGGAAAATAATGAGAGATAAACTCGACGAGAATTTTCATAAGTCACTCATGTCCAAGATCACAAATTTAAATGGAAAAAATCTAAATTCGGTATTAACCTTGCTGGGACTTGAACCAGGACCAACATGATCGCTAAGGCAAAGCTCTTATCACTAGACCGCAGAGGCAGACGAATATAAACCAATAATTGATCGCAATGAGATGTACTTTAATACAACATTTTGTTATTTAGAAGAAATACGTTTTTAAAATAAGAAAAAAATCTAAAATTACTTTTCTTAGTAACACATCAATTGAATTTATATCATTGTCACTCCATAGAAAGGAATATATTCGTTTCTTTGACTAAAGAATATAGAAAAAACCTTGTGCGACAGTTTCATTAAGAAGCACGTCAACATCGATAACACGCTTGCCAATTACCAATTGGTTAACCACAAATGAGATAAATTGAATGATTTTTCAACTACCTTTTTTTTATAAAAACACGGAAACATTGTGCGTTCGAGATTTAATCAGACAATAATAATACAAATCACACGTGTGAGATTCTGGTTGTTTTGCCGTTTTCAAGGCCGCTCAGCATAAATATTTTCCTTCAAAATTACACCGAAAAGGTCTGCCCTTACTCGATTAATAATGAATGCCATTGTTTATAATAAAATCATGGGAATACGGCATGAACAATACTATTTCTATGTACGTTATTATTTTAGCTAAGAAATTGTTGAAAATCTAAAACTGCATTGCGAATTTTGGCTGTGCGTGCAGACTGCTTCGCGTGCAAACAGCGTCGCGTTCGACTTCCGATTTCGTGATACGTGTGAAAGTAATTATATTTAAATAACAATTGCACTATAATATAACTCGTTTAGCTAAAAAAAAAAACATCAAAAAGCAGTAATTTAAATAGGGGATAATTGGTGGAGAAATAGTATTCGACTAATCTACATGATATAAAAGTAAAAAAAATATACTCCTCACAATATATAATTATGAGGAGTTGTTCTTGTATAACCTGAGGAGCAACTTATCAAATAGTATTTTGTCAACCAAGGAAAAAAATTGAGTTAGATAACAGATTTTTATTAATTTTTTCGAGGTCTCATTGATTCGATAAATGATATGCGATAAAATCGATTTAAGCCCTATGAAATAATGTTAAAAGCAGGCTACCCAAATCAAAATAAGTTTTTTCCACGGTAGTGATTGGTTTTTCGAACTTTATTTGGACAAAATACGATTGGAAGAGTTGCTCTTCACTTAATCAAAAGAGGTAACAATATTTCATTATCATTCGAATCTATAAAACCGCTGTAAAATTTAATAAACTTATAGATTTAATTTTATTAAAAGCTAAAGGTAAAACTAGCAACTTTTTAAAATAATGGTATATTTCAGGTGAATATTTCTACAAGGAGTATCAGCTAAATTCGTTTCTTTAACGGTATCACGATGTCCAAAGGAGAATTCCACGAATTAAAGAACAACATCTATGGAAGCATACACAATTCGAACGATTCAAATGAGAGTTTGAGTTCAGTTGAAGGTATTAAATCAATAATAAGTATTCGGCGAACATCGTTTAAGTGAAAGTAAAAAAGCAAAGAAAATAACTCAAAAATATGCATTAGCCAAATTTATCACGTTCTTACATATATATTTCAGTGTTCAAAAATAAACCTGGAACTGTCAAGAATACATTGTATGTTTGCCAGTGTATGAAAATTATGAAAGAATTCCCGACGAGTTGTGCGGTGCCAAAGAAAAAGAAATTCGTCGAAAAACAAATAACCATGATCAAAGACGCTAGAAAAGCGATGTATGCACAGATATGCAGCCACAGAACGAGCTGTTCTGTGCAACTAACTCATACCTGACATAGAATATACGTGTTTTCTTTGCACCGTAAGAGCTCTTAAGAGTCGATCGGCTGAGCTCGACAACTTTCCCTCGGACATAAAACAGAGTTAGAGCGAGAGGAATCAAACACTCGCGGCCTCTCGCTTTGACAGTTCATCAGATAGACACGTTCCTCTATTTTATTATAAATTATAACGAATCATTCACTGCTTAAAACAAAACAGCTTCCACGCCCACACCGAAGCACTTAAGTTACAGTCAGATTATATTAGATAGTTCCATCAATTTAACGTTTCGTATATAAGAAAATGAGCATTCATTTATCTCTACAATCACTCTTGGAAATCTAAGCAAACCCTGGCCAGTCTGTAATAGCCATAACCGTTAAGTTATCTTCATAGTCATATAACATCATATTGAAAACAAGAATGTGGAAGAAAATAACTTTCATAATATAAAATATTCAACAAAACAAAAAGTATGATGTCAAATAATACATTCGAAAAAAGTCTACATAATAAATTAAAATAATTTTGTATCACGTGCACTTAATGGGAACTCGACTTTAAAGTAATTTCCTACTTCGAAAGACATTTCCGGTTAGCTTTCAGTTTAGACGAAATAACCTTATCCAATTCGAATACATGTGAAACTATACATCAAATTCAAACTAATTGTCAACTTTTGGCATTCGAGATGATAGATAGCTTCAGTACCTAACTTTTATGTAAGGAATCGTTAGACTGTAAACGAGCAAAAAATCAATAAGTAATCGGTAGTATGTCTAATTTTTTTTTCCATGTCCGCTCCCAATGTGGAGCATATGGTCTCCTAATGGAAGTATCTTAACAGAATTTTTCTATGAGAACTGCTTGTTACTCAATTGCTCAACTTCTCTTTTTTCTAAGATAGTAGGGATAGAAGGATAGGGACAGGACTAGTGGTTAACTAATCGCTCTCGCTTCGCCCCGTGAGGATTGGATGGGTGGGAGGGAGTTTTTAGACATCGCAAACACTCAGACTACGAACAGAAATCTATAAATCGATAGAAAGATCAATCTATGAAAACCTTCCGCACTGGAGATTGAACCCGAGACATCCGTAACCGTAGCCAACGACGCTACCAACAGCGCCACGGACGCCGGCAAAGTTTAACTATTATAAATGATAAATAATTATTTTTGAATGAATTTACGAAGAACAAGTTTTAAGAATAAAAATTGTCTGGATATGGTTTCGGCCACGTAGATAACAATTAGCAGCATGTAAATTAATAGACATGAGAATTTCAGGATTATAAACTCGTCCCTGAAGATCTTCGTGCTTCACGAGAGTGAGAAGATAGCATTCCTAAAAGAAATTTCGTTGGGGAGTACTCTTTTAGGATACTATTAAAGAGAAAATATTTAAATTTTTTGAAATAAAAATATTGTAGTAGAAATTTCTTATGAATTCGCTCTAATTTCAACTTGTAGGAATTTTCATATGGACTTCAGATAATAGATCCATATTCAAGCTTACTGAGAACCAAGGAAATGTATAGAGTGCGAAACACAGTTGGGTTTTCGAATGGTTTACTTTGCCTAACTATAAACCCAAGAAGTTTGCTAGCACGCATAGCATCGGAATTAATATGTGAAAGAAGAGTCAAACGTTATACCGAGATCAACAATTTCAGATAAACGCTGTTAAGTATTATTCGATATCACATAGTTATATTTAATAGGAAATCTTGAGTGAGAGAAAGAAATGCAAAAGCATTTCGAAATGTTGAAGTCAAGTTTGTTTTTTATAGACCAATTTAAAATCGAGTCTATATTATGTTGCAGAATAGTACAATCAGACTCCTTGATAGTTAAAACAGTTTTAGATCATCAGCAAAGAGCAGATACTTTATTCCACTCATACTTTTCACAATATCATTAATAAAAATAAGATATAAAATTGGACCGAGATTCGATCCCTGCGGTACCCCAGAATATGTTGGAAAAATATTTGATGCGCATCCAGCGTATGCAACATATTGTCGTCGTTTTGACAAATAAGGAACAAAAAATTTAATTAACTTATTTGAGCTTCCTATAGCACTTAATTTATTTATCAGAATATCGTGATCGACACTATCAAATGCTTTCGAAATATCCGTGTAAATAACATCAACCTGGCAATGGGAATCCAAAGATTTAGATATATACTCACTATACACCATTAGATTGGTGATAGTTGAGCGCGCTGATCTAAAACCATGTTGGGAATCAGTTAACTGACAGTCAACATGCATATAGATATATCTATGTAGTATTGATTCAAAAAGTTTAGCCGGTGCTGATAAAATTGCTACAGGCCTAAAATTTGTTATCTCTGACAGAGAGCTTTTTTTATGGACCGGTCTTATACGAGTCAAACTCCAGCATTCGGCAAAAGTGGAGGTATTTAAACTTAAATTGAAAAGATACATTAGAGGGGCACTTAACATTTTTTTGCAGCCTTTAAGTAACCATGGGGGAATACCATCAGGACCCACTGAAGATTTTGGGTACAGACGCGAAAAAACGTAACGCATATCGGACTCATCAAAATAGTTGATATTAAGAGTGGGCCAAGAAGAATGCGTGTACTCGGAGTGAATAAGTTTTGGTGGAATTTTTGAGTAAACCGACCTGAAATGTTGCGCGAAGCCCTCAGCAATAGATCCGTAACCATTCAATACACTGCCGTTAAGAGACATGGACAACATGGCTGAACAGAAGAGTCACGTATATTACGGACATAAGTCCAGAATGTTTTTGTGTCTAAATTTATATTCATACCAATCTGGTTAATGTATATTTTATAATCATAATTAATGAGTTCGTATATATATAATATATATTAGTTTTATATGCCGATTAGTTCAGTTTCGCAAAAAATGCGTAGTTTTTTTTAATAAAAACTGACAAACAAGCAAACTAAGCAAAAAAAAAAAAAAGGTTCACCCGTATGTGTATACTCTAATATTACCATTTCATTTTAATTATTGACGTTTAAGTAAAAAAAAAATGAATATGTGTAGCGTTATAAAAAAAAAAAAAACTAAATGGAAAGTTACGTTCAAGCTAGATATCGAGCCCGCATCTTTTCATATCACTATCCATTTGACATTCAACAAAGATAAGAAAATAATTATGTTTAGAGTAAATTCGATGTGAAACTGATAGTGCGCTATCGGTTATTTTTCATTTACATTATGGAGAATTTGTTGGCACTACATAATTCTATATAGAAAATAATTTATGTGACGTAGAGGTTTCGATTTGTAACTCTTTTCTGTAAGGCCGAGTTCGTGTTTTGTCGATTCTTCATACCAAACTTAAAGTCCCTACTCCACAAAAAAAAGCCGTAGCAGAAGCTTTTGTCTTAAACCTTCACTTTATTTGCCTCACCCTCAATGAAATTCGATTGACTTACATTCCTTCATGCATATATTATACTTTCTAATGTTTTTAAAATAACGATCGAAACACATTTAACTTTAAATTATTATTTAAATATTAACGTTGATTTTAGCGGATTCAGTTTAAATTCATTACCAGTTCATATTTAACTACAAAAAGTGAACAAAAACGTTTTTAATTATAAAAACAACACTTTTATTAAAACCAACTGTGTCCACGTGTCAAAATGAAGGTTGAAAGACAGCCAGGTAGTGTATTCCTGGTATCCCAAACATTTTATCTCGAGTCCTAGACCAGAAAAACTTAGGAACTGCATAATATATAGTTTAAATCCGGCATCAGTAATTTTTTTTTTTTTTTGGAGTCCAAGGCCAGATTTACAGTACCTACTCTTTAGTATCACGATCATCAAGATGCGATTTTATAAAATGTTTATTACGTTTGTATGTACTTTACATATACTATTTATTAGAGTGTAGGTGTTTATTTGTTACCAAATAAATCAAGCAGAGAAACGTCTTTCTATTTTTATACTTATATTTGACTATACTTAAAAATCCTTTTTGCGTACAATTTGTTAGATGTAAGTTGATATGCTTCTTTAGTATGGCAACTATATTAGAATGCATGTTCCACAGACAAAGCTTTGTCGCGTGAGAATATTGTTGCACCAACTCTCGATGACATAATAATAACAACTCGGAAAAAAACTTGAGAAAAAACCGGTCGATGACATTTTCGGCTAGTATTCGAGTCGATTAAATATCACAAAGATGAAAGGCTGAAAATCTACCTTTCAATATATTTATTATGTACATCGGTCTCTGTCTAACTGAACGTGCAGAACGGAGATATTAAACAAAAATAAAAACATCCACAGAACTAACTCAATCGGCGCCGGCTGCCGCCGGTTGTGTGCCGACGTTTCGTTTGTTGACTGCGGCGTTGTGAAAACGCGGAAGCACCGAACGGCCAGCTCGCTTAGTGATTTATTCAAAAAGAAAAAACATATTCCAACAATAATTATACCTCACCTTCTGCTGTCTCACAATGAAAAAAAAAACAAATTAATAATGTAGCTGTTTTTGTATGACAAACTTTCCTATTTATATTCAATCAATTTTCAATAATTAGGTCGTTTTGTTTATTGTTCGAGTAAATGTAATAGTTAAGACTGTAGACAGTTGCTAAATAAATAAATTACAGCTTATTTATAAATAATGTTCATGTTATTGAGCGTTCGTTACCAAGATACCAAGATTATGTGTATACATATATTATTCATCAGTGAATACCTAATTACTTAGAATTGTTGTTCATTAATTCGGAAAAGTGATACCAAATCACTTCAGTAATGCTATATCTTTGTTTTATAAACGCCGAACTTGTACGAACAATACAAATTCCCAGTACAACAAGATTTTCTCATGAATAAATATTTATATATCATCGGCGTGCGGTGGATTTATCACTATCTCTATCGCACAACCTAATTTGGATATGAGCAAGAAGGATACAAGAGCATGCGCCGCATGCCCTTGCATCTCGCTTGCACCTACACTTTTCATGTGATTGAGCGAGAAAGAGATAAAAACCACCGCACGCACCTGAGATATATATATATATATATATATGTATGCAGTAGATAAATACGAAACATATCGAGGGTGTTTTGGCCAATTGATCAAACCCTCAAAATTGAAATTGTTCCGGAGAGTAAAATTGTTTTTATCGAAAACATTATATGGTGAGTTATATATGGCGAGTGTCGATATAATAGTGGCTCACATCAAGTGGCCGGGTCAGATTTTTAAACCTAAAACCAATGAAAAATGATGTTTCCCTTCCAAAAAGTGGTCAATTTATTTTCCTAGTTTACATTTGGCCGAGACCTATTCTGTCGTCGTTAAAATGAGATCCAATCATTGATTAATTTTCGTATTTTTTGAGGGTTACATCAATTAGCCAAAACACAATCGATATAATAAATATCGCCCGACTTGCTCTGAAATAGTGACATTTAACGTTTTTCAAGTGTTATGACGATTAAATGACAGCCGAAGATCTTCTTGACATAGAAGAAGAAAATGCATTCAGGTGAAAAAGAACTCCCCCCGCCTAGAGATGTTGCTTTCATTCAGAAACATTATTTTTTTCGATGATGTGATCATGGGACGCAAAAAGTGCTCTCAGAATCCCACCGCACTCTATTAGAATAAAATAATATTTGAATAGTGTTAACTGAAAACTCTTGGCGAAAATACGATTTGTAGTAATTATTCTAAAACGACAAAGCTGTGCTCAATCACCGAGAAAAACCGGTTTCAATCATGTAATAAATTATTTTTTATTAATGTAAATATTGTCATTTTATCAAAAATACACTGGTTTAGCATCTAGAATAATAAAAACGTTAATAAGAACAATTCTCAATACTAGATTCGTATAAAAAGTCTATAAAGCAGAGTCAAATGATAAATTGAGTTCATGGGATCTCTATAATGGCAAGAGTCAAAACAAAACCAGTTACGAACAGTCGATTTAACTCGAATGTATTTCGTGATTCCACTTTTTTGTGAAGCAGGGTTTAGTTTCGCAAACCTAGAATACGAACTCCCGAGCAGGTTGGCAGAAAATATATTATAATATCTCGTAGCGAGTTTGCATCTACGCAAGTTAAAGAGTCGTAGCGCCGTAGCTGATTCAGTTACGTAGCAATGAAAAACAAAGAAAATAGATGATGTAATATTACCGGAGTGATGGCTACGGAATAAACACGTAGCCTCCTAACACCCGCGATTACTATGACAAATTATGTGTATATGTGTGTACGAGTTCGACGAAATGTTTACGCAGAGGAAAATTCTCTGAATTCAGGAATTACTGTTGTTTTAGATAGGCATTTTCGTGTCGGAAAACTCACGAAATTTGTTAATACTGAGAAGTTATGAGCTTCAAGAAATAACCAAGTATTAGCTTTGTGAGAATTTTAATCTTTAAAAAGACACATTATTCAAGAAATTACTAAATGACTCGATAAATTAAATACCTTAAAGACTTATTCACATTTGGGGCAAAGTAGTGATTCAATAGAATCAATATGGAAAACTGTTTCCCAAATAATCATTGTGGAACACACTCCAACTCTAATATACTGCTTCGATGGTGGAAAAAGCTATGATATTAAACATAGATGCAGCTTATATTGTTTAATATATAGATATCATGTATCATTGCTAAGGTAACTTACAAATATAAAATGTGTTATGAGGTTTTAAATACCTGTAACTTTTTTTGAAAGCTGATGTTCTAATACGTAATAAAAAGATGTAGTTTTGTTGAGAAAATGCAAAAAAGTGCTACAGAAAATATTTCAAAAATGCAACAATTCAAATGTGAATATTTTTCTTTTTCGCTTTGTGTAATCATCGAATATGTTACATATAAATATGTGCACATTTTATATCTTAAGGTTGCATTTGATCTGCGTCAAAATATCGGTCATAAAACACAAAGTACGGTTGTGCAAGTCCATAAGCATTCTCACAGATGTGGCAACACATAATATATTATTTCTTGTATAATATATTATGAAATAAGACGGTAGTTAAAATGATGTTTATTGTATTCACCGCGCGATCTTTATGATGACATAAGTCGGATGTCGGAATTCCACAGCTGATGTGGGGTTTTCCAATCTCTCCTGGAATTCACATGGCGTATGTGTCATCCGAGCGCGCGCTATTCCCGATGCCCAAATTCCCGGCGCCGCAGATGGCGAGGGGGAGGTCGGAGATGTCGGGAGCGGTTCGGATTCCCGGCGTCGTCACGCGCCGTGCGGGTCCATCCGCGTGGAAATAGACCCGAGATGAAAATAGAGCGCGGCGTGCGTGACTGACAGGTGGATGGCGGAGGGAAGCGGACGGGATGGTGGACGCGAAGGTCACCCGGTCGGCAATAGTCGGTGCAACCATTATTGCTATTACTGCTGGCGGTAATCGAGAACATTACCTGAGACACGCAGGAGGTGTTGTGTAACTTAATGGCGGAGTGAAAAATAATTTCTTGGCTTCAGAGTCCAAGTGTGTCTGAGGGATATTGCTCTACGAGGTATAATTACGGTGATCGCACGTATATTACTTATGAGTACAGTCCTGTATTTCAGTAATCTGTCTCCTTTAGGTTGATTTATTTTATGAATTGCCTATGCTTTAATTGAAAGTGAATTAAAATAGTAAATCAAGTAATAATCACTGTATGATATTGATATTATCAACAACAATGCAAATACAATAAATTAACATTAGTAAAAAAATCAGTACATATACCAAATCGTCGACTAGTAAGCTCCAACTTGAATCAAATTTACTAAACAGTTTTTTTATAATATTTCCACGTAGACGACGAAAAATCAGAAAATAATATAAATAAAACTTATTTTGCGCTGCAGTGAACAAGACCTCACCCCACCCGTATATAATTGAAAAACGAAACAATTCTAAATTGCGCCAGTAGTCAAGAGAGCGGAAGAGGTAGGGAACCATATTTGGCACAATACATTACTTATATATATATCATTTTAATGTAGATTCCGGCTTCTTCGCAAATCGTAAACGCTCGAAAGATTTGTGGTTGTTTTCGCGCTCAAAAAGAGTATTTAACAATAAATGAATCACCATGTTTTATAAACAATAAAATAGGTGTATGGATGCTACAAAAAACGAACTTGGCCAATCCGGTATCTGAATTAGGTAAGTTTACGTTAGTCATGACGAAAAAAATGCATAGTGCTGATAAATTTAAAGACAATTACTATTCCATATTAGATTAGCCGAGTGGTCAATGTCGTTGGCTTCCCGGACGGTGCTCACGGGTTCGAGTCCCAAGCATGGACAATTTCATAAATTGATTTTTTAATCGATTTATGAATTTTTGTCCGAAGTCTGTGATGTCTAAAATTTCATCCTAAAAAGAGGTGTAGCGAGAGCCACTAGACCTGCCCTAACCCTTTCCTTTTACCCTTACTCTCTTCGAACAAGAGGAGATTGTGTAACTGAGAAACAGGCAGTTCTCGCAGTAAAACTTCTGTTGAGATGACACGAATTATTAAAAAAAAAATTTAACGACCTAGTTCTACATGTAATTTAAAACAGTAGACTTTTGATATCCACTTTTAAGAAAATATATGTTGAACATGAGGGGTCTAGTAACATAACTCATAATCTCCAGTATATGCAAAAAATGAGTGAATGCAACATTGTTCTTCGTGTTCAAGCCTACCATTCAAATTATAAAATATCTTTGTAAAGTTACCAACTCGCATCTAAAATGAATGTGAAAATGTTGTTCATTTTCAAAACTCATATTCTCTAATGGCCTATAACTTTCCAAACTAATAATCTCCATTCCAGTCGATGAGAGTGCAGAATTGTACTGGAATGATACTAGAGCCCTCATACATGAACAAAAATATACCTTTTTTATCTTCCTGTAAATTTTGTAGTCACTTGTGGGAAATCAACACTGGGCCATCAATACGTTCCAGATTGAGAGTTCATATGATTCAAAAATCAATAAACTGCATAACTTTACATGCATTCTTTAAAATAAGCAGTGGACACAGCACAACTGGTTACGTGTTACATTTAAAACAGTACAAATACATTGTTGCAGGGGAGCTCAGTGCCACGGGTGCGCGCGCCCTGCCGCAGCCTAATGGCACCGCAATTACTCGAAATTTGGGCACGGCTGCAGTACCTGTACATAGGCGTAGACATATTGGCAGTATCGATCCGCCTGTTTACTATGTGGCAATGGCACATGTTGCTAATACTTTTTCTAGCTGACTCACTAGGTTTCGAAGTTTTGCTGAAACCACAAGTAATTCTCATTGTCAATGAGTCACGAGAAGGCAGCGTAAACCATCCCACCGGTTCGGGCGGCGGGCTCATAGGCCGTAACGATATGGTGATCCCACGCGTTTTAGTCTGCGTTTGGAATAGATTATCTCAGTTAAGAAAAGAGAGGAAACGTGAATGTAGAGTAACGACCTTTAGATCCTGGACAATGAAGCCAAGTTAAGAGTGTGTTCCGCATTTGTATCCTTGACGTTTAACAACTGACTTGAATGTAATATTAAATTCATGAGGTTGAATTTTTTTATTAGCTAATGTCACAGTCTCAGTGTTATTAATGACAGAGTGGACTTTCAACTTTCCAAGTGTGTAGATAATCAAATTAGAATTACGATTTAAAAAAAAACATAACCACTGTCAACGTGGAGCGTATAGACTCCTGATGGAGCATTTCAATATATACGGTGTTAAACATTTAACTGTCCAGCGGTCCCGTTGATAATGAGACATTTCGCGATCGGAATACACTGATTTATGATAAAAGTATTCAAAATATTACCTTAATAATGACTTTAATTTGAAAACTTTAATTTGATGGCGTCGGTTACGGATGCCTCGGGTATGCCATAGGCAAATGTGTTAAAAATTGGCATACGAAAAAAATATTTAATCTTTGTGTTTTTTTAGTAATTTTAGTTTTTAATTTAATTTTGGTGTAATTTTTATAGTTTTAAATCTTTAACTTTAATTTAAAATTACATAAATTGTGAAAAATAGTGAATAAAGTTTTTTATAAAATTTAAGCCATCTTTTTTTTGATAATGCTTTTTACTTTACCTAAAAAAGTTGACTAGTTTTAGAGATATATTTATTTTAATGACAGCTTAGGGTCACGCAATAATTGAACAAAAAATGATTGGGTGGTTAATAAAGGTTAATGAGAGTTTGCTGAAAGTTGGTCTTCCAACTCCTCTTTTCATATAGTTTGTAAGCATCAGATTAAGAAACTGCTACAATGTCTTTCGACATAAATCGAATTAAAAATCAGCGCATGAAAGTATCCATTCGGAGATACGGGATCGCGCAACCGAGGACAAAAGCCCAAAAGTGTTTTATCACTCGGCTCGCGAAGCAGGGAAAACGATTAGCTAACTCTTACCTAAACTCATCCCACTTTCGTTACACTCACCAAAATCCAAAGAGGCTGTTGACCCTATTTACTATCAGTGATTGATAAAAAAAAAACAAATAAACGAAAGAAAGATAAAGTTAGACGTATTATCTTCGTCCAACCGGCGAGAGTATGTAAAGGTAACTTAATAACCAATAGAAATTTATGGCTGAGAGTGAATTGGGAATGTTAAGAGTCTCGACCTCGCGGGATAGTTTCGTGTAGTGCGTGCACGATGCGCATGTACACCCCCCTCTCTATTTCTCTTTATTCTTAGTAGATATCGAAATAAAATCGAGATTTCGTGCCAGAGCGCGCGTTCGCTCGCGGTAAACAAATACATACGGGTGGGGTGCTTACCTACGTGAGGTGTACATTGTTATTTGGGCACATGCCCTCTACCACAAAGAAACAAAGTAACTGCCGAGCCGGCCGGAGAATTTCTGGAATTATTCTTTTACGAAGAACAAATGCGGGCTTAGTTCAGGGAGAAAAGAAAACTTTAATTTAGAAGCACGTGTAAATAAATCGTCGACTGTCTTGTCTATTTAGTTTGGAAACGAATATTCGAAAATAGTTTACAAGAATAATACGAATTGTTAAACAAGAAAGTAAAGAAACCATCAAATTAATAATAAATAACACATTCAAAATAGTGTGGTCAAGTTATATGCAGTAAATCTTTAATGGTGTAAAAACAAAAATGTATTTAGCCGAAAAACGTGACCAAGCGACAACGCTCTATTGTCAGATTCGCGATTATCGCTCTGAATCTACGAATGGACACATATTATACAAATCCAGAAAAGGGGGCGTAGAGAGAACGACAACTAGGAAACATAAGTATCATACACTCATTCTTATATCCTTCTTCACTTCTCGTTGGATAATTTGTATCGGTCATTCATCATTGTTGCAAGTGAAAATGATTAAAATTGTCTTGGAAATTAATATAACTTCCATCAAATGCATAAGAAATAATCAATTTCAAAAATTTTAAATCCCCATCTATATCGATTGAGAACAGAAACTTCTAGCACTGTATATTATAAAACAAACTATTATGGACAAATAATTTGAAATTTATATGTAAAGGTAGTACTTATTAGAGAAAATCATTTACTAAGGGAATCGTACGTAATAAACGAATAGAAATTCAAAAAAAAAAAAAACATGAAGGGTTATTATCATATTATAAGAGGGGCCGGAATAAAGTGCCAGTCCGGCAGTTGACAGTGTCGTTTGAATAACGGTACGACGAAATTCGTATAAATAAGCCACAAACCACCGAAAACTTGTAAATAAAAATCACCAACAAGCGACGGGTCGGTGACGATAAGACCGGTTCCAATTTCAAGGATTTTCATATATGGCGTTAGCGTGGTAATTATTCAAATTGATCGCGGAGTTTTCCAAGAACGGGACAGCAAACAGAGTTCACTCACTACCAGCGGTTGTTTATGGACATATCGTTTATCAAACTCGAGATCTAATTGACCATAATCATCGCCTTATTCAGTCATCATTGATATTCGTATGAAAATATCATCTTTATTTATTCACTAGCAATAAGATTTTATTTTGTTTATATCCACATGACGGCAGATAAACACTCAAATAAAATTGCAGACACACAAAATGATTTTTGTAACGTGCTGTATTGGTATGAAATATAAGAATAAATAAATAGCAAATGATTTTCTCCGTTTGTTTCAATACTTAGCACTAATAGGAAGTCCAAGTTACGATTAAATTGCGAAAAATACCTTATATTAAACACTCACGTTTAATGAACCGTGCGTTTAGCATTCGTAAGGGGGCTTACTTAGTTGTTGTTCATACACGAAGCCTTTAGTTGCCAGATTTTTTACTCGGACAGTAATTAGCTAGATTACACGCAGTTAAGAGATATAAAGACACGAGGATAAGTTTATATATACAGTGGAACCCACAATTACGCCACCCCGAAATACGCGCCGAATAGAAATATTCGCCACAAATCCCCCAATTGTGCAGTCGCATTCCATTGTCGTTGCTGTACACACAATAACTAAATATTACGTCCTTATATATATATATATATATATATATTCATTTATTCTTAGTTTTGGCAATTTTACATTTTTCGTGAAAAAAAACGTAACCCTTTTTGTATGAGATTCACTCCCCCAATTACGCTACTCCCAAGAACGCGGTCCCGACTTCCGCGTAAATGGGGGTTTTACTGTATTCCATATTTAATTAACCAGGAAACTGAAAACCTGTCAGAAGTAAAGATGAGGTTGTTAAACAAGTATTTGCGTTGACCCATATTACAATGCGATCTTCTTAATCGAACCTGCATAGAAATCTTAAAATTTGTAACTTTGGTATGGTCTAACTTTAAATTTCCTAACATGCACATAAACCATAGTTATAAAAGAGTCAGTATGACAACAAAATTGTTTGGCCTACGTAATTCCCACGTTTATATTATTTCCAACGAATATTTGAATCCCGAAAATCACGGGATGTTAGATTGTTCATCTCGTAGAAACTTTTCAATCAATATGCCGCGCAGGGTACTTCATCGCCGACCCACGCAATGTTTTCAATTGATACCAACAAAATTATACCAAATAGATTCGGGTTTCGCAAAAACACAATGTCAACAATGAAATATTGTGAAAAACGCGATTGCGTAATATCCCAAAAGAACAAACAAACAAATACATCAAATCGCGGGATTTCTGCCAATTATGTCGATGTATTTATAAATACGCAAAGGAAATAAATGTTCAGAAATTAGAATTTATTTGAAGGTACAATCAAATAATAATATGAATCGCTGTAGGTAAGGAATGCCACTATCAAATAAAGCTCCCCGAATAAATTCCATTGTCTCTTGACGAGGCGGCCAATTGGCAAGCCCACTTGTTGATCCCTCAGAGAACTCTTGGAGAAGAGATGTGTGCTCGAATGGTAAAAATCAAACCGAGGGAGTGTATGTAATACATACTGAAGTGTGGAATACGATTAGGAACCGTATTTTTCTTAAATTAAAATATTGCAGAATAAATATTTTAAAAAGAGGTAAATTGTAGGTTGGGATTTGAAAAAACTTTTATAACGGGACGTCAACTACTGTTTTTTTTTTATTATGATTATTACAGAAATGTGTTAGGTAAAGGCAGCGGTCGTCAACCTATTTATACCTATCGCCCATTTTTGCACATTTTTTAGAATAAAATTTCCTTACCGCCCACCAACATCAGTACTGTGTTTACAAAGAGTCGCAAAGTCGACTGCTAGGCCAGAACGGGACAAATGTTTTATTTTATTCAGAAAGGTGAAGATAGAGAAAGGGACAAAAAGATCACCTCCCTATGCACCTCTACGTTTTCATAAGAGAGTTTCATTATTACTGGAATAAGTTGGGAGCCCGTTGTTAATATGAATAAACTTTTCGCTTTTTAACTAATGAATTACACTACCATTTCAATACGGCAAATGGAAATAGAGAAATGTTAGAGTGTCGCTAAATATTGTTCACATTGCTCAATGTGCATTGATTTCAAATGTCACAATTGATCAACACAGTGCCGGAATTCCCAAACGGTGGGTCGCGACGTGTTTTCTACATAGTATACTGAAAAATACTATGTTATACTGAAAAATAAGCGGACAGTGAAAAAATCACTGGTATCTCGATGTTTAAATAACAAACATAATTTGGAAAACTCTTCGAAAAAATCATCAGCTCTTTCAATTGATTTGACTCTACATTAGTCCTTCAAGAAACTGAATAGTAACAAAAAAATCTTCTGTGAGTATTGAAGCTATTATTATTGAGTATATTCGCAAATATAGTAATATCTTATAATGTATCGAAATCTATATTTTAATTTCTAATGTCCAAGCTAAAACACATATCGATTTAAAGATGGAATCTGAACAAACTATTTAAATCCCTATTTAAGATTCATTTTTATGACTATATTTCAAGGAGGTTCGCAAGTGACTTGACCTTTTTTGGTATAAGGCGGTTTCGACTCGAAAAAGTTTGAGAGCCCGTGAGCTAATGCAACAAGGCTATATGAATTTAATGACATTGGATATTTTGTAGCCTAACTGAAGACAATCAAATAAAAAATGTCCTTGCAATACGAAAACAAATCATTTAACGATAGAAAAAGTTTTACGGAAAACGCTGCAATGACTAGACATAGTATCCGTTTTTGAGAAACTAAATAGATTTATTTACATTCATTATTTCAGTATTCTTTCACTGCTCAAATTTAAATTCAATTAATAATGCATGATTTTATTTTATATGTGAATTTAAGCTTACATTCGTTTGGGCCATGTACATGGTGTGGCAATTTTCACAAAACAAGTTGTGTGCTTAAATCTAATATAAATTACAAATATTTGGAGCATACCTGTTGCTAGACGGAGAAAATATACGAATAATCTTTGAGACATCTCAGCTAATGTATTATTTGATAGGCTTACCTGAAAACAAACAGAAATAAATTCGATAAGTAATTACTCAATTGAACAAATACAAACACGAAGAGAAAACATTAATGCCAAATAATAAAATAATCTGTAACGAAGGTACGTTTATCGAGAAATCCTTTTTTATCATAGACCCGGTTAGAAAGAAATGAGAATATACGATTTCGTATGATCCAGAAGGAATCATAATTAAACATAATATTTTCAGAAGTTCACTTTCATTTGCTAGGAATAAATATTCAGTTTCAATCAATGGTTTCATGATAATTATACACAATTTAAAATTACTACATAATCGAAATCTTAGGTATGCATTACCGTTATCGGTACTCTCAATCCTCTTTTTACACGAAAGATACGATCCAGACAAAACAGTCGTGCAAAAAAGTGAAAATAGCTAAATGAATTAGTATTTAGTTCCACAAGAATTATGCAATACCAAGTTGATGATTCCATCGTCTGAAAATGTCATATCAACTCTAATAATTCCTGTGAAACTAAATACTTTGCATTTTTCTTTTTACCTTACTTTAACGGAGTTCTACCAGGTGAATGCCAATTCAATCAACAAATATTATAAAACATAAATAAACTAAGGCCAAACATTCGTAAAAAATATATACATATTATATAGTCGCAGGGCGAGTTTTTCTGTAGTTTAAATAACTTTTAATTAAGATATCTAATTTCGGTGACAGCCCCTCAAAAAAGAAACTAAAACCATAGCAATATTAGCGCCGTAAAAAAAGTTCGTTGTTAACGGAACGTGAAAATAAAAGCGCTGTAAATGAAAAATAAGAAACAAAGACACCAAAATGTGGTGGCGATATTTTTCTCTGCCAAATTATTACGCTGTCTGCGTCACATTTGCAATATAGGATGTCTTTTATTTTATTTTTCTTCTACGACAATGTCTTGCGTCACATAACTTAGTGCACCATTTCCATTCGGATAGTTAGTTACTGAGACTACTGACAGTCATCTGATCACGTGTAAACATTCATGTATTCGTCAGTTGAATGAGTGGAAATTAAAGCAATCTTAAACTAACTGTTGGGGGCTTTGGTGGAAAACACTTCATGCAATGACCTACTGACTGTCCTGGTAAACTGTTCGTTTTACATGACATAAATGTGGCATTAGGAATATAGTCACGGTTACGGCCCCATAATACGTGCTATATGGCAGGGCAGATTTTTCACAGACAGTCATTCTTGATGGTAGATCGCTGTAGAGAAATTTAAAAATGAAAAAAAAAACGAATGAAATCAGATCTGCAAACTGTACAGCTCTTTTTATTTTAAAATGTCCTGTCGCTGAGCGAAACTGGTTCTATTAATATATTACACGTATGAATAATGTGATTTAATGCATTCCTCAGGAAATAATCCACAGAATTGTGCGTTTATAATTTGTAAATATTTGACTCAACGAATCGCTGCGCAGTTGGTACGGTCCAATTTAGACAGTCGTCGAAAAACAAACTAATAATTTAGGTAAGCGATCATTTTCCAATATTGACAATATAACCGTGTTGCTGTTTCCACGAGAAGTGAAATGTTTGGCGCCAGCGTACGTACAGCAAGAATCCACACGCGGCGGCCGACTCGGAGACTTCGATTGAATAATAAACAGACTTTCGTTCTAAAAATAAGCATTCACCATTCACAAACTTTCTTGCAGTATGCTCAGTTCTTCCTTCGCGGATCGATAGAATTCCCACGAGAAATTCATCACAATGAATTTTATCTTTTATTGAACGGTTTGTAAGGGTTGTGAAGCGATAGTTTTATGGTAAATTTGTGCTATGTTTCTCTTTCACTAGAACTGAATGAAACTAAACAATGAACAGGTAAATATTTCATATTTAAGGCATAAGCATTCTTTTGAAAAATACGATCACTTGTCAATACTCAATGCGAAGAATATGATATCACCGACCCAAAATAACAGCATGGCATAAAAAAGTTTTCGTATAATTTACATTTAGGGAATCAATGTATTCTAACAATATAAATATTAAACTACTCGAATTGAAACAAAAATAGATTATCTGGAATAAAAAAATACGTTATTATCTCTATTATCCAAGAGTGATGGCGTTCTTACATTACTGTAAAGTTTTAGTTTATAGATTATAAAAATCACTCCTGAGTTGAAAGCAGGGATGGGGGACTTTCATGTCGTAAGGCCGTATTCGTTTGTGTATAGTGAGTGAACTTATTAATGCCGCATTCCAGACAACTCAATAAGATATACTTAAATATAAATGAACATATTGTTTTTAATGAAATTTAGAATTAGTCAATGAGCCGCAGATTCCTCATCTTAGATCTATACTAACGTTTAGAGGCGTACGTGCCAGAGATGTACGATAATATTTACACAATAAAATCACTTTTAGGTAGCTGATAGTGAGACATGGATCAGTCACAATAATCTACCTCTCGACTTGCAGACAACTGAAACGTGATAAAATTAAAAAGACAATCAATACGGGAAGCCGCAAGTTTAGGTTTTGTTTCGGTATCACTTTGCCTAGATAATATGGAAATAAACATGTTTTTACATTATTGCTCTTATCAATGTTATCTTTAATCCCGATTGCATAAATACAATATAAAATTGATGTGACGGTAAAAACACAACAACGACACGCGTCTATAAATAACATACATCGAATCTAAGCAATAATGAAAAAAAATATGCAACGTTCATATTACGTAAGTTTTATTCAAAAACAATACAGATAGTGAGCATTTTAAACTGATGTAGAACATTAATTTAACATTAGTTATATACTATAAGTTACACTTAGTGTATTGCATTTACTGGTAAATGTATACATTGTCAAGCTTAATCAGTCACAATATAATATATGGAATAACGTAAACGCGTACACATTTACTAGTCAGTGCATACACTAACTATAGAGACATCGTTAAAGTATTCACGAACGTTAACATGAGCCGTCAAAAATGTATATTTTGTTCCTCCGCCTACGCGATCCTAAAAGTGAGGCGCAGCGAGCGGGATAATCTAACAATTACTCCTACCTCTACTTGTTATTTATTAGCATGGTTAAAAGATCGGTCCCGTGCAGCTCTGCATCGGGCCAAGAACACGCTGAGCAAATGCGTTTCTTTTCTCGAGCGTTATTGCGTTATGGAAGGCGACCGTGAAACAGCAAGTAAGAGCAAGTCGGCTGCGTACACACAACGTTTGGACGTGGAGCAACCAGCCTGTGTCCTAACCTAACCCCTTACTTTCTCCGAAAAAATAGATCGAGCGACTGAGAAACTAGCAATTCTCGTAGAATAACTACTGTTGAGATAAGCTCCATTAGGAGCACAGGGAACAGACACGGTTACAAATATGTGACAAATGTTGACAAGTTACACGATACATAAAGGAATGAATGTCGACTAGGTCGCCTTTTAACTTACATCCGGAATTTGACAGAATAGGTACTTCTGTATGTTTTTTTATTACTATTTTCTGCAACTGCTAATATTTATGTTCGAAGTGTGTCTGTTGTTATCATCAGGTATTGAATGGAATCTGTTTCTGAAGACTTGACATTCTTTAGTTGTGTTTCGGTTGTTGTCAGGTAGTTATCGGGGTTCACTATTGTATTTAAAAAAAAATAAAACACAATTCATTTGTACTACTTCCACATATTTATAATGATCAGGACCGGTTTCGCTCATCACGAGCATTATCAACTGGTCAGTTGATAATGTCTTTCCACCAAGAATTGACAGTTAACACCTTAAAAGTGTTCACTATTGTTTTTATTTAAACGACAAGCGACGGGAATTCCATTAAAATCATCTAACATATCCATTTTCTTCGATGTTTATTGTCTATGACACTTTTCTGGATAATTACGAAGTAATATTTGAACCGTCACTTTTTGCAAATTTTAATAGAAAATAAAACAATCTAATGGATATCAATTTACCTCGTTTCAGTTAACGCTTTCCGCAAATCTTACATCTCTGCCATGTCACCAGTCACATTACAGTGGCTGAAACTAATTGCTAATTTATTCTATAGGCCCGTATACACTATGCAAATTATTTCACCGGTATCGAATCTAGGACGATTATAAGAAAATGAGCTACCTGGCAACGGCAGGAAGGAGATTGTATAAATTAGTCAATATGCAGAAAAACGTCAGTCTCAAAATTCAATATGTTTGACGGAAACAAGTTAGATTTCATATACAGATCCTAGAATTAGTCGGAATAAAGGTTAACGTTCCATTAAATTACGTTTACAAGCCGGTTTTATTTTCCTGTTATTTAAGTAGCGGCTATTAAAAATTTAAAAAATTCAGCAACCGGATCAAAAATGCCGAATGATTTATGGATTGACTGATTTACGTATGTCAGCCAAACATAACACAACTAGTTCCCATATAAATAAGCATCGTTGAAAGACTCTATTTATTCGATATAAGATGTAACACATATGTTTTAAAATACACTGAATTGAAGAATGGGCATAAAATACAATTTAGAATTCAACGAAGCTTAGCATGAGTTTTCGGAATAATAGAATGTTATTCATAACAAATTTTCCGTTGTTTGTTTCTAAGCATCGGTATGAAAAGCGAGCGAATTAAAGCATTATTAAATTTGTAAATAACATACAAGAGTCCTGAGGGTTGTGGGGTGAGGTCGTGAATAGGAGCGCGCCGGGTCGGATGGCGCGTGGGCGTACAAAAGCTAGCGATGGGTAAACGAAATAATATTACGTAGGTAGGTAAATTACACAATTAACGAACATGTAATTTACGTGAGAGGCAAAATGAGCCTCGAGCGGGAACATTATTGATCTGTTTTCATGCTGTCTGTCTGGGGACGAGTACGACGCAATTCCACCGGCTTAATGGCACTGACAACTCAACCTGGGCAGACGAGGGGAACAAGGCAATACGCAGGTACAGCTACAGGTGATCTATACAAAAGTCGACCATTCAAAATGTATAGTAGACGGTGTAAGAACAAAAAAATACATTTTTATTTTTATTTTAATATTTATAAATACACATGTAATAATCCATTTTTCGTCTCTTAATTATAAAATCTTAATTAATTATTGTCGACTGCATAATCCGCAAACCGGCCAACTCTACTTATGCCAATTTTTCAGGACCTAAAATACTACTTAATAATTTAACCATCAAACTGAATTTAAAAATGCCAGAAACCTTTGTTACTTGTAAATTATTAAGCATGTACTTCATTATCATAGGGCAAAAAAGCAATGTTTTACTCCTACAATTTTCCAACGAACACACTTCCCCAATCAGTCATAAAAATAATGTAAATAGTGCTCAAACATTTTTTTAGTTAAAACACATTTAGTTGATAATTATAACAATTTCGCTTAAAGCATTTTAAAATATTCCGTCGGCAAACTTCCTCGATCTACAATATTACTTACTTAGAATGATTTCAATTTAAACAATTTTTTTAGGAATCAATCTGCCGTGATAATGGACGCATATTTAATTGCCTACTTAAGATATATTATTTGAAAAGAATGCTTGATGGAACATTAATGGAAATTTTAAACTGTAAAATGTAAACATTTCACCCATTTTTCAAGACAAAGAAATATCGTTGAGAGACAGATGACAGATTCTTCAATGGTAACACATTCAGTTTTGTAGCCCTCTCTAGTCTAGTAGTAAGATCTTTACCATAGCGATCAGGTGGGTTTGGGTTCAAGTCCCGGCAAGGTCAAATATGAAATTTATACATAAATATACATAATGATACATTTAATTTAAATCTTGGATAAGAGTTGTCTTAGATGTTTTTTCTCCTCAGTGATTTAAACAAAAGTCTTATGAGATTTTAAAATATCTGGCGCATTGGCTGTTAGCTGTAATGCCAGATTTTTTGTATCATTTTAAATGATACATATCGATACATTGTTATAAAAATACAAATTTAGATTCTTGTCCGGAGTTTATACTCAGTTGACCAGTTACTTAGCTGACATACTTAATAAGATATAACAACGATACCTAGGTTATGACAATGACATTCTAAGCAACAAAAGTTTTTAGTGAACAACAACAACGCGAATCAATAAAAGAAAGCATAATTAT
This sequence comes from Himalopsyche phryganea, assembly GCA_022494535.1. Classification (NCBI taxonomy): domain Eukaryota; kingdom Metazoa; phylum Arthropoda; class Insecta; order Trichoptera; family Rhyacophilidae; genus Himalopsyche; species Himalopsyche phryganea. The sequence continues at coordinate 1,808,790 of JAGVSL010000024.1, forward strand.
AAGCAGACATTTTTATTTCGGTTTCAATGCATTCGGGGATTCCTTATTATTTAGAAGACATCTCAACTCGTAGACGACGGTGATTTAAATATATAAATGTTGTTTTCTCCCAACACTTGAAAATCTCGACATGGGATGCAACGTGTCAAATATTCCTCGCACAGCCTTGTGTTGTAGAGTAGCAATTACCCTGTCCAGGAATAATTTTTGGCACGCAACTGGTTGTCAACACGTTTTGATAATGATGAGATGACAGTAATGTACTTCGGAAAATTATTAGGAAACTTGTTAATGAACCGAGTCGATACGCTTGTGAGGTAAAAATTAATAAAAAAATAAATCAAAATTATACACCGATTACATTGGGACAGTAATTGACACAAATGATTATCGTGTAAGTGTAAGTTATAACTATACATAGCCCAAGCCATATAATTTATATTTCAAATGTACTATTGTCACATTATTACTTCTGTATATAGTGAGTTTGAAACTTTCATAGGATTTTTTAAAATAACTTTTTTGGAAAGACACGTTGCGCATATGAGGATTCACAATTGAGTATCTCGACAGAAGCGATATTAACGAAAACTGTTTGCACGTTGTCATGGTCCTGAATTAGCTATCAACTATAGTTAATAAGCATTGTGGAACCAAATACGTTTATATTTCAAACTTACTATAATGCAATATCAAGAGTACCAATTCGATAACCAATAACAACCAACCGTATTATCACTAACTACTCGGGTTTCGCCTTTTATGCATCACGGATGACCTCGAAGTGACAGTTAATAAACAGTTTATTTAATACAAAAAATAACGATTCAAATTTGATTTTGAAGTTCCACCGAGAACATTAGTCGATATGTTAAATAAAATAATGAACATGATTTTCATTGCCTTTAACTAACTAATTATGACGAAACTAACAGCGTTTGAAAGTGAGCACGGTGTTTCTCCAAAAAATAATAATCGCGTGTAATGATGACTATTTCGTAGCGGAGTTAACATGCAAATTTTGACTATCCCTTATTCCTTTACGAGAATAAGTAAAGCCGAGATGTTAATTTCGCTGCGTCAGGCGAGATCATTCACGCAAATGCCGCGATAATTTAGCGAATTATTCATCGACAACGTCATTAATAAGACGAGAAAAACACGATAACAACAACATGCCGCTGAATCGACTGAATTTAGCAAAGCGACTTACTGCCGAGTAATAAGCGAACGAATAGAAATGAACTAAATTCCAGAAAAGGGAAAATCCTCAGAGAGCTGAAGGGCATCACAATGTTACTGTACAAAGATTGCCGGCCGGTCACTGAATTAATATTTCGCACGCCCACAGTATAAATCAGGGATGGCCATGCTTTTCGGCTGTAGGGGCAATCATATACGTTTGCGAGGACAGTAAAATAATATTCTTTGATGAATTTAATTGAAATTTCAATAACTAAAAAATCATAAATTCATGAATATATTTACCAATGTGGAGCATTATCAACTCCTAATGGAGCTTATCTCAACAGATGTTTATCTAAGAAAACTGCATGTTACTCAGATGCTCAATCTCCTTTTTTCGAAGAGAGCAATGGTAGAAGGATAAGGCTAGAATAGGACTTTCTTTTTTAATCCATGTCCGCTACCAACGTGGAGCATATGACCTCCTAATGGAGGAATCTCAACAGAATTTTTCTATAAGAACTGCTTGTTACTAAGTTGTTCAACCTCTCTTTTTTGAAGAGAGTAGGGATAGAAGGATAGAGCTAGAACAGGACTAGTGGTTAACTAATCGCTCTTGGTGCGCCCCGTGAGGATCGGATGGGTGAGGGAATTTTTTAGACATCACCAACACTCAGACTACGAACAGAAATCCATAAATCGATTGAAAGATCAATTTATGAAAACCGTCCGCACCGGGATTTGAACTCGAGACATTGGTAACCGTAGCCAGCGACGCTACCAACTCAGATCCGCGGGTTACCGATAGACCGGTTGACGTTATGGGCATCACTGGTATTAATTACTTTGCGCCTGTGTGGTAACGATCAAATCAGTCAAGTAATAAATATGTTCTTTTGTAAGTAGTTGTTAACTACAAAATTCTCAGAAATACTCATGCGAACTATGAATTTCTCTTCCTTTGTGCCATGAAAAGTTGGACTGAAATTGGAGCAATTATGAAAATACCGAAATTCATCTAATGAAAAACTATATTAATTAATAAAAAAAACAGAGGCATAATATCACGCCACTACCCAAGATTTAACTCTTAAACAATATAGTATATATTATCATTATAAAATAACAGTATACACGAACGAAATTGAAAGTAGTACTATGTTCGGAAAGACCACACGGCCATGACCATGAAAGAGAAGTTTCCATTTAATGAAATTAATTAATTGGGTAAGCTTTGAAATTGTTAACTTTTGAACATTCTGTATGGATATATTAATAGTTTTTCAAATCATAACACCACAAGAATGCAAAGCCAAGTTGTTGTCACGAAAAGAATACAGCATAACAAACACATTTTAAAAAAGGTGTACAATTAGAAACAAAATAATGATAACGATAATTGCCAGTTTAAATAAAGTTAAAACACGTTAATCTTAAAAAGCGATGAGCTTTTTTACAATTCCAACGATTCTCCAACTCTATTGCAATCTGTTATTAAAGACAAATGGCTTATAAATAACAAAATAATAGCAGGTACATTCCCAAGTCAAACATTACAAGAAGGGTTGTTGGCTTAGCAGAATGTGGTTGGGAATAATATTGTTGGTATTTGGAAAACTCCGCTTAAAACATTTCGAATTTTTAGCGAATAAGCAATGGTTCCTTCGAAATTCGATGATTATTTACCACCAACGGTTCGATCGAAAAGAGCATAAATCATTATTTGATGTGTAGTATTTTTGGAATAACAATTATTATAAATATAATTTAAGACATCGACTGAGGGTGCTTGATGGAATTTCAATATCAAATTTGGATTATTGAGATTTTGTACACTTCCATGTATTTTGTCACTAACGACCCGGGTTTCGCCTTTCGGCATCTTCAGGCATTCGAGCACACGAATGGACTCGAACTGAGAGACAGTAAACAGTGTCTAACGTTTATATAGAAGATACAAATGCGACAAATATTATTTACGAGGTAAGATATTATACGTCTGAGAGCCACACTGATACCTGAGTTAAAATTTCGGGAATCTCCCTAATCCTTATTTTGCTGAGAAAAGAAGTTGAAAAGCGGCAATTCGCCACTCTGTTAATATGGTGTTTACAAAATAAGGATTAGGGAGATTCCCGAAATTTTAACTCAGGTATCAGTGTGGCTCTCAGACGTATAATATCTTACCTCGTAAATAATATTTTTCGCATTTGTATCTTCTATATAAACGTTAGACACTGTTTACTGTCTCTCAGTTCGAGTCCATTCGTGTGCTCGAATGCCTGAAGATGCCGAAAGGCGAAACCCGGGTCGTTAGTGACAAAATACATGGAAGTGTACAAAATCTCAATAATCCAAATTATTATAAATCTAAATAAATTCGATGTCAAATTATTAGCCCGGTTTTTGTTAATTCTTACCAAAAATTTTAGGTCCAGCATTTAATTATAATAAAAAAAAACATATGTATTTAAGCTTCTATAATAAATTTGTATGAATACGATGAATATTCATTTGTATTCTAGGAAATTAAAATACGTAGTGGTGTTTGCATTTGAAAAATGACAAGAAATGTGCAAGAGGGAGTGACGCGAAAGAATAAATTATCAGTCTCTATAGCAAAGCGGTAAGAGTTGCGCTTAATGACAAGAAGGTATAGGTTCAAGTTCTAGCATGGTCAAATAACAAGTCTCGATTTAATATTTGATTGGTGATCATGTTGGCGAGTGATACTTTCTCCTTTCGTTGATCCCGGTTGACTCTGTGATTGATTCTACTTATAATAAAGGCAAATAAAGGCCATATTTAATTCCATAAACAAAAAGAAGAAACGAAGGTGTGCTGCCGTAGGTTCGACATTTTGTTTTAATGGCGATGGGTTGTGCACATCGCTAGACAGATCGCTTGTCAAACTTGGAAATAAAGTGACACGAACAACCACGCGGGTAGCTACTATTAACCAAGTGGAGACCACCAGTGAAGCGAAACTATTGATGATACAAATACAATTGCTGGTAGTATGGTTAATTAATATATCAAAAAATATTCACCACAACCATACCGATGTATCATCATATTCATTACTATTTTTAGAAGATAAAATTCCAATATAAACTGAGAACGCAGGACAAAAATGACATAACGATTCGTAGCTAATGAATCACGGCGTGTATAATGAGAGAGAATAATAAAAATATAATATACTTCACGCAGTAAACAAGCTACGCAATAACTTCCTGGAAGTTATGAAATTTAGCCCCCCTCGAGTTTCATACAGGATGATTGCGAAAACCTCCCTGGACCGCCCAAAGCTGCCACCCGCCCCGTTCGAAAGCTTCGAGAAAGCACCGCCCGCCGATGACGCAACTCCTTCCACAAAATTTTCCCCAGGGGATGCTCGCGTGCGCACTTACACAATATAAAAGAAGGGTTGTCGCAAACAAAGCGAAGTAAAAGTTGATACACATACGCCATAGATTAATTATTCTTCTACGCTATTGAAATCTGTGTCAACGGTGGATAGTGGATACGTCTTTGGGAACTTTCGAGGAACGTTTCGCGTAAAATTTAAAACAGCATTCTTTCGTTATTTTGAGATTATCTTCAGTAATTTTAATATCAAACATATTTAGTACACTGCCAAAGTAAAGCAATATAAAAAATTAAAGAAATAATAGCGGTAAAGCAGTTAATATAAAAAAACATTACAATAATAAATTTAAATTGATTAAAAGGCAATCAAATAACTGAAAATGCATGTCAGAATTAAAAATTACTTAGCCGTATGAGGAAATATAAATAAAGCGATAGTCATCATTTCAAGAAGACAATAATTACGATTCTTTATTGAGATCAAAGTATGCAATGACTATTTTTAAAATATATTTTATCAACGTTTATCAGATAAATATATCAATTATATCATGTTATCTAGAATACATGTGATATTTATTCTCTATCGTGGAGATCATACAGTCATCACAAACATTCAAATCATTAAAAATGCCACATTATTTGCGGAGGAGCAGTATTGGGAGTGCTACTAGTAGACTTCAAACTATTACTGTTTATTAAAAGTAGAAATCAATAACAGTTATTATTTTTGTTATTAGGAATGTGTATTAATTTCAATTTTCGCCACCCTCGGGGAATATAAAGCACAGTTACGCTGTCATCAAATTTAGCCGGCAGGCAAGGGGTGTCACAAAGGCCGAAGGTCACGTGGCACAATAAGTTCGACACGTGAGCCGGCTGTTTGATATTTAAAACGCGAAAGTAATTTTGGTTACGACTCCATTTATTTTATCTTTGCACAAAATGAAGAGTTACTGCTTCCAATATTCTTGCCAATTTCATTAGTTTTAAAGTTACACCAGGTCTATTATGCGTAAATTCACATTTCGAAAGCTAGTGGAAATATAAAGGGGTTTCTTTACCATAATTAATGAATAGACATTTTTTTCTACTTTTCCAATGCGCAACATTTAAGTATTTTCCTATTTTGATTAGGTGACTTTAAAATTTTAATATCGTTTGCTTTGTCGTCTTTTTCGCGAAAATTTTTGTAAGCTAAAAAACTTTTAACGACCTTAATCGGCGGTAGTCAGAAAGTGCTAGGAGTCTTGTAAATATGGAAGATTCATTAAAGTTTCCATGCAACATCAAATTGTTTTGTAGTTTTCTGATATAATTAATATTTTTGCGGTAGTTGTTGTGCTCAATTTTATGAACTCTAAACAGTTGTCGTGCAATTTTCAACATTTATTTAATATTGATTTTTCAAAAAGCATTTTTTGTTTACCATGTCCACGCCAATGTGGAGCAAATGGCAGGTATCTGAACAAAAGTTTATTTTCTACGACAACTGCTTGTTACTCAGTTGCTCAACCTCTCTTTTTCGAATAGAGTAGTGGTTAGTTTATCGCTCTCGCTACGCCGTTTTTAAGATCGGATGGGTGGCATTGAATTTCTGACATCGGCAACAGCCGTTCCCACCAACTAACTAATCCATAAATCGCTTTAAAAATCAATTTACAAAAGTGTCCGTACCGAAACTTGAACCCGAGACATCCGTAACCGTGGCCAACGCCGTTAACCACTGCACCACGGATCACCAGAACATTGAACTAAGAATTGATACACACAGATAGAATGAATATCACTGCGAATAGAGCACAGTAAAATGGACTAATGTTTTCTTCTTGTAAAACGAACAAAAAGATAAAACAATACGTTGTTTACAAGTACTGTATGCAAGAATTTACGAATATTATGGCAATCATCGTGCTTTTCTCTCCCCTTCCACAGTGACCGGCATCAAGCTACCACCTGCGGCCCGCGGCCCATAAATGGACATGCTGAGAAATAACACGAGCGAAGTGCGATTGACGACAGCGCATATGAGACTTCAACCGAAGACAGACATGGCCAAGAAAAATACTTTTCAATAAAGTATTCTTACCATGCTTTCGTTATGTTTATAGAGTATTACAATTTATTGATAGACATACATCTCGCATTTGGCTTATATGTAATATCGACTGGGCAGTAAGGCGGCGTGAGGGACATGCTTAACTTCATTCGTATAATAAATCCAATGAAAATAAAACAATAACACATGATCAATAGAAAATTGACATAAAATTTTTGTTTAATTTGACGTTTTAACAAATTCATTAAAAATATCAAAACAATTTAATCATGAAAAAAAATATTAACTAATTCTAGACCTATCAATCAAAACAGATTTAGCGGTTTCATGATGAGTATAAGTACCATTTTCTGGTTACGTAGTAATTTTTTAAGTGTATAAAAAACACCATTATGGTGATATTCTAATCAATTGCACTTTTAAACGGATAAATCAATAAATCCACACATTCATTTTTTTCAATTGATTATTGTAGTACGTTATTTAAAGATTTTTCAACATATGCTTTGATATGAAACTAAAGATATTACTTATTGATCTAAAAACGCTATATTAGATTATAAAAAACAATGTAACTATGCAATTTCACGATGAAGTCAAACTTTTTTAATCTGGCCGAAGAAAGACCTGGGCCACTCGAGGTCGAGCCTCAGGTGTATTTTCGTTATTTATACGATGATCTGAATTTTATTCTAGTAACAAATCTGTTTTAAAATTGCTATTATGAATATATTATTGTGTAAATATTTTCTTTCATATCACAATAGTAATATTTAGAATATCGGAGCGTAAGTTAAAGTAATAATATTTGATAATATGATTTGTTTTAGTGAGAGAATAAATATACTATTATTCAAAGTTAGTCGTGTTGGATGCCACTTCATCGCGTTTCAGTCAATTTGCACAAGCAATCAAACTCCTCTGCGAGATCGCCGCAGTTAATGTATTTGGACCAAAACGGGAAAGAGGCGAAGAGAAGTGAGCGAGCCGGTGCCAGTCCGTGGACCGAACTCGCGTCGTGACATGACGTGACGAATGCCGTTCATTCCAGTACAAGAAAAAAACCACTTTTAAGCCTGTCAATTAAATATAAAAGAGACGATACCCATGCAGTTCAAAGAATATTTAAATATAAAAATGCCCTGCTAACAGCACAAGGTGTAAATGACGGATTGGGGTATTTAGAGTTTATAATGAATTCATATTCTTGCGATCGGTAAAAAGTTAAAACCTATATTTTCCTAGAAGTTCATTTGTAATGATGAATCTTACTTAAGAATGAAATAATAAGGTAAAAATAGCAATGTATTTCATTCTACAAGATATTGGACCCACTACAATAAAGATATCACCCGTTATAATAGAGTTCTGCCGAGTCAATTCAATCAACGGAAATGAAATAGTAATGAACTACGGAGAACGGTTATAAAAATAAATTTATTATTACTTAATTATATCCAATTGATTCGTTCGGGCGGTAGTAAATGATATGGACGATTTCTTCTTCCCTATTTTCTTTGGTTTTCTATCGAAGGATTCTAAGCTGAACCTATTGTATTCTATTAGATGGCCACTGTTTTGGACATTGAGTCAATTACGTAGGTTTTGTAGTCAAGATAATCTCTTTCTGTATACGCCTCTGCTGCTCTATATTTTACCTTATCAGTCGAAGTTATTCGTATGTCTCATTGCAGAACGCAGACACCCCATTCTCTCTTAGTACGGTAGAATAAGTACGCTTGTTAAAGTTATGTTAAAAAAATCAACACATAATACCATATTTGCATTGCGTGTATAACTAACTACGTGTGTCGTATTCGACAATACTTATTTTAAGTAAAACTTTACCACACTCTCTTTAGAGTTTTATTATTTGAGTATGGACGCGGTATTATCTATTTAAATTAAAACTTGGTAGAATAAAGAAAAGAATTCCCACAATCACTAAATCTATAGGCAGAACATTGATCTTATTTCTCATAGTAAAATGACTGATGTTTTGTTTATTTGTGCTTGCGAACGAATTGAATACAATCGACCACTGGATTCATTTTTCCATAGTCACTTCTCGACTTCCGATGGGGTTCCGTTTCGCCATTTCCGTCGTAAGTTAAATTTCATACGACAAATAAAAGACATACCAATTGACACGACCATGGCATCTTCGGACAAAAATATACACCGAAAGCGTCTCAGTATAGCCATTCGGTTTAAAAACTTAGTTTAGGATTCATCTTGACATGTGTGTACTCTGAGCAACGATGATTGAGTGTCGCGTCGATTAGGCGCGGGTTAACTCGCACCGTACATAGGTGCCATTTTTTGTTTTTTTATCGTAGAAAATAAAAGATTTGTATTCAGTTGCGTCATTTGTAACCTGTATTTTCTTCTGTTTTCAAATAAACGTTTTACCACGATGAATTCGTCTTTTGATGTAACCACGTTTGTGCGTCTTTTCCCATATCTTATTAATATATATATATATATATCATTGAAGTAGAAGTGCTTGTTGTTAAGGGGTTGTGAGTTGAAAGTGGCCGTTAATTATATGAATGTATATATATGCCATTCAAAATACAATTAAATCATCGCGATACAAAATATAATCTGATCAAAATCTTGCCAACTAAGACGTGCAGAATATAAGACGTTGTCAACTTTCATCGAAATAGCGATAATGCGATGTACACAAGCTGCAATATCTGATTATTTATCAATGCACTCGTAATGCGAATCCTCAAAGTATTATTATTGAATTACATCAACCGTTGACCCATATTCGATTATTATCGAACGATAAATTTCTATAAAAAGACACATTTTTAAAATATAATCCACAACATAATTTTAGAATATTAGATTTGTAAATGTTTATCTATTGTCTTGAAATTTTACTGAAGACGAAAGGTGTATTTATGATTCGTAAATTTCTACAAAAAGTATTTTTGAAGAATTTTGATGAATAAAAAAACTAGCCGCAGAATATGTGTCAAGTGACAGAAAAATGTTGAGGGGGAAATGCAAATTGACTCAAATTAATTCATTTCGTTGAATTTTACACGATTTTAGTATTAAACCGATTAAAATGTTGAGTATCCAACAAATATTAGTGTATGGTTAAGCATTATTAAGTTATATTGACCCCTAAAATAGAGAGCGATAGAGATAGATATTATTATGAAACACGAGTTGGCTTATTTCCAGCAGTTGTAGAAAATTTTAATGTGTTATTCCTAGTCGTAATAAAGATTTAGATTTTGATAATAGTTTTATCAATGATAAATTTCTGTTGTATGATACGGTTAGGCAACCTTTTTCAAAGTGTGCATTATGCACATTTGTATATTAAAGCACTGAAATAGGGTTTTTTTTTTTTTTAAATAAAATGACAAAATATTTTTTAATGAAAAATCATTCGGCATAGTTATAGTTGATTCAATGGAATTATCATGGAATTCATAAATTTTGTAATGGTCGGCATGTCATCTATAAAAATAAGAGCAAAAGAAACAAAGTAAGTATTTTACCAATCCTTCTTTCGTTGTTGGCGACTCAGCAGTGGTAATTAAGTTTCAACTTATCAAGGTCGCATTTATGCATCGCAACAAATCTAGTCGATTTTTAATTCTCTAACTCCATTACATTTCAAGAAATCAGTAAGACAAATATGTCGGTTGACAAAGAAAAATATACCGTGACCCGTGTATTGTTGTTTGTCGAGCATGAGTGTAAAAGCAAAAACCAACCCCCACATTGTGTCCAAGTCAATTCTTAAAACTTGATCTTCGTGTCGGTCATATGAGTCACCAGTTGCAAGGGCCGTTCGGTTGATCAATGCATAACCTAGAGGAGGACATTTTCTAAAGTTTTTTTTGTATGTTATTTATTAATATGCGTTATTATTTTTTTATATTTTCTAAAATTTTTAAAATGTTTGTATTATTATTATTGTACTATATAAATGCAAGACGCATTGGCGTCAGCTGTAATACCGTGTATTTTAATTTTTAATTCACAAATAAATAAAATTTTAAAAAACATTACATACATATACTATAAGTAATTTCACATTATATGTTATGGTGTATAACTTGCAAAGCCCGACAAAAGCAAACGAAAAAATGTTTAAGCTCTTCAGCAATTGTGCAATGTTATTTCGCTTATATTTATTTAAATTATCCATTGACAGGCTTATAAAAATATACATATCGTTCTTAATCGGAGATACAATACGATGAAAAAACTATATAAACTATCGACAATACTAATAATTTAAGTTTACACTACAACGTTGTTTACTACCAACATTGCCAAGTGTACATATCGGTTTTCGCTTTTAGACATCCCATACTGCTGTTTGTCGAGCGATGTATACTAAAAGTGCATTTCACACCGAGCTCTGTGATTTCCCATATTGTGTTACGGTGCGATTTTTGTCTGTCCACCTCTCCAACTCAGCTCGTCTTTTGCTTTATTGCGTTCATTAAATCGCTGACGCACATGACACACCAGCGGCCGCTGGCAACAACCGGCTCTATGAAAAGGACATGATCTCACTCCGCACCGTAGTAGCGGGAGTCGGGCGACTTGCATCCATCTATCTATATGGCGGCAAGCTGGTCAAATAAAATGGCTGTGTACACACCACACACCTGGTGTATGTATGAAGTTAACTTGGCAACTAGTAAAATAATTACTGTACTCAATTCAGCGTGTCAATATCGATACATTGCACGGTCACGAATTTGTCTTACAAACAACAAAACTCTGCGAAAACAAAAGATTTCAAGAACATTAAACAAGGACAATGAAAGTACATGCAGCATATAAATTCCCATATTACATTTACTTTTATATTTTAGTTAAATAAATGAATTGATTAAATGGGCATTTACATGGTAGAACTACATTATAATAGGATAAAATAACAAAGCATTTATATAAGACATCAAATAAGGGTGCTTGATCGAATTTCAATATCAAATTTGAATTGTTGGGATGTTATACATTTTCATGTATTTTGTCACTAACGGTCTGTCAATTCGAGTCCATTCGTTTACTCGAATGCCTGAAGGTGCCAAAAGACGAAACCCGGGTCGTTAGTGAGAAAATACATGGAAATGTACAAAATCTCAACAATTCAAATTTGACAAAGTATTTAGTTCTACAAAATTGCAGAACTTTATAGAACTGAATTCTTTCTTATTTTATCCTACTAATTTAAGACATCGACTGAGGGTGCTTGATGGAATTTCAATATCAAATTTGGATTATTGAGATTTTGTACACTTCCATGTATTTTGTCACTAACGACCCGGGTTTCGCCTTTCGACATCTTCAGGCATTCGAGCACACGAGTTCGAGTCCATTCGTGTGCTCGAATGCCTGAAGATGCCGAAAGGCGAAACCCGGGTCGTTAGTGACAAAATACATGGAAGTGTACAAAATCTCAATAATCCAAATGTATCCTATTAAATTAATGAAACTACAATGTAATGCAACTACAGTATAGCAGCTATACTATAATATAGCTTATTATGTCAGGCTATGGTTACGTCTGACATTTTATTCCAAAATGGCGGAAAAACATTTTTTCTTGGGTGACTGTCATTAAAAATACTAATATCGAGGTATAAAGCAAGCAAAACGATGTTTCATGTCAGTAAAAGATAATAAATTGAACACAACATTTAAATTAACCTTTGTCTTTCCTCGTGTGATTTAGAGCAGTGCTTCCGAAACTGTGGCCGCGAAATGTTCCAGTAGAGCTACAAGTATCTAATTATCCATTTCATATGTATACATTCTTTATATAATAACACATTATTCGTGATTTTATTAAAATTGTCTTTCAGGTGATTGTAGAATGCAGGCGTTTGTATAATTATATTGGATATAATATCAAATAAATCTTTTGATATCTGAACTAATTTAATTTTCAGGATATAATGAAGTGGTTTATTTTTTGCAAATTTTAGAATGAAAAAGTTTGGCAAGCACCGATTTAGAGGACCCCATGGCTGGAGTCTCGTTATGAATTATTATCTGACATGCTTTGTAATAGTTTATTTCTTGTGGAAAGCAATAATTTGGCGTTTTTTCTCATAGAAAGTGTAATGTGTAATGACGATAAAAAAAATAGTGAGATCATTATTATATTAAAGGTTTTAGATCATTACTACATTAGTTGTCCCGTATGATATTTTAAATGATATAAAACACAAAGCTGAACGCGATGTGTACACGATACAAAGTGAAACACGATACTGTGTTTATTATTTATTGAATGTAGATAATCTCTCACAAAACTTTGAAGATATTGTACGAGGCACTAACCTAACGCTAAGATGCGGGGTGGGGGGAAAGTTGTATGTATATAATAAAAGCCTCAACAGGAAGACGTTAGGAGTAAGCGAAAGTGAGTCGTTTATCAAATTTCTCATACATCTCCTCGGCGAATAATAAAGATAAGCGGAGAGTGGCAGGCTTCATCAGATCAATCAATCAAACTTGAATTTCCCACTCGAGCGCCTAACCCAAAACACTCTGATAAAAGTTTCAAACTGTAAGTCTACGGGGTACGGAATGAGAGTATCCCTGACAAATATGCCAAGTGGAATATGACCGTTCTCAATGTGTACATTAAATGTCATACATATATCAGACACGGTCAGTTCAAAAGCCGAGCACCAAAGTACCGCGGCGTTGAAGCCACATTTCTTAACCTGAATTATTTTTTCAATTAACATCTTTACTCGTTACTGTTGAGCAACGCTGTCCTATAGTGTAAATGACAGCTATGGTATGTGCTATATTTTTAGCCAGGTATTCTTAACAAAAATTAAATGGGTTCTCTCATACTTCGGAAAAAAGAAGTAATCTGTTACTATTGATTGCATGGGCGTTTACTTTGTAGAGCTGAAAAGACGGATTAAGCGGTTTTTTTAGAATCGGTAGGGGAAGCTTTCATTACATTCTAATACTCGACCGCAGAAATCTTTGATTATCTCAATATCGCCATAATATCTCTTTTTTGCAGCGTTCTTGCGCGTCTCATTCGAACTATGGTAAATAATGCAAATGAATTTATTAATTATATTTTATATAATACTAGTGAGTACCCGGCATGCGTTGCAACACCAGTCAAAGAAATAAAGTGTCTGTGTTTTAAGTCTGTTTATGTCGAATTTAATTCTTTATTTTAGATTTTTTTAGATTTTAGATATATCTGGCCTGTGAGATTGATTTTTATAGATATAATAAGACCTACTGTAAGTTAAAAATTAAAAAGTTGACAGTCGGGCTCGGACTGGGCCTATGCCTATATCTTTCGCAATAACTTATAAAAAAGTTTTATCGGAATCGATTGAACGGTATGGCAGTGCATAAGATACGAACAAGCCCACATTGATTTATATATATTAGATAAAAAGTCAAAAAAAAACTATTTTAAAAAGAGGTTCATATGTAAAAAAATATATTTTAAAAATTAAAATACACTTCTTACTACTTCCATGATTAAGTAGTTTTAAACATGTGGAAGTAGTACAAACAAATTGTGTTTTATTTTTTAAAATATAATGCCTTTCCACCAAGTATTGATAGCTAACACCTTAAAAGTGATATATAAACTTTTATGTTTACAGTAATTACTGAGCATGATGCATAACACTTGATCTTCTTCTTGCGAGTTTGAGTCATAACGAAATCTATATGTCAACTCTGTAATACTGCCATGTCGTTTGGGTGTCGACTCCGGTAGTTCTTAGTATGTGAGATTGTTTTTAATATTGATGAACAGTACACTGCAAATAAACAATACCTATTGTTATTACTTAATTATTTTAATTAAAATACTCATATCTCTCGGACAGCTAAAAGCGACGTTTGATTATAATTTGAATGCATTTCAACAAGGACGTATAATTGAAGATACAACAATAGATTAGTCAACCGAAATTGTTACATTGCAACATTCCCGCGGTATAGAGTTTCATATGCGATATTATTCGAGAAGCCACGCAGCCGCATATCATCAGATGCGGCGCTATAAATAAACACTCGGATAGTTTAGAGAGAGGATGTCGGTGCTTTCACCGAAATCTCTCCGCGGCCTAACTATTACCATGGCTGCTATTACCTTGCCTCCCGCCTCGCCTTCTTTCCAGCTCCAACGAGACCCGCCCGATTCATTTGTCCCTCTTCTATATGCGAGTATAATAATATCGTGGGCATATTCTATGTGCGCTGCCGCACCGAGATATTGTTGTTTCACGGATGTATTTCAATATTCGTGCTTGAATGTTGGCTACTATTCAATGTTCTAACGTTATAAGGTTACGTTATATCTAAATATTTGAAGGAGTAGCGTAAAAAACTTTATATTTTAAAGTTATACAGTTTAATCATAGCCGGAACTATCCAAAAATCGAAAAGAAAGATATCACAGTTTTATGAATGAGGAAAAGCTTCTCTTAGCATACAAACTAAATATTTTAAGACATCGACTGAGGGTGCTTGATGGAATTTTAATATCAAATATTAACTCTAAATATGTTTAAAATGTTGAGATATTTTAACCTTTGTCATTCATGTTGGGTTTTAAGGTTATTTCAGAACAGTATTTCAGGAAAAACAGGCGCGATCCTGAGATCATAATCCTACGCGTAGCTTATTAGCGGTTTGAAGTAAGTTTCTAAATAAACTGTTATTATTCCGACGTGACCTGATCTTGTCAACGAAAACAACAAGCAACATGACTAAACTATCGTTTCCACGTGGACGCGATCATTCATTTAATACTGTCAAGTAATGTATGTAATTGATAGATAATCGATGGCAAAATAGAGTAGGAGACACTTACAAACTATGCAGATCATTTTGTAGTAGACTAGAGAATTAAATTTAGCATGGATGAAAAACTTTGATCTAAAAACGCTATCGGATTCAAAAATAATAAACATGAACTATAGCAGTTACGCTGAAAACGGCTTATTGCAATGCGATATGGGAAACACGAGAACTTCAGTGTGCCAATTTAGCTACAATGCAAGTAACAACAAGTACGCATGGACGTGGCATTAGCGTAAACACGACCACAATATGATATACAGTCATAGAAGTAGCCCCCCATGCACGATGAAACATTCGCAGCGCATCAAAGACTACTTTTTGATGTAACGAAACGTAATTCCCTAAAGCGCGGCTTGAGATACGCTTGCGTGATCAACAGACAAAAGCAACTTAGCGATGTTGTATACCATAATACATAATGTGGTATTTCATTGTCTATGTATAATAATAGTCGGCATTTGTAGTCTAGTGGTAAGAACTTTACCTTAGCGATCGGGTAGGTCTGGGTTCAAATATTAAATATAAAAATATTTCAAGTGTTTTTTTTTAACATCGAAACAAAATGATTATCTCTACTATATAGCACAAAATACATGTAGAAATCTGTATGTATGTTTGTCTGTCGGTCACAACAACTCCTCTCAAAAGGCGTACACTAGCGACGTGAAATTTTTACACGTCATTCTGGCTGCGATTGTACTGCGATATTTTCAACTAACAACTCTCAGAATTTAACTTTTAACCTAAAACTGAAGATGCAATATTTTTGACGTCTACAATCCAGAATAAATAAAATCAACAAACGCTGATTGCCTAACGATCGTTTCATACCAAATAATTCGTGATTGTCAGCGTCGTGTTGCTTAGTAACTATAAATAATATCACAAATGTCACAACTCATTATTGTTCATGCTTGAATCATAAAATTTGTATAAAATCAAAAGATGCGGAAACTTATCCATCATTTAAAATTATAAAACTTTAAACAGTGACAACCTCATTTCGCGTTTTTAAAGCACCGTGAAACGTGTATTTGGTTGACAATGCACAGACTTGAAGAGCCGTTTGCTGTACTAAGGGCAATTTTGCATCAATAATTGATGAACTTGTTAGCCAAAATTGAGAGAGATTATTATTTATCAAAAATGAATCAAAAGAAGTTTTGCGTGTCGATGAATATATTTATTTGAAAGATGCGATTATAAATGATACCGATACAGCTCAGTGATACCTATTCACAACATCTTTGTTTGAAACATTCCGTAACAATCAATGTACCGAGAGTAAGCTTAGGATACATTTAGATATCATTTGATTTTCTACCTTATGTCCCCTGACTGGATAGCAAGGTGGCTGAGTGGGGCTGGTATTCACGCCCACAGAGCCAGAGCTGGGCTCTCCACGTCGCCTCTTCCCCGGAGCGACGACGTCCCTGTTGAGGACCTGCGGCTGCTGCTGCTGCTGCTGTTGATGATGCTGGTGGTGCTGCTGCTGCGCGGGGGGATGCGGCAAATGGAGAGCGGCGGGGGCGGAGGGGGCGACGGACGCGGGCTGCTGGCGCGGCTGCGGGCTGGGGACGAGGTCCACTTGGCGGTATGGCGGCCGATCACTGAACATGTCATGCATTCCCTGGAAACATCCACCATATTAGCTCGCTGTCTCAATAGCTCAAACTTCACATTTGACGATGATTTCAATGTTTAATTTCGATTCAAACACTCGTGAAATACAAATCTAAGTCACAAGATGAATTATTGAGGTACAGTGAAAACTTTTTAGCGATATAGGAGCAGTAAGTGGCAGAAAATAATAAACATGTTTGAACAAATAACAAAAATTAAGCCTCAAATTTTATATGGAACTCTAAACTTCTATAACACAAAAGCTATATCTGTGTTATAGAAGGGTTAACTTTACTCATATTTAACAGAGGCATATCACTCTCGCCAGCGAAGGAAAGGGGCGGGTGGCATCATAAAGCATCGCTGTCCGAACGAGATAGGAGGAAGTCACGAAATGGCGGTCAGCCGGTGCCAAATGGCCGATCGGATACTGCGAAAAGCCTTGTCGCCGCTGCGAAGCACGGCTTCGGAGAGCAATAACTGAAAACGAATTAAGCTAATACTGCCACGCTCGATGGATGCAAAGATTGCGAAGGCAGTTGGCTGCGATTGTATGCACGTAGAGGAGGCCAAATGCTGAGTTTTGTGGAGCAATAAAATGATATGCGCCCATCAGACCGGCCTTCATTGTGTGGACTGTGCAATTTTTACAAGATATAATCCAGCCAAGAAATAGACAAGTTTAATAAAAAAAATACTTATATTGAATTAATATAAAACATGTGGCTTCCAGAAGTGATACCCGAAGCGTCTATTTGGAGGTATCATAAACAATAAATTGACGTTCTTATTGATTCAAATAATTCGAGATATTATTCTAATCCACACACCCAGTAAATTAAAGTGTAAGATCCCACAGGGATGATTTATGACTAAATTTCCACCTGAGTACTGCAAGTAGCACGGAAGCCGAGTATTCGCTACAACGCGGCAAATTAGGTGGACGAAATTTTGCGAACGTGAGGCGGCACGGCGGCGAGGCGAAGTGTGGCGCGTTTGACGTCGTATCGCCACGCCGCATGTTTTCGTCATTTCTCACGTAGGACACTCCCGTTGGCGGAGAACGCTTGATATTTTCGAGCTACACCGCGCCGCCTCACACTCGCAAAGACTTCGTCCACGTAAGACGGTGGGTAAGTTACGATGGTTCGCAAACGGATGTGATGGCTCTTGTAGAATAGAGTCAGATAGGTTCCGATTCCTGACATGATGATTGTTTTTCTTCTTCAATTTAATATTTTAAATCTTGGACAAGGGTTTTTGTAATACCTTTTCTTTTGCAGTTAATTGCAATGAAACGAGAATTTTATAATAGATGAAGCAACACTATATTTTTTTAAACATGTCAGTTTAGGACATTATGATGCCGAGCATGTGGAATTCTAATGAAATATTTCAACCGTCAACATGCATATACAGAACACTGATTTTAAGAGTCTCTCTTTAGACTTTAGAGAGATTGGCCGACATTTGTCTTCTTCGGTAAATATCTTCACACTACTTCTCTAAACAAAATAAGTTGATTTCACCATCACCACACGTTGTGTATACACAGTCAATGTCTAGTAACACAACAAATAGAATAATAAAGTTTTTAATTATTAAATCAAAACAAAACAAGGATATAACAGACAAATACAAGCGAGGGTGTGTCTGTTGCATAATAAAGTAAGTTTTTCCAAGTGCATTTTTTTATTTATAAAATAATCGAGTGTATTTTTGCAAACAAGGCCAGTAAAGTTTACATTATTTGGATTAATATATATGATGCGTCGGTGGGATATGGCCTTAGCGCATGTCAAATCATCGGTCGACAAGCGTTAAAGCTGATGGAGCACGTTTACATTAAAAATATATACATAATTTTTCACATTTGACCGGAAATTTTGAGGATTAAATCCGAATTCGGCTAATATATCGAAGTTTAACTATACAACACAACTCGGGAAATAAAATTATTTGACAATAATAAAAGGTAGCGAGTTTGCCATATACGACAGTAGTTATAAAAACATTTAATTACCGTAGATGTAAATTAAGGGCTTCAGATAAAACAATTTTAGAAATAATAAGACTCAGATTAACTACATCGTCATGTTTAGGCGCGGCAGTCTGTTTTAATTGCCACGATCTGCTGATCTGCAGAGATTAACATAGTAAACGCGCGTCGAAGTAGCTTGCAATCCTTGTGAGGGATCGTTAGCATAATAAAGCTTTGGAACCGCTGCTTCAAATATTGTCTTTCAAGTGTATAAGAATGCTTCAAAGGCATAAGTGAGCCTTGTTGTTTTATCGATTTTGGGACTCTATTTTTAGGAGCCGCGCGCTCCAGGAAAGGGGCCTCGTATTGTATTTCGTTACGCCGCTGTGCCAAGAAAGCGTATTTGATGGATACGATGATAAAAAGTAGGTGAACGACTAAAAATATAATTGAAGTTAATATAGTCATTAACCGATGATCAATTGCGTGTGAACAGGCACCGTTCATCGTGTAATTATAAGTAATTACTGGTATCATTAGTAATAGTATTTACCAGTATAAATACCACGTGATAAACCGTTGATGTGTAATTTTATAAAGACATCCGTCGACGGTGTCTTTCTCTTTTATAGATAGAATTCACGCTAAATGATAATTAGAAAATCAATTAAATTTATCTTTCAAACAATATCATGATTCTTCATAAAATGAAATGGTTTGTTTTTTAAACGGCAACATGTACTTGTTTTTAATTTTTATACAATATTTAATAATGTTACGTTAAAAACTGGTAAAATTAATATCTGTTGAAAAGTAAACGCGGGATAACTTATATTTCACCATACAATCGTTTATATTTCTGTATGTTTTTATATCCTGAGGAAGTCAATTCCACCCGACCGAGTCTGAGGCTATGCGACCTCGAGTATGCTGACGACGCTGTAATATTTGACAAATCTGTCGAGGGTATTCAGGATTCAATGGACAGGCTGCAGAGCAACTCGTATCGCATTGGCCTCAAAAGTCAATGCGAGTAAAACCAATGTGCTCTGCAACAGTTTCTGTCTATACCCACTTTACCCTCTGACGAGCGCGGGGCAAGACATCGAGAGAGTCGACGGCTTCAGGTACTTAGGGGTACACGTCACGGGAGATGGCAATCCGCGTAAAGAGCTCGCAATCCGATTAGGGATTGCTGGAGCAACCTTTAACTCAATGCGGAAAGTCTGGGACTCACGGTTGTACTTGGTCAGAACCAAGTGCCACTTATTCAACGCATGCATCCTGACGGTGTTACTTTACGTTTGCGAGTCATGGCACTTCACCAAGGCACAGGGTAACCGTATACTGTACTTTGAAAACAGATGTTTGCGGCGTTTTGATTTTGTCAGGAACTCGAAGGTAAGAAAGCTGACGGACCAGCTTCTTATTACGTCCAAAATAAAAAAGCGACAATGGACCTGGCTTGGACACGTGTTGCGGATGCCTCAGGAGAGCGTGAATACTGCCTGTCTCTTCTACAAACTAGATGGATTCCGTCGCCCTGGAAGGCCGCTGATGACCATCCATAAGATGTATTCGGCGGAGCTACGAGACGCTGGGATGACCTCGGAGGAAGCGAGGAGACTGGCGGGGGGCAGAGAAGCTTGGAGGAACCGCGTGATGGCCATATGCTCCGAATAAGGAGAGGATATGGTTAAAAACAAATGTTTTTAAAATTATGACTTGGTATTTTTTCCTGGACAACAGAGTTTGAAAAAAGAAAACTTTTCATACAAATAACTCAAACACGACTAATATTTCTTTGCCACAACATGTGCGATATTTTCACTGCCAAACATATCGTCCTTCTGAGGCGAAAGTTCTTATTCACTAATAATATGTACTTAATACTTTCGCAAGAGCATTTCAATTTCATATAGGCATTATAAAAGTAAAACTTGTTTTATTTGTGTCAAGCGTCCGTTTAAAGTATCATGTAAAGATCTCATTAAGCACTGTTAGTCGGTTACATAAACAACTCTAGAAAACCAAACACAAGTATTATGGGACATCCATGTTTTACCAACTTTACAGTCTAATTCGAAGTCATGCATCTCCTATAAGTAGTCTTACAATCAACCAATCGCCTCCTTACACCAATTATGGTTGAATTAAGGCAAACAAAAAACATCATAGTAAGCGTCAAAATTCATTAGCAGGAATTCCACGCTATTTAAAATTTTAGTATACTTCGATTGAAATTTAATCGTAAAATGTATTCTAAAAACGTATTATAATCCGAACAAAAATTACACGTGATTCGTTTTGAGCGAATGACCGCTACTGGGAAAGAGAAAAAAGACTCGTGCAGTCAATCAGTGACAATATTATGTCATATTTAAAATAAAATTTAAATAAATATTATGTAGTGAAATGACATAATATTGTCTATCTCTTTTGAACAGTAGATATAGCTAAGCTAACAAAGGTTTAAGTATAGTTCTGACGATGGCGTTAAGCCGAAATAGCTATCAACTACCTAACAATTTGTTGTAAAATTAAATACTTTGATAATTCATCCTATTGTGAATTTTACTAATTAAGCAGCATTGATACGAATCGTCCTTTTTCTCTTATATGTAACGTGTCTAGTAATGATATAAGAACTGGTTCAGAAAGAGAGAAGGGCATCCAACTTTACTTTTGATACAAAAAAAGGGAAAGAAAAACAACAATGCACTGAGTGTCTGTAAACATCTTAATTCTGCTAAAAATCGTTAGGATATTTACAAACACATAGTTTATTTTGAATATCTTGGCATATTTTCAATAAAACTAGTATTTTTCAAAATGTAACCGCTTTTTTTCATTCTATATTGACGTTAATCTTTGGTATTCGCAGGGAAATCCGTGCATATGCAAATACCTCGGTTGGAACCAAGCATTCAAATCCATTAAACTCAAACGGTAGCATGACAGTTGTTCACTGATGCCTGAATTAGTTAGAGGCAAACATACAGTACACACTCCATAAGTTGCGAACTGTTTTATCGAATGACATCACGTGTGCTGCATCAAAACAAGCCCCTGGGTGCAGCGGCAGTACATCAGTACTTCATTGTTGCCACACTGCATAAAAATGCTTTGATTAACAAATTTGTTTTTAGCAGTATAAAATATTCTTATCAAAAGCTATATTGAATAATTCGTTTCAATAGATTATATATAAAAAAAGATAAATGTAATTTTTTTTTTAAGTGGATTGTAGATATAGAAATAACTTGTGAATATTGAGCGGTATTATTTAGAAGCGGAGAAAAATATTATTCGAAAAATGCTTGTTATTTTTGGATCTAAATGTGCGAAAAACAATTTTATTATCAATTTACAATCAAGCACCCATGTTTTCAGAATTTTAACAATGAAATTTACAATTAAAATTTGATATAACTTTGTGAAAAATGTGCATTCGTCTGATAAATTGTGGCTCAGATTGTTGTGAAAATTGCTTATTTTTTTGTATTTTACTTTGCTGCCCGATGGTCGTTTTAATATCTCAATAAAAAAATCCGAGGCCTGACGTTATTTTTTTGATGTCTACTGATTGAAGAATATTTTTTTTACTGGAGTTCTACCAAGTAAATGCCAATTAAATCAATAATATTTTTTCTTATTTTAATTTTTAATAACATGTCCATTTGAAAGCACCTGTCCACCTAATAATTCTGAACTAACATCCCCGTAAATAATTGGATTAAGAATCGAAACTATAATCATTTTTCTCTACAATGTTCGACGAATCACCGCACGTGTCTATCCGAACAATGAGTATATTAAAAATCAGTGTAAAACTCTTTTTTACGATTAATCGCTCACTCACCGTGATCTGTATTCAGTCAGTGACGTCCACACAATGTCATTATTTAAGTAAATATTTTCAATATATCTTTAAAGGTTGAATGACGTTCGTATAATTTATGAATAAGTGACTTTCAAGCAGAAACTCTGGACAGAGGTGAAAAGTCTGCTTGAGGAAGACAGGACCCATAATATCACGATGGATAATGTGGGACGAAAATTATATATTTATCGATAGTGCTTGTTGAAACTTCAAAATCACAATTGAATTGGTCAAACTACGTACGCTTCTGTTTTATCTATGACCTATTTCGCCTTTTGACATTTTCATGTTTTCAAGTATGTAAATAAAATCTAACCGACAGCCAAACCAATCAAGTAATATCATCAACGACAAAGTCTTGTAAATATATTCACATAATTCATAATAAAATAAGCAGGTATCTCTTAGAATTTAAAATTTATTGGTTGGGTGATCATGTACCACGCCTCGGTCATAAGAGCTACTGTTTTTTGCTCGTTCAAGGATGTCAATCCCCGATCAGGCATTTTAATACATGGATTTTTGAATCTATTATTCTTAAGCCATTGATTTCTGAATTCATCCCTTACCACTCACCATTTTCGATCCTGCAGACCGTAGGGAAAGCGATTTCTATACTACTAGTCATATCCCAAGCCTTATCTTTCAATCCTTTCTTTATCTAAAGGGAGATTGAGCGACTGAATGACAATCAGTCTTCGTTAAGCGCTGCTGCTGAAATTCTCAATTGTGAAGTCGATTTGAAAATACACTGCTCCTTTGGATTTAATTCATAATTCAATAACGAAATGATTAGATATTGGTTACTGTTATTAATTTAATTCAAAGATCAAGGATGCAGCCTCCTCGCCAAGGCATTCGGCGTCATGTGCTGTTGTAAAATCAAACCAATAACATTGTGCTGAGCATTAAAAAAACAGCATCTACGTATGCAGACAAGTCATATTATAAATGCATGAATTGCAAAAGCAGCCTAGCATTTATTATCGAATGAAACCAGACTCATAAATTTCAAAACATCCATTAAAAACAAAATGGATAAATAATTCATACAAAAACCATGCACATATTTTTTTAGCTTGGCAAGATTCTGCGAGAGATGAAGGAGTAAAATTGCTTCATAAATTGCGTTGAATACAGTCGCCGAAGCATGCGATCAAATAATTTGGGTAGCCGCCGCTCAGCTGCCGTGGATTGATGCACAATGCCTGGTCTTGACAATAAGATCCGGTATAGTCGCGAAAACAGAAAATATGTTTACATTTTATTCATGCATAAGTTAATTAATTATTACTTCGAGTGCATACCGTTAACAAATAGCCCCGGTTTTAAACTTGTTCATGAAATATGTTAATTTATAAACATATTTTTCAACGCACTCTTAGGTATTCGCAGAGGCTACTTATGAGCGGGAATTTTTACGATACGTATATCAGAAAAACTATTTAAATTTTCTTCACATCAGGAATGTCAAACTCGTTTTCCAGCGTGGGGAACATAAGATATTTCATAAAAAAAAATATAAACATTATTATTTACTTTTTACAAAGCTAGTTTTGTAGATCTGCTGGGAATATAGTAATTAAATATCTAACCAGGAATTTCAATAAAATATGTAATCCGACAATTGATGGTATTTGGTAATTCTCTGAATTAACCCCTTATATTTCTTCAGAAAACGGGGGGGGAGGACAATCTCAATCAATCCGCGGTATATTACTAATGTATCAGATAATACTATACGACGCATCTGATTCTCAATACCATGTTAACATGATTATGCTACAGATTAATATGATATTAAACAGTTTAAGTGTGTTTATACAAATTCGGAAAAAAAACTGTAATATTTCCGCTACACGTTTTCCGTAAATTTCTTTTCGTGCCGAGATGAGCTATGTCATGTTATGAGATGGTCATGCGGAAAAATGAGGGTTCGAAAAAAGATTAAAACATTTTACATATTTACCCGCACTTTTGACGGGCGGGTAAAAAATGATTTTAATTTCACGTTTACGTCCCCGAGAAAAACACGGTTTATCATAGTATGTATATATTATATTTTATACGTTTTCACCGTTGGTTAAGCTTATTCCAAATGACTTAGTCACTTTACTTAATAATTTTAAAATATCACCGACTGACTGTAAAAATTACCTTATATATTTAATTATTGTAAAGCGTGCTTTGGTATATGAAAACGATGTTTGTTTAAAAATTTTGCTATCTTATATATATAAAATCCCAGACCGCTCTGTAGACGATTTATTACTATCACATGTAGGTATGAAATTTTCTCATGATGTAAGCGTTCGGGGTCTAAATAATGCACACACAGTTTCAACGTAATAGCTACTTTAGACATTCAGTATTTCAATTTCAATACCGTCATCTATGACGGGTACGGTTATAATACTTTATTAATGATAGATCTTTAATGTTTTCTTCTTTTCTTAAAAAATCTCAACAACAAACTAGCAAAATATTCTAATTTTCATTATACTGTATTTTGTCGCAGGGACGTTGATACGAAGCAAGGAAGTTTTGTGAAATCGGTAAAATAGTATTTTTGCATATAATCCAAACAAATATTTTCTCACCCATTGCTAGTCGTCCCAAATAGAAAGTCCCGTTTAATGTAATTTTTAATATGATGTTTATAATATTCAATTTAAATTCCACTTGGACCATCTATACATTGTTTATAGACGTTTATTATTTAAATTTCTCTGGATTTATTATTTTTTTTAAACTGGAGAAAGTAATCGATTTTTAATTTTCTGTACACAAAGTAACGAAAATTCAAATAAAGACACGGGACACACAATGCAAAAAGGAAAGTGATAAGATATGATATAACATACAACAGAAGGAAACGATTAAATATTGATAACAATGAAAAGTAGTACATCTAAATTAATTAAAAAAAAACTTTATTATAACAAGAGTCACGGAAATAATTGGGGATCGGATAAAATGGTACAGACACGTTTAATTTAAGATGAACAAAATTTATACTAATTTAACGATAGCAATTTTTTCATCAAAGCATTTTGTCGACATCGTCGAAGATGATGAATGGTTTCATAATGGGAAGCCACAATAAAATATTGATAAAAAATCTCGTAAGCTCTAGCAAATGATTTAAAAATGCCAAATGCCATCGGTCATCTATCGCAAGTGAAATAAATCTTACGAGGACGACTTTTGCGTAATAACATAGCCGGCAGACGAAATATATATTCCAATTGATCTCGCTCAGCGAAAACAAATTTTCAAGACTGCAATCGTAATTTGATGATTAAAAAATAACGCTGTAAAAATACATTAACATCACCTGACGCTCTTTTCTTCATTTCAGTATCCATACACCATTGCGCAATCGAAAAGTACATAACATGGCAGACTGTCAAAATATTGTCCGAGTCAATAAAATCGAAATTAGTTTATTTTCTGAATTTTAAAAACTAACTTAACAACGGATATTTCCGGTGATTAGTTCAATAAAAGATTTATCATGCACAGCAAATAAATTTACGTAGCAACGAATTAAGTGTGCTGATTTTATATACCTGTAGAAGACACAGAAATCTATAAATAATACAGCAGATAATTAAATATCTAATAGTTTACAAAAAAAAACCTTAAAATTTAATCGAAGGAACAGTTCGAATACAATTTAATTTTATACATAATAATATGAATTTTATTTAAGCGCTATTTGAATATGCGATAATTAGTTTTAATGTGTTAACTGTAAATTCTTAGTGGAAAAGGCATTAATATTTTGTAAATACTAATTGAAAAATTTAAAAAAAAATGTTTTTTTATTTTTAAATATAGGTGATTACAATTTATTGTATGTTTAAAAAAGCAATGGATATTTACACTATTAGTTATAACGTACCGTGTTTAAATGGATTTACGAACAGTTTACGTACGATAGAATAATAAAAAAATACTGTACTTCGTTTTACTTGTCACTTTGATGACAACTTTCTGATTTGGCGTTAACCTGTCAAACTTTCGGAGCATGAATTAACTGATCCAATCGCGGTCCCAATCTTTTGAAACTAAATTGCCGCACTGGAGCAGACATTAAATGCTGCGAACAATATTACAACAATGCCAACAATATTGGAAAATAAATTTGAATATAATCAAATAGAAATTTAATGGATTTGTGTTGGAAGGCGGTTCTGTGATGGTTATTTCTTCCCACTAAAATCGGCACGTAGCGAGAGTGATTAGCTTGCTGCTAGTCCTACCATATCCTTCCATCTTTACTATCTCCAAAAAATAGAGGTTCATCGACGAGTAACAAGCAGTACCCCTAGAACAACGTCTGTTGAGATAAGCTCTATTATGGGATATTGTTCCACGTTGGGAGAGGACATTATAAAACAAATCTTAAAAGGGGGGCCGGAGAGAAGGGGCGAGAGAAGCGAGTTTCACGGTGCGAAATGCATCAATGATAAATAACTAACAAGTACTACCCACGTACCATTTACTTTGGCTCGAAATAGAAACGCATACAATGTATTCTCGTATCATTCTATCGAATAATGAATTCGGTTACTTGCGCAACGCTATTCGGATATGATAATACACCTCTACAGGGCAAGTATCACGTATCGGCAGTTACTTACATCATCGTCGGCCACATAACACCGGGCCGAGATGTCTAAAATAGTCGACTGCGCAGACAAATAAACTACTTCACAGGTATTGAATCATATCAAATCATTCGTCTAAGTATTTCCTAGTATTATATAATGCTATTAATAATTTCAGTTCTAATTTTGCTACTGATCAACATTGACGTACAAGAAGAAAGGCAGGCGAAGTAATAAATAGATGTTATGATAGCGGACACGTACGTTGGTGTCGACAATCCTAGTTGGTCTGCGTGCGAGTAGCGATAAAGCAGGTTTATTTTTGGAATACAGGTTAGTGTTGTCTATTATGAACGATGTGAGCGTATTGGTATATAGATATATTTGAGTGATATTTTAAGTTAAAAATTATTTTACAAAGCAGAAAGATTGTATTAACCCTTTTACTTCCATTCGGCCGAAATACATTGGCCAACCCTACAAATGCGAAAACTCCCATTTTTTTTGGCATTAAACATGACTAATTTATTTAATGAGTGTTGTAGTGATTACGTTTTGTGTCAGTGCTTATTATGCTATCAAAATATTTTGCCTGAAGATGACGGGCTCTAACCGGGTAATTTTATGAAATTTCGGAATCCTCTAATCCAAAAGCACTTCAATAAACAGAATTAAAGCACAAACCCTTTATGACGATAAAGGGTCATATTGACACAGCGTGCTAAAATCGTAGATGTAATTAATTAAAAGTAATCATAGAAAAAACATCTTTGAATGTGAAGTCATGAATTGAGCATGTGGAATGGATTCAGTATTAGATGCATAGTAAGATCATGAATCTCAGAGCGAGTCTCGCACATCGAACATGGAAAGATCTGAACAGAATGCAAGGAATTGTGATAAGGCCAGCGGCGTAGCAAGCCCGGACGGCATTTTTGAAAATGAATAGAAACTTTCGACGGTAAAAAAGATTTTTTTTTTATTTATACATAATTAATACAAGTTATATTTCATTCACCATGTTTTTTTCGGTTTAATTTGTGACTCGCTGACAAAATATACTATTCTAGAGGCGGTATTTTTGAAAATGAGTAGAAAATTTCATAAGTAATAAACAAATAAAAATCGACAAAATATATTTCTTTGCTGAAAGATCTATGGATAATTATGAAGCCTCAATGTCGAGGGAGAAAGAAGAAATTGTTGTCTGGCGAACAATCACAAGATGCTGAATTATTCTTCGAAGCTGTATCGGCGAGAGAAATTTTATTCAGCTTCATAATCTTGCTGAGAGATTTGGTTTTCTTACTCCATCAAATCTTCTGAGTGTTAGTTACGAGTGTCAGTTATATCAAGATCATAATTACGTTGATCGAGAAGAATTCAAAATCATGTTGCTGTCATGTTGTACATAATGAAATGGCAAAGATTTTTTCAAAAATATAATTTTGGAGACTCAAGTCACAAATATTGAAATGCTTTTCATTTGCTACTAGCAGTAAAAAAGTTTTTCAAAGTTTAAATTAATAAAAAAACGTTGCAATACTTTCAATATATGTAAAAATATAGTATATATTTTTCAAGAAATATATTTATACATACAAAAAATTTAAATTCTTCTATGTTGTAATTTATGATTAAACAAAAAAAATAGCCTTAGCCCAACACTGTTGTAAATATAAAATCATCATTTTTGGAGTAAAATTATTAATATTGAACATAAAATTTGTCAGGATTGTAAAAATATAGTACCTACATATTTTTCAAGAAATTATATTATTTCATAAAAAATTTCTGCCTGTGGCGCAATCTTTTTCGTCGTTCTGGTAAAACAAAATTTCTTTTAAGGTGTCAACTGTCAATTCTTGGTGGAAAGACATTATATTTTAAAAAATAAAACACAATTCATTTGTACTACTTCCACATATTTTGGAAATTATAAAATATGTGGAAGTAGTTAAAATAAATTGTGTTTTATTTAAAAAAAAAAAATGCTGAAAAGGTGAGGGGGAACGGCAAATTCATGGACCGCTAAGGGCCGCACAAACCCTAGCTACGCCACTGGGTAGGGCATTTCGAGATAATACAGTGGAACCCCGATTTACATCTTTAAGGGCTCTTCAAGAAAAAGCGATTAACGCGGTATTATTTGTTCACTTTGAGCATTGTTATTATTTGCCGGGACATCAAAAAAATAACGATGAATGGTACAGATAGGGGGATCCACTATATATGGCCCTACAAGTTAAAAACAATTATAATGCATTTATCAAATAATGACACCAGAGCACAACAAAGAAGATAAAATGCCACGAGGAAAAAGTGATAGATATAACACCAAGTACATTTGACACGCATTTAGAAAATGTATGCACAATGCAATTTCTTGATCGGTTTTCCTTACGGTCGTGTTTTCCCCGTCCCAATAGGTGGCACATCGAATAAGTAAGCGGTTTTCTGCGACAAGCCTTAGTTAGACAGGTCATATTATTATTATCATCGAGCACGAGCATTTCGATCGACAGTCGGCATTAAGCCACGCTTGCACGAGACGTTATTAAGTCGGGCTTAGGTTACTGCTTAGTGCTCACAGCCCACTATCGCCAACGGCGGAAAAGGTCATCCAGCAAACGCCAAACGTCAGTTTCTGCGTGTATTAAAATAACCCATAACAACACATGTGACCTTTTGAATTGTATCCCAGATAATTAAATCCCTGTTGAATGGATTAGTTATATCTAATGTTGTATAAAATACGCAATAACATTATACATACCGACGAATTTTGTATAATAGAACCATAGGGTCCGCTAATAACCAGGACAGCAAGTCATTGTATGGGTACATAAAAGCATTTCTCATACAGACTCTGTCGCCAATAACGATCCGGCTAGTTGGGCTATGCAATAGTGATCTTGTTTAGTTGCCAAAAGTAGCAGTTGAGGTGTTGGAAAGAGCCAGGATACAGTGCTCGGTTTTACTTTGTTTGTGGAAATAATGTAAAACTACGACTGGCGTCGTTAAAGTCTAGCCTCATACTTTACTTTGAAAATATTATTCAATACAATATTTCAGCTACGCGGCCCTGACAACTATCTTCGTTACACATCTTACGACCTCTTTTGTACCTAAACTTTTCCATCGCATTGAGCTCACCAGATGCCTATTGCAAGAAATTTACCGCATTTAATTTCACTCGCAGGTACACATGGACCCCCTTAATGTTTTACGTTTTAAGCGTTATTTTGTTCTGCGATTTAATAATTATGTTCTATTAGGTGAATGATGTACTTGCAACTGAATAGAAACATTTGATCGAAATATTGTCAAAAAGCAGAAATCATTTTTAAAGAAATAATTAGGTTTTAATACGTTATATTATGAAAGGAAATTAACCTTATTTTGTAGGTGTTCACGCTTATTTTCGAATATCTGTATATATTTAAATATAACTATTGGTAGCATTAAATGCCATGACACTTATTAAACATTGTTTCTTTGAAACTGAGTTTTTCTCATTTAACATAGATACGGCAGTTCGAATAGTAATCCCTTCTCAATATATAGGGGGAGGGGACATTGTGAGTTGTTTTCTGAATGTCGGTTTGAAAACGGCTGAAATAATATGAGATCAGGAAGCCATAGGCTATAAATGTCAGTGAGTATCATCGGAGGAATCGATAAAATATCAACACTCGTAAACCGAGTATAGGAAAGACTTGGCGCACTGATATCTTGTATATAATGCTAATACCTCAAGAATTGGTAAACTGCTATACCAAACGAATATGAATCAACTAACGTATGGATCAAAAAAATATATGTTCTTGTAATATAATCTTACTTGCAATATTTTTAAGGTCGAATTACGAATTCGTAAAGGGTAAACCGCGTAATAGAATAACAAATATCGAGAGTAAGGTCGAGTAACTTTTTATATTCACTACTTCATATATATTAGTATGTATGAAAAATTATCTGAAATTACAGTCACGTTATAAACAGAGAATATAACACTAAAACACGAAGCATTGTTCTACAGTTAGCATGCCTTTTTAGATTTATATAGTGACTGTATTTAATGTTTTATTATTGAGATTCCATCCATTTTTTTATGTTTCAAGGAAGTACACATTTTTTGTTATCAAATAATTATTTCCTCTACAAAAACGAAGTCAAGATAAATCTACGATTAAGGTATATATTAGATCCGTGAGGTCACGAAAAGACATTGCTTATTTATATATTTTTAATCATTCAGATAGCATATGTATAAGGAAGACAATATCAACTTTTTTATCAGACTTAAAAATATACTAGTAACTAATAAATCTACAAACATATAGAAAATTCGAATTTTTCCGTTATAATGTACATTGGGTGATTGTTTTAAATCGAAAATGATGAAAATATCGAACCACGAGATAAAGTGGAATAGTGCCAAATATGTGAATGCGAGGCGGCGACCATCCCAAGAACGAATTCCTCGTTGGAAAACCATTAATGCACCGACACCCGGTGATCTGAAAACATATGACGCACGTCAGAGCATTTTCACCGATTAGCAACGCACGCTCAATTTAGAAAAATTAACCCGTATAATGCCACTCCATCGGTTTACCGATAAGTGAAGATAAATTTCAATCAGCATATCCTACAAAACACACGAGTCTTAGGATTGGCACGTGAATTTATCATGTGCCTGGCATGAATGGCTTTTTAACTGACACTTTATCACGTTGCTACCTTCAAATCGAATACAAGGACACACGATAACCTTCTGCTCGCTCAACAAAATCTCCAATTCCTTAGTAGAGTAGTCAAAATATATACAAATTAAAGTCGTAGAAAAAATGTAATTGATATATACAGAACGAGTCAATCCGACTGTCAAAATAATATCGTTTTAGACTTAGAATGAGAAAACGTTTCTCGTTTGAACAACTGAAAAAAGAAATTATTAAGTGTATCAAATTATAATTTGTATACTTATTAAATAAATTGATGTTTACTAATCAATAATAAATATAATTATTTGCATGTGGCGTGCCTGAGCAGTGATGCGGCAAGGCGTTAGGTGACACAGCTGCGTACGTTTGAACTAGGCAGCATCAGTTTATTTTCTTTCAATATCTACGACCTGCATGATAAATAATTAATTTCAAACAAAAAAATATATTAACATCAGCAACGCCAAATAAATGACAGTACACTGTAAACTAGAACTAGAAGAGAAAATAACAACTACTTCGAGCTAAATATCGAGCACGTCAAAATAAAAGATCTTTTACAAGATTCGGCAAAGTAGAAAAGCATTTCTAGGTAAAATTTGGATTATTGAGATTTTGTACACTTCCATTCATTTTGTCACTAACGACCCGAATAATATTTGTCGCATTTGTATCTTCTATATAAACGTTAGACACTGTTTACTGTCTCTCAGTTCGAGTCCATTCGTGTGCTCGAATGCCTGAAGATGCCGAAAGGCGAAACCCGGGTCGTCAGTGACAAAATAAATGGAAGTGTACAAAATCTCAATAATCCAAATTTGATATTGAAATTTCATCAAGCACCCTCAGTCGATGTCTTAAATTATTTCTAGGTAAGTTATGCGTGAAATTTAATGTTCTGTATTATTTCTCAAGACTATCAAAAATTCACGATTTTTAAATTGACAAAACGTACGATTATTTCTACATTATTTTTTTACGACAGGAAACTAATTGAGATTAATCGGTTCTATTTATTTTTTAAGTGATATCAATGCGGGTTTTTCATGCTATTTATTAACTTAAAAAAACAAAACAAATATATTTGATAAAAAAACAACTGCATTAAATTCTGAAATGATTTAAGAAACATGATATGTCGGCATACGTCATCAGGTACAGGTTATTTTTGCCTGATTGTAACCAACGTCTACCAAATAAATGGCTATTCAAACAACCATGACTTGTTTCCGGGTATGTATCACGTGTTATATTTGAAACCAAAACCGTCGACTCCGAATAAATAATTAATTCGACCTTTCGCTCCTTCGGGCAACGCTATCAAATATCACGTTGCATTGTAAAGTTTTGATTATGCTCCGGCAGTATATTGGAAGGCGAACCCGTTATTTTGCCATACTAAGGCGAACGGAGAGATCCAGTCTACACGAGTTAGCGTTATATAGTCGAGGATTGAAGTGCAAGGCAACCAGAAGTAGGGATTGCAATACTGATATTTCATATTAAATACGGATTTTCAGAGATAATGTAAATTTATTGTTTAAAAAATGTACATGAAAGGCTTTTCTACATATGCTGGAATTTTTTAATCTAGATCTGATCTTCGTGAAAATAAATCCCTCTCCGATTCAACGCCTGCTGGACAGTCATTAAATATATGTACCGTTATAATTGTAATGCCGGTATTGAAAAAAAACAACCTAAATACCGGGATCCCAGTGTTGCAGTCCTTCATCAGAAGTAATATTTACTTGAAGGATGTCTGGAACTTATCAGGTTTTTCCCTATATATTTTATTGGGTTTCCTGTCGGTAACATTACTGCTGCTGGAGAAAACACATAATCTTATCACCCTTGCCAACATATACATGATAAGAAGTGAGATTGTCTTTTATCAGTTGAAGTATGTTCTCTCGCAAGAACATCGACGTCAACTGTTGCATATTTCACACAGGTACAGAATGTGTACATGTACTTTATAAACCGATTTGTGACGGTTCACTGTCGTAAGCTGTCACCGTGAAGCGTTTGGATATTGAAGTTAGAAAATAAAATGTCGTTATAAAATAGATATCGTTTTAAAACATGAAAATGGCAAATGCAATCATATCAAATTGTAAAGATGTTAAACGTATATTTCCTAGCAACTCAAGTGCTTTATAATTGTATACCACGATATAAAGAAATAACAAGATGTAACGCGTCAATATGCACTTTCCATGGCTAATTAATAAACCTGAAATAAAAAGCAACTTAATTAATTTTATTTTTTTCCTTTTTTAGTACAGTTACCAATGATGTATAAACAACAGTCGTAATTTTCCATGTGCATATAACATGATAGTATTACAACACAAAACTTGTAACACTTAACAAGACTAATTATTATTGTCATAATAATACAGCAATCAAAATACCTCTATGACCACAATGGCCATTTAAAACTTAGCAACAACGAAGCAAATAACAATGTCTGATAGAAGTGATCATTAGCGATGCAAATGCAAGAGGTCGTTAAACCCCACAATAACGAGATGATTACCCCCGGTGCAATTCAGCTATTGGCATTCCAGGTAAGTACGATGCAATCAATGGACGTGCAATACTACGCCGCCAAACATAAGACGTTAGAAATTTAATAGCACATACACGGAAATCAAAGAAATGGCACTTGCCACTGTAGACAATAAACGTTGTGCATGAAGAATTTTAAATATGTTATAATATCTCAGAACACTTGCACTTTGATCCAAAACAAAATACTGATATGCACTAATGAATTCCAGACTGATAAAACATATACCTATAACATTTAGTCGGAGTTATTGTAGCATACATGAATAACCTAAATCGCTGACAAGCAAACGCTAATTAATATTATTCAAGGAAAAATCAAGAGGAATAGATTATTCTTATTTTCTTTATCAATCTCATCATATTTCAGAAATAGTCAAGGATAGACAACAGACTCAGTAAAAATCGCATCGATTGATCTGCATTCAGATCAAACTTTTCCGGACACAATTAAACTAAATGTAGTCCGTATTGCACTAAAAAAGAAGAATTCAATAATTTATGATAAAATCATACTTATAAAAACATATAAAAAGAATTCGTAGGCCAGTTTTCATTACTTTTGAATCTATGTACACGCTGTAAGGCAGGTATTAAAAATTAATAGTTGAAGCTTCATTATTCGTAGAAAGCATAAACACAGAATCAATCAACATGGATGGTTATGCATATACATACTAAGGCCAAAAATAACGACAGCAATAATATTAATTGGCAATTATTCACAAATTGGATATACGATACATATCGATATACCTACGGCTAACGATATTTCCTAGGATTATGGCAGAATAGGGTTACTCAGAATAATATTTATAATTGAAATGAAATATTATCTACCAACCTCTTTCCACCTTGACTTGCGTAATTATGTATGGATTATAGGTAGAATGTCAGAACGACAGCGATATAAATATGATTTTATGACATTTAATATTTGAGTTCAAAATAGCACGAGATAGCATATCATTTTCGTGTGATAAAAGATCACGGGTTACATCTAATCTTAGGTGTGTCTCTTAGCGAATACTGTGCAACAAATATTACACTTTTTCAAAACGGAAATTTGTTTTTATTCCGCCTTGCACCAAGCACATAATAAATGATCCTCTGCCCCAGCTCTTATGATGTATCGGTGGCCTAATGTTATAATCACGTGAGGGACTTTTTATAAAAGGCTAAAAAAACTGAATATTTACGTTAATATGTGGAAGTAGTACAAATGAATTGTGTTTTATTTTTTAAAATATAATGTCTTTCCACCAAGAATTGACAGTTAACACCTTAAAAGTGGTTAATATGTCAATTTGACTTTTTTTCTAAGTATTAAATAGGATATGTGAGGGTTCTTGTAAATCATTAAAAAGTTTAAACACTTTGTATTATTTTAAATAAACATGATACGGTATATTAAGTCATTTTCGTCAAAATATCACATACGGGTTTATAACATTAGACCATTGGTATGTTCGTTCATCGGGAAGATGGCTCTTTTCCATACTACTATATGAAAAATAATTCATTATCACTTTGCAGTCTGAGACAAACGCAGTTCGCGAAAATAAGTTTAATTAAAATACCATATAGTAATGCAACCGGTCAACAATTGTTCAATGCGCAGAGATATACTGAAAAATCAAGACAGGTATAATATGCTGTAATAACGTGTATATCACCCGTATATCAACCCATCCGATGCTCACGGGGCGTAGCGAGAGTTATTAGCTAACCACTAGTCCTGTCCTAGCCCTATCCTTCTATCCCTACTCTCTTCAAAAATAGAAGTTGAGCAACTGAGTAACACACAGTTCGCATAGAAAAATTCTGTTGAGATACCTCAATTGGGAGACCATATGCTCCACGTTGGGAGTGGGAGTGGAGGGAGATGGAAAAAAACATGAAATATCGTTTACAATTATATCATCAATTAAAAGGAAGAGCTCGAATATTTCCACAATTAACAGTTCTTAATTCAAGGAATTATTAAATCAGCATATAAAATTAACGTATATTCACATCAATATATTTACTAAAGTTGGAGCTAATAATATTACCTAATTATCATAAACACTTGATTTATAAGCGACGTCAACTATTTGCTGGCGGTTAGTTCATTCGTCTTCTTGAAGGTCTGAAGTTGCCGAAGGCGAAACCCGTGACGTTCAAGCGAAGAAAATTTTAACGATTTAATCGTGAGAGTGAAGCTATTTATTGCACGATTAACTTATCCATGAAAGGCGATATTAAGCGGAAATACACAGCTAACGGCAAAGATATAACTAGATATAGGAAAAAAAGATATTTATTATTGCGATTTGTAATTTTGTACCATATTGCAGCGCCCGAATTAAAAACATAAATAATTATTCACCTTTGAATGTATCAATAAAACGTCACTTATACACGTACACGTTCGAAAGCAAATCAATTTTACGCGGCTTTAATAACAAGCTTGTTGTGTATGGTGGAAAGAGAAAGAAACATCAGTGATCAAACTTATCTCTATCTACTCACATTTGGGACAAAACAGAAGCTCAGTGCGGCAAAAATAACTGTGTGGAACTTTTTCAGATCAAACATTTTAAAATCAATTACGCTAATACTTATTATACTTTTACATTATATGTATAAATAATACTATTGCAGTTTGTTCTTTGGGTATATTTTGTGTCACTGTTTAATTAACTTTATGAAAAAAATATCGTACATTTGGTAACTTATATAGGCCGATCGCTTATTCATAAGTGAATCGCGTGCAGCGAAGACGAACCTTTACTGAAATTGTATTCTTGAAAAAATCAATAAAAAAACTGTCGAAATCCCGATTTGATTAATTATTAAGATATCTGCTGCTCTCAGAAAGTATGAGCTTATCTGACGTTTTCAGTAGTTGTGCCACTTCTGAGTCTCATGTGTATTTCTTTGACGTACTGAATTTTTAGTTATTGCTCACACACCTTTGGTGTAACTAAATTATAAGATTATATTGAGAAAAAAACATTGTAATAAATTGATTTTTAAAATTAAAGTCCGATGTTTTGTTCTAATTACTTATTATTTAAATGTGAAAATCCGTTAAAAATACTTTTGGTAAACGAAACCGGTCCTGATAATTTCACAAAATTGGTATATTTAAAGGGTTTTATAAATATAAATATGCCTATCCTCAAAGTATTCAATGTTAACCCTTTAAAAACGATAAATAAATGTATAGTCCCTGATGCCCAAGGGTTCTAAGCTCAATACTGACACTTTTATTAATTACTTTTTCCATAGATTTATGTTAAAAGACATTGATGAATGTGATGTTTACACCCCCTCACACCCATCCGATCCTAAAACAAATCGTAACAATATCGTTTAGCTAACTACTAGTTCTTTCCTAGCCCCATCCTTCTACCCTTACCCTATGCACAAAAAGAGAGCGACTAACAAACATTTTATAATAAAAAAAAACTTCTGTTAAGATGTTTCATCGGGTAGGTTATAATATATACTATGATCCAGATTGAAAGCGGATATGGTTGAAAAAACATATTTATAGGGAAGTAAGTTCAAAATGGTTAGCTATTTCTGCCAAGAATAACCTAGTCATACAATAATTTAAATAAACTTAGCTAATTGACAAACAATACCAACAGACCAACAGCCATCATTCAACATAATAATAGTTTTGATTTACGGTTGACAAAAGTGCAATTCATATGCAAAAGAAGCAATATTTCTGTACCCTATAAAATAAAACTGTATTAATTACGAAACACCTGTGGAGGTGACAAAAAAATAAATTACGCCGAAAGGCAAATAATATTTTAATTGTAAGGCTAATTAAAATACTAAACAAACGCACAATTATAATAATATGTATGTAATTTGGCTGTATTGCGTCTCTTTGTAAAAATGGATAAAATCGATAACTGCAGCCATTATTAAAATTGTCATGAGTGAAAAAAACAAATTAATGCAATTTAATATGATCGAGGGAAATAAATTTAGAGGGAATAAAAAGCAAACAAAAGAATGATTAAAATTTAGACTTTACGGATTACCGACGAGTACCACGAGAGCGTTCGTCGTTGGCATCCAAGGTCTTGAAGTCTATTCACCATTTATAACTTGGCAGCAAACTACGGGATTCTGATCACATCATATTAAATTTACGGAAACGGGCAATAGAATGTAATATTTACTATATTGCAATATCGGCGACCATACAAGATAGATTTGAATTTTTAAAAGATTTCCTTGAGCACGCTATCCTTGTTTACAGTCAAGTCTCAGATAATTACCAAAACAATCCTTACATTACTGGCTCATTTGAAGCACTGATGTGCTGCTGATTGAGAAAATATACTATTTTCTAGGCATTTTTAACGGGAACCAGGGAATTATTCATTGTTAGTCATTCGCACTATGATTGCTTAACGGATGGGCTAAGAAGGTCTTTCTGCACAACAGTAACTTACAGACGAAGCGATCGGCATGTATAGCTAAGTAGGTACATAATTGATAACTAACATCGCCATTGGCTTCACAACCCTACAGGGTTATTTATTTCCCTCTATATATACCTCCATCTTATAGCCTGGGTCCAGGTAGAATTTTTAAATTAAGCTAGGGGAAGATGAAAACAATACAAAAGAATCCTTACATTCAAATTAGTTGAAAATTATTTACATATCAACGAGAGATCAACCTTTATGAATGACAAGCGAACGATTCTTGACTATTAAGTATGATTGTTGTGTAAGGTTGCAAGAAATTAGAGTAGATATGTACTTAAATATTAGATGATAGGCTCATAAGTAAGCAGTACTATTTGACTAGCTTAAAAAGATGAACTTGAAAAATCTGAAAATTATTGATTGAATTGGCATTTACATGGTAGAACTCCATTATAATAGGATTAAATAACAAAGTATTTAGTTCTACAATTTTTTTTAAAAGGTAGTTGATAGCTATTTTGGCTTTACGCCATCGTCACAACTATACTTAAACTTATTTTTGCTTAGTCTATCTCTTCTAAACAGTATATATTTCTAAGCAAAAATAAGTTTAAGTATAGTTCTGACGATGGCGTAAAGCCGAAATAGCTATCAACTACCTGTTAAAAAAAATTGTAGAACTAAATATTTTGTTATTTAATCTTATTAATCTGAAAATTAGCTATTAATATAAAATTAAACTTGAAAAGTTAGTTATTCCACTGGCTGTGTTACTAAATGTGATACGTGTTTCGCTTAAAGAAGAAGCATTTTCAGACTAACTACATTGCAAGGTTATTTATTTCTGAAATAATTCCAAATCTGATGGTAGAGTTAAAGTACGATTTTGTTAATGTATAAAAAACTGTATTGCTTTTTTAATTGAAGCAATGTGAAAAGTCACAGATTAGTTGCATATTACAAAAGAGTGTCGCGAATCGAAAAAATTGAGTCTATGACTTATTATTTAGTACTAGTTCTTCTGTCAAAGATATCTTAAACCAAGGAGCTTTGTTTGACTGAAAATCTGAAAAATACCTCAATACGCCGAGTGGGTAAAGACGTCGAGGTCACATTTTGGCCGTAGCCCAGATTCGACTCTGTTGAGATGACATAAAAAATATGCAAGTGGGTACTGCCTTCCACAACTAGATAGCTGACTTGACAATATAAAAAAAAGAGTTCGGCAAACAACATTGCTGGTCGCGTTTCGCAACTGAAACCCAGTCGGTTTGTTCAACTCGGCCAAACTCTTTACCAAAGGAGAGTGATGAATAGGATATTACGAATAGTAACAGGCTGCCTGTTTTGCCATCGAAAAGCTCTATGGACTGACGTTCATCAAACAAATTGCCGTTTCATTTGGTTTCAACACAATCTTTTATGCCAATGGCCTCCCAAATATGCATTGACTGGCGACGGTGCACATCTTCAAGTTTGTTTGCCCACAAGTTTATAAATCAAGTCATGTAATTACGGGCTCGATTAATGCGTCAATTTCAATTATACGTGAGCATTTGAGCAAAGTATACACAATAATATCTTACGATCAATGCTAAGACGAAAGGTTCTATGCGAGGAAAATCAAGTCGGAACGGGCCAAGCCAACGAATGCGTGGCATAATTTTAAAGACAGACCACTGCTTACGATACATAGTAACCCTCATACGACACGTGTAAAATAGTAATAAATTATTTTAACTTATGTAAAAGCTTTAAGCTGTTCTTTAATAACTGACTTAAAATTATGCAGTGTTATCTTTTTTATTAGACTAGTGAGTACCCAGTATGCGTTGCAATGCCACTCAAAAAAAAAAAAGGTCTCTGTTTTAATTCTGTTTATTGAAGTGCTTTTGGAATTTTTTTGATCCACAATATTTTTTTCCGTTTGGTGCGTAGACGAATAAATCAGAGATGTCGCTGTTCGTACGTACTTGATTCTTTTGTTTTAGGTTTTAATTTTTTTTTTCTTCAGAAACCTTAACGAGTGTGTGCACAACAACTCATCTAAGTTTCATTGAAATCGGATGAATGGTAAGGAGCGCATAGAGGACAAACAAACATTCATTAATAAATATATATATAGATTACCTATTTTACATACCTATATCACTACTGTTTCAAATAGGTATTACATAAACGTCATAGACGTCAGACTGTGAAAAGATAAACAGGAATTTCAGACGGCACTAATCAGATGATCCCAATCAAATGCCCTTTTAAATTAAAGCCACATGGATTATGTATATCTGTACGATGATCACGCTGCTAAGGAAAATGAAGCAGCTAGAGGGGCATATACATTGAAACACGGCTGCAAATAACACAGCTGATGTACTTCGCGTATTCGGGTTTTCTTTACATGAATCAGCCTGTAGTTATTTGAGAGTGATCTCCAAGTCCAGTACCGAATTGACTTTGATTGACAATAATAGTTAAGAAAGCACAAACATAAAACTGTAGGCTGCTGTGCTCAGAAATAGGCAGCTGCATATAGGAGCCATGTCTCGTGATCCAGTTGGGAACTGTACCGTTCAACTAGTCTCATATTATACTCTTAATCACAACGTAATCGATCAAAAAAATTCTTATCTTCAATAGAATATTGCGACTGCTCAATATTATCAAGATACTTAAATGGTAACGAGTTACAGACGAAGCTGTTGCATCATAGCTGAAGTTTCGTAAACCGCTTTACATTCAAGAGCTGTCAGAAAAGAATACCTACACAGTCTAAAATTACCTTTGCTGTTGTCGGCGAGCCGCATAAGACAAGAAGTGAAAGGTGCGACGAGAGATACCCGCGGCCGACCATACTGAATAGCAAGAGTCGAGTAGGTATCGCACAACGCCAAGGGAGGTGGTAATGTGATATATAATAATAATTTATTCTGCAGTGATTGGTAAATTAAAATGAAATCATAACAAAAACAAATAATAGTAGAAAGTAAGAACGAAGCGCGGCAAGAATTACGTATGGTTTTTTTTAATGTGAACTGTGTACTCTATACTTGGGTTAAAATGATAATCTTATGGCTTCATTGATTAATATTAGGATGAAAATATTTTACAAAGTATTTAACGTAAGTAAGTCGAATTACTATATTCATAAATAATGAAAAAAACTATCTGTCTTTTCTATTTAAAATTTAATGTACATTCACAAGTCTATAAATCTATAATATAAAACAGAAAATTCATGTGTCTGTCTGTTACAAGCACTCCTCCTAGACGGTGAACAGTAGCGACGTGACATTTGCTCTATATGTCATTCTGGCAGTCATTTTTAGGTCAAATGTGATATTTTCAACATTACTATTAATTACTTTTAAGGTGTTAACTGTCAATTCTTGGTGGAAAGACATTATATTTTAAAAAATTAAACACAATTCATTTGTACTACTTCCACATACTTAAATTAAAATATGTGGAAGTAGTACAAATGAATTGTGTTTTATTTTTTAAAATATTACTATTATTTGATGGACTATGTTTTGTGGGTGTTACATAAGGTAAGGTCCACGGCGATAGCACCAAATAAGGCCAACATCTAAATGTTAGCGTTCTATTCCGGGCGAAACCGGGTAATAAATACTAATATAAAATAAAATTACATTGAGAATAATTGTGCACATAGAATATGTCAATAAAGGCAGTGATAGATAAAATTAATTCAAGTTGAAAACCACTTAAAAGAAATAACCTCAATAATTTAATGACAGTAAAAATAGTGATAATTATGTGATTATCAATTATGTTGTCAT
The DNA here is from genome assembly GCA_022494535.1 of Himalopsyche phryganea. NCBI lineage: Eukaryota > Metazoa > Arthropoda > Insecta > Trichoptera > Rhyacophilidae > Himalopsyche > Himalopsyche phryganea. The sequence continues at coordinate 1,851,914 of JAGVSL010000024.1, forward strand.
AAATTATTACAGGGAAATTGAATACAATAGAAGAAATCAAACAACCACCATGTCATGTAATTAATAGAAAATAATCTGGAGTAATTTATGAAGGAACACGATAAAAGGATATGGGTGTGTACAGTTTTTTTTTAGAATTATTTAATAACTTAGATGGTGTTTTGAAACATAAGACAGACCCGTGATTGATTTCTAACCTGATTAAATAAGCGCGGGACACATCGTCTGCATATAATAACTATTGGATTTTTCAAGTCACACCCGATTCATAAAATCCAGTGTATACCATGAATTTTCATTATCGCCCCTGTACTATACCAGAATCCAAAAAGTTAAAGGAATACATGCATCTGCATGGTCTGAGCTCTCGCGTCACACAGACCATTCTCAATAATTGTAAGTAAACATACATAATTATATTTATGAATTCTTAACGGCTTACATACTACTTTCAACCAATATCTCGTAAAACACCGTTTCAAATGACGCAGGAACAACCACAAAGTATTGTCATACGTTCTACTGTAATTTTAAAAAGTAGTTAGGTCATGTGCAATAATTGTGTTCGGCATTATTAGCATATAAGAGAATTCTCGATAACCTGTCAATCATTTGAAAGAATTTATGAAAATAAAATAATTTCCACAAAATGACGATTTCACACTGCAGAATGCATACTCTTTTCCGGCTGCGGAAGTCATCACCCAATAATAATGATGATCTCTTAGTTGTCATTCGCGGCCAACTCAAAACGACAAGACGGCCATGTTCTTTTTAAAGCGATTGCAGTCAATTATTCCCATTAAAGAAGCGAAGAGATTACAAAAAAATTGAACATGACATGTCATTAATTAACTGTGTGCTTTGTTTATTGGTAATATTACAGCAGATCGGATAAACGTCTGACATCCCTAATAACGACTGGTAATTAAGTCATTTAACTCAATTGTGGCTTATGTTAAAGACATAAACAAATTGACATTATATATGTTGTGTAATTTGAATGTGTATTGTGTACTGAACAGAAAATTACATCAATATTTGATATCTTTAATAAGCGGGTCATGAGAAAGATAGATGTCCGCCAAACTGAACCATGACAAAATAATGTTACTGCAGGAAACTTGTGTTAATTTGAAAGAAAAACAAAGCATCGAAATTTGCAACATTTTTTTAATAAAAATTGATATTATCGATTCAATCATCGTATAGGTACTGTGCATTGGTATAAAGTGATTTCTTCCCGACAATCCCGCTAATAAAGAGGATGTCAGATTATTGTAATCATGTTTGTTCCTGAAGGAGAGTATTTTTCATTAATCGACATGACCTCCAATCTCGTTTTTGATTATATTGAGATAAATATACCAACCATCATAACTCTCTATTGATGGAACACGAAGATAAAAACGATAAAATAAAATAATAAAACTAGGTATAATAGATAAGTAACTGACTGCAATGATGCATTTGTATTAACAAAGAAAGAATGAGAAATATTTTTTCAAATTATGAGATAGGCTTGCAAGTGGCGAAGTTCTTGAACGTTAAAGACGACTGGATTTCAGAATGGTTAGGAGTCACAATCCTCAGCCATGAGCACAAAAAAAAGAAAGATAAGTTCTTAATGTCAAATTATAATTTACCGACAAATTACGTTTAAATATAATGCTTTTCCAACAAGAATTGACAGTTAACACCTTAAAAGAAACTACGTATAAATACGATGGCGTATGCTTTGCATTGGCGAGTCATATAGGTTTTTTTCCATTAATAAAAGTATATAAACAATAATAGAAATAAAAAATGAACCTACCAAACAGCTTGCATAGGACTTCAAATTTTAGTAACGCCACTTGTGACATGACATTGTCACTGTATGCATTATCAAGGGGAAAAACATGTGATTTGATACCGAATCGGTAGGGATTTCGCAAATCCGACTTTATACTTTGATAGTAATGAAGTGGGTTGGTGATGCAGTTGTGCCGTGTTCATGCAATAGGGCAAGGGTCTTTAATCATTTTAGCCTAAGGGCAAAGACCTAGCTAACTCGTCATACCACCGTAGGTACTGTAGTTTTGAATTACGCGCAAAATTCCGATCGGTACTTAAGGGTAAGTGTCAGACATCTCATTGCGGTGGAGATAGCCGAAAGCGGACAAGGAGAAAGAAAACCAGCTTCTGCCCGATTATATTACATTCTGACTCATATTCAGTCCTTTTAACCAAAACTTTTCTTAATCAGTTACATAAATTTGATTAGTGACTTTTTTCCGCTTTCGGCTCTACTTGTGTAAAAAAACTATGAAGGGCCGGATACCGAGCATTGTCTGGCCAGCAGCCGCGGGCTGGATTAGTGGTGCTCGCGGGCCTGTGTTGGCCAGCGAGACGTAGTTTGGAAGCCCCTGCAATAGGGCGTCTGACACACACTTTATATAAGATAAACCCTTTTCACTAATTGAACCAAATACTGCAATTTCAGTTCGGATTCAAACTAAATACTGCTAGCACAAGAAATAAGCATGTATACAGAATCATTATTATAACGGCGGGAAAATCGAAACATACGTGACTTTGTAACATTAGGTATAAAAGTATCTAAAAGATAACAATGTCATAAAGGTAATTCAATATCAATTTTAGGCTCCCGCAAAAATAACAAAAACAAACTAAAATATACAGTATTTTTCTATTTTTCTTAGATAAGATAAAAATATACTCAGGGAAAAAATCATAAACAAGTACGATATCAAATTCATACAGCGCCGATCGAAAAACGATTGGAACATTTGAAACGCCATCAACAATATGGAAAGAGAAAAAACATTGCGTTGCTCCCTAAGCGACTGTTTTAAATTTGAATCAAGGCCTGAAAATATATTATTTGGCGTAATTCACAGCAAGTAAACAACAAAGTTAAGCAAACTAGTTGGATTTTACAAAATAATACGTCCACATTCAAATATGATGACGAAAATATTGCACAATATGTTTGAGGATATTGGCATTTTCTCAAATGTACATGTGCTGTAAACGCTTCATTACGGGCAATGGTGGTGATTTGTTTACGTAAAGTAATATAAACATTGTGCTGCAGCCAAAGACCTGGAAGCAGCACTGTGTCCACCTTGTGACCTCTGGCAATGACGTTTGATGTAACCTATATGTAAACATTCAGAAGAAAACCCCACACATTTCTACTGACTCACCTGTCAAATTCCCAACATACGGCTGTGTGGCAAAGCCGAATAATAAATAATTACCAATTTATACATCGAAATTTGGATCCAATCATTCAAAAATAATGCCTATGTTTACGAAATTCTCCAAAACGTATTAGAAGAGTTGGCAGTTATAAATCCAGCGACTCTGTCAACCATAACAACACGTAAAATGTCTGGAACGCGGTGTGATTTCAGATGAAAGTTCCCGGAAACATACGGCATTAGAATATTTTTGGTATACAATAAATGATGGATAATTATTGGCCTTACCTCTCAGACATCAACGTCTTTGTCGGAGACTTCACTATCATACTGAATACGAAAGCAACCATCGGACAAAGAGGCCTTCAATACACAGCCATCTTGAAAGTTAGCGCTGTTGAGCCATATAGTATTTAACACTGCGTCATGCTTCGTATAAGTTATATAATTACACGACAGTAAGTTTTGTTAGACATTTTTGCACTCTTTAACTCTTTCACACTTAAAACTAATCACTTTAAACACACTTTTATGACGTTATCACTCCATACTATTCCACACACACCCCGACACGAATTTTTCGCGTACTTCATAAGACTCCACCGCTAGTTCGGCTTTCGGCCACGGAGTGGAGCACGGTTTCGAAATGCCTGTGTTGCCGCAGCACGGTTAAAATTATCCCTGCAGATAGAATCCACTAAAGTGCACAAACAATATCTGTATTGCTAGAAAGGGCCAAATCAAATTGAATAAAATTAATTACTTAAGAAGAAATCCGTTTCCAATCTTTAATTGAAAATGAAGAGAGTTATTTATTAAAATATAAAAAGATTGATACTGTGGTATTATTAAAAGTGTTAACTTTTGAAACAAGTATGAAAAATTCGCAAGCATGCTTAGCTTAGAATCGCACCTTCTACAATTTTACTACTTAATTGTCAACATTACTCGTTTCCAGCTAGTAAAAATACCTAAGTTCTGATAGTTCTAACGGAAATAACTATCAAACAATTCATAAAATTCTTGTAGAAATAAATACTTTGAAATCATATATATAACAGCCCATACCGCTCTGTAGACGCGTTATTATATCACATATCACATGCAGGTATTAAATTTTCTCATGATTAAAGCGTTCGCGATGAAAACAATCACACATAGTTCCGACGTACTAGCTACTTTAGACATTCGGTATTTCAATACCGTCATCTATGACGGGTATGACTATAATAGTTTTTAATAGTTATAATAGAGTTCTACCAATTCAATCAAAATAATTATTGTAAAGTATTCTATTTCAATCTGTTTCACAACAATCGTAAGGCTTATCGTAGTAAATTTAATAGAATGTCTCTATAGCAGTTTTTTCTGTCCTCTATATTGCCTCATTACCTCATTTGTCTGAGGATTGCTACTTTCCACGATATTCTATTCACACTACTTCTGAATATGCGTATATATCAATAGATAATTAATATTTTAAATCTGCATAATTATTATACTATGGCATAAGTATATTCATATTCATTATATAAAATCCTAATATTATATCATGAAATTAAAAATCATTTATCATTATTTAAAGAATCATTCAAGTTATCGTTAATTCAAATAGTTAAGCAATCATTATTTGAAATATAGCTTGCATTTATAATTCATAATATATGTCTTACTTCTGTTTTAATACACATTATAAATTACTTATTATCTCCAATAATTAAAATGTGGGCCTGCGAACATAAAGTTAAAAATACTACCAGATATTAAGCTAATGCTACGTATAATACATATAAAAAATACCTCTAAAGAATGCTTTTGAAGATTTTCAATAGGATCTTTCGTAAGAATAAAAATATTAATTTTCCCAAATTTTTAAAAAGTTATTACACATGTGGCAATACAATATTATCATACACGTTGGCCTCGACAAACCTAGCTTCGGCTCGTATGCGAAGTGTATTGCGTTCCATCAGCATCTATCTCTTTCTACATCCATATAAAGTTCGACCATTTCGGTTCACAATTCTCTGTCTCTCTCGATCTATTTTCATTCGCACAACACACATATGAAAAAGATAGCGATAAATATGTTGGCTTAACTCGATTACATAAACGGTTCAGAGGCAAACTTAATCAAAAAAACATAGGGCTGTATTTATTTTTTAGCTAGCTGATTTGATCCATTGATTACTCCGAATTTCCATTTAATATTCAAAACGGATGAAAAATAATCTTATAAATAATTCAACAATTAAGAGCCTGATTGCTAAAAACATAATATGTTACCAAATACTAAATTAATTGAATAATAAATTCTTTCACTCATATTTTCTTATTGCACTAGGTATTATTAAAATCTACCACAAGGGAATGTGAGTCAATCATTTCACTTCACAATAGCGGGCTTTACACACAGTCGCTCTCACACGCGATTGGGTGGTGTGTACTATACAATCTATGTATATAAAGATGAATGTTTGTGTGTTTGTTTGTTTGTCTCTATGCGTTCATATAACATTCATCCGATGTTGATGAAACTTTGGTGAGTTGTTGTGCGCACACGGGTGAGGGTTTAAAAAAATCTAAAAAAATAATCAAATACATACAAACAGCGACATCTCGAAAAATCTTCTGATTTATTCGTGTACGCACAAGACTGAACAAAGAAATATTGTGTATCCAAAAGCACTTCGATAAACAGAATTAAAACACAAACACTGTCATTCTTTGAGTGGCATTGCAACGCATTCTGAGTAGTCGCTAGTGGTATATATAAATAAAATATTAGGATTAATGGACACAAAATGCCACTACAGGGTTAATACATCTTATAATATGATAACATTTGGGACCTCAGTGGTATATTGGTATGAGATTACCGTAGTGGTCAGAAGGGCCTGGGTTCATGTCCAGGCAAGGACAATAACAATTTTAGATTTTTTAAATTTAGCATTCGAGTTCTTAGGCATGCTTTGCAATATAAATTCTCCTGATCTCGAGTGACATTAAAAAATTCAAACTATCTAGAGCTTTTGCTATTTTAATTTGTTGCAAAACAATTTTATCATCATAATATTATAATCTAAAAAAATAGCATTTCAGTCTTATCGTTTTACCTCAATCACTTTTACACCGTGTCTTACGTGGATGAAGTCAGTGGGTGACGATGGAGCTGTGGTTTAAAGAGATATATCATGAAGAGAGGCGAAGCGGCAACGCTGTCCTACCATATGTTTGCGCTCCGCTCCGAAAGTTATAATGAAAAACACATGTTCTTCACTGATAAACACACCTCCGCGCTCGCTTCATGCGAAAATATCAAATCAACTGATCGCATTGTTTAAGCGGCGCGTCTCATCTCTTCGTCATCTCTCACGTAGGACACTCCCATTGAGGAGAACGATTAATATTTTCGAGCAACGCCGCGCCGCCACACGTTTGCGAAGACGTCGTCCTCGTAAGACGGCCCGTTAGGATGTTAACTGTCAATTTTTGGTGGAAAAGCATAATACCTTTCCTCATTTTAAAAATAAAACGCAATTTTTTTGTAGTACTTCCACATGGTTGCAATGATCAGGTCCGTCCTGCTGATACAAATACAATCATCATCAGTTTTTGCTTAAAATATAACGTGACTCTAGACGGGTTCAGTTCTTAATCTAAGAATTTTATTCAACACGCAGTCTCTATTGACAGTGAGTAATATGTTTCTCATGGATATTCTAAATGTGACTTTGTCAAACTTTTAAAAAAATCTGAATATATTTCTTGTTTCCATTCGACTCTGGCGGCAGGTATCGTAGTACCAGCGGTGGTAACAATGAATGACGAGAGCGGCTCGCTCGCACACCCTAATGAATCGTTCGAAAGCGGGAAAAGGAGGTCAGACGAAACGCGAGATTTCAAATTTTGAAGACGAACAAATTCAAATCGAAACTCTATTTATAGAAAGCCTATTTTTGATGATTTCAAAATGGATCCCGTATCATTTAATGCCGAAAATCATGTTTTTGTTTATGAATAACGAGTAAAATAATGTAAGCATGTAGAGAAATGTCAGCGAAAATTACGACGCATCAATCTTAACTACATAACTAGGTAAATATTGAAAACATAATGATGTTCTCCGAATTCCTTAACGTTCCTAGGCTATTGTGGCAAATTAGAGTTCTAAGAGGGCCTAAATTTTACAAAATTACCTAATCCGAGCCCGACATCTTCAGGCCCGGCCCGGCCTAGACTTGAGTCTCAATATTGCACTTGTTACCCGATCCCGATTCGAAACCCAGATTTATTTTTCTGAGATTATACCATATTTTTTCAATATAGAAATTCATTCATACTTTTCAAATAATATTATGTTATTGTTTCCATATTTCCAAGGATATTCACAAAAGATGTGAAATAAAGTATTTAAGTTATGAATAGTAATGCCTTATGGCTGGACCCGAGCAGAATCCGAAATATTTTTCTGAAAATTAAATTCCATACCAGGGCTTCGCCCGACGCCAAATCTTAATTGTCTTTACTCGGGCTTTGTAACAGAAAAATGGGTAATATCAGTAAGCCATTAAATTAATACCATTTCAATCAAAAGTAAATAGATATTAATTTAGATAATTCAGTCACCATAAACTAGTGGTAACACTCTAGAGCTGTCGTCCTTTTGGGTTGCACGGCCTGGGATTGCAATGCCGGTAATTCCGATACAGGATCTCGGTAGCTCGGTTTTTTTTCAATAGAAAACAAAAAATATCGATATTTACTATTATAGGCATATCAATATATTGCGGTCAAATTATTTAATGACTGTCCTACCTACAAGCGTTGAATCAAATAGATTTTTTTTAATCGATTGAAACGGGTGTGCATAATGTTTTAATCTTTTCCTATCCACCCTAGCCAATCCTCATACCGGGGCGTAGTGTAAACGATTAAATATTCTTATCCTATCCTATCCTAACCCAACCTTATCCTTTCTGGAAAGCGAGATTGAGCGACTGACTTATTCTCGAAATTGCCGTCTGTTGAAAACCTCCATTACGGACGCCTCTAGGGAGTGAACATGGCTTAAAAATACTGTTATTACCTCTCTAAATCACCTCCAGTTGTTAGCCTGATGATTTATTATTACTAAAAATATATTAAAGTGACATACAATACAATTAACGTGCAATTAGGAACCAATCAGTTTTTTTTTCAAAATTATTTTCATAAAAGACAATCTAACAAAAAATTATATCAGGTAGTTGATTGCTATTTCGGCTTTACGCCGTCGTCAAAACTATACGTAAACTTATTTTTGCTTAGCTATATATACTGGTTAAAAGATATTGACAATAGCATGTCGTCTCACTTATTCAAACATCATAATGTTTATTTTATAATTAAATCATTCAAAGTACTAATTGTGTTGTTAGAAAAGGAACTTACGTGGTGTTATTAATTAGTCGTTAAAATAAGTGTATTGAAATTTTGCTGATTATGCGTAATTACATGGGCTTCTTCTAATGGTTTCAGTAAGGGTGATGGGTTAATATTTGTTTTGTCATTAAGGAGATTATTGTCATGATTGTATCTATTAATTACGAGTTGTTCCAAAAGATTAAGTCTAAGGCTTTTTTCACACAAATGTAAGCATATCGGAGCTGATTCAGCGGTTATGTACATAATATGTACTAAATATTTTGTCATTTGAATGGAGTTCTACCAAGTAAATGCTAATTCAATCAATAAAGGAAATCTAATCGTCTGCAAAATATAACTTAATTTTTAAAAATTACCAATCGGTTTCTGAACTCGATCGCCCGTATTTTTTGAACACACGGCACATTTGGATGAGCCGTCAGTTACTGAGCGTAAGCTATATTTTTCTAAATACCATTTTCGGGTATCAAATTTGGATTATTGAGATTTTGTACACTTGTTCATTTTCTGTATGTTTCCACTTATTGACAGCACTTTTTGTAACAAAGTCTTCAAATTCGATTATTTTACGATAAAAAAAAACTCGTTACACCTTGCATCGAACCTGCATTATTTCGTATTATATTTGTAAACAACCTTGATTGAATGCGTTGTCAGCAATAATAATAATGCATACATAAATAAACTGTGCTGCTGAAAACAACTTTTAATTTATCGACAACGATTAAATCAGATAAATAGACGCCATTTTACAAAGCGACAAAACAATAAATTATGAACGAACGAAAATTATTTATATCTTCTTTCTTTCTTGTCCCACGTCAACGTGGGACAAGAAAGATATGATTGAATTTTTGACAAATCCAATTAAAAATAACGATTTATTCTTTACTGCTATTCAAATTTAATTTTAATACATTTGAATGATTATTGATTATCGACATCACCCGATTTTTATTTATAAATCGTCCAACCTCATTGCTTCTTTCCAAATCGAATAAGCAATATGCCAAATTCGTCATTCATATGTTCGACGAACTCGCCAAATATGAACATAGCAAAAGGATTTATAATTGTTATTTAATATCTAGTATTATAAATACAAGGCAGCAATGCTACCTGTCAAAATTCGCGTAATTCGATCAACGCGATTGATGCGCATCCAGCGCAGACAGAATGTGTTTGTTGTGCGTACGTTTGGCGTTCCAGACAGATAAATCAAGACAGATATAAACTGTAATTGTTATTCAAGTTGTCGTTAATCGCTATTAAAAAAATATCTGTATTTTTATGAAAACAACAATTATTGATTAATATTGATTTATACATGTATGCGTGTAGGAAAAATAAATTCAAATACATCAAAATATTAATTTAGTCCTGACAGATATTTGAAGAACCGGTCTTGAAGTGACGCAATATTAGAGGTGATTCCAGTACGTCAGAATTACGTATGTGGGAAAATCAGGGAAGCAGGATTTAGGTTTCCCGAGTTATCTGCAATCTTGACGTGAACCATTAATTTAACTCTATCGTATAATATTATAATTTTTTTGACGCAATCATGGGTATATATAAAATTGTATGTTTTGAGAAAGATATCTGAATATTTTATAATCTTTTCAAATACAATTTTGTGAGTGTGATTATTTTACCCATATGTGTAAAATCTCATATATACCACACATAACCGTGATATCCAACATCCATTCTGAAGAGATCCCTCAAATTTCTTATATTAAATCTGTAACTTTTCTTATTTATTTTCGCAGAAAATAAATCCACTTACACACATTTTATAATCAAGATTAATTAATTAATTTAAAATGTTTTCATTATTGACTATCGATCACCTTTCCAAAAATAGAGTATAGTCTCTTAAGCGTGGCTGGCAGGTCGGTAACAACAGTTGAAAAATTGCATAATAATTATTCATGGTAATTTAATCAGCAAAAGACAAAAGAATCGGTGCATTGTTCGATTTTATCCGGCAAACCAATTTTGGCAATCGCCATTTTGATGATGGTGAAATTGTGGTTTCCTTCGTACGATTTTATAATTAATTATTTGAAATTACCACAACGTCGGTGCTGTCGGGCAGTCAGGCATGAATTTAAATGCATTTATTGCAATAATAATTCACTTTGAAATCTCCGAATTTAATAACCGATATAATGATAAAGCATTTTTCCAATTTCCGCGAAGCCAGATTGTATATAAACATGATAAATCAATTATCTGTTATGCATACTGAGTGAAAAAATAAATGCAGATGACGTAATCCAAGAAGACATTGTTTTTATTTTGTTATATACATATAAATATTCAACTTCTCTTTTAATACAATATAATATGTTAAAAAATGATAAAGGATAGAGCCAGCTACATTACATAATATAACAATGTTATGGCGATTCCATCAGACTATAAAGACAGTTCTGTGGTAAAATTGCTGATAACAATTATTAATATTTACTTTGTAACCAAGATCGGGCGGGAAAATATTGAACGTCATCCCTCTACGCCGGTCGTAGCAACGCGTGCGTCGCCCTACGGTTGGTCAAAACATTCCGAGATACAAATAAAACGTTCCAAAATATACCCGCGCCGACTCCATGTTGTTATTTCATGGTTGCCACCCGCAAAATAGGTTTAAAAAACCATGGAAATGAATTCAGTGAGAGGCCGCCATCCGAAATGGTGCTACGTTTTTCCCGCTGCGTGTCCGGTGCGCATGCGCGTGCCTCATAGCGGAAACATGACGTATTGTTTCCCATTGTGATACCCTGTCAGGCTAATAATATTATTTTAGGTTATGTTGTCGATTCGATACTGAAAGGAACTATTTTAATGATGTGAAATATTTGTTATTCAATAGCCTAATAGTACAATATATACCGGTAAAAACTAAATATACTCACCAAAATTATTGCATAGTTAATAATAAATACAATGAATAACACAGGTTATGTTTGTGGCGAAACGATACAGTATATAAATGAAATTATTTCAACATTTTATTCGTTCTTGGTATTAAATTGATTTTTATAATCGTCTCAATTAAATCAAGTATCTAATAAATAATCTTAAATAATAGTGTTCGATTGTTCAGTGTGACGAAGAATTGTATACATAAAACTGAAAATCAACAATTAACAACTTTCCTATCATTTACCTACATCCCCATAAATAGGATTTAACTACACACATGTTTTGTATTATAATTTAACATTCTCCACCGGGCATTAAACATGAGTAAATACTTTAATACATAAAATAAATATTTTATTACAATTTTGCAATGTTTTAATTATATTTAGGTTTCATACCTCAAAAGATAACCAATCAACTATAAAAAAACAAATAAATACTTTCTGGAATTATCATTTTAAATAATCACAATGATAATTAATAATTAAAAAAAAAATTTACTGTTAATTTTAGAGTTCCTGCAAAGTAAAATATTGTTTCATAGACGAGGCTCCATAATAATCTCATTATTTTTTAAGTTGAGTTTAATAAACTTTTATACATCCCTATTGAATTTTATTCCTTTATCAGGCGGTTTTTGATATTAATGTTCTTAGTCAAATATCCTTTTAATTGATGTCACCCAAACCAAAATTAATAATATATTATGGTTTTTCTTATTAGTACTTTACTTAATTATTATAAATAACACAAAAAAACGAAAATGTGACAGTGTTTGATGATTATATATTATGAACTAAGCATTCAATCGACTTTTGTGATGTTAAAATAAATATAGTGTTTGAATATATCATGACGAGATACTGCTGTATGGATGTGTTTTTTTCTGTTGGAATTATTTGTATTTCTTTGCTTCTGAATGGAGTTTATTCTATCGCTCATCAGGCTAAAAATAAAGGTGAGATTTTACTTAATTTATTTTATTTGTTTATCATATTAAAATAAATGGCATTGAACACTTTATAGGGTATAATGTAAAACTATATCCTGGAACCAGTTTATTGTAGATGCGTCAGAACTTTTTTAAATATAGGAAATCAGTTAACAAATGGCAACCAGCCGAGAAATTCCCTTGTAATACCTTAAAAGATGTGTTTACTACTAGTAAACTAAAAAGAAGCTCAATCTAATTTATTGATAAAATAGATCTTTCTTAAGTTAGACCGTTCCCAACTAATGGCATGTGAACTCCTTATGGAGTACTTAAAATCGGTGTTTAGAAAAGTCGGTTGGTAAATTTTCTCTTTTCCAGAAAAGAGTATAAAAATGTGAGTTTAAGACATGATTAATTGTTAGCTAATCGATCTCTCTACAAGTTGTTTTATAATCAGAGAGAAGAAGAAAGGATGAAAATATTGTATCAACCCCTGCCCTAGACTATATCAGAGCGTTATCTTAGTAGGATTATGGTGATCGGTAACCAAATAAGAGTTCATATTAATGCAATAATATCGCTAAAAATCATTTTGAATGAGATATATCCCTTGCGAATGAGATTTGTATGACGATATTCGAATTGAATCTATAATATTTATAAATATAAAAATAAAACAAATGAACAAAAAATACATCTTTGAAATTACAGCTAATAAAATCAAAGCGCCAAATACTACGCCACAAGAGATAGTACATCACAAGCGCTCATGTGCAAGATCTAAAATTTAAATTGAAATCTTTTCAATTTGACGTTGATCTAGTTGGTACTTGAAACCAAGGCCATGAAATTGGTAGGGTCAAGTTTTTACCACTATAAAACAAATGCATTTATAATCTAAGCACAATTTTCTTTTAATTTCTTCCAACACACTATGCCTATACAATCTTAACAACCTGACCTCCTAAAAAATTGTAATCGAAACCAACTTCATAACTGTAGTTGAGAAAAATCATCACATTAATATGGTCCTTTTCATTTTATGATCTCGCTGTTTCAATGTATATAAATATTTATGATCTGTACGTTCTTGACATTGCAAATATGTGTACTAAATAAAATAACCGACATCCGTTTGAATGAACAATTTATTTCGACCTTGTGTACCGTTTTTTTGCACCATTGATACAATTTCGAAACACCTACGCCAGATTGATTTTCACGCCAAATCTTTCATTTCCGTTTTCAATGCATCAAAATTATATCCTACACTACGTAATTCGTACAAACAAATGAATACCTGGTCATATAATATGATAACACCCATTCTTTTGAACACTGAACGAGAATGATTACAGAAAATATAATGACACAAACTCAAATACAACACACGATAGTAGGCTTTTATGATTTTCTGTAACTGATTAATATTCTGAGGAAATACTGTGCTGCGATTATTAGGAATATGGCACATTGCAATTTGTTCGGTGATGGATTTTACCGTTGTTCATTATCTATCTTTGTAGAAGATATGAAAATTCAAGCTATATTATTCTAAAATGGGATCAACATTATAACTTACATTGCCACATTTACATATTGGTTTTTCGATAAACAGGCCATCTGGAAAACGTTTAGAGTGAAGAGGCCATAACCAGTTTTGAATAGGCTGATCCAGAAATCAGGATTGGGTAAGAATATGATGAAAACATTCGCATAAGGCGAATCACGTGGCATAGAGAAACTATTTTTATAAAAATAGTCTAAAATTTTACCTATGAATTGAAAATATTATTATTTACTTGTTTAAGAATCTTGATTATGGGTATCGCATTCAAATAAACGTCGAGCCGACACTGAAAAAGTTATCCTAAAAATCCAGATTAATTAAATTTGACATTACCGCAACTCCGTCCTAATTCTGTTGAATCAAATTAATTTCGTATGACGTTCCCATCAGGTTAGGTGAGCTACGTCCCTTTGTGATAGGGCACACAAAGGCTCACGACCTTTCGTAGGGCCAACATAGCACGATGAACTGTTTTTGAACCATCGTTTGGCAGTGACGTGTAATTGAAGGGTACGCAGAAGGTATTGAATGACTTGTTTACAGGTTAATATGGAACTAATCTAACAATATTCATAAAAGGATAATGCTGCATAAAATAATGAATGATGTAAGAAAAGACCGTAATGGAAAGGGAAGAATTATCAATATTTCTGTGTACTTCTGAAGGTATTTTATGTCAATGCTATTAACTTTTTTTTACATTCGATTTGCGGTTCGCTTGCAATAATTATTTAATAAAATTGAATATTTGCTATCGTTAAAACGTTCTGGACACCACTGATCAGTGATGATCTATTTTTACTGCCTATAGTGAATATGTTACACAACGAATTGTTCATGTTGGCTTTTCTTGTAAGGCTACATTTTATAACAGGTCTATGAAATAGGCCTTTTCCCTGGTTAGCGCACAAACGAATGTTAAAAAAATGAAAAACTTTACAAATAAAAAAATTAAAAAAACTGCTACGAAAATGATTTTCGTGAAAAGGGTGTTATAAAGTTACGTGTAGTATTTATTTTCTTTCTATCTTTCAGTGACAGTTTAAATGTTGACTCTAGTATGAACCAATTTTGTCGTCGATTTTTTTATATCACATTGGATAATTGCTTAGTCAATTGGTTTTTTCTACACTGAATTTTACACTATCTACAAAAACACAACATACCCAATTTTAAGTGAAATATGCTTCTTTCTTGTGAATAAACAACAATTATATAGGCGTTGTTGTTGTTTTTTCTAATATCCCAAACAAACGTTAACACAGTGAATCCGCGAATTACCCTCAAAAAAACAATGAATGCGTGAAACAATGCATCTGATATAATTTAGCACTGTTTTTATTTATAGGGACTATAACGAAATATCGGTGAAAGCGGGAAAACGATGAATACGAGAACAATAGACCGGGGTTTCATAGTATTAAGTAGAAATCAGTAAAACATACATTGGCTGATACTTAAAGATGATTTTATAAGACGATTGTATTAGATTTAAATATTTATAGAAACATTTAGGTATTTACTAACGGTATATTATTTATAAAAAGATGTTAGGCTAACATCTAATGTTATTTTATTCCTCAACGCTATTGCCGTAGCAACAGTAATGTCTTATAAAAATATTTGAATACATCATTTAAAAATTGTTGAGTAAGCACTTTGAATAAATGATTCTCCAAAATAAATAGAAATTTCCTGATGATACGGATCCGTTATTTGACAAAGGTCTTTATCTGTAATACTCGTCATTGAATAAATATGTGTGGCTTAAAGCAATTCCACTCCCAAAATCACTCTCGACCATTGTTCGGTTGACTTCATTACGTATGAATAAATTGTATAAAGGTATAAACTTTATTTGTGAATATTTAGTCATTGCACACAATAATAAATGTGTGTGTACATGGATGCAAGATCGCAGTTTGAAAATCTAATCCAATGAGACATAATGATTCGTCCCATTGCTGAAACGACATGTAATTTCTCATTGACGGCTTAAGAAACATTGCGGGGAAGTATTGATTGAGATAATTTTAGTTACATATAGGAAAAAATTGCATATTGTGATACTTACTTGATAAATCAAAAAGTGAATGTTGCCATGTTTTTTATTGCTTAGGTAGAATGTTCATTGAAAGATTATTGATTGAATTAGCATTTATTTGATATAACTCTATTATAATAAGATAAAATAACAAAGTATTTAGTTCTACAAAAAAATTTATCAGTTAGTTGATAGCTATTTCGGATTTACGCCATCGTCAGAACTGTACTTAAACTTATTTTTGCTTACTGTTTAGAAGAGATAGACAATATCATGTCGTCTCACGTATTCAAACATCATAATGTTTATTTTAAAATTAAATCATTCAAAGTACTAATTGTGTTTTAGAAAAGGAGCTTATGTGGTGTTATTAATTAGTCGTTAAAATAAGTGTATTGAAATTTTACTTATTATGTGTATTTACATGGTTTCAGTAAGGGTGATGGGTTAATATTTGTTTGGTCATTAAGGAGATTATTGTCATGATCGTATCTATTAATTTCGAGTTGTTCCAAAAGATTAAATCTAAGGCCTTTTTTCACACAAATGTAAGCATATCGGAGCTAATTAAGCGGTTGCGTTGTGGGCTTCTTCCAAGAGGTGGTTAGCAAATTGAAAAACTGTTTTATTATTTTTAAATGTTTTATTTTAAAATAAACATTTTGATATTTGAATACGTGAGATGACATATATATAGCTAAGCAAAAATAAGTTTAAGTATAGTTCTGACGATGGCGTAAAACCGAAATAGCTATCAACTACCTGATAAAAATTTTGTAGAACAAAATACTTTGTTATTTAATCCTATTATTTCATTGAAAGAATGCCGAACTGGTATTTCATCAACTAAATCTCTTACCTCAAACATCCATCCTCTCAAACTGTTGAACATGGGGTGTCGATATAACGATTAACTAATGAATCGCTCTCTCGTAACCTCATCCATCTTTTAATATCACTCAGTGTTCGTTAATCTGCTCCAAGCAGCAAGTATGGCATAGAAATGCAGTACCTTTGTTCATTCTATCAAGTATTAGACATCAGACATCACTAAATTACATGGCACAGTGTAGCGATCATTTATGTTCACAAATAGACTATGACTCTCCCTTTCCAAGAACCAAATTCGTGATATGATTGCCACATCTTATTCGAGGTGGCTCTATTTAGGTAGAAAGCTACGGATCTAGACTAAGAAGAAGATAAATATCCCAAGCAATGGGTAGCCGAATCGTCGGGCTGAAAAAAAAAGATATTGGCTGGGCTCAAGAAAAGAAAAATGAAGGTGGAGTGGGATAAAGAAAAAGGCTACAGTACTGAAATGACAACGCAAAGCTATTGGCATTACATTGCGATGTAAAACGAATATATTGGAGTATTACTTGGAATAGTGGCCGATAAGTCAAGTTAGTTAAAAATAATATTAAATCTAGTGTCCCAATAGCAATGATGTACTTTGAATGTGACATGTAACGATTAAATTATATGTATCTAATAATATTATGTAAATAAGAATACGATTTAATAGTTCAACTATGTTGTAATTGAAATATTAACGACTATTGTTGTATTTTAAAAAGATAATAATTCGATTGTATCGATACAGGAAACTAATATCCCTAATCGTGTAAGAAAGGCACGGGTTACCTTACACGTGTGTATAAATACATTAAGGGAAGTAATGAGTTTGTACAACGGGCATTAGGTTAACGTGTAAAGTTTATTTTTGACATATACATGTACACGTATCGAATATCGGCTGCCCATAAAAACCTTCAATCGATATTATCACAGGGAAATAAGGCTTCATGTCATTTCGAAAGCTAGATTATTTCTACATACACAAATTATATTGAATGCCAGTTCTATAGGTGGTAGACAGGACTTTCAAAGAATCTGACACATCATTGAATAATTTAAACGAAAAAATCGCTGTATACATAAAAATCATGCAAACCTAGACACTGGTTAGGAAACCTTTTCGTGCTGGAAAGCCGCATTAATTTATATGTGATCTAATAAGGCCCCATTTAACTAAAAGGTAAATATATCAAAGCATTTACTTACACAAGAATTATAAGAATTGGTTGATAACTATTTCGACTTCATGACATTGGATGAAGTATAAAAGATAGTTCCAACGATGGTGTGAAGCCGAAACAGCTTTCAATCAATTCTTTCAATCCTATATACTTAAAAATGTATATACATTTATTTATAAATTAATGAAGACAACGAAATGAAAAATTTGGATTCATCCAAAGGTCACATTTGAGGACCCGGAGGCTCCAGGTATCCTATCTGTGATTTAGACTTTTTTTGTACTATTTATATCTGTGATGTTTTCATTCCTTCTCCCCCAACCCTTCCTCCTGAAATTCAGGATCATATAAAGCAGTTCTCTAAATATTCTAGTTCTCTCCTAACTCTATATGTAGGTTTAACGACTAATATAAAAAGATTTCTCGTTAAAACAACTTCTTTTGGACATGCTTAAGCGACGGGATATTAGAGTTAAAAATAGCGATACAATATATTATTATTCAGTTCTATAAGAATAATAATTGTCAAATGTGATTTTTGCTGTCACGCTGTCCTCAGAACGTTTTTAAATATATCCCACTCTCAATGTGGAACACATGACATCCTGATGAAGGTATTTCCCCAGAAGTTTTTCTGCAAGAACTACTTGTTACTCAATTGATCAAGCTCTCTTTTTCGAAAGAAGTAGGTATAGAAGGAAAGGGCTATGACAGTACTGGTGGCTAGTCACGCCACGTTTTTGGGCTCAGATGGGGAGAAGGGAATTTTAGACATCACAAACATCCATGCCGTTGAACATAAATCTATATATCGATTGAAAAATTAATTTATGAATCTGTCCATATCGGGACTCGAACCCGTGAGATCCGTAACCGAAGTCAAGGACGTTGACCACTGCACCTCGGACCCGACAATTTTTATTTCTATCCGTCTTATAATAGATTAGAACAATCTATAAGAAAGGGAGTTTTGTTATTTTTGGTTGGGCGTCCAGCATTACCTCTACGCTACTGATATTATTATGTGTAGTTTGCTAACAGAATTTCGTAGGATCTGCGTTGTCTAGATGTGACATTCATTAAAGGATGACACATAACTGTGATTAGAACATGACAGTGATTAGAGCGAACGGACAGTATGAAACGGAGCCTCATCCTGACTCGGTCGAGTAACCACGTGTCCACGCATCGGTTCGACTATTCCACATCCGGAGAGCCTGCCGATTTCCGCCATTCCCTGTATTCAGTAACGTATCAAAATATTAGTCGATTTTTTTGTTTCTTTATTCCCGAAAATAATGCATTGACTTTATATTACTGAAAATTCACCGGTAATATACTATATATATAAAGCAGGCGTGATGAAGTCATACGGTTTAGGGTAGCGGTCTCCAAACATAACAAGTATAGGAGATACTTTGTAAATTTAAATTCTTCACATATTGTAGGTAAAGATTTGGTAGGAGGAGGAGATTCAATGAATAAAATATTTTTTTATGGTCCTCTTAGGAACTAATGCTAAAAGTGCCTATGTCAGATTTTGACGTAAGTATCAGAAAGTACTTTTAAATGGTCAGCCGATTTAAAATAAATGAAATAAGAAAGAATCTATAGTGTATATCAAAATAGTGTGTCACCAAATTTTACACCAAGAAATGCCTATGTTGACATAAACAATTCAGATGTTGTGATTTACTACTTACAAAGTGTCTATTTTTACTTGGGCAGCTGTAGCACAAAAAATCACCACAGTATTTGACAACTGTAATTTGAAAGATAATGGTATATATTGTAATTTAAAAATGCACAATCGCATGTATTTACTGAACAATTGATAAGTATAACAAAGGCACTTTTAGCATTAGGCCCCAGATGTATTCAGGGGCATTTATGGTTAATTTATTATATTTCGTTGATATGCACCGCAGGCGATTTTTCTTTTATAACAAACTTATACGTTTCGAAAGCAATTGAAAAAATCTACAATATAAGGAAATGATACGACTGTAAAACTTTTTGTCTATAGTCGATAATATATAACCTCTTTGATTTACGTTATATTTCTGAAACCATATTTTTTGTGTTTAATTCCTTAATTATCAATTCTACACATATCGACGGTGTTTTGGCCAATAGATGTAACCCTCAAAATTAAAATTGTTCAGGAGAGAGTAAAAAACTGTTTTTATCGAAAACATTTTATAGTGTGTTATGAATCTTTGAAATGCACTCCTGTAAATTCTCATGTTTGCAGATACGGGATTATACTTAGGGAGTGTCGATACAATAGTGGCTTACATCAACAGGCCGGATCAGAATTTTTAAACCAATGTAAGAAGTTTTCCTTCCAAAAAGTGATCAATCTATATTTCTAATATACATTATTTCGCCGAGACCTGCTCTGACGGTTTTAAAATAATATCCAATCTTTAATTCATTTTCTGGTTTTTTGAGAGTTACATCAATTGGCCAAAACACATTCGAATCTATCCTTCATATAAATAAACCTACGTTGTCATTAATGCTTAATGTTAAAGGTATGGTGTACACATTCTGATGGCAGGGAGCAAAGGGTGCCACATTGATTTTTGTGGTAGACTAACTACATACATTTTACAGAATATCTGCCAGCGTTTGATAATAATTTTTATTGCATATATTTTAAGCCGTTAGTAATATTTTCTAAATCAACACAGACTACTAATCAAATATTTTCGTTAAGCAATAATTATTGATTTAATATTTATATGATTTATTGTAAGCAATAATATTGGCCGGTGGATTTAAACTTAAAGACGTTTTCATAAAATTTCAAACATATTTCTAAATATTTGAAATGTTTTTTTGTACAAAATATAAGGTTTCATTCAGTTGGTGAGTGTTTTCAACTGATACAAACATAAATCAAACAAGGGTAAAATAGCGAGAATACTGTTCAAGCTATCTGAAACGCAGGTTCAAAGAGGATAAAATTTGTTATTGATTGGTACATAAAGTAAAATAATATAATTAATTATTGAAATAAAAAAAAAACAAAGATAATAATTATAACAAACAATCATCATACTATTAATATCAAATTATCAAAGAAACTCACGATACAACATTTAAAGAAAATATATGATAATTAATTATAGATCATTTTGTAAAGGAAGACGCAGTTCCTGACGTGTACTCTCACTAGTTCCGCCACAGCATTGTTGGATAGTAGATGTTTTCTTACGTACATTTTGCATATTTGTATTAAATTTGTTTAAATATATAATAATGATTGTGATATCATATTCATCTCACATCAAAAGTACGCTTACAATGCCTAGCATGAAATTGTGTTTTATGAAATAAGCTGTAAGTAATAATCACGACAAGTTTTGTTATTAAAATTATCATCTAACATTTCAATGTTTAGTCTTGTGCTTGTATTGTTTTATACCTCTTATTTTAGACTACATAAACCATGATACCAAATAACCATAAATATCGATTATCAAATTTTGCTGAGGCACATGTTTAGTAATTTATTTAGAATTTTGTAATATAATAAAAAAAAAGTTTATTATTATTTTTACTGCATGTACAACACTGCACACATCATACAAACACTAATTAATGTGAAAATATGCTATGTCCAAACTGTAAATCATTGTGTTTTGATGCAATCACACTCTTTTGTACGTTACATAATAATTATTCATATTGTGATGTCACGTATTTGGATCTTCTTTGTCTCTCAATATTTGACATTTTTCTGTCCGAACACAATAAAATGCATGTAATAAATTTAATTCAAACATAATACAACATAGATTAAATTAAATATTGTATAAACTACCCAGCAAAGCGGAATCTACTATTGATTTAGGAAGACATTTTTTATTGAGATTCTAAAATATTGGATTAAAAAGTAATTTGCATATCATATTTTGTTTCGTCCATCAAATATCCAATTCCATTAGTCATGAAAAATTGCACCACGTTACATGGCGTACATTTACATTATTTATGTAATTTAAGCGAATGACAAAATAATTCTTTTTCAAAAAATGGCGTACAGCCTTTTCTCACTATAATTAGAATTATTTTTGGAAGCAGGCTTCCATTTTACCCAAAAATCGGTACCAAATTTATAGAAATTGAGGAATAAACATAGGTGTGCAACATTTAAAATATAATGGCCAGTAGCTGTATGAAATATAGAGGGTATACTGACAGAACGCATTGAGTCAGTTGTTGATGATTTTATGCTTTAAATATCAAAATGTATGCAATTTAACACTTTACGTAGTGGTAGAACGTAGAACGCATGATGTCATAGGATATAATGACTTTGAAAAAACAGTGTTGTTATTTTTTTTATTTTGACAGAAAGTATCTGTATCTCATCACCTATATCTCGTCAATACTAAATCTTATGATTTGTAAGCCAAAAAGATTATTCTTTGTGGTGTATAAAAAATCGTTTTAAAAAACAAAAAATTGTACTTGGGTAAGACGGTACTGTGAAAAAAAAATGCTTCGATTATCTCAGAACTTGTTTTTATGTACGGCTTCTGTCAGTATAATCTAGATGTTATCATTATTTCGTTTTCAAAATTCGTAATACGTATGTTTGAGATAATGTTTATAAGGAAAAGTTAAGTATAAAAACTTAGATAATGAATCTTGATAAAGATAATACGATTTATCAAATTGTGACATATATTTATAATATTCTATGAAACTCGGACTGTGTAAATCATTTTCCGCACACGTGTTGAGACAAAGAATTGTTTACACAACTTCCGTGTAAGTTTTCCACGGAGCACGTGATACTGTGAACTGTAAATGTTTGCCAGCCGTTTGTAGGTCACTTTTTACCTCATTCTGTGTGCATGAGTAGAACAGGCAGTGTTGTCTTACACTACGTCTCGTATAAACTTTTGTGTTGGCATAAACTTTAACCGTTGCAACGACCCGCAAACAATGAAAGCTTTTGCACGACAAGAAGAAAGACAATTGCAAACGTACAGTTTCAGATAAATGTTACAACAAGGTTTTAGGGATTCATGATTATTGAATGGTAATAAAATTAACTATGCTATGAAGCACAGGTGGGAAGCTTGTGTAAAATTATTTTGTATTTTATTTCCTGTATGAGACGTCTATTTGTAGGTCTTTAAAATAATTTCCATTTTTTTGTTACAATGTTTATTGCAATCGGATTTGCAAAGGAGTTGGATTGAGCAAAAAGACGGTATTTTCCCCCGCGCTTTATATAGAGTTTCCTGAACACACTTGTAAGTTGTTGACATTTTCTTTGAATGCGATAAACTTGATTGTATCAAACCGAAGATCATGTCTCCTCAATGATACATTAAGTCTACATATTTGTAATACACAGTGACAATAAGGAATATAAAATTAACAATTAAAGTAATAAAATGAGTACATAATCTATTAAAGTCATCAAATCACAATTAGCTTAAATATAAAAAATGGCTATGGAGAGGTAATAATTATAGAATAAATGGTTGAGGGGCACGAAAGGTAAACTTTTTCTAGAAAGGGGAAGAAACTGGGGAAGAAACCAGACCTGGATGTCCAATTGGACCATCGTGATTATTTCTGTAGGAAAAATACAAAATATCTCTTTCAATGGAAATAATTGGGCAATCCCAAAGAATATGCTCAGAATCTTGATTTTTATCACCACACTGACAATATGGGTCTGGTTTAATTTTAAACTCATATAATTTAAGGCGTTACTATCAATTCTTATTGGAAAGACATTACATTTTGAAAATAAGAAAATAAGCTACAATTTGTTTTGTACTACCACCAAATATGTATAATGAGAGAAGACCCCGGATCGAAGAGAGGCGAACGGCTGGTTATCCAGAGTCCTGGAAGAGCTGTGATCTCAGACAAACACCATTTCAAATCCGGTTCAAAACTTATTTATTTTCCATCCAAGATGCAGTGGTTTACATTAAACAAATATATAATTCCTAACACATAAAATTGATTCTACATTTACATTTACTTAGCAACTGAATTTACTTTAAGTTGTAAAACAAATACAGACAAACGATTTTAAATTAAGTCCAATGTAAGTCAAAACAAACAATTCACATCTTCCCTTCCGCTGCGACCGAGGCCGCAGCTCGCCCGGCTCGACAGATCGTAATCGACTGTCCACTCATATATCTCAAAAAACTGACTGCATCGTCGGAGCTACCCCTTTCCGTCAAAAATGGACTCATCCAGCGGGCGTACCCGGCGGCTATTGAACGACTTGGTAACATGTTTGGGCCGATTCTGCGAATTATTACTGTTGCCGCTGGGTGATTTCAGTTCTGGACACTAATGAATCTTATACTTAAAACCAAACCAGGGTGTGTCAAATGATCTGAACCCGTGTCGCCCATCGCGAGCACTATCAACAGATAATATGACTCGTTAGTAGTTACTTTGGAATAAAAGCATGATGAGGCGGTTACTATTTAATTTGTATAGTCATACAAGTATATGATTTATATTGATTGAATTAGCATTTATTTGGTAGAGCTGTGTAAGAGTAAGGTAGAAAATAAGTTGTTTTCCTCACTCAAAGCCATCAGTTGACCGAATGTTTAGCGCGACAGCGCTTGACTATGACTTCGTTTGAGAGAGGGATATAAAGACTGAGTGTGTACTGAGCTCCCCTGTTTAGAATTATTGTCCATCAGTTGATAATGCTCACGATGAGCGAAACTGATCTTGATCATTACACAAATGTGAAAATAGTACAAAACAAATTATGTTAACTCATTCACTGCTGAACTAATTATCTAGTAGTTAGTGCAATGCCAGTCGCCATACACTCCCTAATTACCTTGGACGCGCGTCGCGCGTGCTCCGCACTGAATGAGTTAAGACAGTAACATTTAAACAATTTTTGAATTATTATTATCAAAATAATATTTAGCATTAAATATAAATGGGTACACTTCTATAATCTTATCATTTGTTTTATAATTAATTAAACACATGGCATCAAGATAATCGCAGACCTCATAAGCTAAATTTATAATTATAAAAAAGAGTTCATTAGGTTGTTTACGTATTTCAGTAAAAATCGGTCTCGGGCAGACAATCGGATCTCACGAATGGCCGTATAGGAAAAAATATTATATTTATAATCAATTTCATTTGAAATCTCTTAATTTACGTTAATATGCATTGTTTAATTTGACAAACAAAAGCTATTATCAATCCTGCATAGCATAGACTTGACAGCTGTTGAAGTTAATTGAGAAAACATCTTTTCCGGTGTATTTTTAGCGTAAATATAAATTGCCAGAATTTTACGTTTAGGATAAAAACGGTAGAAAACAGACATTGTGACTTTTTAACCATTTAGAATAGAAACCATATTTTTATACTTAAAATTGTTGACTAATAAGCTAACGGGCCTGTAACCGAGTGGTCAATGTCATTGGTTTCGGCCACTTGTTCACAGGTTCTAATCTCAGTACCGACAATTTCATAAATTGATTTTCATTCGATTTATGGATTTGTTGTTCGAAGGCACGGATTTCTGTGGTGTATAATTCCCTCCCACCTATAATCTAACAACTAGTTCTGTCCTAGCCGTATCTTTGTATCCTTAATTGTATCCCAGACTGAGTACAGTCATCGTATAACAACTTCTTTGGAGATAAGCTTGAATAGAATTCATTTGCTCCACATTAGGAGTGGACATGGCTACAAAAAAGCAAACGGCCACTTTTAATTCTCTCCGAAATAGTTGGTTGAATGAATGAACTAAAATCTGTCCTCGTTATATTTGTTCTGAAATGAGCCGGACCGGGTAATTTTATGAAATTTCAGCCCATGCAGCCCATCCAAAAGCACTTCAATAAACAGAATTAAAACACAAACCCTTTCTTTGAGTGGCATTGAAACGTATGCCGGGTACTCACTAGTAAATAAATAAATCCTCTTATATTGCTTTCAAAAATACTGATAATTAGTTGAGTTATGCACGAATTGACGGATGCTTTAATCACAGACTAAATCAGGAATATACCTCCCTTGGGAAATCCCAAAAACTTCTTTGAACACGCAACTCTCGCTAGAGTCAGACGGGCCGATAATTTCTAAACTCTTGTCAGATGTGATACGTACCAACTACCAACTAAATTTGCTTAATTTATTAAAAACGACTACTTACATGTTAAATTAGTGAAAATTCGAAGGGAAATTGATCAATATTTTGACAAATCGTTTACATTGAAATTAATACTACAGTCGATTCACTTAATCAGGACACCTTGGGCCCAAGCATTCTGTCCCAAATAAACGACTGACGAATAAGATCTGATAAGCGAAGGTAAATGAATTGTGTATTCTTTACGTACATACGTATTTAAGTATTTAAAAAAAACATTTAAATTACAGAAAACAAGTAATTAGTAAGATTCAACAAAATAATCAATAATATTATTAAAAAAATGAATCCTTAACAAAAATGGTCTTCAGAAATTTATCAAGTGAAGTCCTTCTTGTGTTGTTTTTGTATTATGAAGATTGCAATGGTGCAAAATCAGTACAGTTATTCGGAGCGTGTGTTGAGCTCCCGTCATTACCTTCTTGCATAAAATAACTCTATGTTTTTTTTGCCTCCTTGTTGGTCACATGAATAAAGGGATCATCATCGCTGGCATCGTCTTCACTTGATGCTTTGATTTAATAACTTCAAAAATTGCTTCTAAACTGAACTTGCGAACAAAAGTCGACTAAAAATGCTCATTTGTGCTATTTTTCTCTAAATCAACTGCATATTATTAAATACATTGTAATAATTTGAATTGTTGAGATTTTGTACATTTCCATGTATTTTGTCACTAACGACGGTTTCGCTTTTCGGCATCTTCAGGCATTCGAGCACACGAATGGACTCGAACTGACTGACAGTAAACAGTGTCTAACGTTTATATACAAGATACAAATACGACAAAATATTATTTATAAGATAAAATATTAGAAGTCTAGGACCCACACTGATACCTGAGTTAAAAATTCCAAGAATAGCCTTATTCTTTGTTGGGAAAACAAACGCATTAATAAAGTAGTGAATTGCCGGCAGCTAACCAATATCAGAATTACCAGTGATTTCACACTTATAATAAATAGCATTGTGGGTTTTAAAATGCAATTCGAAAAAAGGATAAATATATACAATCATTCCAAATTTAGTGAATTCTGTTGGGTGACTATGAGATGAAATTATTAATATGGGAATATCAATATTTTCCGTTTCCATTGTAATAATTTAAAGTGTTTATATTTATATATAAAGTAGAGATTTGTTATCGTCATTTAAATATTAGAATCGTTGCTTGGCAAATATAAGACAAATGAACGGTAGAGAATTATGATTAGTCCCAAAAGCATTATATTCTTAATCTACCGATTTATCAATAGCACTAAGAGAAAGAAAAAAACGACTGTTAAGAATCTTTTTTAAGATGTTAACTGTCAATTCTTGGTGGAAAGACATTATATATTAAAAAATATGGTGAGAATCTATTTAGAATGAATCTATGGCCATTCGTTTTTCTTAGGCAGCGATAAAAATCAGTAAGAACGAATCTTAGAAGGCAATAAACTCGGAGTATTCAATTCGCGTCTACGTGTCTAATTTCCCATGTGTAGTATATACGTTTGGAACACTCTGTATATGCCATAAAACAAGATAATGCTGGCAATCAAATTAATAAATCTAAAGAAAATTATGATATCAAAAACAAAATTATATCATAATGTATCCAGTTTATATCATATGTGAAAAATATAAGTTAGAAAAAGATCTGAAAACATGCTGTCGATCCCAGCGATTTTATCGTGCCTGGTGCATCGACAAGAGACGCAGCTTTACTTGTTATGCAAACTTACTCGGTGCAAAGCCGTGCCTGACATTTTTTCAAATGTTCCGGAACTCGATTCCCGGGATTTCTCTATTGACTTTCATCGCGAAGAAAATCGTGCCAACCGTTTAGGCAATGCGGAAAACCGACGACTTTTCTGGGTGCAATAAAGTTATTCCCTATAAACTACCAATTTTATATCATTAAATTAATCAGGGTAAATTAACGTATAAAACATTATTAATTAATTGATAACATATACAAAATGTTAAAACATTGTATTGTTTTATTAATTGTTTCAAATAAAATTGCAAATTATACAAAATTAAATCAAGAAAAAAAAATCTCAATTGAAACAATCAATATTCTATATTGACCTTGTCTGAACTTTCACCTGCAACCGTCTGATTGTTGTGCTTAGCTCCAATCGTTAGGTTTCAAAGTTGCAGAAGCCTGTTTGACTTGAAAACTATTTTACTTTACTTTTTATGCCACTTCCATTCGCTATTCGACGCATATAGACACCATCGGTGACTTCATGGTTCTCTGTCTCCCACCAGTTTTTCGCTTCATCCCAAGTCATCCTAGAGTCCTGTAACTCCACTAAATATGGATGGTCATCAGCCGAATTCAAACCAACGTTATCAATCCGGTTTGAAGAAGAGACCGCTGGGCTGCCCTGGGCATCGGCAGCACATTTCCAAGACAGATCCATCGCCACTTTTTTAGCAGCTTTCGTTAAATGCCTTTTGCTGAAATGCTGCATGGCTTAAAAATATATAAGTCCTGCGTAACAATAGCATTTCGGCTTGAACGCGATGTTTCCAGCTTACAATATTCATACGCCTGCTATGTTTTTTAATGTTCGAGAGACGAAGACTGTTCTGTAGGATTTAAATAATCATGGCTAATAAATCTTGTACATTTTAAACACAAAATGAAAACTCGGGCTGAAAAACTGAGACAGTAATCATTACCAATGTCACAAATCGCATATTTTTGTTTTATGGTTGTAATTAAACTCTTATACAACACACTTGTTTCATTTCAGTGGACCTAGTTGACGATCTAGATATGCTGTCTCCAGTAAGGACATATCATTTGGAAGACTTCTTCTGGACCGGTTCTGGTGACGGTCCTCTTCCTCCACCAGACAGAGGTCCTCTCCGACCTCCGTCAATTACAACCACAACACTTCTAGCTACTGTGTTTCTAGACTCACCTGGATCTGGAAGACCTGCTCCTGTAAGTGATAAATGTTGAATCATATTACTTCAAGAACTTTCTATTTTAATATTTATTGACGCCACAGAATACTTATTGGCAGTCATTGTAATATGATCAAATAAAAAACAATGTAACAACTTACCTGATTCCACAAAAAAATGATTTCGATAACTTTTCAGCCTTACATTATTAGTACATTGTTGTTTTCGATTTACTTATTTAAAAATGTCATAATTCCAGGTGATAAAAATAAGAGAAGATACTATGACAGTTAGGGTTGTATTTTTCCTCCTAGCTATATTTAGAAGTTAAAAACTGATTTGTTGATGGCATTTGTATTTAGGACGATTTTGCTGCTATATGCATTCGACGGCTGCATATTACCGCATTAGCGTAACACCAACAATGATTACGGTAACTACTTTATAAATAAAAGATGTTATTATAATATATTTTAAATCTTTCAGAATCCATCATCGTCATCATCAGATGAAGATTGCGTCTCTGAATGTCCGATCTTCCCACCCGGTGGTCCAATACAACCGACACGGGTGAATCCGGACACTCAAACTGGTGCTGATGACGGAAGCGGAGGAGTGACTCCACCGGATCCTCGATACTGGATTCTCACCGTTCTAAGGGCGCCTCCTGCCTCCGTGGCGCCCATGCCTCCGGACCTGCAGCGAAGTCTGACGAAACTGTACCAAAGGGCTTTCATTAGGTAAAATATTTATTTGAAATTTGTTTATTATAAGTCGTTAATCATAGACTTCATAAAAGGAAAGAGATAAATATTAAATTGCAAAACAAACTTTAAGAACGTTAATTATTAGTGGCTGTTCCATTAAAACCCCGGTCGTTTATCCGCGTACTCATCTGATTTATTTGCAATTAGCTACAACAAGAATTATAGCGGGGTGCGGGCTTATACCAATGCAGCGAAGTTCTACATGCTGAAAATTATACTAATACAAAGTTAAATTGACAATATTACAATCTAGCATAGCGTGTCGTGGATGTCCTTTCGTGTCCTTTTGCGTCCCCTGTGTTCTCCTTTGCCTCGTTCATCGCATCCCTTTTTATCGCTCGTCTTCGGTAAGTTTTATCAATAGTTGGTACTTGGACTTTTTTTCTTATAGGAGGGGTTGATTTTTGGCGATGGCTTATTCGAGAGTTAAATTGGGTCGTTTGAATATTTTAACTGCTAACTTTAAGAATTTATTTTTGGTGTATGCATGGACCATATTCGTTCCTAGCTTGGGGGATAATTTATGACTCCTAGTGGCTAACTATAGAAAAAATGTTTTCAGTGAAAAGCAGTTATTAATCTGTAGATCAACATTGTTTTTTGGGTGTGCTCTCTATGACTCTGCAGAATTTGATGGGATAGGAAAGGATGAAAAAAAAATCAAAGAATTATAAAGAAATGTAAATAATTCAACTCAGGGATTTTAACCCTTCATCCTTGAGCTGAAAATAAGATCAAAGGCTTAGATTATTCTTAAAGGGGATTATTATTCAAATAAATTTCGCCATTTAATGCTTTTCTGTTAAAAAAAATATTCGATTCGGAAAGGCAGACAAATTGAGTAAAAATATTTATCAGTGATGTTCAATGATTTATTTTGTGAATTCACCATTGAATTCAATTAAATTGAAAAAAATAAGTACCTGTTTGAAAAACACTCATTAAAATTATTTTATTGTCACCACTTTCCCGCTCCTCCGAATTTCCTGCTCTTGCGCATTGCCAACGTAACCACTGTACCCCGACAAGACATAAGCAGATACATAAATTACATCTTTTTCATCAAAGTTTCTCAGTACTAATAGTGTTTGTTAATTTTAGTTATCCTTTTTTTAGTATAACACAGTAAATAATGCATCTTTTTTAATTAACAATACCATATTATATGATGATTAAATCGCTAGTGAAGATTTTTAATAAGGGTGTTCAAACTTGTTAAGAAATAATGTCAATAATTTACCCTTGCATAACAACCGTAAATATTAGGCAATATTGTTTACTTTCTGCCAATAACACACACAATGTGAATAACAAGTTGGTAGTCGATTCCGCTCGATGTTTTGACGGCAGATATAATAAAACATAGTAAGATTAGACAATATTCATGTTTATCACTAATTTTAATGATTAATTTAATAAAATGTATTTTTTCTACATACTAAATGTATGACATTGTCAAGCAGATACCTAAATAAACTGTCAAATTTTCATATCGTAAGCCTTAACACACAATGTTGTGTAATAATTATTTTGTAGAAATACACAATTTGTTGCAATTAAATTAAATGCAACACACTTTGTTGCATTAAATTTACCTACAAAACATTGATTTACCCTAAGTTATTTCAAGGACAGAGTCATAATTCATTTTTCTAACCATCTGCCAGTAATTATACAGGTTTTATAAGTGTGAAACTTTGTTATGTTACAGGCAACAAGAACACCATCTTGGCCTACTTCCAACAGCATTAGCCGGCTTAAGAAAAAAACATCAAACCGATGTCAGACATCTCACAAAAAGTCAAAATAAAACAAATA
The DNA here is from genome assembly GCA_022494535.1 of Himalopsyche phryganea. Taxonomy (NCBI): domain Eukaryota; kingdom Metazoa; phylum Arthropoda; class Insecta; order Trichoptera; family Rhyacophilidae; genus Himalopsyche; species Himalopsyche phryganea. The sequence continues at coordinate 1,883,754 of JAGVSL010000024.1, forward strand.
ATGTCAACGCAAATGTGAATATTGTAAACAGCTCATACGAAAATAATATCAGTAAAGATATACAGGAAATAATTACTGAAATCAATGATTTACAAAGCACTATAGCAACTGAAGTTCAGATAGGAGGAAGCTCTGAAGAAGAAGATTTGTACAGTAGCACGCCTTCAACATTATATAATGATGATGACGGGATATTTACAGCTGATGATGGTTTTGAGTACATCTCTAATTACTTTAATGTGTCACCAACCAGTGCTATGAGAGTCAGACGTTCTGCAGCACTTCAAGAAGACTTTGATGATGTTTTGGTGAAAAACGTTCCAGTTGAAATTTCTGGAGATAATAGTACTGGTGAAGTTGTGAAAAGGGAAGTTTACTCTGGAGAAGAACAGCCTTCCGTGGAGGTGTTTCTTTACAATGTTACAAGGGCGAGTCGCTTTTGCTTTACTTTGTATATAAAAATATTTAAATATTTCATGATGGATTTTAATTCAATTATATCAACTCCACTGCTAATTCCTTCATTTTATTTTTGTCAAACGCCTGGATGCTCAATTGAGTAAACAGCAACTTTTAGATGGTATGTCAAATAAATATTCTCTGTAATACCTGGATAGTATAAAAGATTAATGACCATACACTTTCAGTTGCTTAAACATCATTTTAACAGAATGACTAGTGTGACAGTGAAAAATTCTTTAAAATTGCAATATGATAAAATAATAAGTTCTTTTTTACAGGATGGAGATAGTGAGAGTGATCTACGAGTCGTTTACTGGGTGTCTGTGGGCGGTCGTCCTGTTCCAGCGAGAACTGCTACCCGTGATATGCGACTCTTGGCTGATGCAGAAGTTGTCGCTGAACTCGGATACCCGTTCACCACCAAAGCTGAACGTCAGTATATTTTTATAAACATAAGCAAGCTTTTTATTTCATATTAATCAAGCAATCTCGCATCATTCTTTTGCCACATTCGGTAACTAATAGAGAAGAATTTGAGTTATTGAGAGTTTGTACACTTCCATGTATTTTGTCACTAACGACACGGGTTTCGCCTTTCGGCATCTTCAGGCATTCGAGCGCACGAATGAACTCAAACTGACGTGTACAAAAGTGTACGGAAGTGTGCAAAATCTCAATAACTCAAATTTGATATTGAAATTCTATCAAGCACCCTCAGTCGATGTCTTAAATTAATAGAGAAGAGATAATCCAGGAAAAATTATAGGATATCGATTATGAATTATCTAATAATTCGCTCATTGTATTATAAATACCTAATAAACACATAGAATATTTTATGAGTTAAGTGTGTAAATAAGAAATGAAGGTCCTTTTACCAAATAAATGTGGGCACATGTTGTACTAAAGAGTTAAGATGACACTAAGCCGATCTAGTTTAACAAAGAAATGTTATGAATATGATGTCCACCATATTCTGTGTAGAAATTAAATCAAATTTATTTTCCATCTCATCATTCTGCATTTCATAGTTGCTGGCATTTTATGAATATTTTTATTTTCAGTTTATAAAGTTTATCATAGATAATTTCCTTGTCTTTTACCTATTAGCATCAATACAAGGCAAAACTTTATGGTTAGTATTTATAATTGAAAGAGATTGACAAGTAAATATAATATAAGAATATGAGGCAAACAGTTTCATCATTGGTCCCTTAAATACAATTTTGGGGTTTTTCACATTGTGTGAAAATGTTTTGCATTCATGAAATTTCCCAATTTAATCAATAAAGGAATCATTATTATTTCATAAAACATCCCACTTGGATTCATTTAGGACAAAGAAATTTAAAATTAAATACCTCTCATATGATGGGCTACTACTGGATACAGAATACATATAAATAAATGTTAGCAGTGAAAATAATAAAAATGAAGAATTTATATATATTTCAGCAATCTGATCTAAAACATCTGTTTTTTTTTCACTTCATATCCAAAGCATACCTAAAGAGTCCAGAGCCATTAAACGGAGTGAGCAAAGCCAGCAACATGCGCGACACTTGGGTGATAGTCTTCGGAGCCATCCTCGCCGCCTTGCTTCTTCTCATTCTTGTTGCATTCCTTGCCTGTCGGCTGGTCGCGAGAAGAAAATCCACAGGCACAAACCGTGAAGTTGTGAGAGGAGACTCTCTGGCACAGGGAGTTTTGTATCCAGGAACCGGAGGCGGAGGGAAAGACAACAAGGGATATTCAAAGGAAGAAGGAGACGGGAGGGTATTTCATTAAAATTCATTTGAATAAGTCTTATTATTTTATTTCATATAGCAGAAGATGCTTGACTATCTGAACTAAGTGGATTGAAAAATTTTATAGAACAAAATATCTCAACGAAAATTTTAAATAATTATTGAGGAAACTGATTTTTCTGACAATATTCGTCGAAAGATTTATTTAATTTTATGTTTCTTTTACACACTAATGCATTGCTTGCATTACAAACCGGATAATTAAAGTTCTACTATATTTTGCAAACATTAATCGATCCTTGTATACTTTTTTCCTCAGTATATTTTTTTTATTTCAGTTGATAAGTGTAGTCTCTCCAAGTAAGAAGCGCGGACTTCCAAATTTCGATGAGAGATATATCAGTCCCGGTGCTGGATATGTAGGAGGAGGTCGAAGAACTGGCAATAGAGTCAGCTCGGCTGATAGTTCAGGAAGGTAAAGTTATTAACATACATTACTGACATATCAATAATTATTGTATGTTTTCTGTACAAACAGTTGAAAAACAATCAATATCTTTTATAGCTAGCGATGAATAAACTGTTTTTTTTTAATTACATTACCCTCGCATAGTTCTAGCGGCTCAGATCTATCTCAGATGAATGCAATGTTGAGGCAGCGTCAGAGATTATTCGACCAGCAGATGCAGAGTGAATACGCTACAGTCAACAAGAAAGTAAAGTCCAAGCATCGAAGGATGAGATCAAAAAAAGGTAACTTAGGTACTAAGTCTTTTTATTATTTTAAAATACTATTTAATCTACAATATCTCTCCACATTGTGGCCCAATCATGCATTGTAATGCAAAGATATCACCATTTTTTTTCCAAAATTTAAAAATGTAAGCTCACCATAATTTGTGAACATTGATACAGTGTAGAATTCTGATTATTACATTCACAAGCTGCCATGTCCGAAAGCAAACAAAGAGGAACTGACTTCCTAAATAAAATAATATCAGTCTTTTGAATTGCACCCATGAGTGTTATTATTAATGTTCATTTCAAAGAACAAAGGGACCAGATGTGATATTTTTCCGCCAAGTTCTGTACGAAATCATTGTAAGACATATTACTCAAAGTGTGAAGGTCACCACTGGTAATCGCAAAACAGAGATAAGAGTCTCCTGTTATCTACGACTAAAACATTTCAAACTGTAATCAATGTTTCCTTTTGTTGATTGTTTTTTCTTTTTGTTGATCTTAAGAAGAAGTTGAAAAATTTACATGGGATGCCTGCGATGCTTAATAAGGATATAATATATTCCTCCTACCCATCCGATACTAAAACCAGGGCGTAACAACAGCAATAAGCCAACTACTTCTGTATTAGTTCATCCTTCTATCTTCACTCTCTCTGAAAAATTGAAGTTGAGCGACTAAATATCAACCAGTTTTTGTAGAACGACTTCTGTTGAAATCCTCCATTAGGAATTCATATGATGCACATTGGAAGCGGACATATTTGAATAAAACAATGTGTTTTCATCATATATATCTAACTTTTACAGTTGTATGAATTTTAGTGGGAATCGCTGAACATCCTGTGTCCCAAGGTGATGTTGAAATATCCGGTGATGGAACCCTTCAAAGATTTCTGGTATCCGGTCCTTCTTCGCCGTCTCCATCCGACTCCAGCTGTGACAGTGTGGTTGTGAGATGTCCGCGAGGCGTCATCAGCCCAACTTCATATCTGTCCATGCCATCTGTGAAATCATTTCCCAGGTAAGTTCTTGCTATCATAAAAGGCAAAATGAGGTTCATGTTTATCGCCCTGGTGACAAATGAATGATCAAATCGGAGATTGGACTATTACTATAATATAGCGTTAAACAATGATTCTTTTTACATAAATGAGAAAGGATGTCAGCTGCAGGACTTATTTATAGAATCAGATAAGCAATATGGCTAAATGAATCACCAATGCAGGTTAATCATATGTAAGTACACGAGTTCAAGGAATTTACTGAATTAACAAAAAAACCTTTACAAAAGTTATAAATAACTTAAAAATTAAGGTTAAATTTATATGCTCACAAAAACAGCTGCATATATATAAAAACCTATTTCTTTCACCAATAAATAGTTTTACTACATAATATACTGCTCTGTTTAACTATTTTTTTTATATCAATGCATCTAATGGCATGATATAATATGCCTGTTATGCTTTTGCTGAGCATTTTTTATACCAAACTACAGTATGTCATACATCTTTAGTCATTACCGAGTAAACTTGCATTTTCAAAACCAATCTCTCATACCTGTCAAATTTCACCAATCATTCTGGCATTACAGATTGATAATGTTTGTGTCTCTTCAATCTAATCTGACTTATTTTTATCGTCTACCATTCCCTGTTATTCATTAATTAATTCTAAAACACCAATACATTTTGAATACTGACATCTCTGAAACATAATTAACATGACATTTCCACAACTTCTGGTGTAGTACAGTAATTTTAGAAACATTTTCATAACGCATTTTTAAAGTGATTGTTTTCCTCAGTATAAAAAAATGATTAGGAATATGTTACATTGAGTTATATTAATTGTTATATGATCTGTATTGGTGTTCTGTATTTTAGTCACACACCTCCTCTAAAATCCATTTTCTTAATCAAAAATACCTTATTGTAATTATAAACTGTTTCAGGGGAAATGCCGTAGAGCCTTTATCCAGAGTGCTGGAACCTCTCAGTGTGAGGCATTTTGATATGGACTCGCCTGTTCACATGAATCAAACAAAGTCTTCGATTGATCCAAATGGGCCGAGAGATGATACAAGGTCTAAAGAAAATGTCAGCAATCCTGAATTTCCTGCTAGAGTCTCACCACATCTTGTGAGGTTGGGAAGCCTCGATAAGGATCCTGGCGTCATTGGTCCTATGGTGTGGGATATGCACAAGCAGAGAATGCAAGCCAAAGGTGATTAGTGTTCAAAGCAAAAGATCTCATAGTTTTTTTTTAAATATTTTACATAACTGTTATTGGTTGTGACAGCTGAGAAATTTGTTGCAGCCAAATATCGTCTACTGTCAAAATTCATAATAAAAATTTATTTTGAGCTTTTCTGTTCATTTCAGATATGAAAGCGGATCCTTTAGAAGGTTCAGGAGCAAATATGTCAAAAATGAGACAGCGATTCAACGAACTGGTCGAAGATGCCTTCAGTTTATTTGGAAGTGGATCTACAAGCCCCAAATCTGGCCCTCCTGATCCACCAGTGAGACAAGTCGATTCGTGTAAAGACTCTGAAGATATTGGGAAACTGGCGGCGCCTGCAAATGTTTTTGGGAATAGAAGGCATTCAGCGAAAGAAGGGTAAGGAACCAAAATTATAATTTACGTTTGAATTAAGAAGCTGTAACATCAATCTCTTAATGGTGTTATTTAATATTTTATTATGAATATTGATTACAGGGATCAATATGAGCAAGATATGGAAAGACCAGCAGGTCCAGGAAGACCACACACGGCTCTTCCTCCTAGACCTCCCCTGCCAAGACAAATTATCAATCCAACGTCTGCTTGGGGGTCCACCACATTTGTGCCAATGGTAAAAAATGGTTTTTTGTGCTTCCATCAACAGATAGAATTAATTGTAGTTGAATTAATTATCCATTGAAAATACAATCATTTTTAGGGGAGGGCTACGAGTGCAGGTAGCAGTAATCGTCCAATTGTTGATGTCAAAATGGTAAAGTCTGATGCTGTTCTCTCGCCGTCTGATCCAGCAGTACCACTACTTAGAGCAATCAGAAAAGAATTGGACAAACTTCCAGGTACGAGTGACGCATAGATTCGATAAAAAGCGGTAATTTTCTTTTCCAATGAGAATTAGATTTATCTTTCAAGGATTAGACCATAATGATACAATTTGAAGATCTTCTAATGTGCGTGTGATTGAATTGAAAGTTGACTTTTAATAGATCCATGTATTACAAAATTACCAGATAAAATGGATTAGTATTTTGTGAATGAAAGTAAAGTTTGTTCTTAAATTGATAATCCTTGCAAATTTAATGATTTGATGTTATATGGTGTCGATTACCAGTGCAATTTTTCAAGTATTCTATAAAAGTCATTTACATACTTGTTTAATTTGGATTATTGAGATTTTGTACACTTCCATGTATTTTGTATCCATGTATTTTTATACATGGAAGTGTACAAAATCTCAATAATCCAAATTTGATATTGAAATTCCATCAAGCACCCTCAGTCGATGTCTTAAATTATACTTAAATTACATACTTGTTTGTCATATGATACAATTAAGTACTTGTTAATAGATTGACGCTCTGAGGCTAGAAGGTTTCAATAAACTCTTTACTCTTTGATCTGATAAAATATCTAATAACGGCTTTAGTTATGTACTTAAGGTTTTATTGGCGGCATAAATTTGTGTCAAAATGTAAAAATTAAATGTTTTCTTGAAGTATTGTAATGGTCGAATGACTATTAAGTAATCGAATTTTATAGATCATTTCGATTAACGACTTTAATTTTTTCATAAGTAACCTTCTTTCCGTTGTCTTTTAAAATGTTTCTTTGTAAAGTAAATTAATCCTGTCCTGATAATATGTAAGCAAAATGTTTACATATTGTGTGTTATGCAACCATTATAATTAACATTAGAACTAAGTTTAATTATTTACAGGACGTTGTTTGATAAGCATTCATATTTTTTCCATACATATTTAGAGCTAGACATTTTGAAGTCAAGAACTATTGTCGAAGGTGAAACTCATAATGTCGATAGTTCTGAAATAACTGGTTAAAATATTTTTTGAACCTTGTTTATTTGCTTCGGAAGACCTGCCCAATTTTAATATTCTTTCTGTTTCGTGTATTTTTTTTAATAATCCAATGTGCATTTAACCTTGGAATTTGATGGACATAATACTGTTTTGGATGCAACATGATTCATTTAGTGTGAATTCTTTTGAAAAATGTAGTAAGTAGGTCACCACTCTGAACAGTGTCATGTCTTCCATTTGATATCTTGTAAAATTGTCTGGTTTTTTTTTCTATTTAACGAGAAAAGGCTTATTGAAGTATTAGCAATATTGTTTTAGTAGTGTCAAACTGTGCCTTTCCATGGACGATTTAAAAATAATTTATCAAAGATTTATATACTATGAAATGAATTTTTATTAGATGTGTATTACATTGTTGAGTTTTCTTTGAAACTTTGTAAATAACACCCGTGTGATTCATAGTATTTGTGGTATTTTAGTAAGGTAAGATGAATATTTATTATAATGCTAGGAGAAAAGTACAACTTAGATCTTTTGAACGTAGAAGTGATAGTTTTTGTAAAATATATCTAATGATTCGCCTTATTTAATGCTAAGGGTGTAAGTCCAGTCCAATGCCTTTGTAAATATATGTGAAACAGGTGATTTCTAAATATGCACTTCCTTAAGTATTGTAACGTCAAAATAATTTATGAAAATAAAACTTACAAAACGTCAAATGCTTATCAATAGGCATTAAATCATATGAGAAATAATTCACTAGGCGTGAATAGAACGGTTCTAGGATAAAACTGTACAGGAAAAAACTGTAAAGGAAAAAAGCAGACAGAAAAAAGCAAACAGGAAAAAACCGGACATAAAATGAAAAATATTAAATAAATAAAATACTAAATTTGTTTATTCGTATTGCGTACGTATGCGGCTCGAAACCATATTTGTGATATATAAATATTTTAATAGTAGGTGTAGGGATCCTTTTTAGATTTAAATTTATTGAAAGATTTCTTTCTTTTCTTTCATCGGGTTAATTTGGGATACAGTGCAGTAATCCGGTCTGTTATTCGATAACCAACACTTTTCATCTTGCAATCGTGTAATTATCATTGACGAGAGGTTATCCATGAGTATGTTCTGATGTACCTACCTGTAATAAATTGTTGAACATGTCTATGTACATATCTGAAATCAACAACGAAAAACACAATACATTACCCAACTACAACCAAGTTATATGGATAAACTTTGATAGTAATTTTGAACATCTTTCGTTTGTCCTTTTTTGTATATGACTTTTTTTAGAAATAAATTTTCTATAATATACAATAAAGATTACGTATATGCATTTTATTCAACTCTTTCACATATAGCAAAATCGCTGACACAAGATTAAAAACGATCTTATTTGTATACAAATGTACACTTATAATGTGATTCATTCATTCTATTCCTCCGTTATTTGTACGACTAAAAATATGAAATAAACAGTATTATAAAACGATAATCGACTACCTTGAGTATTATTTTAGTCTTCTGACCCTTTGCTACTTTCACGAATCCCGAATTATGGATTGTTGATAACTAACATACCTCTTTCCTATCTTACCACTTCATGACACAGTCATGTCTTACCGCTTACTAATAATAACCTATATAAATGACTTAATACAATTTATCTACAACTCGACACTTTCAAACAAAGATAGAATGCAAGAAATGAATCTTTAGTCGTCGGTGAAAATTATTATTTGACTGTATTTAAAATTAAAAATCTAATATTAACATTTTTTCAAAGAAGTATTTTAAATGTGAAGCTTTTTCCTTGTCCGCTTTTTTCCTGTACGGTTTTATCCTTTCACCGAATAGAACAATTCATTCTCTCTAATTCAAGTCGTATCACAATGTAACAATTCATGTCATATGATGTGTTACCATAATGAAATATTATGTATAATAAAGGAAGTTGTCGAAATTGCATTTTAATTTTTCCAAATTTTGTATAAAACTAGATTCATTCATAAGTTCAGTCGACCAAAATCGTTGTTGTAGGCTTTATTTTAAATAAAAGAGTTCTAAGAAAAAGATTCACTAGGCTCCAATATCAGATTATATCTACTATTCTTATAGTACTAAATTACTCTCCGATTTTATAAACAAAGTAATGCGCAATTCACTTTTGAAACAGTGCATCCCTGCACTAGCATTAACGCATGTTAGCGGTAACTGTCACAACTTGGTAAAACTTTAATCAACTAATATTTTGATACAAAGTACTTTGAATCCAGACTAAATGTCATTAGAAGGTTCACACAGATGTCAGTATGTGTACTAAATTATAAAATCAAACACCATAGACACAATATACGACATTGAAGTTGGAAGGGGTTTCTCCTATCTGGCCTTATTATATATATATATAGACTAGTAGTAATTAATATGCATTCATTTTGTAATGCTTTGATTTTATCGCTTTTGCAATAATCATATTGCTTTCATATAAGACAAATATTAATTTAATATTCTAAAATAAGTCGCCTACATTATTATGCATGTACAAAATTGCATAATTCAGATTCCGTCCATTTTGTGATCATAACTTGTCTAAGATAATCTTTAAGGTTGTATTTATTATTGACATGTGCCTTTTTCTAATTTAGACATTAGTAACTCATTTTGGAATATGTAAAAGGTATTTGAAAACTCGTGACCTAAAACCCAATAAAACTGTTATACTTGAAAAGTGTTTTTATTCAATAAGTTTTTGGAAGTAGTACTGTACTGTAAACCAGGGCTTCCAACCGGAACTACAAAATATTACGTAATTTAATTCGATGTGACGAAATGTAGCAACGTAGGGGGAATAATTACCTTTTTCCATTTATCTCTGTCTGGCTGTTCGGTGAAGGGCGATAGCACGTTCTCTGGTAGATAATTAACAGAATTGTAGCAGAATTTGCAAATGTGAAGTCATTCGATTTTGAAAGGGACGGTTTGAAAGGAAACGATAAGTTATTAACAATTCATGATTTTTATTCTATCATGTGTAGTGATCTATCATTTAACTCCGTCTGTGCCGTGTGGCACACGACCAACACAATACAAATAAAATTAAGAAACTGTCATATATACAATATAGTACAACAAATTACAAAATAACTAATATTTATACTAATCGTAAAGTGAATCTATTAAGGTAGACAACTCAGGTTTTATAAAAATACAAATAATAAAGAAACAAAAACTAAAATCATACATAGACCTCTTTAAACATTTGAGACTTTGCACTTTATAATACAATATTACGTATTTTTAACTGAAGAATTTTTACTGAATTCTAATTTCGAATACATTCTTTTTCCAAATATCTGTTACTGTTAAAAAGAAAATAAAACATTCAATAAATATAATTAAAAATAAATGTTACTATCAGCTGTGGCAATTTCAAAATATTGTTCTGTATTTTGACAAATTCTAGAAAGGTTAATTATTAGCGCGTTGACTGCAGGCCATGCGCATCACATTTAACATACAAAATAATTAATTAATTCGTAATTCCGTCAGCGGTCGACGTGTTAATTTGAAAAAATAATTTCTTTCTTCGTCAATTCATAAAACCGAAATTTCATTGGCACAGTTTTTTCTGTATTAATTAATGAATTGACAAAATTGAATTTTGAAATGTGTCCGTTGAACGATGAGAAATGTTTTAAGACTTAAAAATTTAATGTGGCAAATTAAGGCACAATAACCATACATCTAAAACTCAGATCTGTAAATTGAAATTCATCATTTTGTATTAACTATAATGAAAAATAAGGCCACATTTGCATCGATAGAGAAAAATTGATCAGCATTTGAATTCGAATACCAAAAATATAATATCACAGTCACTGATAAAAGCGCACTGTTCATTCATACATTCATAAGGGAACAGTTGAACACGATGCCTAAAATTTTAACACTATTTAAAAACAGCTATCACCTGCAAAACGACATTGAATAATTCCACGTAAGATCATCAGTTAACAGTCCCTCAGGAAATGAGATAATCGGAGACATGAAGTTAAATTTAGGTTGAGTTTGATTTTAAATATGCAGGAGATAACTGTATGACAATATAACATGAGATTTCTAAGAAGATAGAAACCGCAATATTTTGAATATTTTTTTTAAATTTAGAGAAGGAACTTACTATCTCCCATGTATGCCATTGTTATTAGTCAATATAAAAATTCATCCTTTAGACTGCCACATTACTGAGTGTTTAAATCTTCTACGTTCGCTTTAAGTGTGTTCAGTATTTATCCTTTTGAATTGGCAAATCAGGAATTGGCAGTCGTAAGGTTAATTTTTTTCAATAAACTGTATCAATTTAACAATAATATATCGATTCGTAGAGAATAATATATATATATATGCGATATAGTTTAATTAAGGTTTCGATTCATTTTAAAATTTGACTCGACAAAAATGGTGTACTCTATATGGAGGCACCGAAGGCACATTATCATCAAATGGAAGAGACATGGCATCACAGTATTAAATTCATATTCAAAATTCTGCACATTGAATTTAGTCACTGCAATGGCAAACAGTTGAGCATTCCACATACGACCAATATGATCAATGGCAAAGAATAGAATGATTTTACGAAACGGAAATTATTATAAATATGCCGATGGAATATTCACACAGAAAAATCTTCAATACAATTACAAGAAGAAGCTTAAAAATTGACCGTAAACCAATGCAATTACAGTGAATTATCAATATCTACATGAGAATTACAGTCAAAAATATCCATTGAAAAATATTGATGTCTATTTTTAAGGTTGAGATGTGGTTTGATTTTATAATAAATATAAAATACAGACGCAATGCATCAATATCAATCCCGTTAATATATTGATAAAAAAAATATAATTTGCAACAAGATCGTTCTGGAGACACGCAGAAGCACAAAATCAATAATCAAATGAATAATTCCTGATGTATTAATTTAAAATATATTTTTAAAGGCAACTCTTATCCTGCTGCAAAAGCAGAAGAAGAATTTTCAATAAGACACGGTGACAAACATAAGGCACAGACTTTAAACAGACATTTCAAGGCTTAAATTCCTTTCACTTTTAAGGTGTTGACTGTCAATTCTTGGTGGAGACATTATATTTTAAAAAATAAAACACAATTCATTTGTACTACTTCCACATATTTATAATGATCAGGACCGGTTTGCTCATCATGAGCAGTTGATAATGCTTGTGATGAGCGAAACCGGTCCTGATTATTATACATATGTGGAAGTAGTACAAATGAATTGTGTTTTATTTTTTAAAAAATTAAATTCCTTTCCCGTTTTTAAAGCAAATTTTAACATTAATTTTCACTTTGAAACATTATCTGAAATATTTTAGTTGATGTCAGATCATTACAAAAATATTCATATTTTTAAACAGCTTTTAACAACAAAAAAATCCACCTAACCAAAAGAAATATTTTTTAAAAATTGTAACGTAAGCGTGACATCTGTTAATTTTTGACACAATTTTTTATCTTGAAAATATAGACTTTTATTAACTTTTTAAATGTGTTTTACAGTACAACCTCGATATAAAGGACTAATTCAGATCAGACAGTATCTGTTAGAACTGAAAGTCTGTCTAATAATAAAGCAGGTTTTTGTTATCTGCTTTTTCATTTAATGATATTTCAAGCCACGTCCCGTCAATAATCAGCCAACACGCGTTTAAACTTGCGAAGCTGGGTGATGACATGTTTATCATATGCAGAAAATTGTTTACGGGTTGTGGCTCATGGTTTGAAGCATGCAAACCAATAACAGGATGATTAAACAATTTTTCAATGATTTCCGTTATATTGAGGTACTGTATTACAAATATCAAATTAATTCCGATATCTTTGAATATTGTTTCTTTTCTGAAAGCTTTGCAGTCTTAGATCGTGTGGAATTGAGAAACGCATCGATAATGTGATGGTGAAGTCTCACATAAAGTTCAAACATTTGAACAGCTTTTTTATCATTTAGTTTATAAACACAACAATTATTATAAATTATTTAACGATAAGATACTAATTGAATTCGGTGGGTTTTTTTGAATAGAAAATGGATATTTCCAGATTCAAAAAAAAAAAATTAGAAGATATTTAAAAAAAAAACTAATCACCACTTTCGGCCCTGTAAAAGATTCCCTTCAATCACCCTAACTAAAAACTCCTCATTTTTTTACATTCGCTACTATTTATTATACTGAACACATCAACATTTTGTATGAAAACTATCCTCTATCAATATTACATAATGAAATTGACCCTAATAAAATAGAATAACTTAAAGATACATGTTTGTTACAAATTGCAAACGTCCCCATATATGATAAACTATAGCATTTATTCCTCTTCTTCGAACAATATAATATATATTTAATTATTTACAATATAAAATCTTTTTCACCGTAATAAAATAAAAACTAGCAGACCTCAGCGCGCCGATTATTAAATCCTCGTTAACCGTTTTACGCAGACATACCATATCGCTTATGGCACAAAAATATCTTTCCTATTTCGTATTAGTTGATCTATAAAAATAGAATATAATTTATTCGCCCTCTTCAAAATATGAGTCCTCGGCGACAATATCATAGATATCAGTATTTTTTTAATTTCTTGCAAATGCAAAATGAATCTTGCACACTGTTTCGAACGTCATTTAATGACGATTCATACTTGTGTGAAAATGAAAAAAAAATCCCAGATATGAGTATTATCTGAATTACAATTGCATGCAGATCAACAGGAGGATAGTGGTGGGATTATTAAAAACCATTAGTGCTAATATCGATCAAACTTGAACCCCGAGCACTCTGTCAACGACATACTGAAACCTGCCATTCTCAATAGTCACATCGCCGTTTTTGTCCGTTGAAACTACATCGTTTGTCACTAATTCATTTTTAACACCTGCGGGAAGGACGGCGACGCTCTCCGTTGGAATCCCGTCGATCCCGTTGTCTCCGATGAACCTGGGGCAGTCGTCAGTGGACGACGTCAAAAGGGAAGCGGAGTCCGAGAGCCGTACAGACGATTTCTCATCGAAGGGGGCAGACAAAGCGTTTTGTGAATGTTTATGGGACTTTTCCATCACATTGCTGCATCGGCCGCTCCTTCTGACTTGGTAGCCGATCTGGAATCCTTGACAGCTGTCGGGGGTCTCCCTCCCGTCGTCCGCCGCGTCTTGCTCTTCTCGGTTTCCTAACATGTCGCCTATTCTCGTCATCGCTTTGAAGTTTCTCTCGCTTCCGGAAACGGATCCGCAATCGGATGAATTCCGACGGTCATCGCTGGAGTCCAGCCTTTCGAGGGTTCCGTCTTCCGACAGTCTACCGTCAGGATGGCACCCGCCGTGGAAGTGCTCCTCCACGCGCGACTCGCGTTCCCACTCGGTCAGATTCTCCAGGAGGTGTGAAAGGGAATGCGCATCTTCTCGTTTGAGAGTGTCGTCTCGTGATGAACTCAAGGCGAGAACATCTTCGTCACCGGGCGGCACAGGTACACTGGAGTGGTGCCTCGTAAAGAATGCCATTTTTTCTCTGCAAAAAATAAAATGAAAAAGTTAGAGTTAAATTCATTATTTAACAAAAATTTAACCATGAAAATGGTACCTCATTGGTGCAAAACTATTGGTCACATTAGACATGCCAAAAATCATTGAATTGTAAATAACCATTCGAAACATAAAATGCACTCACTTAAAAGTAATAATGTCAGGTTTTCCTTTGGGCGCCCTCGTTCTCCGTAGTCTATAGATATCTCTGAAAGCTTTCTGCAGAGCCCTCGTTGCCCTCCTGCCGGTTCCTGATTGCTGATTAGCTGCAATGTTCGATCCACCGCTGCTACTGGTTCCGCCGGAGGCGCTGCTGCCGCTAGCTTCTGCACCTTGCGAGCACAGAAGAGTGAAAGCGTCATCTTCTACTACCCAATTTGCTATCGTGGTATCTCCTTCTTCTTTAGCTACTTCCAATCTGAAGACAAAAAAAAATACATGATTATTGAAAATGAACTTGCGAACAATCTTTCATCTTTTAGATAGAATGTTTTATCAATTACTATTATATCTATTTTCAAGCGCGCTAATAAATTTATTCAATGAATGAGATTAGATCTGACTTACATTAAATTTAAATTTAAATATTTCAATGGGAAAGCCGTTTATATTGGTCAGTAATATAAAATGAACATCAACATAAAGCAAACAAAACGGTACTTTTTCAAATGAGTTTCACCTTTGCTTGAGATCTTTTAAGCCAGCGATCTCTTGCTTGAGATTATCGAGGCGATGATGCTGCGCCCTCAGATCCAATTCCAAATCTAGGCTAGTCCTGGGAGCGTGGGCCCTGGGACCGCGGGTGACAGGCGCCACTCCCGGGAGAGGTGTTCTACCTAACCGCAGGGACCTGCGGGCGGCTGCGTGCCGATCGAACGGAGCCCCCGGCGATTGGAGATGGGAAGTTCCCCCTCGTCGGTACAGGGGCATCGACGAATCAGACTCTGATCGGTTCAACCTGTAAGAAATTAATGATGTATTAATATTCATATTTGATTTCAAATTTGGATTATTTAGATTTTGTACACTTCCATGTATTTTGTCACTAACGACCCGTGTTTCGCCTTTCGGCATCTTCAGGCATTCAAGCACACGAATGGACTCGAACTGACGATTTCTTAAATTATATTCATATTTGATATGAAGTGGGGATGTATTTAAGACCGTAATTTTTATCTTAACCTCCACCCTATTAAAATATATATAAATTGGCATGTAATTTTTTTGAATAATCTTTACAAGAATTTTTATTTATTGGTGCAATAAAATGTTATAATTAAATATTTACAAGGGCTATGAAAACAAAGTAATTATAAATGTTACCGGATAAAATTTCACATACCTGCAGATGTATTGGTTCTTCCCAAGCTGAGGAGTGGGAGAAAAGGTTTGCGATCTCTTAATGACCAACCGATCATCGTTGGCCACTTGGGCTGCGCTGGCACCGTTGATGCGTCTCCTCGCACCACCCTCCGGACAGAAATTGCATTCGGTGTTGGTTTCCTTCTCTTCGGTTGCGGTCGCCGCTTCGGATGATGAAGACGGTTGAATGTTCCGAGGGTATTCTTCTCCGGCCAGCTGGTGATCCAGTTCCGGATCTAAATAGGGCTCCTCTTCCATTATCTGTAAATTAAGAATGCGCATGTTGTTAAAATATGCTTACTCAGTGAAGTAAGTGAAAATTTAAACAATCGATATTTACTTTTCATCGACTGAGATAAATGAATCACGTTTAAAGTGACTAACTGACCTGGTGTATAGAAGAGGAATAATGAGATCCAGGAGCGAAGACTAACAAGGCTTCTTCATCATCTTCTATGTCGTCTCCTTCGACTTGTTCATCGTCAGAAGACGGAGGACTATCAACGGGACCGGCTAGCATACCTTCATCGCCACCTTAATTTTAAAACATACATAACATTTATTATTATGTACTTGAATAATATGACAGTTAGTGATCCGCGATCCTTTGCGACGAAATATTTCATTTTCGATTTATATGAATACTGACCTCCTTGATTCCTGGTAAGAGTGGACGTCTGCGATGGAATAAGGGTACTTTCATCAGAACTTTCTTCTCTGCAAGGAATTCCTTCTACGACTGCTAGTATATTATACCACCGAACAACGTTGGCATCATTGCTGAAGTCTGCCAGACTCACTTGGGCGAAACCCTGAAAAACAAAAATTTAACAAAATGTTAATTTCATTGATTACAAAAATAAAGCGACCTACTGTAAAATAAAGCTACACAAAGAAGTGAATAATAAAAATGCATCTGCATTAATTTAACGGTTCGGATTCAAAATTGAAATATATGATTTATTGCTAAGGTTTAGTACTAACCAGGCAGCGCTGTCTACGGCAAGCTTGCAATCGTAAAGTTTGACTTTTGAGAAGAGAGTGAGGAAGAGGCAGGGGAAGGCGCAGAGGGGCGGGAAGAAGTGCTCCGGCTTCGCGGCATGCCGGAAGGATTATCGCTCGCATGTAACTATACAAAAAAAAAATATCATTTTAGAACTCATTTATAAAATATATACACAGGTATAAAATACAGTGGTCAATAAAGAAATACTAATATTATAAAGAACTCTCAGATATGCACTGATAGTTTAAAGTAAGAGTAAATACTTACACAGTATCATCTGGTTTGACGGCCAGCGCTTAAAGGTTTCTAATTTTTTGCACACCAACGTACAGAGTTTGTTCCTCTTGTGAATAATGTAACTTTATTTGCACTTGAGCTGTTGAATCTGAAACAAAATCACTGATCAGATACCGTCATGCAACCCGACATTACTATCACAGTATTATTTACGGACTGGAGTCAAGCCTGCTAGTTGATGTTTCTGGGAATGCCCTGAGAGAAAGTCGGGACTAGATTGATAGTTGAAGCCTCATTTGAAAGTCATTTCAGATTACGAATTTCTGTTGGACAATACTTAGCTATACTAAATGTTACAATGGTATATAAAGACTTAGTCTTTATCTAGCATAAAGAGATGTGAAAAAAAATCTTTATTTCTGATGAAGGGTGGAACAATATTGATATTTTCATTCATTTCAAGTAAGATTTACTTTATGATTATTTGTTGAATGAATTGCTACAATATACATACGTTTTCCAATGATGTATATCAAAAATTGCATTAGAAAGTAGAAAATGTAATTCGAATTGCTAACTCTTCAAAGAATTATACTAAAACTCAAGATGACTTCCGTTAAGAGTATAAAGAATCAAATATTAAGATTTATTTGAATGAAAGTGAAGTATCAAATGAATTACCTGCAGGTATGGACTGTTGAATATCTCTAGTTCTACAAGAAGCCTCGAATACTCCAGAATCTCCAGCCACCGATTCATCGCTGACGGCGGCCGATACAGATCTACTATTAGTACCTGAAAAAGTTTATACATGCATGAGATTTCTGTAAAATACTTATAAAGAAAATAAGCATATTGGATCATATTGAAATGATGTAGAGTGGAGATCATAAACAATTTTTAACCAACTAAGTTGATAGAAAAATATTTACTTTCATCTTTAATATAAAGTTTTGTGAATGCGTAGAGATGAAACCGAGGAATGAAACTCACCACTAGAACTCGGGGTGGCGGACATAATTAAAGCAGCCTGCTGTATCACATCCTTCATCATGCTTACTACAACGGCGGTGGGCGTCTCTTCGATGGGCGAGAGAGGGGGTTCTTGACCTCGAACCATCATGGCAGCTTGCGAATCACAGGAAGCGTCTTGCTGCATGAGTCTCAGTTCAGCGAGTCGATCTTCCAGCAGCCTATCCGGAGGGCGGTGCGGGCGCGAGGCCAACAAGTCATATGCGGGTGGGGGAGCAGCGGGCGGGGAAATTGGCGGGGAAACTGAACTGAGACTGCTTCTTGGACTCAAGCTCGGTTGCGAACAGAAACTTAAGCCTGTCGCCAGACCTGGATTCGATGAGGAACCACGTAACAGTCTGCAATGAAAAATAATAAAATAAGGTTTCTTCATTGTGAGATTGACCATATTAGAAAAACCTCGTTACTGCTTTTAAATAAAAATTCAACTTCAGGCATATTACATATAATTCATGTGCCAATGTGATAGAAATACTCACTTTTCAACTCTTCTGTGTAAATCAACCATATCGATGGGCTTATCCGGTGGCATGGAAGTGTTGACACCCTGAGGACCGCCATATATATCAGTGAAACTGAGTCCTGAACTGAGAGATCCTTTACTGCTTGTGGTCGATAAGGATCCTAGACTGGAACTGCTGGATACGGAAAGCGTGCTCGCGGACAGACTCTTCAGCTGCGATTCGAGAGTTGTCATTGAGCGTAAGGCGTCTCGTAACTGTTGCAGAAGTAACTGTTTTTCTTCATGCAGTTTTAACCGATCCGCTATGCATCTATTTGACATCTCGAGCGCATTGTTCAAATCATGTTCAAGTCTTTTACATTCCAATTGGATGTCTGTCATCTGCTGTTGCGATTTCATTCGGGGGGTGATGCTCCGCAGTTCTCTGAGCAGCTGTTCCTTCTCTTGGAAGAGAAGGAGCCGGTCCTGATCGGACTCCGCTTGCCCCGGTTGCACTTTGTCTTCGAGATCGGCGAGTTGCTGTTGGATGGACTGTATCCTTTTCCGGCACTCGTCATACTGCAATCGTTTCCTGGCCATTTCAGCCAATCGCGTGCCAATGGGGACGAGGTCTGCGCACAGATCGGTCTGTGAAGCTGTGCTCAGTTTCTCTTGCGGCAAACTGAGGGTGGACGTATCGGGAGACACTTCACCCAGCTGCAACCGGGTCAGGTCATCCTTCAATTTAGCCAAGGACTGCATGAGCTCAGCTTTTCTCTTTTTCACCGGAAGTTAGAGACTTTTGAATGTTTCTAAGCTCTGTCATTATCGCCTGAGCTTCTGTAATGTTGTAGCATCCCTGCTGTGTACTTATTTTTTGTTCCACACTGTTAAAAAAGAAAAATTCACATAAAATCCTTGGAAGTTTCTTGTTAAATACATACACATAATTTGATTTTTTATAGTCACCGTTTTGTAACCTAATTATTGACTAGTGCATAAATAATCATAACTTGAAAAGGGAACTTACGAATGGAGAGTGTTGACACCTTGCTGTGTGCAGGAGAGTTCAGCGCGTACCTGCCGCAGCTCTTTCCGTAACCTGGTGACTCGTCCTCGAGCTAATGCAACATCTGACCGGAGAAGTTCAGGGTCATACCTTGAACTTCCACCGCTGCCGGATGAACACACTGCAAAAAATACAAGTAAAAAAATTAACTTTTTTTAAGCCATGTCTGCTCCGAATGTGGGCATATGGACTCCTAATGGAGTTATTTCAACAGAATTTTTCTACGAGAACTGCTTGTTACTAAGTTGCTCAACCTCTCTTTTCGAAGAGAGTAGGGATAGAAGAACAGGACTAGTGGTTGGCTAATTGCACTCACTTCGCCCCGTTTTTAGAATCAGATGGGTGGGAGGGAAATCTAGGCGTCAAAAACATCCATGCCTCCAAAAAAGAAATCTATAAATCGATTGAAAAATCAATTTATGAATCTGTCTGTACAGGGATTTGAGCCAGTGAGATCCATAACTGAACTGTTTACCGCTGCACTAAGGATCCGACATATGCATAGTATCATTAAAAAATTCATTGCCAGCAACTTTAGCATCAGACAATTAGTATGACTATGTTTATATATGAATATGATTTGATGTGATATAACAAACCAAGACGATAAATAACATCAATCAGTAGGACACTATTTCCAATAGGTAAATTGAAAGACATTGTCGACGTAGGCAACACATCATTGCGATGTCCACCACAGGAGCAGCTGCCTAAGACTCGGCGGAACAACACATCAGTGAGCAGTTCCTTATTTGTAGATCAATGTAATTTTTAATGATTTTTTGTTTTACAATGCAACAATCTAGAATAAAACTGCCAGAGATTGGGGACAACCAAAACCGTGCAAACATAACATCTGATTTTAAGTAACGAATGACGGTGGAGGATACCATGTTGGAAAAAATAGAAATTAAAGATACTTACAGCTGGTTCTGGAGGTGGCCAATGCTGTCAAAGCACTGCTTAGGTGTTTGTATTCATTCTGCGCTATCAGAAGCCTCTGCTGCTTCACCTCACACATCTCCATCTTAGCCTGGGGACAAAGCGGAAAAACAAAATTAAAGCACCATTTCAAATCAATAAATAGATAGGACCAGGAAGATTGGGCCAAGCAAACAATATGTGCTATACTATCTGAATACAATAAAACTAAAACAATCTACGTCTCGAAATGAAAGTGTCAAATTCTTCATGTTCAGTGCATTGAAAATTTGTGTTAATGTAACAGTGGCAGTGTAAGGAATCAATTTAAAATAATGGCAATACAATTTATTTTATGAAACATACATCAAAGACTCATTTGCTTTTAGCATTTTAAAACACATTGAGTCCTGGAGCTGTGTTTTTACTCAGATCATTCTAGAACAGTTATTCAATTAGGATTGTCGTCAAAAATAGATTTTGTCGTAAAGCATGAATGTGCAGTCACTGAATGGAACTTAAAATCAATGCAAAAATGTGTAAGACTCACTAAATGTACAAACATTATCACACGGTTCGCCATAATGAGGAACACTGGTAATAATATTATACAAAATAGAATTATTAAGGAGTTTCAAAAGGAATCATAAAAAGTTTCATTAGATTTGACTTAGTAGTTTATAAGTATATAATAGTTTATAAACTACTAAGAAAAATGCTAGTTTTTAAAAATAAGCCAGACATACTCGATTTGTTCACCTTGAATTGGGCCAGAACCTATAGTGTTAAAAGTAACATAAATTACATTCCCGCATTTTACAGGAAGGACATCTGTAAGTTTTTGGATTCAGAAGGAAATACTCTCCATACTATGTACATATTAGAGAAAATATCTATTGATTAAATTGTCATTTACTTCCATCTTTGAAATATATTTAATTATAAAATAAATTTAGTTTGTTTGTAATTCAGCAATGATAAAGTAGGAATAATCCATTTGATTAGGAAAAGATTCATTTGCCATTGATCGTAAAGGATGCATTATTTTCATGGCCAATCAAATTAATGATGATTAAATATATAACTTATGATTTAAGATATGATTTAAGATAAGATTAAAAATAGAATCACTTATAAGTATACCTAATTGATTTGAGGAGGAAAAGTTGTATTCATATTTTTGTATGGATTTATATTACATTACAGCCACTCGAGATTGAATTTTACGACAGATCGTAAACCACCATATTGAATGTGGAATCTTTGTGTCCATAAATGACGAAAAAAACACAATAGCCCAGAATTTCACTATGCATTTTTTGCGAAAGGTTTTTACGACATCGTAAAGAAAAAAATGGAATACGAAAAATAAATCAAAGGAACGAAAAAAGGAGCATTTTTCTTAACAAGTTAGCTTCGGAATGCAACTAAATCACTGGCTCCAAAGCTGTAGAAAGATTATATCAACATCGCGATGAGCGAGACGCTTTGTAATTTTACAGACAGTAAATTGAATTGTATTGTATTTTTTTCTTTCCCATAGACATTTCATAACAAATTTAATCAACCACTGAAACATTGAATGAGTAAACAAACTAGTGCAAAAAAATGAAACAAAATATTTTCGAAAAAATGTGTTCGATTCCAATATGCAACCAATTTTAAACAAATTTTAACGTTAATGCGACAAAATGATTTCATAGGTGAGCATAATAAGCGGGGTGATTTAATACATTTTATGGAACAATCGAGAATGACCGAATAAATGCAAATATACCTAATCAGTGGAGCCAGGACGGGTCAGGTCGCCCCCACCCCCTGGTACTTCTTTTCGAGCCAGGACGCCGACCTGCCACTTTTTTGACATGGAACTTATTTTTCGAGTATATTAAAATATATTTTGATTTTAAATATTGTGGGTAGAATTTAAGAGTTTTGTATCGAAACTTTTGCAGCCGACAAATATTACGAGAGTGTAAAACAAATATACACCGTGAAAAAAAGACAACCCCACGTTGTGGAATTTGAATAGGACTAGAACATTCTCAAATGTGAAATACATTTTTTTTTAAACTAATTTTTATATGTTGCTATTTGTTTGAATTCAAATAGCATTCGAGCTATAAAGATTTTTTTTAATTTACGACTTAAAGGAAGAAATAAATGACCGCCCTGGTACTTTTTATATAGCCCTACAACACTGCATATAATATGTGTACAATATAAACAGGTGACATCGACAGATGGATAGCAAGAAGTGTTATGATGCTTTAACATTGAGCGAAGACTGGTCGTGAGACAATTTGATGATACTCAATTTTTACAAAAGTTAGGATAGAAGTCCTTACTTCAAGAACTCATTATCACAGGTAGTACATTTCTTGTAAAATGAATGTCACCAAATTAATATTCCGGCCGAAGATTCGAAACACGGAAGCTTAAGAATATTGTGGTAATGAGAAAGAAAACTTATGAAATTTGACATATTTTACAAAATATGTATTTAAAGTGAATACAGGATTTAAGTGAAAATAACGTTTGCGAAAAGAAATAATAGTTGAGAGCCACTGGAACAAAGGAAATACAGGTAACTCCCTCGCACATATTATTACAGCACTCAGGTAGATGGAAGTATTTTTTTGTGTGCATTCCACAGAATTACAAAGGCGCACGAGAACAAAAGACTGAACTGTGAAAATCTACTAAAACTTTTGCACAAAGGCCACAGCGACACCTGCCCGGTGTAAAGATATGTATTTTTTTAAACTGCTTTGGATAAAATAACAATAATAATAATGCGTATTACAGATGCCAACCTGGAAATCCTTTAAAATATTTTTTGTGTTGCATATTTCAACGCGTGAGAATTGATAGATTCAGATCAAATTGATCGACAAACTTCGAAAAACAATGTGGAAGGACTAATAATGAAGTCTACAAATGTTTTTGGTCCATTTTCCCAAATCGGAGTTTTGGTGTTGTAAAAAATTGCAACTATTTATATACAACACGGGAGAGGAACAAAATTCAATATTAATTTCAGTATTTATTATGACAACTACTATACAAATAGCCCAGACCTCGCTCTGTAGTCGTTTTATCAATATAATCGGATTTGACAGATAAATAGTTAATACATTTAAAAAAAAGATAATCTTTCAATCAATATAACGATTTAATTTATAATTTTCCCAGAATATTTTGATAATTATATTATTTTAAACAGTATCTTTCCTGTTCTACAATATATTACATTTCCCGTAAGATGTGTTTTCAGAAGCAATTAAATTGATGAAACTCGTGCAAAATCGAAAATTGGAATAAGCACAGTGCTTTCGTAATATCGTTTTCCGAAAATATATTGTTTATATTTTCCAAAGAAATAGCGTAAGATACGACAAAAGTTTGCGTCAAGTTTGTTTATCTTGATAAAATTCCTCTAAATGTACGTATTTCTCTAATGTTAATGATAGGTTTATGAATGCGGAAAGGCGTCATACGGAGTTTCGCTACATAATAATAAGAATTGCAAGAGTCAATCTATGACGATCAAGTTATCAACAATGTACATACACGGGGACAAAAGCAACGCCGAAGGGTAAAATTAATGAAACCAATTTTATTCTGGAATTTGAAAATCTAAATTGATGAATACTTTCGATTTTCCGAAATACTGAACAGTAAAATGAGGTATGTAATGAATATCTTACAACTTCTATAACCGTTCCCGCATTTTGGTCGTCCGTGTATACGACGCCTCTATCTGATTGACTCCGCGGCAAGATATTCAACTCCTGTCCTCTTCCAACGCCTGCCTTCATCTCTTTCTGAACATATTGGGGAAATGTTCCACTGTAAAAGTCTCCGGAAGGCACATTCAAGAGATTATTAGCAGAAGCTGAGAGAATTCTCGACGATGCCGCCTGCTGGTCTCTGAAGCCGCGGATGGAATGCCTGACAGACGTGAGATTTTCATAGTATACTTCGTCTTCGAGGTTCTGGCCCTCCGGCCCTAGCCTATCGCCATATTTTCTTGTAATCTCTTCTAGATTTTTATAGTGAGGTTTTTCCTCGACGGCAAAATGTCTGACATTCTGATACTTTGGCTCTGCCTCTTTCACATATAATCCTCTCCCGTATTCAAAAAGCTCTGCCGAGCCTTCGACCACTGATATGCCGTACTCTAAAGCCGAGATCTCGTATTCCAATATGTTTTCAGCTATTGCCGCACTTCTGAGTGCCGAGCTCGGGCCGTCGCATTCGTCGACATCGTCGTCAATGTGATTGAATTTATTCTTACTATGCTTTTGAAACGGTTTGCAGGCGGCGCAGTCGACATTGCTGCAAAGATTGCCATACACCGTAGACGCATTGCTAGATTGACTCTCCGACCTCTTGATAGTTTTTAGAGTCCCGTCCGAACATCGACATCGCCTTCCTCTTCCGTCCAAGCACACCTTTCTATTAGATGGCTCTTTAAAATCATCGATTCTTATTCCTCCCGTGGCCTTTGCTTTGCAACAAGTGACACAACGGCAGTCACTTCTACCGATGCTCGATATCTGCGCGTATGGGAGTTCTTTTACGTTGGAATAAAGGGGGCGGTTACTTCTACAATTGCACGGTTTTCCTTTCAGGACATAGCCTCTATTCTGTTGATACATTTTGCTGAAATCGTCAATTCGACTGGTCGAATTGGACACAGCAGTATTGAGGCTTCTGTAAGGGTTTCCGTAGGAAGCGTTATTTGATCCGGATATCGTCGAACTTCTGGGCCTGACATCGCAGCAACGACATTTCGGTTCGCATGTGTTCGCCGGCAGTTTGTACCCTCGTGTGCTTCCAGGCCGTCTATCGTCGGAGTAATCGACTCTGGTAAGCGAACGATTGTTGAACAAGCACCCGCATGGTGCTCGGTTTTGATCAAATTTCCTAAGAGAAAGATCGTTCACGTTGCAAGCGCTTGGCATGTTCGAAGTACACCCTGTTAAGTCGTAATACCTAGATTCCGGGCAAATCATTTTTTTATTTCGATCATTAGCGCCGAAGGCAACCACCTCACTATTTTTCAAACACTGACAGTTTTCCTGACACCTTTTTGAGATGATCTTACTTTCAGATTCGGTATCCATTGCTTCAAAATAACTATTTGAAGTAGGACAAGTAACACTTTAAATCACTTTTAATCAGATTCTAAAGACTTAATATGCTCTTCTGCAAACGCCAAAAAATAATCACAGCACGACTTTTCAAGCCCACCAAACTGACAATAAAAAATCAATTAAGTTTTACACTGACAATCCCACAATGTGTTCATATCTACTGAGAAATTGAACCGGACATTCAACGCGAAGCAAAAAATCTACACAAGTTAAAGACAGACGTTGAAATTCCTAAGCGAAGTGTTAAGAACTCATCAATCAGAAACGATTACATCACCGAGGCAATATTAGATATAGAGAATCAATAAACTATCGACCATTATTCATTGAAAGGTTCATTTTATATTTCAATAGTACACCGTAACTAGTTCACGTGAAATGATAGGACGGCGGTAAAAGGCAGAGTTTACGGGGGTGAATATAATCGCGAAAGGTGGCTGACTGTGGATGATGACCGGCAGGGAGCGACCGCAGGCTCCGACTGGCGATGGCGGGCAGGTCGAGGAATGCGCCGCAGCGGCAGCGGCCCCCGAAAGAATGCAATCTCGGACCGGAGAGAGCCTTTGGGCAAGTGGCGGAGCCTGTGACGACGCGGATTTTCCTCATTGTTCGACCCGAATTCGGTTTTTTTTTATTTTCGATTGAAGCTATCGATTCAAAAACTAACGGCAGTTCGTTTTATTCATCACATGCCGATAGTTAATATTAATACGAACATAATTATCAGCGACTGTTGGACGTTATATTTTGCAAAAGGAATTTCGAAAAAACAAACATCAAATAGAATAAAAATCGATATTAAATGTTTGAATTCTGTTCTTATTTCCAGATCACACAAAATTTTGTTTGGTTGGTCTTTTAATCAACACCTCTAGCTTTATTATTTAATTCATCACTACAAAATTGATTGGTTTAGATTTTTACTGATGACTAACACTAGTGACCTTAGTTGATTTCAATTGAATTGAATTCAAACAACATTTTCTGTTATTACAAAAAAATGATAAAGATATAACTATAATTTGACTAGGGGCAACAATATCTAAAATAGTCATTAATTTACTAATTATTTAGTAAAAAAAAACGCTTCATTGATCTTCAAAGTCTGAAAACTTGCGAAAGGACAGGGGACACGAGGAAAGATTTAATTTTTTTCGGCTGGGGTTAAACTCTGGCGGTCCAGCTGCACCCCTGGATGTTGGACGCGGCAGGGTCGCATCTCCTCGCGGGACATGGCCCCTCATCTGATCGCCGAGACGAAGGGAAAATAGCGCTCATTGTAAACCTTTTTCGACACCAAATGAGCATTATTTTGAAATTGATATCAACAATTACGCAGCTGATTTTCCGAAGAAACGCATTCCTATTTTACCCTTGGAGGAGTAATTCTAATTTGCGCGACTTTATCCGACGCAACTGACTATTTATCGAGCTCAATAAATTTGATTAACCTCGAAGGTTAATTGTTTTCAACTTAACAATGCACTTCTCCCAACTATGATACTGCACTGTCCACAAAACGTAGCGTATGATATACTATACTACGCTGTTAATTTAAGATTAAAAATAATTTGAAAAATGTATTCTTTTAAAAAGTAAACTAAGCAATTATTTCACTCGAAAATATGAAACATGAAAATGGATTTATGAAAATATTATATGATCTTTCTACACAAGACACAACATTGTATAATTTTCCTCGAATGCTCCGGGCAAAAATTTAAAAACATTTTTCAGATAAATAAATCCACTAAGGGCGCGAAAGCGTAGCGAGTGGTGGCAGGTACAACATCAAACCCCAAGGGACTGATGTACTGATTTATAAAGCACTGAAATTGAATTAGAAGATTTCGTACTGATCCTGCTGCCATGGACCCTAGACATATTCCGATCGTAAATTTACTTGAGGGAATAAATTGAACTCGCCACGTACGGAAAGGTTTGCCGCCGGTGGATTAGGTTAAGACGGAGGTACTACACAGGTGTGCTGAAGGTTAAGAGGGAGGGGGGATGAAGGGCATAGCTATCGCAGGTACCGCCGATCATCGCGCATGCGCCGCCATATTATACTTATACCGAGAACAAGTGAGCACGAAACTCCGGAGGAAACGATATTCGGATACTGAATAAGATTAGAGGGGAGTTTTTATTCGATGTCTGCTTCTCGGGCAGGATTCCCTGTCAAACAAACTCCCAGCGAGGTGAAATTTTCAATTGATGGAATAGCAGATGTATGGAGACGGAAACACACTAACCGTGGAAGGATCGCGAGTTATTACCAATGGAAACAATAAAAAATAAGTACATACCATGTTAATAAATTTGATCTACTTTAATTTAGGTTTGCAACATGTGGCCAACGATAGAAAAATAAGAAACCCACCCACGAATTAAAGCAGTGGGAAATTATTAGGTCTCATAATTAAATGTCTCCTTGGGAGAGTGGAATGAGTAGAGGAAAAACTCCTTAAATTGAACGTTAACATTTATTTTGACAATGTTCTCATTTAAAACAATCTAATCTTTACTTAAAGATGCATTAATTAGTGAAACACCTGTGTTCAGGAAATTTAATTACATAGGATTCCACTAAAAACACTTAGTTGAATAATAAATAATATAATTATTAATTCAGTCATTTTAAAATCTAGCTGTAACTAAATCTAGGCAATATAATGAAAACGAACTCTTGTTTTGGAATTTTAAATTACAATATTTATCCTCTGAAGAAACAGTAAAAAATATGTAATTTTAATTGTTGAGATTTTGTACATTTCCATGTATTTTATTTATTTTATAATTCAAAATACATGGAAATGTACATAATCTCAACAATTCAAATCTGAAACAGAAACAGCCGGTATTCAAGATGGCTTGCAATCTTTAAATGTATAAAACATCAAAATCATTTATGGCGGTTATTAATGCAGTTACAAAGTGTAATTTCGACCACTAAAATATATATTATAGTAGATATATCTATGCCTAACAGAGCAACACAGTACCTAATTAATGTAAATAATAAGGCTTGTCTCACAGTTCCAAGATTATGATTATTAGATCAAAATTAAAATTTTACAAATTAACATGACCGAGTTGCGTTTTACCGATTAAAATAAAAAAACAATGTTTCTTGCGAAGAAATGTTAGGTATTCTGATAACTGAACAAATTTAATAAACTTTATATCTTTACTTATATCTCTTCCTCGTATTTGAAGCAATTATAGTGTGAAGTTGTAGGTATGAAGATGAATTCCTGCATAGCTGACTTGAATGTCACGTCAAAAGAGAGGAGTTTCACAAAACCTCAGATAATCACTATGGACAGCGATTGACAACATTTGACGCCAGCATGATTAAAATAGGAAAATTCCATTACAATTGTAACCACAATATTTTGTTCTTCAGTTACCAATGAAATTGTTATCTGTATATTTACCAAGGCTACTACTTACATATGGTAAAAAATAAGCAATAATTATCGTAGTATGACTTGCAAGAAAATATCTCAAATTCAGAGCGAAAACCTATAAGGAAAAAGCAGACTAATTTTACGTGCATAATAAAAAAAATACGAGTGGTGTTTTTACAATGGAAAACATACATGCTGGGATTTAACGGAATTTCTTGGAACGCGTAATTTTATTTCAGCTAATACTATAATAACAAAACTATAATCCAATACATGAATAAATTAAACACTTTTAAGGTGTTAACTGTCAATTCTTGGTGGAAAGACATTATATTTTAAAAAATAAACACAATTCATTTCAACATATGAATATGTGGAAGTAGTACAAATGAATTGTGTTTTATTTTTTAAAATAAATTAAACGTTTGGTTTTAATATACTTCCCTGTAAATTATACATAAAAAAAATTATCCCCAAAAGAAAATCATTAACACCTATACCAACATAGAACTAGGGATCATAAATGAATCTCGATAAAAAAAATTATTTCCTTAATCAAAATATGTGAGTATGACATATTCATGTTAACGTAATCTTAATAGTTCAATAAAAGGTTTGCAGCAGCTGCCGGCGTGTAATAGAAAAATATTTCCAGTGCATGCCATAAGAGCAACAAGTCCATAGGGGAAAACTAATGCGACGAAACAACTTGTGTTCCATTCGCTCATATTGATAGTGTGCCGCAGGAATGAAAGAAAGAACGAGACAACCGTACATCGCACGTGGTCGCGTCCAATCAAATTCCTTCGAATCTCATAAATGCAATGCCTGTCAAAGTATTCATCACATTTCATGTTAGAAGGAAACCTACTAAAAAAAAAAAAAAAACTAAAGATTGACTGAACTGAATCTATTTCCGCCAGGCTTAAAATACGTGTGACGAACGCAGATTTTTAATGTTAGGATTTTTCAGTACTTTCCTGATAAAATTGAGTGGCCCAGTGAATCAATTTCCTAATAAACTCCCCGCTTGCACACAACTATACCTTCATGCACGTCACATAATACACACATTTTTAAATTCCTTAGTGCACTCTAATATAGGCGTTATTATACATAGCTCAGTAGTAAAATAATGACTTTAAGAATGAAGTCAATTTTTAACTGGGTAATGTCTCCGAAAACTTTTATAGGTGAGTTTGGTTGAGGTAATTTATGACTTCAAAGTAAGAATGGAATCAGATTTAAGATGTTCGGAAAGTGACCGTTTGGCGAAATGAAATTGAATGTAATGAAATGTATTGACATGCTAGGGAGGCGTCATCGGCCAAGGACATTCGTTTGGATTTATTCGATTTTTTAGCAGAATTAATACAAGGTAGACCTTTCTGTATATGACAATATCATAAAATTAAATAATATTTTATATGTTTTAAATTTAAATTTAAAAAAATATCTGGCATTACAGCTGACCGCCCATGCGCCAAATATTTTGAAAATTAGAACATCATACGAGATAAACTTGATGAGAAAGTCATTCATATCCAAGATCACAAATTTAAATTGAAAAATCTAAATTTGATATTGACCCTGCTGGGAATTGAACCAGGACCCACCTGATCGCTAGGGCAAACACTTACCACTACACCACAGAGGCCGACATCTAACAGGAATGAACCAGTTTTTCTATTACTTCCTTAATAGTTCCGTCATTTTATCCATAGAAACCAAAATGTTTATTTTTTAGTTATTCACGTTTGATATGTTATGTGTACATGTACCTAGATAAACGTATCTTTAACGCACGTTAGCTTCTACGTGCTGGATATGAGGTGGGATCTTAATGGGGTATTTTTTATAACTCTACGTCACCAGTCAGTCGATATGCCATTCGGAAATGGAATAAAAATGTTCGTTTGAATATTTGAACACCTGATCACAGAACCAAATTAAGAGGAAAGATTCAGGGCATTACCACTTTACCATGACGACGGAAATGTGTTACGTAATTTTTAAATCAATTAATGGTGGTGCACATGTGACGGGCAATACCGAATAATTGAAGTGGGATCGTCAAAGTTGACACACAGAAAAAGAGCGGATCAGCATAACGTTAGAAGAGGAGACTGAGCGTCAACTAGGTCTCACGTGTAATAGAAATACCATTTATCACACCTTTATAGATAGCATATTATTATAAACATATCGGAGTATATTTTACTTGTTATGCATAAAAAAAAACGAATAAAGTTTCAAATCAACAGCTTAAAACACAATCATAAAAAATAAACATTACATATCACGCTTCGTATAAAAGATTCCTTCGGATATCGAAATGTAGTCATTTCAATAAATTCATAATTTATATCGGTTGCTTTTCCGCGCGTGAATTTATGAATCGACACAATAAAAAAAAATCTCACGGATAGATACATAAGCGTAAAACACGTTTTTCGACTAAAATTATTGAGACGATAACTTTAATAATAAAATTAAAGCAGTGGATGTTTTTAGAAGCAGCGGGATATTCGTGCGCACGTGATTTTAAAATTGGAATGCCAGCAGAGTGAGACGATAGGTAGGCCGGTAACGAGAGCATCTTCCCTCTCGTTTTAGCGTATACTGTTTCACATTCGTGATTGCGAGCGAGAAAGTTACATGGCTGAAGTGCGGGGAAAAAGCGTCATTACACCAATGCACGACTTCTCAATTGTTTATATCACCTGACATTACGACAAACTAACCTTCATAAGATGAAGAGAACACTACCAGCATCAGATAAATAACACCGTTTAAAAAAGTAATAAGAGCGGTATTTAAGTTACTAAAATTAATTTGATACATTAGTTGAACTAACACATTAACTATTATAAATATGCGATAGAAAACAAAACACAATGCAAATTAATAGTAAACATAAAGTCCCTTATTATATTTAAGTTATATTCCATTAAAATAGACGTTTGATTATTTTTATAATGAAAATTTTCAAGATTGAGAGCCACAAAAGGAATGTTGTGAGTGGAGCGCATTCTTTCGGCACGCGCGCGTGTGCGTGAGAATAAAAGTGCTGTGTGCATTTGTATCAGTGTGACCACTAGCAAACTAGCTCAGATACAAAAGAACTCAAACACCGATCAAAACATACAATGAAAATAATTTAGTCATAGGAAACATTGAGGAAAAAAAACACCCATCAATAATAACGAATAAAAGGCGAGATAACATGAATTATCCGAATCATTCTATAATTTAAAATTTACGTTGGAATAAATTTTCAAATTCATTTGTCCAAAAATCGGATGGTTATTTTGTTGATTTCAAATTCGGAATATATTTTTGTCGGAATGAGAGCTACCGTATTGAAGATAGTTTCAATCACAATGAATTCGGACACTATTGGTAAATTTTCGAGCTTTGGGCGTAAAGTATCGTCATGTATCAAATAAATCCCGTGGTCATACGTTTCGACAAAGCGCTTGATACGTTTCGTTTCTAAGATGTTTTTTTTCGTCCAAGTTATGCAAGGTAAATTACACATCGTATTGAAAAATTCAAGATGAAAAAAATACAACGCATATCAGGTTATATCGATGGCATAAAAACCGGTGCTCAAATTACTTGTTTTTAACATTTCGGCTTTACTTTGGATTTTTTTCACAGATATTATCCCCCCGTGATGAAAAATGCCTGATGTCGAAGCACTGTGTCCCAAACTCGAGATGTTTTAGCGGTTCAATAATAATACGTTTAGTTACGATCCGCGCATTTTTGGAATGCCGAATCCTCTATTGAGAAAGATACCGAGGTATGTGTACAAAAAAACAAAGTATTTACTATATTCAAATGCAAATCAATCGTTCCGTCAAAAAGTAGTACAAAACTTAGATACTATTTTCTATAAAATTTAAACAAAAAATAACGAAAATTGTAGAGGGGTCTACTATCAAACCCCGCCAAGTGATAATTTAGGCGGTGCTAGCGAATTCCCCACGTATTAAACAGTTTCTCTAGCACGTTTCATAAACTTTCAAGCAACATTCATGGAAATGAAAACTGCCATAGCTTCACGTGCGAAATCGCAATGGAAATATCCCAAACGGTTATATCGACAACGGAGAAATATGAAAATAAAGGGTAGAGAACATTTTACACTGGGATCGAACCAGGGCGGGAAAAGTTCCGAGTTGTGCAGTTTACCGCTTGAGCCACGATACGAACAGCGATGGCTGGAAATTTTACCAGTATTAGTCTGAAAGAGTACGGTTTGCGTCTGAGATAAAGTAATAATTTTATTGATTTTAAAAATGTTTTAAATAATATACCTATTTATGATATTTAACTATATTAAATTCATATTTAATCAATTGAAATACTTCCCTTTAAAGATATTCAATTAAATTTATTAAAAATAATTAATGAAAAAAGTCTTTAAATTATCGTACAAAATATTTTTTGTAGTGTAAAAAATTAATTAGAATGAACCAAATGGATCAAATTTAATAGTATGATAAAATTGTATTACGGAATTAAGAGCAGCGCCGGCAATGTCTCGCGGAACGATTTGGAAGCTTACATACTACGGATTTAAAAAATTAAACGCATTCCATTCTTGCCAGCTGCGCCGGTCGCCTCGCAAACAACTAGTATTTTTTCCACTCCCTCGCCATCACTCACAAAGCGGAACATTATTTAGAAAATATTACATGCATTTTGCATCGTCATTTAAAAAATACACAAAGAATAATGTCCTCGTCGATCAACAACATATAACTGTTTGGTTAATACTATAGGGATTTAAAAGTTACTCATTATTACAACATTATAATTAGAGAATGTTGGTAAACATGCCACGATATAATTGAAATCAGCATAAATACAAATAATGTATTAAAGTTACATATGTGATGATTTTTAAATATTTTTCCCCATCAAAGAACGTCCGTCCTTCAGCCATGCGTCTGCATTCCATAATGATTCTTCTCGCTCGAGCATCGTCGTTCTCCTCCCCCTGACGCCCACAATCCTTGCCAGACATACTGCATAATAACTATAGCAACAGGCTGTGGCCGGGTTACGAAGGATGGAGTTACTTACATTTTGATCAGAAAAATCTACACATAGGATTAATATTACCAAAAAATTGAAGCAGGCATAATTTTAAAATTGGTTATAATTAAAATTTTCTCAAACTCAGCTAACTAGTGAGAAATTGTATAAACAAAAAACTTCAAAACTCGAACACTTCAATTCACACTGCATAGGTATATTAAATTTACAAAAATATGTGAATAAATATATATTTTTTAAAATATGGATCGTACATGGGTATTCCATAATACATTATACTGATCATTTTACAGTAATAAATAGATTTATAACGTTTTGTTTTAATTTATTCGTTATCGTGATATTAACATTGACAAATATGACTATTCACAGCAATTTCAGATACGTGAAATAGGATTATTAAGAAATTCGCATTACATCTATTGATATCATTCATTATAACACGATTACAACAATGACAAATATAGCCAAAATTCACTACAACAAAGTGAAGCTTCCGAGACATGCCGATCACAGATAATCGTAGATTAAGATCGTGCGAGAACGAGAACCCATAAAAATTCCCAGAAGAAATTTTGATCAAAACAAATTTACGAATTCACCGTCATTATGACGAAGGTCAACAGGCTACCTTGCAAATATGTGAGGGAGATAATTTGACTACTAGGAGCACGAGGAAAACATGCAGCTAAAAATATTAACAAAGTAATTCCGTAGAAACCACCCTCATACTTAGATCCAATAGAAAGAGTAGACAATCAAATGAAAAAAGGATCGTTGTCGAGTTAAAAATGCTATACAGGTTAAAATTTTTCGTCTACAAATTGGGTATTGTAAAATACATCAAAAAAAACTATGCAAGAAACACTTATATTTAGAGTGTTTACACCCTATAAATAAACTAAACCATGTTGAAAATCAACGATGCATGTAAAACGAGTTTTTAATATAAAAAAATACTATCTCAATAATCAAAGCAATATTTTTCTCTGTACTCTTTTATCACTCGATGCTTTTTTTCTAAATTGTTGATTTAGGTTTTGTTCGCATGTAACTCGCGTCCAGGTTGTAAAGGACAAATTTCAACATATAACTGCTACTCGTGTGATAAAATACCATCCATTCTTATGGCGAAGTATCCAATTAGTGCATCATAAATCAGAAAACATGGACCCACAATATTAAAATTGCGATACGATTCATGAATGTATTAGCGGGCGGATGTTTATTGGTTTTTTGGCGCATCTCGATGGCAGTCCATCTAGCGAGCAGTTATCACAAGTTGTCCTAAAAGGCCGGCAGCCACTGGTCTTACCCCATACTCTTTCTTGCTAACTCTTTTTCTTTATTTATTTCCCGTTCATTGTCCGACACACACACATACACGAGTTACCCACACGTTATTTTGAGTTAAGCTTTTTTTCAGGTTCAATGCAACAAGGAAAAGCCCATGTCCATTTCAGTCATATAATATTTGTTTGACTATTGAAGATATTCTTCGCAACAAGAGAATACTGATGTTTCAAGTGTCTTCAAAAGCAAACAAAATCACCCACATTCAATTCAATTCTAAAAGTATTAAAAATAATTGTCACTGCGTATAATTAATAACTTCAAACATCGGTCGTAAAGATTGGTCAAACTGGTAAATTCATAAATTAAATCGAGAACTTAATTTCAAGATGGATATGTGATGTTTTGTTTTCAGCGTGCACAAATTAAGTATAAAGAAAAGAAAAAATAATAATTGATTTACGAAATGATACGATTCCGATAAAATAACAAGAAATACCAAAGAATTAATATGCATGTTTTAGTGCTCCGCAACCGGTGTGCCCCGAGCAGTGCGTTCAAAATGAAAAAAAATACGAAATAGAAAAGTTAAAGCTATTCGCTTACTAAGATCTCTATCTAAGATTATTTGATAATCAATGGAATAATTGTACAAGTGTTTGCACGGATAGTTCAACTGCAATGATGGGGAATAAAAGTGGGGTTGTCTCGTGTCTAAAATGAAAAAAAAAAAAACTACCGTACAAATTACACATTGCTGCATATTTTGGGAAGCAATGAAATATTGGAAAACTTTCCCAGTGGAATTATTACAAACAATGAACGAATGAATCAAAATAACACACATTATCAAAGCCATGATTACGCATTTTTTTTTAATATGTCAATCCCAATTGTTTCGCCCTGAAATATGTTGGCTGTCCCGAGGCAAAGTTTTGCTAAGATTTTTTGAACTTTGCTATGAGACTATGTATTTTTTACCTAACCAAAACAAGCCAGAACTGTAATAACTATTTTGGCTTGTAGTGTGCCGCAAAATAATAATAAGTGCTTAGGGGTGCCGCTTGTGAGAAAAGGTTATGGAGCACTGTTTTAGTGAAATTCATATTATGTAAGATGCAATTTACGTAGACATAAATGAACAATTCCTCATATAAATAATAGTGATACTTTACTATAATTGCAAACACATTTTCATATCACAACAGTAATGTCAAAAAGGAACAGAGTACAATAATATTTCAACGTCGAATTCATACGAAGAACTTGAACAGCGGTAAAAGATAATAATAAAATTAGGTATCGAAGTAAAGAAACGGCTTCAGAACACATGATATAAGGGCTCATCCTTGTCACGTTTGTGCATCTCAAAACCAAAAGCACGCAACAATGTAGGTAGGTATGTGATGCAGCGAGGGAGTGGATTCTTTCAACTGATTGCTTTTATATTGCCGTTGAAATTTGAAGAAAGGAATTAAGGAGACATATTATACAAAATTGAGGTACGGCGAATTAAAATTATATTATCTACAAAAGGGAGCTTTTGTATTGTAAGTTAGACGAACATAGACAAGAACGCAAGAATTGATCTATGAAAAAAGTTCGCTGTGTAAATAAACAGCAGCAATAATCGAAAACAATAGGCTTGATACCTTGACAATATTATATATGATATCCCGGACCGCTCGGTAGACGTTTTATTATTATAACATATTACATGTAGGTATGACATTTTCTCTTGACCTAAGCGTTCATCGGATAAACAATGCACACACAGTTCCAACGGACTAACTACCTACATTAGACATTCAGTATTTCAATTTCAATACAGTCATCTATGACAGGTACGGTTATTAGTAAACAAATAATTCAAAAATAAATATGGAATAATTGATCCAAGTACATACTCGTGTACTTAAGTTTAAGTTTTACTGTTTTATGCTACGATAAGATAATTCGTGACATATATCATAATACTTAATGATGGATAGGTATATTAAATTTTATTTGAATATTTTGCAAAAAAAATATTACAATGATTCAGAGGTATACTTAAATGGAATGCATCTAACGTAACTATTATATCATCAAACTAGAATTGGTTTGAACCAAGTCCTTTTGACATGTTCAAAGAAAATCTGTTTTTAATGTTGAAACGTGTATTCCATACATAAGATTATGTTAATATTAGCTGAACTGGTTCGATTGGATCCTTGATTTGACTAATATTTATAACGGGATACAACATTTCAATGTTAAAACAAGATTTTCCTTGATCATGTCAAAATGACTTGGTTCAAACCAATTCCAGTACGGCGATATCACTCACCTGTATCGCGTTGTTTTATAAATTGATATGATATCCACTTTGTCACAACAATGTGTGTTATTGCCTTCAGACAACACAGCTAGTAGAACCAAGCATAAAATAATAATAGTAACGTATTAAATAAATTATTTAATTATAGTCTACGCGTCTGGCCCACAATCACTCTAAATAAAGGGATGTTGTCTTAAATAGATACACAGCATCATGTGATACTAAGTGATAGTACATAGCCCTCTTAAATACTTTGTTTCCATTTTATTAATACAGGTAGAGAGAAAAATCTATGCACTTGGTCGCTGAATCAAGGACTGTGAATTATGATTTCAAAGTTATACATTTTTAATATTACTTTCTTAGTATAATACCAAAATGTAACATATCAATTACAATGACTTTTCATTAGTAATTGACATTCTAGTCCAGTGTAACTTGGCAGCTAAATTAAAAAATTAATTACATAATCACTTCATACAACGTAATTGTTGTGCATATTTACCTAAAATAAACAAAGCGTGATAGATTATATATGCAGATGGGCATTTATTGCATAAAACGACGCTAAAAACCAAACTGTCCCAGTGACAACGTTTACTAAAATTTGTGAAGGTTTTTAAAAACTTAAGATGATTAAGCTAAGATAATAGGAATATAATACTTTTAAAGACCAAGATAGTGGAGAAAATATACATTTTTTCACACGTCGGCGTTTCTTGTTAACTGGCTATTACAGGTGAACGTTTTTCAAACACCATCAAGTACCTACGCGCGCGACGCTATAATTTTCTTCACATTTTTTGCGGCAAATCGTCGGGTCACCGTTTCTGGGACATATGGGTGCCAATTTGAATCATTAATAACAGACAACCAGGCCGAAGCCAACGGGTAGCCGTGGCAGACGACAGACAGTGGGAGATTAACATTGTGAATCACTGCAATGGCATGCAATGATAATATGCATGTCATCGATGGCGTCAGTCGAGAAGTGGACTAGAGAAGTGTGCTGGCGCCGCGCGGAGACACCTTGGGTCGCCGTTGCGTCCTCGCCAATTCGTTTGATCTCTGAGCATCATCATCACGGCTGCGGCTAGAAGGCAGATCGTTTGTTTCCTGAGTCCCGGCGGTGCGGCATTCCA
Source organism: Himalopsyche phryganea (assembly GCA_022494535.1). Classification (NCBI taxonomy): domain Eukaryota; kingdom Metazoa; phylum Arthropoda; class Insecta; order Trichoptera; family Rhyacophilidae; genus Himalopsyche; species Himalopsyche phryganea. The sequence continues at coordinate 1,922,855 of JAGVSL010000024.1, forward strand.
ATGTTAGCTGCCACCATCGGAGGCGAACTATTGGTATATTTGAAATACGTAATGTCCGGTAAACCAGACGGCGAAACTATAGAGATGCATTACGTATAAATGACATGTTATATTTATTTTAAAAGGATAATAACTGCGAAATATATAAGTTGACACAGTGGAAAAAATCAGGCATTCGTGTAAACGAATGCCGGAAGACGCCGAAAGGCAAAATCCGGGTTGTTAGTGACAAAATACATGTAAATGTACAAAATCTTAACAATTCAAACTTGATATTGATATTCCATCAAGCACCTTCAGTCGATGTCTTAAATCAAATTAAACTTTCATGTTATGATCGAAATCGTATGAACAAAAATTAATATCATTCTTTAATTTTCACATATTGAAATGAACATCACATGAATACCATCATTTATAGGTATATCTAGATTGTTTGGTTTATTGTTCGACAATAATAAAACTAAACTAAGTTTGGTTTTTGCAACATGTAAATCGTTTCATCAGTTTGATGCGGTATGATTACTTTTTAATACAATATAGCGATCAATTTCTTCAAATTCGCAGGTCGGTGTTGTGAACTGTAGGCTCGACTGGCTCGAGTGCGAAACTCTTCAGACTCCTGCCGAACCTTTTATGAATGGAAAATGGAAGGGGTTTTTGCGCGCGAGACGACAAAACCAGTTATTAGCTCCATCAGAACATCGCCATTTCCTTTGGCAATATTTCTTCAATGCGATTGTAAACCATTTAACCGGCGTCATGCGAATGCAAGTAATAATTGTACAGTATTAGAAAATGGCCAGACGTAGGATATGTTTTCCATTTGAAATCATCACTAAACTCACACTTCTGTCGCAATTGAACATGAAGCTAAGAACAAAAAAGGGTTGATGAAAAGTATTTATTATATTACTGTCCATTATTTGATGAAATTGAGAATCGATACCATAGTTGGTATAAAATTTCAACAATTTAAATTTGATATTGAAATTCCATCAAGCACCCTCAGTCGATATCCTAAATGATGGTTGGTATACTTAATCCTTGCATGGTATTAATTGTCAATTCGTGATAGAAGACATCTCAATTCATTAAATTAAATAAATCTGTATGACTATAGTACAAAATTCCACAACTTTTTTATACGATAAGAAACAATTTCTCTTAGCGTGTGATCTTATATAATACATATAAGTATGTATATCCGTGGTGTTGGGCATAACCTGATAACTGATTTCTGAAACCCAGGTCAATGCCATACTCCAAATATAGATTTATTAATTTCCTGGTGAGTAATATTATTTCCCAAATTATAGTAATAATTGGAAATTTCATAATAATTGAAATTAATGTTATGTTCTCATTCGCTTACTTCATAAATTAATCTTCATCTAAATATGAATTACTTAATTATAAATTAATCTGATGATTGAAGTCCGTCTTGATCTCTAATTTGTATTGAAACTTATTATGACAGCATTGAAGTGGGGAATATCAAAAATTCATTTTTCATACATAGAAAATAAATGTCGTTGATTATCTGAGTTTCAAGAAACCAAGTTCGCACCATACCGACATACAAGAGTAAAATTTTAGACACATAAATACCCAATCATTTATAATGTATTCAGCGAGTCGTCTTATATAATTCAATTCCACCCTTTCGACTTGTGTTATTGGTTATTATTACGAACTTTGGGTGTAATAAATCATCTGTGGCCGGCTACTGGCTGCCCCGGCTACCGTGGCCGCGATGCACTTTTCAAATGAAACAATATTTTCTCGGAAACGTTAAACGTTCGGGGCGTCGCATACTCTCGTGCAGTAATATTATTTTTACCAGACAGGAGAACCGCAAGAGCGATAAAAAAGCGATTTTAATTCGGGTAGCGAATAGCCCCAGGGGAATTCCTCTAAGATCTTCTACGACTGTAATTTGAAATTTATAACAACAGCATGGACCCAAAAATTCTCCACCACATACGTTCACAACTCAAGTGAATATCGTTAGTAAGTTTCTAGGAAGAAAAAGTTTTTGCAAGATTATGTACAATGAAACAAAAACAATTTTTTTTCAGAAGTTTGTGTACCAAAATATTCTACTTCGTCTCTATGAAATATTGTTAACTAATAACATTATTATCGCACCTATATGCCAATCCATCAAATATTAAGAGGCAACTGAAGATTTGTGAAAATATACATTACAACTATGAATTTAATACAAGGTTACATTTAATGATTGAATTGACATTTACTTAGTAACAGTTTATTATAATATGTCCAGAAAAATACAAAAGCACGTATCAATTCCCACAAGAATTACGCTTAACAGTTGGATTCATATTTCAGTATCACGCCATGCAAGCTATATTTTTCGGTATGTTTTTCTGAAACACAGATAGAACAATATTTATACCTTGTATTTTATCTGAACATGTGATCCCTGTAAAATTTATCCCGAATGAGAATAGGTGCTGGCGTACTTCTGTTCCTTCTGTACTAAAAGTCATAAAAAAACATTGGGAGACGTAGAATGAAGGAAAACTTAGATAAACGTTATTTAATAGAGCGAAAAGGGCAAATTACGAAGAATGATGATCTCGAGCCGTATATAATTTTGAGCGATTATTTGCACTACGAAAATAAACACTGGTTGCAGCATAAAAACAATATAATGACCGGTTATTTGGGATTAGACAGCCAATTCAAGGATATTATTCATTCAGATGCAGTTTAGTGAATTAAGATACAAATAACTTCGCAAATAAATAGCAATCATCTCTCGATAAGGCGGGTATTATAAAATATAGTAAATCTGCACCGGATGGTAATAACTAACATTACGCGATACTATACTATGCAGCAGCTAAGAGGATGAATAAAATTAGCAATTGAACAAAAAAAAAAACAATAATTTGGAAAATAGCTACGAAAACATGACTTGCTACTGATGCAGCAAGAAGGTATTAAATATAATTTATTACTATAGTTAATAATACGTTTTTAACCACATCAACGCGGAGCACAATATCAGCCAATCAACATCTCTTTCCCGTATAGGATAAGAATAAAACTACTAACGGTTAGATAATTGTTCTCTCTACTTTATTTTCAGGAATGCATAGGCTTTCAGAATCCATAGAGCGATTTCAACCAATAATTAAATTTGGTGCTTTAAAATAATATATTTATTGGTATTTAGCACACTAATAGTGCTATATTTCAATGAGTAACAGAATAAAATGTTTATAACGTATGATAAGTCTTCTTCTTGCACAGATTCACCAACAGGTGTTTATATATGATGTAGTTTAGCTTATGTTAAAAATAATAGTAGAGAAGGGCGTTTGCAAAAATTAAAACTTCAAGGGAGTTCAGGCATAGGCACGTTTCGCGATACAACAATATTGCACAAATAAAATGTGCAATTTAATATCGAAGTCCGCTGATGTATTCCAGTTGCCCATGCCCCATTGAATAATTTCACCAACAGACGTGACATAATAATGCCGAAAAAATAAACGCTTAACCGCGCGGGCAACGAATGTCAAACAATGTGACGCGTGCCACCCTGACGCTGAAAAACACATCAACGTATTATTAATTGATCTCGGATGAAACTACTTGTAAGTGAATGGTATTTTTCATATAGAAGAATACTTAAATACTCGGCAACTATAAATGTCTCTTTTGTTTGAAATTTATTCCATTCAATCATTCGGGTGAAAAGAATTTCAGCTATTATTTTATCATAAAAATAATCATGATATAATAACACTAAGTTATCAATAAATTCAGTGCTACCAAATACTATTTTTTTTTTTTTTCCATGTCCGCTCCCAATGTGGAGCATATGGTCTCCTAATGGAGGTATCTTGACAGAATTTTTTCTACGAGAACTGCTTGTCACTCAGTTGCTCAACCTCTCTTTTCTTTTTTGAAGAGAGTAGGGATAGAAGGATAGGGCTATGACAGGACTAGTAGTTAGCTAATCGCTCTCGTTACGATGGGATGTGAGGATGGGATTGGTGGGAGGGAGGACTCAGACTACGAACAGAAATCCATAAATCGATTGAAAGATCAATCTATGAAAAACCGTCCGCACCGGGAATTGAACCCGAGACATCCGTAACCGTAGCCAGCGGCGAAACCAACTGCGCCACGGACGCCGACCAAATACTAATAATAATAGAAAAAACAAATTTATGTGTAAAACATACATGTAGTTGTCCATTACAATCCTGAATACAATCTAAAACCTTGTCAAATTTATACGGTTACTATATTGTGTAGTTTGAACGCTTATTATCTCGATTACACCTAAAGATGCGGGAAAAATATAGGGCAGACTTAAGATAATTCTACTTAGTATCTGTTTACACACATTCCACAGATAAAAATATTTAGAATTTATACAGATAATCAATGAGTGTAATTTAACGTTACCAGTGTTTCCGATTATTCACGAAGTAAACATTACTTACTCACATGTCTTAAAATAATACCAAATTACAGAATAGATAAGAATTGTCGAGACAATACCTCAAGCATGATTAGGCGATTTCATTATATCAGCGAGAAGCTGAGATTATCAGCAGAATTAAAATTGTTATTTAAAAATATGAAGGATACCATTCTTAATTGTATAAAGAGCAGCAGCATAAGAACCAAAGCCGGGTCAATGTCAAATATATTTTGTTATTCAGAGGCTTATTTTCAATGTGTTTAGTATTTAATGAAAACCAGATTCTGATTCAGATATTGTTTTGACAAGATTCATATGGCAATGGTGAGAATCCAGCACCTCAAAATCTAAAAAATACTACAAGGCTGTTATATTTATTGAATTTAATACAGAGATAAATCCTGCAGGGCACACCTGCCGATAAACTTTTGAGGATCTCTAGCGAGTCACCTCGAGCGATGCGAGCAAGGGCACGGCGCAACCTTCCCTCCCGCATTCCATTGCGGCCGGCCGGCTAGCTTGGCCCGACTACTACAAACTAACCAGCCACTGACTATGCTGCACTCGGGTACTCACTTACTATGCTGGGGTTGGAGCGAAAGACGATTACATTGAATACATAAAATATTTATTCACACATTAATAATTATCACTTTTGATTAAACTTTCAAGAAAATTTTGTAAACATTTTTGAAGTACGAACATAATAAGTACGTGTCAACTATTATGAACTTTCAAAATCGCATTTTGGTATATTTCCGGAAGTTTATGGAATTGATTGTTTATTAAATTCAATGAACTTACGGTGGGTGACATTAATGGGATTAAGAATATAGATTTTTCTGTTTCCTTGTAAAAAGTAAAAAAACCAAAGTATTTTAAGGTCATTCTTATTTATATGCGAATTTAAAGGCAGTTAATAATTTCGACTGACGTAATTGGAAGGAAACTATAAAGGAAAACTACGATGGATAATGGCTTCTTGAATGACTGATGTGTCCAGATATATTTTTGTAATAAGGTAAATTCGTAAATTCAGAACTTGTAGCGCAAAGTACATCCCTACACCCATAAATAAATGATTACATATGTACATATTATTATTACAATTTATTAATCTTACGCTCATAGTGACACAGTGAATTAAAATTACGTAATAGAACAGATTCTTTTTCTAGTATCAAAAAAGTTCATAAAGTAATATCTCTTAGTGAAAATACTATAGTTTTATCAGTCGGCTTTACTAGTCGATCTAAATGTGGAGTGTATTGAGAAAACATGTGAACATTGTGAAAAATTTTCACCCTAACAGAGAAGATTCATGTTTGGAAAAACATTTGTACCTAATTTGTTTTTATTTAAACAGTAATAAGGTTATATAATAATGTAATGATCATTGCTGCCTTGGTTTACAGATCAATAACAAATTGTAGCCGACACGATAAACGTCGTTTCAAGGCGAATAATAAACGATTCGGTGTTTGAGCCGCATTCCGGCCATCACGTCGCATCACTAGGTGGACATGACACGCGACGATCCGCGATTCATTGGCGTGGCAAGGATTTTACAACCATTCAAGAAGCTAAACGGGTAAATATTTTTTTAAAACACAGTAGGGATTAATATCGTGGGGTAAGACAACTAACTAGTAGACGAAAACTAATTCAATTCAGTAAACTAATTATATACTCTACGACCTCTACGTTGTACCTGGTTAAGGTGTACAGCTCTTTGTAAAGACCTGGGCCAATCCTTAAGCATCATTAAAAATGATTGCAAGAAATGTATTAAGAGTAATAAAATATCCAAAAATGGGCGGCTACGCATTCGATAAACATGACGTTAATTTTGTTTAAGTACTGTTTTATTCTTGGTGAAATATTCTCACAATGTAATCTTATATATAATATCCCAGACCGGTCTGTGGGCGTAGATGTAGACGTTTTATTATTATCACATACACATGTAGGTATGAAATTTTCTCATGACCTAAGCTTCCGCGGTCTATATAAACAATACACACAGTTCCGACGTGACGCAACCGAGGCAAACAAACAATCAGTCCGTCAGTATGGAAACTAAGGAACAACTATCTATTTTAGACATTCAGTATTTCAATCTATGACGGGCGTTCCCACTAATAATTATATATTCTGTCTACTTTCCGTAGATAATAAATCGGTGAAATACTCGATGGGTGATGTAGTGATGAAATCACTGAACATCGGCGAACGGGGTACACCAATGATGAGTTACTCATTTATTAACATTATTATCGTTTGACGTTCTGCCTTCTCCATTTCGCATTCTCCATCAAACAATCATGAAGATCAAGTACTAGAGCAAAATTGCACGGGACCATAGCTTACACTTAATTGATCAATTACACTACTTATCTAACAGTGGGCACAGAGTAAACACGGCAATATTTGTATTCCTTTAGGAATGTAGTAGGGACTTGAAAATTATTTGTTAATCCTTGTTTGAATGATATCATATGTATGAAAATGAAGCAAATACATAGTATGAATAATGATTGGCACGTCTAATTTTTGTCATTATCTGAATTCATAATTTGTCAACCAATTCCCATTTCATTTATATTTCCACATTCATTTGAAAATATTGTATAATAAATTCATGTTGATATTGATGGGTTAAATCACACATAACTTAAATACCATATCCCCTTAAACAATTTTTTTATATATATGTACTTGACGATGCTTACTTGCTATGCGAAGTCAGTATTATAGTAGCAGGATCACATATTTGAGACGCAGAATGAAAAATATATTTTACTGATTGAATATATATCTGATATTTTGACGAAATTGACTTTGTCAACAGTATCTCGATTATTTAATATAATACAAAATATTTAATCTTTTTAATGATTTGCAAGTACCTTAACATACTATCCATTTAATACTTAGAAGAAAAAAAAAGTCTAATACGCATATTAACGTAAATATTCATATTATTATTTTATTAGCCTCCTGTAAAATTTGTAAAAAGTCACTTACGGGATTATAACATTAGGACATCGATATGTAAACTCTATGGCTAGTATGAGAATCTAAGCTACTAGAAGTGTGTCGAATTTCATTTTCTTGATGTTATTTATGAATTACTGTCATTTTTAATAGCTGTAACGATACCTCATGTCACCTTTCCGAAATAGTTATATCTAATAGACAAAAACACTCGACTTAAACTGTTGATATATAATAAATCATAAATAATAATAAGAGTTCCGCAAAACGCAGCACGACTGGCTGTCATCTCAAGATGACGCGAGGGTCATTCGGCGAACTTGAAGACATGAAAGAAAATAATAACAATAATAATATAATCATTATTTATTGTTATTGTACAAACGAGAGATTCTCGGAATGCCGAGGCGCGAGGAATTTGTAATTCGTGTAGAGATTAATTAGGCTAAACGCAGATATGACGGGGCAGAACACTACGTGGAAAAAAAACATGCGATTTTGACGATGAGAACTTGTGGTTTTCGGTTCACACAACCAACAGAGAGAGCCTATACACCGGGAAAGAGATCTGTGAGGAGATATGGGTATAATTATTTCGGGCGATTACGAGGTTTAATGTATGGAATAAAGGGGGGAGCGATCTGTTTTATGAGATGTGTATCTCGCTTATTCCCGAGCGGCGAGGTGAATGCTTCGAATTGTCCGAATATATTCACGTTTGTAAAAATCGAAAAACCACAAGTTTTTTTTTAAACACGAAATAAATAAACGCACAATTTCTTCAATTCAGTTTTTATTGTTGCTCTAAAATGTGGATTATTGATGATAAATACTGAACGACACAAGGCCAAGGACAACGAATGACGTAAATGAACAGTAAAACACATTTCGCAGTGTTGTTACAACCGCAATAATTATTACATTATAGGTAACTCGGAGTTACACGATGCCAAGTCGATAGGTATAACTATTTTAAGACTGGTATTTTTATTTTCGTTCAAAATTGCTACCTTGATAAACCATCGACTTTGTGCAATACATTTGGACTGGTATCGTTTGAATCGTATTCAATTGTCATCAGAAAGAACAAGTTTTGTATTATTACAGGAAAGAAAATTAAATAAGTGAATCTGTATCTTTTAAACCATGCGATGCCACATTAACAGGAAACAGATTTTGGACATCAACTATCAACTCCATATACTAAAGCTACACTACACGGCTTCGTAACCATTGGCCAAGTTAGTAAAAAATAATTACATCGAACAAGACAAAGTATAGATTTTTAAAATATCGATGTAGTTAGTTCAAGAGAATTATCAGATATACTTGATAGGTCTCGCCAAAATTAATCTTGATTCAACTAATAACCAATCAACTTATTAAAATGAAAAATTTCCAAGTTAAATGTCAATGCAATCATCAACATAAAAAGTTGCAGAGACTACAGAGTGACCGCGCAATACTTTGAGCATAATATTATGAATTCGTATTGTATTATTGATCACTTTTAAGATATTAACTCGTTAATTTTTTTTTGGATTATTGAGATTTTGTACACTTCCATGTATTTTGTCACTAACGACCCGGGTTTCGCCTTTCGGCATCTTCAGGCATTCGAGCACACGAATGCCTGAAGATGCCGAAAGGCGAAACCCGGGTCGTTAGTGACAAAATACATGGAAGTGTACAAAATCTCAATAATCCAAATTTGATATTAAAATTCCATCAAGCACCCTCAGTCGATGTCTTAAATTATAACTCGTTAATTCTTGACATTATATTTAAATAAATAAAACACATTTTATAAAGAATGCTCAGGGCCAGTTCCGTTTACTGCAAGCTTTTTAAACTGATGAGATGAAAAACATATTCGTTGCATCGTCAGTTTCCGTCATGTCTCGAGCCGATTTGGCGAAGTTATGATTATTTTATTGTTTACAACAGGCAAACAACCAGTCAGGCAAAAGAAAAGCAGAATTAACATGGTTGAATGTGTACAATAAATACAAGGACCAATATCGAAACAACAAACACTATGCCGCGTGTAATGGTTTCAAACAAGGTTTAAACTATCAATAGACACGAAAGTGTCGCGTGTCTATCAAAAAATTTCTAGTTTATATAAGATCCAAGGACAAGCAAGCGCACAAAATAATATTTTTAAATCGATCAAATGCATAAAAAAAATTGACGTTTTGCAGATTCACAGTCATGGACTGCGGAAAAGGGATTGTTACGAATTTTGCAATTGCTCAGCCATCGCACTACAAGGAATTCCTAGCAAGGTGCGGTCGTACACACTCCACGCTCGCACACATCCACACAAAACGTATACATGCGCAGCATTGTGCTCACACTCACGTGGCCATACAATCACACCTTGGCATGGGGTCAGCGGTTGCCAAGGCACAACACTCGAAATAATACTGTCGTCAATGTTCAATTAATGTAATGTTATATATAAAAAAAGTCGCCATTTCGTTTGAAGGAGAATTGTTTCTTCGTCAAAACATCGTCTGATAATGGCTGTAACGAAAAGTTTCATTGTTTATGTAAAACATGAATCGGAAACATATCAACACGACGCCAAGTAAGATATTCCATCTGCATATCTGTTTCTAAAGAGCATTTAAGATAATTCATATTACGTCATTAATCCGGAAATTTTACTTTTACTCGTGTAAGTCTCATTGATGTCACGTTATACGACTAATTATTTAAAATAAAATTGTTTATTATTATAAATACGTATAAAATATTTCCATCAAAAATTGACAACCAACAAACACCATTGAAGAGTATATGAGCTTTTTGTCGAATTCTGTAAAATGTTGATAGCAATAAACTAAGGAACAGTAAATTTGAATAACTACGCATTTTGCTATAAATAGGTACCTGCCAATTGGCTGTCTCACGCGGGAAATAAGTTGCAAAATAAATGTAAGATGCGTTACCCACTTGTGCTTTAATATATATTATCCCTTGCAATGCTTAGAATACAATAGCCCTGACCACTCTGTAGACGTTTCATTATTATCACAGATAGGTTTGAAATTTTGTCACGACCTAAACGTTCGCGGTGAAACAATGCCCACACAGTTCCGACTTACTAGCTACTTTAGACATTAAGTATTTACATATATGACGATTATGTTTATAATTTACAAAACGACCGATTCTGATCGGTTCTTGACTTCAACACATTCAGTTGGGCAATATAAATTGATATTAGAAATCAAATTTTTATATAAACACCATGAAACGAGCGCTGCGGTTTGCAGTGTGTACCGTACACGCGGTGCATTTTAAAAAGTGGAGGGTCATTGCGCAATGCAAAGAATATGCGTGGGGCCTTATCGATTTTCCAAAATCGCGACCCTGGCATAAGATCACGTATGCCAAAATAATCATACAAATAAACACAAAGCACGGTGAGTGGAGGTGCATACAGATCACGTAAGTAGAATTTCTTGACAGATTAGCGACGCGATTTCTATCGAAGTGCGACGACCTTGGGCCAAAACTGATCGACAGGGAGAGGACGAGTGGGCCGCAGGAGATCCGCGGGGTGGGGGTAGGAGTAATAAGAATACGTACACGAAGAGCAAAGCCTGATATAACGAAAGCAGCGTCGATACGACCAACTTATAATATTGCTCAGACAGAATAACTATGGAATGAGTGGAATTAAAACTCACTAGTGTGATCGGAATATCGCAATAACCGCCTTCCAATCACAAGTCGTTTATATAAATAATTGCACCTTGTGTTAGATAGTATTCACTTGGTACACTTGAACTTATATTTCGATAGTTTGCACTTTGGACTAGATCGTATTAACTTAGTACACACAAACTTTGATTTTAATAGTTTCCACCTAGTCACGGATTCTTTTAACAAAGTGAGTTAAGTTGTAGTATGTTATGTTAAAGTTGGTCTGGTTTGGTTTGGGTAATGTATTCTAATGCGTGGAGCAAAGACAATATAGGCGGCCTAATATAGGGTAGAAGAATAAGTGACATTTCATTACAGCTTCGTACAACTATCGATTTCAAAGAGTGAGAAATTTATATTGACTGTAAACTATCTTATATATGTGAAAATATTTTTTCGTAAGTGTAATATATTTCTTCAATGTTACAATACATTTTATTATGTGGAATCACTTTATTTATAATGAAAGAATTTGTTTTTTTGTGAAATGTATTTGTTATAAGTGAAAACTATTTTTATGAAAGTGAATATGATCCAAACAAAAGTGCCTTTAATTGTAAACCTATAAATAGTACCTATGTAAGTTATTATAGGAGTCGATAATCGTAGATAAATAGTTATGACGATGGAATGATACCCTTTTAAATGGATTTCTACTAAGTAAACGCCAGTTCAATAAAGATTATTGATTTGCCAGTATCAATAATGTAATATGTTGATGTAATAAGTTTTATCTGCAAAAATCGAACTTTTAAAATCAAGCCATGAAAGGAAATCTTAAAATATATATTTTATAAAATATATATAGGTATAAGCGAATCCATTCTTTAAAAAAACCTTCATTTATGATTTGATACATAAATAATAGCTCAAAATGCGTAAACGCTATTTCGTCTCCACAAAATGCTATAATAAAAATAAATTTCTATTGCAGGGAGGAGGCACATTCAAGTCATGCGAGTCAAAGAGCGCGATGGTTACAATTGAAAAATGAACGCATGTAAGAAAAAACTACAACTATTTTCGCTAGACAAACAACTGTGCGACAAAGACAAGCAACGCTCGCGGGGTAAAAGTGCGACAGAAAAGGCGATAGGCGACTCTCATAATTTTTTAATTGCCGGAGAATTTTAATTCAATAAGAATTCCCATAGCAGGTCGCGGCAGTCTCCGCTGCATGTGAGCAGGCAGGTACGGTCATTCCAATGGAACTCGGCAACATTGTACAGTAGCGGGCTATGATAGCGGATTATTAGTTATCTGCCAATCGCGTAATAATATTTAAGCGCCTACCAAATTAAGTGAGCTACAATATTTCATTTCTCAATGAATCCAATCACAATTGAATAAAATGATAAGAGGGATTAACAGCAAACCAATGTTCGATATCTTTTTCTGGAATTGAACGTCGTGAAAAAATGATTTATCGGAATAGGGCATCATCGGAAATCTAAATAATGATTGTATTCAAATGAAAGAAACATTACCTTGGTAGACTGAAATGAAAAAAAATATTGCTTCAGCAACGAGAAAAAAATACTAATCGCAGGGCAGGGCGTATGAATAATACTGATGATGATACAGAGAATTTCTCGTGGTTCATATCTGCATGATTATACGTTAGGTATAAAAGAGCTCATAGAAAGACTGCAGGGTACACGCCTTTCGTGAACCGCAAAAAAAATATGCGAAACCTCGCGGTTCAGAACGACCGACATTATTATTAATCTGGTATGCGGATAAAAAAAAGTAATTTATACTAATTATTCACAAACAGTAAACACCACAGCCTGTGGAAAATCAGTAGATATTATGACTTATGGAATACTGTACAGTTTCGAAATTCGACTATAACTTTTTTATTTACTGTTCAATCAACTTTTGTGTCCATCGTGGTACGACTCTCAAAAGCCTTGGTAAATTACACCGCTATGTCATCGGTTATGAAGACTTGTTAACGTGGCGTGAAAGAGTGGTTCCTACCTGTAAGGCATCTTGAGCCGTGGTGAGGTAGTCCCGCAGCATGGCTTCCTGCACTCCAAGCCACTCCAGCCGCGGGTCTTCCAGCTGCGTCATCTCTGAAATGAAAAAAGAGAACATTAATTAATTGATTAACTATAAAAAATGTATTAGGCGCCAAATACAGTGAAAGAATTTCAGATGATCGAGGTAACTTTTAGCAAGCGGTAACTATTTACATGAATTGAAAATAATGCGTTTTACAGAAGTTGTTTCAATTCATTGTAAGGTAAGTAAGTCGCTCTAACCCCTCGGATAAGATAAGGAAAGAAGAATGGGATTATGAAAGGATTAGTAGTTAGCTTATGGCTCTCTCTACGACCAGTTTTCACGATCAGATTAAAGCGAGTTGGTGAGGGATGAAAACAAAAACGATAATGATCTTTTTTTTATAATTTAAGACATCGACTGAGGGTGCTTGATGGAATTTCAATATCAAATTTGAATTATTGAAAAAAATGTTAAGATACCTCCATTAGGAGACCATATGCTCCACATTGGGAGCGGACATGAAAAAAATTAGACGCTTAACTGTAATTAATAAACCCATAAAAATATCAAATTTGGATTATTGAGATTTTGTACACTTCCAAGGATTTTGTCACTAACGACCCGGGTTTCGCCTTTCGGCATCTTCAGGCATTCGAGCGCACGAATGGACTCGAACTGATAGACAGTAAACAGTGTCTAACGTTTATATAGAAGATGCAAATGCGACAAATATTATTTACGAGATAAAATATTATACGTCTAGGATCCACACTTAATCCTTATTTTGTAAACAACGCATTAACAGAGTGGCGAATTGCCGCTTTTCAACTAATATTAGAATTACCAGTGATTTTACCAGTGATTATAATAGCATTGTGGGTTTCGACGGGATGCAATTCGACGAAAGGATAAATATATACAATCATTCCACATTTAGTGACATCTGTTAGGTGATTCAACGTATAGGATACAGCAACGGGGAGTTTGGAAGGTTCAGCTGTTCGCTTAGAATTGGCAAGGAATTTAACTGGGCTCTATTGATTTCCAACATTTCTTGATAAAATAATTTATGATCCCCCATGTTTTGATGCAACAATTTAACCCCATCATCCGCATTAAACGTATGGTTCTCCAATAGCAAGTGATTTGCGAATGTCGAAGTATTTTTTTTTAATCTAAAGGCAGCCAAATGTTCTGATACTCTTATATCTAATGTACGTGTGGTTTTACCCACATCGAAAAACAATTCTTGGTAAGAATTGAACTTCAGAATTGATTCAAAGACAATCATTCTCGTAAGGGGTTTTAACGTAAGTGTTTTCCCCACACAAAAGCCCTTAGCTGACAGAATCTTTTTAGATAGCAGTAATTAGCTAGCTTACATCCGGGAAAGGGATATAAGACCTAGTCTGTACCCACCCTAGCACTAACTTTAGCCAGGAAACTAGACTCCACATAATAGTTTTAGTAGGAAAGTAAAGGTAGGAAAAAAAAATACTGTGTCGGTTCGAGTCCATTCGTGCGCTCGAATGCCTGAAGATGCCGAAAGGCGAAACCCGGGTCGTTAGTGACAATATACATGGAAGTGTACAAAATCTCAATAATTAAAATTATCTTTTTGGTTACAAATCCATATATAGGTTGAAAAATCAATGTGTGTGAACGTTTCCATCACGGTAATAGAACCCGTGAGCCCACAATCGAGTCTGACAAAAGCCCAAGATCCTTGACTAGTGGACTACAGTGGTATCGACAAATATGGTGTACCCAAATGTTTAGATTTCAATAGACAGTAATGTAATTGTTTTTCAGTATTTGACAAGTCGAAAAAAGTAATATCTTGCTGTGCTTTTATAGATATGTAATTTCAAAGACACATCAGGTGATAAACACATAGCAAATAGGTATTTACTTATCTATATACATTGATCTGTTTATATTTTGGCAAAATATATTTCGAAATTTTGACGTAATCATGGTGTGATTGGAAAATACGTTTTTTGTAGTATTTTCCCAATATGTTAATGAATAAACAAACAATACATATAAATAAAGTAAACGACAGCTTATGCGAATGAAGGTATGTATCATTTCTAAGATACTTGAGATAAAGAATGACATTGTAATGAGATAACAACTATACTGAATGATAATAAATGATTCCACAACAAACAATAACCTTATCTAAGCAATGGTGTATGAAGTACTTTCGTTATTCATTTGTTAAACAAATAAAAATATGCTGTACATATTTTTATGGTATAATTTAAGACATCGACTGAGGGTGCATGATGGAATTTCAATATCAAATTTAGATTATTGGGATTTTTTTTTTGTCAGTTCGAGCCCATTCGTGCGCTCGAATGTGCGCTCGAATGCCTGAAGATGCCGAAAGGCGAAACCCGGGTCGTTAGTGACAAAATACATGGAAGTGTACAAAATCTCAATAATCCAAATTTGATATTTTTATGGGTTTATTAATTACAGTTAAGCGTCTAATTTTTTTTTCATGTCCGCTCCCAATGTGGAGCATATGGTCTCCTAATGGAGGTATCTAAACATTTTTTTTAATGAGAACTGTGTGTTACTCAGTTGCTCAACCTCTCTTTATCGAAGAGAGTAGGGATAGAAGGATAGCGCTAGGTCAGAACTAGTGGTTAGCTACGCCCCGTGAGGATCGGATGGGTGGGTGACGACGGAGTTTTTAGACAACACCAACACTCAGACTGCGAACAGAAATCCGTAAATCGATTGAAATATCAATTTATGAAAACTGTCCGCACCGGGAATTGGACCCCGAGACATTCGTAGCCGTAACCCATGACGCTACCAACTGCGCCACGGACGTCATCGAAAAAACGGATAAAATTTTCGAACAATCGTGAAAAGCGAGCTAATACATGTTCAAGAGTCTCCCCGTTCACAAGCAATATTCTGAATATGACCTATAGTACCGAGATCATAGCTGCAGCAGTTTTCACAAGTGCAGGCTAATCACATGATGTGCGCATAGCCATCATATCCAGCAGTCATAGAATTCTTTAAATACTTATATTTTTTAAACAAAAGTATATTTTTATATGGGGAATATTTATTACTAAAACGCATTCGGAAAACCCACTACATATATTATAATCTTCTTCATCGGACACTCCCTCGCGTAAGTCTGTTTAAATTGAAGTTTTACTGTATTACATTTTACAATGTTGAATGAGTTCGCAGACATATCCGCTGTAGTCTCAATCGAGAGGATTTAAGTGTCAACGACTGCAAAGTTTCGTCGACATTTTTATGGGCATCGCAGGGTTCAACAGTATCCGAAATTCCTCAGCAGCGTAAAATTGAAATTCCACATAGCCTCCGATCGAAAGTATCCCGGCGGTGGCCGGCGAGCAAGACCAAATATGGGATTTCCGGCCAGATCGGCGCATGTCATCCGAATGATATTTAAACACGGCAAGGATAATGAGAAGAATACATAAAGGACTCACATTGGAACAAAGTGTGAACACTTGGCTACGCTAGAGTGAATCATCGGAAAGAATTCCTGAGCGATGTCAATTTGCGGTCATGGACAACGGATGGATGGCTCCTTGGAAATATAATTGCTAGTTTGTGGCTGCAATCGACAACAAATGTAATGCTGCTTTGATCTTGATAGATTGATTTGATTCATAGAAATTGTGATCCATATGACGAATTCCTCTATAGGCAATACACATTTGCTTACAGTTTTGGACGGGATTTAGGCGGTTGTGAATAAAGAATCATAATAATAACGTAATACCTTCGTATTTATTACTTCTTTCGTACACACATTTGAGATATGTATAAAAAAAACATTCCTAGTACGAATATTAAGTGAATTCAGTTTTAATGGAAGAAATCATTTATGTTGGAATATTCATTCTAGCTATGCGTAGAATTAGCACCTTGCTTTGTAAATACTATTCAAATCTGTTTCCGAAATGGTTTAGTGTGGCTAAAACGGACTGATGATGTATGACTATAAAGCCTTCAGGCGTTGAAAAATTTTTAAATGAATAATTCGCATCACCCGATTCATTTTTACTTATTTGATACGAATCACTGCGTAACGTAAGCAGATGACGTTTCTCACTCCGCTTTACATTGACAAAACATCGGTAAAATAAACGACACAGTGTTCAATTTTTAATGTATCCTCCGTGAGCCATTTGTTTTCTTGACCTGCTATTGACATACAAATGCCAGAGAGGGACAGTAAGTCATTCGATACCATTGCATCAAAGAGACGAACGAGCGACTCTCGTTCATTACAACGATCAGTACATTGGAGTTCTTTCGTTTACGAACTATTAAAGGGTCGACGAATAATAAAAAAACACATTCAAAACGAAATAACGACAAAGTACATACTCTCGGATTTGAAGATTGTAATTGCAATAATTATCGTTCAGTAGGATTATAACAATTTGTGTCTTCCCATTGAATCACAACATGGTAATAAAACGAAATGTCAGTTTACCAAGGTATCTTTGACGTGAACGTGTAGATAATTGTGGTTAACACTTGGTACGGTGAAGAGGCTTCACAAGTGCCCAGTCGCATTGTTGTGAGCCCAGTAGAAGAAGCACTCAATATTCCAATCGCGACCATCATAACTCGGCTATAGCTACCGCGATCATTTCCCCCGGTTCCCACGATCGTAAACCGATCTACCTACACGTTCACAAGGGGGGAAAACAGGACCTAACCATCATGGTGCATCGTTAGAACAAGTCGATAGAATTTTTAAAGAAATAAGCAGGATAACGGAAAAACAGGTGGCGGACTTTTGGATGACTTTCAGTTCAAATCAATATCAAATAATTAAAAGTTTTTTATCTACATGAAAAACTACATACAAAACAAAAATTATGAGAAAATTAGTAAAAAATGATTTAATAATATTTATTTACATGGACAAGTATAGAAAAATCTGATTTGGTAATCAAGAGCTGGATCAACGTTTTGTTTATAGTAAAATAACTTGTTTCTAAATGATACATTCACTGTAATTTAGACTAAGAACGCATGAGAATTTCAAACTATCTTTGCGGAGGTAAAAATATTGTCTAAATCCGCTGCTGTCCGTTTCTCATTCGGAGGTGGTCGAATTATATTGTTACGCTTAAAACCTTAGGGAAAGATAAAAAAAAGATTTTGAGAAGTCGTGTTAAAATGATAGTCACAACAATAAAATTTAAATCATCCAGTGATTCTTAATCGGGGATTTGGGGTCCAATGAAGGCGCCAAAAAAGGTTTTTGAGCGGAAAACTCAGATTTGCCCACCCACCAGCAGTATACATTTGCATCGCAATCCCTCTGATTGAAGCAACCATCTGAGAGTTAAATTCGAAAACGCAAAGATCAAAGGAATCCAAGATTTTTTTGAAGTATCTATCGATTTAGTGTAAATTAAGCATTAGATATCATAAATATGAATACAGCAAATACTTGCAAGGGCTTGTCAATCAGTATTAGAAATGAGCAAGTAATCGATACTACACTATATTAACATAAACTTATAAAATACTTATCAAGTTTACAATTATATAGATGAAAAATGTCGATAACTTTCTGTTGAAGAAATGACAACTGTTGAATGATAAAAATAAGTATTTCACGTGAAGTTAAAGGGAATTACTGAAGTGTCACCATTCTTCTGAGAACCGATTTATTTCAGCATGCATCTTTAGCATATTGAGGAATATATTGTAATACTTTCGGGTCTAGTTGTCAGTCTAGCCGAGTATGTGTGTGCGCGCGACTCTGAGAACCGCGATCGATCTTTTATCGGTGTTCTTCGAAAATTCGCGATAAGCCATGGACTAAGATCCGAATACATAGTTGCGACTGGCAATGGTACAATGCCCACTTCACATTCATTGCGTTGCTTCGGGAGTTGTGTTGTGAATGAAAATTTATTCAACCCGTTACATCCCAACAAAGACAATAAATCGGTCGCATGATTTATGGGCAAATGACAATTGTACAAAAGCCAGATGCGCACCGTCACGATAAGGGTCAAATAGAAATATATTTCAAATAAGAAAAGGAAATGCTTTATTTATATGTACGCATATACATATTTTAAG
The DNA here is from genome assembly GCA_022494535.1 of Himalopsyche phryganea. NCBI lineage: Eukaryota > Metazoa > Arthropoda > Insecta > Trichoptera > Rhyacophilidae > Himalopsyche > Himalopsyche phryganea. The sequence continues at coordinate 1,942,170 of JAGVSL010000024.1, forward strand.
AGAAAAGAAAAATATGTTAAGTAATTAGTTAGTACTCGGCATGCGTTGCAGTGCCACTCAAAGAAAGAAAGGGGTTGTTTTAATTCTGTTTATTGAAGTTCTTTTGGATACACAATATTTTATGCCTAGTGTGTACACGAATACATCAGAAAGTTTTTCCGAGATGTCGTTGTTTTTTGGATTTGATTGTTTTTTCAAAATTAAGATTTTAAAAAATTTTCTTCAGCAACCTTCACAAGTGTGCGCACAGCTCACCAAAGTTCCATCTAAATCGGATGAATGGTAAAGGAACGCATAAATGACAAACAAACATTCATTTATATAGATATTTATTATTTTAAATATTCTGTGCCGAATCGTCACTGTGCGCATCTGCCTTTTGGGCAATTGCCATGTGTGATTTTGTCATACGAGCGTATTACTAATCACCCAATAAATCACAAAATATAAGTACATGCCGATAATTTTGAGATAGGAATAAACACACGTTTGAAAGACCATTTATTTAATCGATCGCCACGGAAAATTGGCTTGGCACCGTTTTGAGTTCGGTTATAAATAAGAACGAATATATCATAATTTTATGGCGAATACTATTGCGATATTATTTTAAGATTGATATAAAAATATTATTGTGCATATTTATTTTTAGTGCTCATAATATAATCAGCTGCGGGCTGCGTACATTAAGTCAGTCGTGATTAATATTATTTTAAGCGGAGTGATCAGAAATCTGTAGTCTCCAATTTAATTTAATTTTTGATCGGGCACACATCCCTACTAAAAATATTTCGCGAATGTAGATACGTATTTTGCAAGTTAAAACGACAATATATGAGCAGACAATAAGAATAGTATACAGTGAATTGAAGCAGGAAGCATTCAGGTAACGAATTTATCTATTATATCTTCTCAAAATACATTTCATATCTTTTCTCAATATATTCATGTGATGATCCATTGATAATTACATAAAAAAACGTTCGTATCAATGGATTATGTATGTACCTGCACGTGGATGCTAAAAATACGAACGAAAATCAACACAAGAGATTCATAGTCAAAGTAAAGTTAACATAGGAAGTATTTATGTCCATTACACCATTTTTTAAACGGATTTAGTTCACCTGCATACATACAGACGCCATAATATAAGTTATTATCTGCTTACATATTGTAAAATATTTAGTTTTATTTTCATTAAATATAAATGTTTGATTAACTTTAAAGGCAGACATAGTTTTGGGTGAATAACTCTCACTGGTGGAGTGTTTGTACCGCAAACAGCATACATATTTTAAATTATTTATTTAATATTATAAAAGCAGATGGTATTTAAATTAAGTAACAGCTGGTCGCTTAGAGGGTTGATGGCAAATGCCCACCGTTTCGTCGTGTTCTCGCGGAGCAACGCTTTGAATTTTCGTCAAAATTAATGCTCATAATAATATTCGAGAATAAAGAATGAAGAGAAAAAACACAGAAATAAAAGACCGAGAGCCGAGAGACGGAAGTCATCCGCATATTTTGACTATCAACGTTTCTTGTCTCACGGTGGGAACTGTTTCGTTTCGTAAGCCTCTCGTACGGCGTTCTACCGGGTTCGACGTCGATTTTTTTTTTAATCTGGTGGATATCCCGAGTCCGATTTCACCGCGCATTTTGAGTGACTTGGCCTGCCGCATAATTAACTGCGCCTCTGATCGAAATAGACAACTCGCGGGAGGGTCTGAAATGGATACCCACTTCTATTTTATACGAGGGACTGGGGACAGTGATCAGTAAAAAAATGGATGTGTTGGGAAAAATAAATAATGAGCCGAGGTAAACGTGTTCACTCCCAATGTGGATGGATCCATGATGATATTTCTTGTGTATAGAATTACTACACATAACTTTTATGAAGGCTACATTTTTCCAATGCAACGTCATAAAAAATTAAATGATATTCAATAGGTGGGTTATCATAATGTGGTCAGAGATTACGGGCGATAAAGCGCGCTCAACCTTCGCTGATCTGCTGCCGATGCAAAAATTCGCGCGCTGAACATTCCGGCGCATTCCACCTACGTAAGTAGATAGACACAACGAGAAAAGTGGCGAACGAGCGAATCCACGCAGAGACAACTCGCTCGGCCATCTTTGAGCGTTCACTTTTCGAAAGGACAACAAACCAACGTCAATCCGAGACGGAGCCCGACACATGTCGGAGAATGCGAATAATTTTATATGACGATCAATCGGACGTATAATAGTTACGCAAAACGCACAAACTCAGGTAAGAAAAATGTGAAGAAATGTTTAGGAATGTTTTTACAACAGCAAATTTCTGTCGAGTGTACGAACTATGAAATATTGTGAATAGAAATTAAATATTTGAAATGATGAAAAACGTTGTATGCCAATACAGAATTGCGCTTTCTTTTAAAATTGGGTATATGGAGTCCTCAACATCAGTATATATTTTATTTAGTTAGATCTTGAAAATTCGTACGAAAAACCAATAATGTAAAAAAAATAACTTCGAAAAGTGAATCTAATTTTTATATTTTACACTGGAAACACATGTAGGACTGTTCAAAGTTATAAAACGAATGAAAGTCGAGGAACACCTGTAACTTGGAAATGAAATGTTGGATAATTTAAAAAATGATAGTTCATCCTCTATAGATTTGTAATTTTTTGCGTTACTCTATTACTACAACTGTACGGAACTCACACCAACCAAGCATTACTCCATCTTAAGCGCGAGTTTCCTGAAAACTACTATAAATATGTAGTTTTATTATAATATGTAGGTACATGAAATTCTAGTCATGTGAAATGATTGCATTGACGAGATAACTTTATAATTAAAACAACAAAGACTTCACGATAAAGTGAATCAAAAATATATCTGGCTAAGATAAAAACAAAATAAAACCTATTTAACTACTTTTATAAGCGGTGATAACGTAGATTTAGATTAGACAGTTATTTGTTTATTAATTAATTTTTGATCTTTTGGCAGTTTCCTGTTACTGAAAGGTTAGATGAGTGGAAAAGGAAATGTTTAATTGTGTTTAAGAAATTCGACGTGAACACATGGTATCAGTAATAGTTATTTAATTTTGTTTTTATCATTCCATCAACGTTAAAAAGAAAACGTTGTACGTACGGTCATTTTAGGATATCTTTAGCATTTCATAAACACGCATTAGTTCATTTTTAATTTAGGATTGCAACAAAGTCAAGGCCAACGATCCTGCTGAATTAATTGCATAATAGTTGTGAATAAAATGCCAACAGCCAATAATACAAAACATGTTTTTGCAAGAATTCGATTGCTTAATATAATAAATTATATATGTATTAGAATTATATACAGCACAGCAGAAGTAATTTGGTTATTATCGAAGAATAGATTTTTCCAGCCAACAAGAAATGAGCAATATCTAAAAATAAGCCAATTACGATAAGATATAGGCTGTGAGAAATTTCAGGAATTTAGTTTATCAACTAAATTAATGTTATTATAAAACAGTCATCATATTTTCGTACATACCTCCATGAAACTGTAGTAGTGCAATACAGGTTTTCAATATAATTAGACGATAATTCAAAACGCGGAAATAAAATACATAAGCTGACTATTTAAGTAAACATGTTTCAATTAAAAAAATAACAACATTGAAATTCTTTGGTTTGCGCGAAAATAACAGTATTATTGATATCCTTATTAAAAAACAGAAGATAATATAATATCTATACATAAAGCAAATTACGAATAAGATGTAAATATGCAAGTGATTCTAGAGAAATAATTCTCTACAGATTAAGGAAATAAATGAAGTTGAAAAGATGAATACTTCGAAGATAGGGGATCATAGAGACAAAACTACGAGAGTATGACGTAGTAATACGATTAGATAAGCTTTAATTTACAAAATAATATAAAAGAAGTATTAAAACTATTTTTGCACGTTTCCTCGGTGGTAACAGATTTATTTATTAATAAAATTAAAACAATGTACAGTACATACAAATTAGAATTTCTGTTGACAGGTAGCATACCTGGCTGAGCAAAAGTGGCCCTGATAAAATTATGAAATTTTGTTTTACGAAAACAGGCAATAAATAAATTGTCAGTAAAGATTTGAGTCTTGTGATCCAAATCGTCCGATTTGTTCCGCATATTTTACACACAATGATCATCCAGGGCTTGTCAATTAATTGAAAAAAAAAAGCAATACATGTACCCACATATGCAAATACATTAATTGAACGAATCGAACCTTATAGTTACCAATTGAGCTATGACTGTTGCGAATAAAAAAAGACTAAAGAAATGTTAAAGCGAGACGAGAATCGTGTATAAATTTTATTACTGTTTTGATTCTGCAATGCACCGTTTGAAACGGTGTTCGACGCGGGCGCCAGAGAATTTTTATTTTATTTAAAATTAAAATTTTAAAATGATAATTACGAATTCTTATCATAGCCATATTTGCAGCGCAGTCGACCGCGGCAAAACAAGCCCCGAAATGCATTTATTTACAACCAATAAATATGTATTTATTATTTATTCACATTCCACGGACCGCTGTTACTCTGTCTAAACACGGCACACCAGACGCACACTTACGCACAATATACACACATATCCACAATTATTGTGTACGCAATCGCATGCGAATGTTTTAAAATTAATGTATACAACATAAACACACCGAGTCTTCTAGTTTGAAGAATAACCATCGGATATCACATTGATAAATAGGATAATTTCATGAATTACGAGAATTATTTTAGTTGGTACACTAAAAGACCGATACTTATTCGCTCCATGCTAGACTATAAACATATTAGAATTTACAGATGCCATCTCTCAGCATTCGCTCAATCCTCATGATACTCGGACAGTGTGTTGTGCGTACCTTTGGCGCTAGGTACTGACATAAATCAAGACAAACATTTATCGTAATTAATAAAAAAATAAGTTTTATAATACCTACTACCTAAGTCGACGTTTCAGGACGTCTATGTTCGACATTGGTAAACTTATTTTGTTACAATTTATATTTCATATCGTCACGATTTTTGCAGAAAACCTTAAAATGATAAATAATTCAAGTAAATCGATGTTTAATGCTTTTAGCCTTAGATTTATATCGGTTCGCTGATATTGTACTTAAAGCTTCACAGAACCGATCTATATTAATACAATTGTAAGTCATAACCCAAAACATTTATAGTGAGTTACGAAATATTGCCGTTTGTCAAGTGATATAAAGAAAACATCACAAATCTATGATATTGCTTTTCATGTGATAACGCCTCAATATGCTTACTGTGGATAGTGTCGATAGATCGGCTCTGTAAGGTTTTTAGCACAGTCTCGACCGTCTCTGGGCGACGATGGATCATAAACCTGACGCTAAAAGTAGTAATTTTGGACAGATAAAATCAAACAATGTATCGTTAAAATATCTTAAGGATAATGTCAGCATGTTAAATGTTATTAAAGATATGTTTGAATGATTAATGTTTACGTATAAATAACGCAAAACGCAACTTTTTAAAAAATTAATATATTTTGATATAAATGCATTACCTTAGCAGTGTTTCTGCTTTGTTTGATTTGATACAATGCATTGTAGGTAAGACTACAAGAGTGAGTTATAAGGTTGATGCCATAAGTAAAGTCGTATTTTTTTTTAAGAAAACAAGTTAATATTTCTGAAATACTTTATTAAATCAATTAATTACATAATTCCGATTATTGCTAATGACTGTCTCCCATCGTTCTGCACACTTTTAAATCCTATTGGAATAAAATCTTTCGTGTTTCAATGCAAATAACGTGTCTAGTGCTGTTGTCACCTCATCTGTTGTATTATTTTTTTCAAGTCAGGAGAATAAGGTGGATACTTTAAAACATCCCAATTGAGCTCCTTTAATTGATGCTGTGTCATCATTGCAGAATGAAGCCGAGCATTGTCGTGATGAAAGACGACACCCTTTGCGATTGTTTAGTTAAGGTTGTTTTTTGACGAGTTTCGAGTTTAGTTTTTACAGCTGTTCACAAGGTCTCTCAGCATTCATTGTTTGATTAGGTTGCAATAACTTGTAATAAATAATGCCTTTCATAGCCCACCAAACACAATCATCATCAGCTGTTGATAAATTCCCAGATCTTAATTTAGCAAACCATCGTTGACTCTTTCAAACATCGATAGCACCTCTGCCTTACACAAACAGTGTCGAATATGCACTTTTTCTCTGACATTTTAAAAAGTCACAAGGGCTCTGTACTCACAAACCGTCCGTCATATAGTACAAAGGCAACATTAAACAAAAAAAATAAGCTTAAAAAAAATATTTCATAGTCCATGTAAAATACGACGGAACTTATGTATCAACCTAATATTTTGATATGGCAGTTGATGCAGTATCGAATTATTGTAATTTGATATGAAGAGAGAGTGCCACAAATTGCCGACATATTATACAGGAGTACATCCCAATCAATTGATCGGATACGATGATCCCTAAATGTCAGCAAATGCAAGTATGGTAGCATGTTTTCAAACAGAATCATCTTATGATATGTACATCGTTTACACGAAATATTGACTGAGTGTTAGTGACTTGGCCTCACATGGGCCACGGTGGATTTCCAAATATGTGTGCGTGGGTTTATCATACCTCCATCGAGTAAACGCAAACGTGTTTCCCATCTAGACGTCGCGCGACTCGCAGGTGTGAGTGACAATCGCGTCGATGTGTGCGAGATTTGTATAAAACGTGTACGTGTGGGCTTTCTAGAGATTGGGACATTGAAATAAATAGTTAAGACAGTGTGCAATTAATATTTATCGCTTGCACTGTTTGAAAATTGCTATGGTGCATAATTATGATGATTTCGTGCAGTGCCTAATATATTATTATAAATTCCATTATAAAATATAACATTCGGAGCACAACAGAGCGTGCGGTGGACCACACCCGAAATTGAGAAATCTTGATGAAATTGGGTAAGCAAAAATATTTGCGTTGATTATGCGCTCAGTCAATGAAACAGAAATAATCGTTGTGTACGGATATCGGACTACTAAAAGTATGCGTAACATAGAAAACTTGTTGGTTCGGATTCTAAATGTAATAAATAGTAAGTAGATTTTTTCACACATAAAACATTTATGAGTGATATTCGCTGTCCCGTTTCAGAATAATATTTTGAACCGATCCGACGTTAATCCATTACAATGGTGGACTATGGCGCCATTCTGCGTTCAGGCTTGCTGTGCCACTACAATATTATTTTTTGCTTTATCTGTCAGTTTAAAATATTAATATCGATGGCACCAAACGTATTTAACTAGGATAAGAAGCCTACAACTACAAGATGTACCAAAAACAATTGAGATTTCCATAATAATTTAAAAATGAAGCACAAACCATGCTACGTAATTTCTTTCTTATTTAATATAATCGTTCAATACGTTATTTTGCGATAACCGTGCCGTAGTATTTCATTTAAAATGTAAACATAATTGTACAACTACGTAAAGTTCACTCTGCCGAGTGAACGGGAATAGAGTCGTAAGAGGCGAGAGGTTCTGGCTACGAAAGCTTCGGGGCCGCAATATCGCGTTTTCGATTTCGCCTTTCCGAGAATCAACCACCGATATAGCATGGAACGCGGGTCTGTTATTTCAGTATTCTCCAAACTTTGCATGGCGCTCGCCACTTCAATCAAGTTTAAATAAAATTTCATCCTCACAACTCGGAATTGTACCACCAATTAACAAACATAATATGCTATTAGATTGCTCCCCAAGCTACAACAGTTAACCTATTGACATATATTTTTAGCATAAAGATAATAATTAACATGTATATTAACCAAGCAACATTCTAAGCGGACTTAAACATTTTAAAAATATAAACTTATCACTTTTACGTTAGGCATCACTTATGCTAAAATCTAGCCCGTTACCTTTTTACAAGTTATTTTCATATGGTAAGAAGGAAAGAACTGTTAGTTAGTCAATCTATTTCACTAAGTTCAAATTTTAGGATCTGATAAGCGAGGGTTGATGTCAATATCAGAGACATCCTTACTTATGAGCACAAATCAATAAAATTGATGGATAGATTTATGAAATTTTTTGTACTGGTATTCGAGCCCGTTGACACTGCGACGAAATAAGAAGAACGCCCAAGAGCGTTGACCACTCGACTGCATAATAAGAGTTATATTTAACATCCTGGCTTATTGATGGGTTAGCTATCTGACCAAAGTTTGAAGCCGCTGAATCAAATCGTGCGATGCCGAAGTGAAGACGCCACGAACATGGCATATGGAAATGAAGAAGCAGTTCATCTTCATGTCACGGATGAATCTAAATCCGTGGACGGATTACATCGAGCATCCGATCTCAAATAGAAATAAATAACACTGACTATTATTAATGGTCGAGATAAATGTATTTTAACCCAAAAATAGGTCAAAGCTGCATTAAAAGTACTCTTCGATAATTAAAATATTTTTTTTTTCATGATCCTGAATACAATGGCAAACACTCACCTAGATATCGAATGGGTGAGCCGTATAACTGCATTTTTAAATAGATTGTACCAAATAATATGATACACAATTTAGAAAGTCAAACAAACACGTTACTGAATTTATTTAAATGTAGACATAGTATTGGTCAAATCACACATAAATTTGGAAAACATGTAATAAAAAACACTCATGAAAAATTGGGAATTGTAGCCTGTCCGGCCCCTTTGGCTTCCAAAATCGATATGTTGCTTACGTCATATTTTTCATTTAATAAAAGAAAATTACAAATCGATAAAAAATATTCTTAGCAAGCGGCACGTCGATTGTTGCCATTGATATTATAATGTTTACATCCAGGAAATTCAAATTAGTGTTTTGCGATTTTAACAAAATAACTTGGTACCGGTACTCCGAGAAAATATTGAAGGAATGACAAACAAAAAACCATTCTAACAAAGATAGACATTCTCTCATTAGGCAGTTTAGTGTGCCCGATTAGCAAATTAAAACCATTTTTTTTTCTTTGAATGTGAAGTATCCAGACGTGTTTCGCGTAAATCGCCTTTTAAGAGGCAGAAATGAATAATATATGAATCATTTTTCATGAAAACAAAAATTCGTTCTCATTCGCTAAAATTGTCATTTTTTATATACACGACATTGAATGTGGAACGCTTTCGCTCCTCCGTTACGAATAGTGTTACAATAATTATTATTATACAACAATGCCATGTGACAATACGAGTAAAAATTAATAATAATAACAATAAACGTACATCATTTGATCTGTGGCAATTTGATCGCATCATATCTGCACGGCTTAATTAATTTCATCCAATCTTTCTAATATTGACAATGTCGTACATGATACGTCTCGCTGTGGGTCACATTGCGGGATTCGAGCAGAATTTCATCGCTTTGTTGTGCTTGGAGAGTAACGCACATTTATGGCCGGCGGGCATCGCCGATAGTGGTGGCACTTGGTTTATTTCTCAATAACGATTGGCATCATAATGATTCTGCCGAACCGTTCCAGGAAGGAAGCAAAGTGCCAAAAAAATATTAATGTCAATCATAAAAGGGTCCCTAGCAAATTAATTGTCTCGAAATAGATAGTGCAACACGAAATGTCCATACAATAATAAAAATCACTGATTATAGCTTGGATTGCGAGCGGTCAAACTAACATTATAGCATTATAGTTAATAATTTAATCACGACAATTTTTTTAGGGTAGGATTTCGAAAATAAAATATGAAACGATCAATAGTAAAATATTGTTTATCCATCATGTCAGTTCCGAATGGAATTGGAGATATTCAATAAAAGGTTTTGAACAGAATCTGGTTGTAAAGTCAGAAGCTAAGCATCTCTTTCTGGAGGGTAATTATAAACGTAAGTTAATAGTAAAGTACTAGTAATAAGCCAATTGAATTTTGGCTTTGTTTTCATATTCCGAGTGTGGGTAGAAAGGGATGAAAACACCACATACATTATATTTTACATTCGGATACTAATCTATAAATAGATTGAAAAATGAATTTATGGCAGTGTACATTCGGCGACACGAATCGTTTGTATGCACAATTAGTGTTCATAGAGAGATAAGATTCTCCATTTTACATAAACTTTCTCCCATGACAATACTGATCAAAAAATCGGTAAAATTATTGAAACGGAGATAAATAATGCTGCCGAACAAGTAAAAAAAAGAAACCTTGAGAATCGACATACTTGGAAATGTGTATTATTCACACGTAGTTTTTTCGGGATTTTTGCTGACGTCTTCGCTCGGTTTGTAAACATTCGTGCCTCACATCACAACAATAAATAAAGAGAAGCGTAGAACGGCATTCGTGCATCTTGGGATAGCTAGAAGCAGTCCATGTTTGGGCTGCAAAATTCGGCGAAAAGATTCCTCGATATTAGAAATGGGCGGGCCGCACGTACGCCGGCTATTAAGGAAATCGTCAGCATTCTGTCGAGGCATCATCTTTATGCTTATTATGTCCGATGACCTTGATGTCATAGGAATGGTTGTCGTTATGCATTTATTCATGGTATATGTATTTTATATTATTCATAGAAATGAACAATATATTTACATGAATAATATAATATACTCACGGTTGACATGGTTGATGTAGTAGGGACCGATGTGGAGGTCGTACGCCTCCTCCCATCCCAGAGGTAGTTCATTGCCGATACAATCGGCGAACGTTTGTGGCTTTGTGAATCTGCAAAGAAAATAAAAACACACGTCAGTACAAAATTTTGACAAATTTTGACAATATGATTTATTTCAATAAAAACAAAACAAAATCAGCTGATCAACAATATTACATAATTCTCGTGGAACTTAATTAAATAGTTTTGCTGTTTTTTTATCTTCATAATCTTTTGTTATGTATAATGGTAAATGCCAATTAAATCGATAATATTTGAATAATAAAACGTAACTTTATGTTTTATATACCTAATATATCGTCGGCAAAAGGTGATAAGTTGAAAATCGGCTGTTGTAGCCCAGATAGACCTAACTTTCCTTCAAAGGAACAGTCGTCATCATGTTACAAATTTCAATATTTTGTCACATGAGAAGATAGCAATTATAATGTCACCGAAGAAGATATTTTGCTATGCAATAAAAAGACCCAAAACGAGGACCTTCAAAGATACCAATAACTTAACATAGCCATTCCAGATATGGGTATTTGATTGTTTGTAAAAGTGTACAAACCAGGTGTAAAATATACTTCAAAAAATGCAAATTTTCAGTGTTAGAAATGCTAAGACACCCTGCACACTAAACACTTGAAAATTAAATTATTTTGGAAATTATCACACAATAACGTAGTTTTTTCATATTATTTTTGTATTAGTGAATGAAAATAATTATGGAAAAAAATAGAAAAAAAAAATTATGAAAATAAAAAGATTTTTGTTTATAGTAAAGTCTATTATCCAACTGATCCTTTAAAAGAACATCCATTTTCTCACAAGATATTGTGTACTTTTTTTATTATTTTTCCCATATCCTTTTTAGTATAAAACCTAAGAATTTGTAAAAAAAATATTAAAATAACAAAAAACTCCGGTTTATCTGGGTTAAGTTATGAATGCAGGCAGTATGAAAGATTTTAGGACGATCAATCTTCCGAAAAAAAACAAGCTCAACCATATTCCATGTATTTTTTAGGTAAACTGAAGAAATCAGTATGAATTAAATCAATTTCATTTTTTGTTATTAGTGACAAAAAACGATAATTAATATAACTATAAAAAAGAATTACGAATCTCATAAAGAGGTAAGCTTAACAAATAATGGTATACGTAAATAGAAAGTCTTAAACTTCATGATTTTCTTAAAAGTCAATTATCTCATTTTGACTTAACGCCTTCTCCCACTAAATAGACGAATTATGTTTTATTTAGACAGATTTGCTAGGATAGTAAATGATCGCGTATGAAGTAATACGTAGGGAAATGAATGAGAGTAGCCCAACATAACAGAGTGGATGAGACGAAGGGAGAGCTATGTCCTACAGTGGATAGCTGCTACATAATCATCACTTCAGTAACAGATTTCTGCCGTCTTCTAAAACTGGTTAACGCAATTATCCGGTAATTGGTTTGGCTTATTTTTAGATGAAATATATACTTCGTCATATTATTGTCAGCTCCGAAATTATTACAAAACATAAGTAACAAAAAAAAAAACACCAACCACCACACACTGACAAAGCCACAAAATAACATGATACACGGCTAGAGATAATAATTATTTATTATTGACATTCCAGAGCACATCGTCACCCGCCAGCAAGTCCACTCGCCAATATCGAACAAAGCCAGAGTGATATGAACAAAAATAATCACTACGATGTTATAAAATAGAATCCATTGAAATGACAAAAGAGCACTTGAGATAAAGAGCTACAATTATTACTGTGATTTGAAGTGGCCTGACTAGGCTTATCTAAAAAAATTATTAACTTGTACTGGATCACTAAACATTCGTTAAAAGTGCCGATGATTGAGTCTACGCGAATCAAACATGGCATCTTACCAACGGATCAAAAATAATATAATAAATCGAGACATGCCGTCTCTTACGTACTAATTATTAGGAAAGAAGCAAAGAGATTGTCGGAAGAAATATAATCGTGGAGGCACTGTGTGGTAGCGGTGGCCATCGTAAACACTGAATTGATATCGAACATGGCCAAAAAAAAAAGACGATATTATTATAATTGGGTGTGATTGAGTTAGCTTTCATAATTTCCTAAGAATAGTTTTAAGGTGTTAACTGTCAATTCTTGTTATGATGCATTATATTTTGAAAATAAAAGACAATTTGTTTGTACTACTTCCACATGTTTATAATGACCAGGACCGGTTTCTCTCATGACAAGCATTATCAACTGATAGTTAACGATGCTTTTTCGGGTGCGTTAATTTCTTTTCGCCAGTGTATTCTGATTTTTCTACATTAAATTCAATTTAATAATTTAAATTAGTTCATGCTTGAAAAAATACCTTGCATGTTTTTTTTCCATATTCGCTCCCAACGTGGAAGCATAAGGTTTCCTAATAGAGGTATCTTAACAGATTTTTTCTATGAGAACTGCTTATTATTTAGTTCCTCAACCTCTCTTTTTTCAAAGAGAGTATAAGTAGAGTAATAATGTTAGGACAGGACTAGTGGTTAGCTAATCGTTCTCGTTACATCTCGTGAAGATCGGATGGTGGGAAGGAGTTTTAGACATCACAAACACTCAAGACTACGAACAGAAACCCATAAATCGATTGAAAGATCATTTTACGAAACTGTCCGCACCGGTAATTGAACCCGAGACATTCGTAGCCAACGAAGTTACCAACTGTGCAATGGACGCCGACCGCCGATATATAGAAAAGGATTTTATTTGACAGCCAATCATCAGCTTTGTTAGGGTAAAAAAAAAAAAAGTCGAATCATTACATTTAATACAAATAATTTGAACATGTGATTTCGAAACTACTTCTTTACTTGTAGAAGGTGATGGGGGGTGTTCAATAGTTTGACTGCGGTGTTGGCTACAAGATATTATAGTAATATGAATTTGTTCCAATACATAAATAGTATTATTGTGACAAGATGCAAAGAATGCTTGGCTATAATATTTTACTTTCTATAATTTACGTCAAAGGACAAGACGTCATTAACACAATGTAGACTCACTATGTAAAGCCGTAAAGGAGTTCGCTGAACTTTGCGAGTTGTGAGAGTATGAAAAAAAAATCGCGCAATGGCAACTTACAGATTAGGTACCTAACATATTTCGCCGATGCGTACTTTCACTTCTAAATGACACAGTAAATATATGCATGAGAATATATACAGAACATGTGATCCTTCCTTATAACATTATGCCTGCATGCTAACAAAACCGATTATCAATAAATAAACATAAATAACGTAGCAATAAAGACAACAAGCACATAATATATCGGAAAAACAATTGGCCGATATTTTTGTTGTTTACATATTTATAAACATACACCAATGGATTTTTAGAGATTACGTCAGTGTATAGATACATGTGTGGGTATTTTGTTAAAACTGACTTTACGCCATTCGAAACGTTACTTTTAATTAATTCCGAGTCATTTAGTTTACATAATTAGCCTGAAGATGCTTCTAAAAGAGGTGACACAAGTGTCACATTCCAGTTACACAACCAGTAGAATATCAAAGTAATCATTTTCTTTCTCCACTCATTGTGTTAGGAATGTATATAAAATATAGTCCTTTCCAAAAGGAATATTAATAATAGAAAATTAAAGATGATAACTTTGTTAGTTCACTGGTATCTAACCTGACCTAGCCCAACCAGTGGAATAACAAAGTTATCACTTTAATTTTATATTAAAAACGTATTTACAGAAAGTTACTGCCGAATTCATCGAAAGTATATTGGAATATTTGCATTAAATGTAGTGATTTTAAATTTTCTACAAACCGCTGCTTTGCACAGATATACAATTCTGTTTTTTTTGGCGCTTCAGATTTTTTAAGAAATAAAAAAACTAACATTTATGTTAACAACATGTGCTAATGTGTTTTTTATCAATATGGAAAAATTTGATGAGTATACTTTGAATAATTCCTAAAACATGAAAAGTTGACTTTTAAGGTGTTAACTGTCAATTCTTGGTGGAAAGACATTATATTTTAAAAAATAAAACACAATTCATTTGTACTACTTACACATATTTATAATGATCAGGACCGGTTTCGCTCATCACGAGCATTATCAACTGATCCTGATCATTATAAATATGAGGAAGTAGTACAAATGAATTGTGTTTTATTTAAAAAAAAAAAAATGAAAATTTGATTCGGTCACTAGGATTCCACGTTTAACGATTTCCGTCATATACTTCTTTTCAGATGCAATATTGCAATGAATTAAAAGTACGCTGTGCAATCATGTATATAAATATCTATATACCTAAACGTACTTCCGAGCCCATCGTGTGCTATCTGCCATTACATAAAAAAAACCTTATGAAACATGGTGGATTAACAAGATTCGTAGCAAGATTTGTATTTTTTGAGACAGTAAATAACAGACTAAAATTGGGCTCAGGACCTTTTAAAAAATTAAAATATTTAAATACGAATTACACATTACTTTCACTTGGCATGTTTGATTGAAAAACATACCTATAAAATTTTCGAGTTTTAGATATCGCCTCGCCGCCGATATCTCATTGGGCAATATCATCTGAAAGGCATACAATGGTAGAATTGTTATGATTTTCGTAGGAGTCGCGAGGGGTCAAAGCCAGCTAAAAACCAGTCAGTTTGTGGTGCGCATGAATGACTTGTTAATCATGTCCGTGGAATGCGATTCTCGGTGGGGCAACGGACGGTGACCGAATAATTTATTGAAATGACAAATTACAAAATACCAATTTGATAAGTTGGCAGTAGGCATTGAGGTACTGACCGACTCGACGGACTTTCAAAATGTATCGAAGAATATTATTTATAGCACAGCCAATATTAATTTGCTGTTACCGGCCGTTCAATACAAATCCAATCTCTGTGAACGTTTACTTGTCAAACTTGCGAATCCTATTTGGTTTATTACAAATTAGATAAGCGCAAAAAAATAAGAAATAATAACGTATAGTTATAAAAAAACCTTTATATGAAAACTGAATAAATAAGTTAGGGCTGTAGCAGTGTTATCAACGTCGTTGGCTACGTTTGCGGTGTTCACGAGTCCGAGTGCCAGAACGGATACTTCAAATTGATTTCTATTGATGATTACAAAAATACTTCGAAGATTTAAAAAAAACGTTATGTAGAAATAAAAATCGTCTCAATGAAATATTATTTTAATACAACTTTCAAATATGTCTATGTATTATTTCAATACCAGGACACTTTCATACCTATACAAGTTATTATCATCTTAAAAAGCCGACTCATTCTTAACTTCTTATGGGATTTCATCCAAGGATTACAGTTAAAAATATACCAACAGCTGCGCGAATTCGTAATTCGTGTGACTATTATCGACTATGTCGGATCTATTATAAAACAAATAATACGAGATATTATGATATCTTTATCTTAATCGAGGATTCAGTAATCACCAGATCATTTAATTAATCTCAATACGAGCTGCAGTATCTGAAGCATTTCAATCATTATAAGTGACATTCCTATTAATTTAAATATTGATGTCATCTTAAGCAGATTTTTATGTTAATTAATAAGCTCTCGAATGATATTTAGATAGTTATGCAAACGATTTTAATGCATACTGAGTCATGAATGGATGAACCGTATTGTTAAAAATTAATTGAATTTTATTGCGACACAAATACATTTGTACTGTGCAGTAAAACCTCGATATAGCGACCAAATGTGATTTTTTATCTTGTGAAATTTATATTGAAAATGAATAAGACCATTCACCATATTTTCGTTATACTATCAAGTTGTCACACAGCTGCAGTAGTTTTGACGTGAGCCGGGGGATGATTTGAGGTGCGCTAAATGATGAAAATTTCACTGGCATCGCATATAAATGTATTGAGTCGGTTATTTTCTAAATATTTTTTAAAAAATCATCACAAAAACATAAATTATTAAAAAACACATTTTCGGCTTCAACTGACACCCTTTCGACCGTAAGCATCAGTTATTACGAGGTTTTACTGTATTTTTTTAGAGTTCTTTAGTGTAATGTATACGATTCCATCAATAAATTAATTTGAAACGTTCATTTTTTCTTCACCCATTCCACAGTACAGAGATATAAGAGAATATTCACAGGTTAACAAGATGTATGGAAACCGTTTTCGCGAATATTAAAGAAATTAACTCCTTTTTAGTGGAGAGATATCATGAATGCTAAGTACCGGTCAAAAAAAAGTAATGATAATAAATAATTGAATAATTCGCACAATCACGAGACCCAAATTCCGCGAATGCCGCAGCATTGCACAAAACATATTTCTGTTTTCGTAATCTCTAGCAATAATGTATGCCGACGTGGGGCATAAACCGAAATTAAACGAAAACGTTCGTCTTATCCGACATACCTACACGTATCGACGGTGGAAATTACATTAATTGCCGTTAGGGAGTGAAGAAAAATATCGGGAGAACAGTAAAGTGGTTCAAACTTTTATACCCTTTTATTATATGTACCTTATTTCTGAAATGAAACTGTGGGCTAATTAAATCATCCAAATCTTGGGAGAAATTTTGTTTAGCCAGTAGTATGTTAATGAAACCAAAATGCATGAAGAAAAAGTCGCTAATAAAGTATTTATTATAAGGGATATATCTTACCCACTTAAGCGACGACAATAATGGAATGTGAAGACAATTTTATGATTCCATTTGCAATAGTTTTCCAGTACAAGCACAAGAGTGTAAAAAAGACTTTTCTGAAGTGTGCATATGAAGTTACTACCCCAAGACGGAACAGATAAATAACTTTTTCAAAAGTTATTGAGTCCTATTAAACTCTACAATCGAGGGTACACGAGTTAAAAAATCCTCACATCTAAATGAATTAGCCGCAGTCGAAAGTTGAATATTATTTACACAGTATTTACTGCAGGTTGACTCGCCCCTTTAGACTAGCATGCCCAAAGTGATAAATAAATGTGCAAATTGGCATGAATGTTTTTGATAGCATTTATTATAATTAATTGGAATATAAACAAGTCCATCCCTGTGCACTTTATTAAGCTCAGTATCATCCTGCAAGGAAGGAAGGAATTATCGACATTTGAAGTTGCAGCCGCATAGTAAGCTGCAACCGGTCTTGCATATTACTTACCAGAGTGCAAGCGACCGGTGAGTTAAGCCAAAGAGAGGAAGGAAGGGTGATGCAGAGACTTCCTTATCTGACAGCCTGCTGCTGCTCGCGAGACTCTTATCTCGGCGACTTGGAGAAGGGTAATAAATAGAAAAACGAAGATTAACGCTATACCGGAGCGGGTTTCTTTACACTTTTTATGCGTTCGTATTTACTTACATCTATCTGCTCGCGATTCTCCATAAACGCAATGTTTTCAACGATATCAAATCTACAATGTGTCCATTTCAGTGTTTACTGCATTTTACTTACTATCAAATTTCTTTGACAAAATCATTTTTCGTACGTAAAATAATTTGAAATTATCATAAATGGGAAATAATCAAATTTAATGATAAAAATGTAGTAATAATATAGTTAAAAAGTTTAGAATTTTATGAATCAACTGGAATTTTTATAACAATGAAATCCTCAATGTTCGTATGATCAATATATCCATAATAGATAAATATAATTCTACAATTCATTCAACGTAAGAAGTTTCTCCTCAAGGAACGAAAAGCAAGTGTTTACAAAACGAATCAATAATTTGTAGTTTGATAAAAAAGTAGTTCTGTAACTACGAATACCTTTTAATGGTATTTCTATTTTGAACATGTGATGGGGTATATAAATACACACCTTTGCATAGTGTGGAGGACACCTCTTCATCGGAGTAAGTATTCTTATGATAAGACAAGCCGCTCTCACCGCGGATTCGTCCACAAACCGCACCGAGCCAAGTGAGCGAGCGAGTTGTTTGCGGAGCGCATTCTTTAGATAAGCGAGCGCTGTCTGTTTGGAGTCGATAAGATAACACTGGAATGCGACTGATAAGGGGGAAAGGCGAACTGCCGGCATGATATGTTGGACGCGGGCTATGTATCACATATAAAAGTAGCCACGCGGTTGAAATATACATATTTTTTTATGAAAAGAATAACAATAAGTACATAATCAATCATGCGTTGTCATTTAAGCTACGAATTACGCATTTAAATAGATTGCAAAAAAAACGGACGACATAACTGTATTTCCACTACGGTTTATCCGTGCATAAAGACAACATGCAAAAGTCGGTTGTACTAGCGTAGAGGAAAATCTTCCAGATGCAGAACGAGACATATATCACACCTAAGAGTGGTGGTATGTGATTCGGGGTTTGAAAATATGGGATATGTTAATATCCTTTCTGATGTAAGAAATATAATGAATTAACAATAGCATCAGAGAAAGGGAAACGACTTCTACATTATTCGAGGAAACAGGTATTCGAAATTCAAATATATTACAAAAATATAATGGCCGTTATTAAAACAAATGCTAAAACTAAATATGTATAATACATACGTATTTACTCCCTTTCATTAGCTCGAATAATCAGTTAACTAAGTTTATAAATAAAAACGCACTAATGAACAGTAAAATAGAAAAGTTAAGACAAAGTTTTTTCATTACGTATTAAAAAACAGACAACGAGCTAGCTCATACTGTAAATTTGAGCAAAAAAACGTCTGATGTTTTTCAGTATTTGAGTCATGAATGGAACAGCGCGTAAGATCGATTTAAATGCATTATAATAATGAACTAAATCAAACTGTACTATTTGCATTTTTTTCAAATACAAGAAAATATATTATGCTAACTTTGAAGTTCATTATCTTCATTAAATAAATTGACAGATGGCTTCATTGTGCTAATCTAAGCAAGACAAGAAAAATCAAGCTGTGTTGATATAATAAATACTTCTTGGTAAATTAATTTCTTAACAAGAATCAACACATAAAGATTAATTCAACTTTTATGTGAGCGTCACACATTTTTTGTTGTTAAAATAAAAAAAAAATGTATATTTCAACAAAATTATTTTTCACGGTGTACAAACAAAAATAAGCGAGAGAAATCAATGCAGAAAATCTTAGAGCATCGTTAAATTGTATCCAAATATTCGAACGAATTAATATAATCAACATTATTAATAATTAATGGGAAATGCGTCTAAGATTAACAATAATTCTTAATTCAATGATATTCAATATAAAAGTGGATACGTTATAGGGATGAAAAAGAACATAGCGGTTCTGTTTATCGCATTATTTTATTGGATACGAATTCGTAAAAACGTAATTTAATCCCAGTCGAATAGCAAATCGGCCACGAAATAATGTGCAAAATGAATGAATTCGACTTGAGATGTGGATGTGGCCGACCGATGAAAAATGCTGCGAATTATTCAAACAAATGTAATTTAAACGAGCGTCTAGACTTAACTCTGTTGCAACTCAATATGCAATAATAATGAATACATGACAACCTCCACTCTGTTGGAAATGATACTCATCATTTCGAAGTGTAATTTGCATTTAACAGACAAAATTAAATTAAAAGTGTATCAAGAATGTTTTAAAATAAGGAATAAAGGGAGATCTGGATTCAGACAAGACGAAGACTTCAACAAAATGTTTATTTACATCATATTTTATGTAATGTAATTAATTGGTCAGGTACAAACAACAGTTTTTTAGACCAGAGTTCATACTTAGGTAGAAAAACATAAAATAATAGTACAACTTTATAAAAAACCGCTGAAACAAAAATATTACTTTCGAAAAATGTTTACTGAATGAGTCACTACTTGAAACATATAGATTCGTGGGCTGCTTAACAATCCGTTCAAGGAAAAATATCTACCATAAAAAAAAATATTCATAGACAAAAAAAAACCAACATGTTTTTTAGTCATAAAGCACTACAGCTAGACCATATATATGTCACCTTTCTATCCTTAAATGGCATCAGTTAATTACACAATGAGGTCAATGAGTTATATCTGAAATGCATCATTGGAACTACCTAGTTATTGACAGTTTTATTAACTTCTCAGTGTTAAGTCCCAGCAGTTTAATACAACCATAATTCTAAAAAGACTGAATACGTATTTAAGCTGACTTTTGTTCTTTTTTAAATTGCAGTGTATTAGGATTTGATATTTCAGATATAAAAGGCAGATATTGTGGGGAAATATTTGGGTAGTTTTTGGAATATATCTGGTGTTTACTGTATAGTCATAGCGATTAAAAATAATATCGAATACAAATCGCAGGTAACCTATTTGGTGTTTTATTTCGTGAAATGTTAACCATCAAATACGTAGTAATAACACAAATCTGAATGTTAATAAAACACCAACAACAATGATAAAATACTTTTCAAATGTGAAATTTGAAAGTGCCCCAGAAGGAAAATGGTAATTCTAAGGAAGCTGACGTAAAGTAAATTCCGATGGGTAGGTGGCCGCCGAGTGGTGGTTTGTCCGCTGTTGGCTTGTTGCTTCTAAAAGCTATAAATCGATCACCTCCCGCGCGACATACATATTTAAATAGAGCCACTGGGACAGGGGCGCCATCATCATACAGCGCCGCGGTCCATTTCATAATAAAGTTAAATATTTTTTATGACTATATTACAATATATATTTGCCCCGACTACCTGTCTGTCAACACAGCACGCACGAGCACACAGACTCTCTGCCTGCGTACCATGCAGGTAATTTCTAGTAATATAAAATGCTCTTCAAAAAATCTCCATATTTGAATCCACACTTCCATTGATTAACATGTTTTTAATAATTGTAGCCGTATTGAAAATAAAATGAATTGAAAAATATTTCACCATGAGAAGAGATATGATAAAAAAGGCTACCAAAAAAAAGAATCACTGTATAAATATATCATATACATAAATCATTGCAATTCCGAGTAAAAAATTAGTATTATAGGTACTTGTGCTAAAAAATGAATTTCTGTATTAGTCAGGTTATATTGAATTTCTATTTGAAGTAGACCAAAATGATTCAAGTTATCACATTACGTGCGAAAATAGTACATGACTTGCAATTAGGTTCAAAATTCTAGCAAGTATGATTCAGTATATCTGTTTATGGAATGCAGTTATGTTTTATCTTTTTAAGCATTATTAAAAAAATAATAAAATATACGAGGCGAACTTATACAGGTACATATTTTATGTAACTACATTAGGCATCGACATAAATTTTTACCTCTAAACGAAACGACGCTTACGTAAGACTCAAAAAATCTATACGTCACGTAATTGTTTATTCATTCCATAAGGTAATCATATCCCGTTTTTATTTCAGTAAGATGTTAAATCTTCATTGATTCAATTGATTCAAATGTCGAAAAGTTGGGATGGCCTGCGAACTGCAAGAATAGCTGCGTAATAAATATTTTCTGTGCGTTCCAAAAATAAACAAATTCTGCGAAACTTGTTCCTCCACATTCGATAGTAGTAATAATAAAATTAATCCGAATAAAATCGCACATTTGGCTTGTATCCGACGAATTGGCAGACGTTCAGCGGCTTTTTGGCTAATGCTAGACAGGCATCCACATTTTGGAATCAACCACAAATGGCTTCTTGCGAAATGCCCCGGTCCTTTTGTGAACATCTGAATTGTGCCATGGCACCGCATAGTCTCGACCGACAGTTGTATTTCTGACACATTTACACGAAAAGATGATAGGTATCAACTAGTTATACCACTATGCTTACTTTCCTTTCAGCGAAAATGATTGATACATCTCATCAACAAATGCATTTATACATCCAGTAAATATACACATATACATCCGTATTAGAACCGATTAAAATTGCGATGAAACTTTGTGTATACTAATGTCCTCATGGATGTTAGAACTAATAATAACTTTGATAATAAGAATTAAATCTTTTTTGAAATTTAATTCCTACTTACTTCTTCTACTCTAATTTTCTACTTACTAATTTTACGAGAATACCGTTTATAGCCAGATATTTAAATAGTATAGGAATTCAATTGACATATTAATTAGGGGAAGCACCGATAAATAAAAAACATAAACAATAGCAATGCAGGTTACTCATTCGCATTTCGATGAGGGTCATGGGAAGCGCATCGATGTGTCAGCGCAAACAAGGAAAGAATGTCGAAGGGAGGTTAAACTAAATCGGTCGAGCCGAGTCGCCTCTCGCTCGTAACAATTGCGAATCGATGATCGCCTTTCATTGTGGTCGCTGACCACTCGGCGATAATGTCGTGTGCTCGGAACGGGAGGAATCGCGAGTCACTCGACAGACACAGCGTCGCTCGGGCGTCCAGAGCCACACCGGTGCGGCGGGCGGCGAGGCGCCCCAGACGGTGCGGCGGCCGGCGTTCCGCCCACCTCGCCTTTCAGTTCTATCATAGACTACGACATCCACCGTCTACGGCTCACGGGTCACCAAATGTCGCACGACAGAAAAGCCGCAATAATGTAATATTCTTCAATAACATATCCATCTGCTAGCAATACAGGATTGCTGATGCCGTATTCAACAACTCCAGGTCAAGATCTCTCATTTCTCCTACTATATAATATTGATTGAATTCGCATTTACTTGGGAGAACTACATTATAATAGAATAAAATATCAAAGTATTTAATTCTACAAAATTTTGTAGAGCCTATTGTCCTATATATTATGTTACATCCTAGAACATTTTTTTTAATTAGCAGGGAGGGTACAATAATTGAAAATAATGTATTCTGAATAAGACCATTAATCAATGAAGTCCGTACGATGTATTTATTCGGTTTTAATACCGAAAGGCTGTCACGAAATTGTGAAAACCAATAATTCATATACAAATATGGTAAATCGAAATACGCTCGCCATCCTATGCGAACTCTCAACCTCACATTTCAAGACACCCTCCACCCACATGACCGACATTCCCCGCATTTTAAACAAACACTGCAAGCAACTGCATTTTTTTAAGATAAAATTTCCAAGGCATTCCAATCCCACATGACATAATCAAAAGATAAACACTGAATAAATAGTAATACGAATTTCGGTAGGATTAAAAAAAATACATATTTTCTGAATCGTAATGGGCGACGATCGCTAATGTAAATATCGCCAGACACACCTATCGCATAAAAAAATGTTGTCAAAGTAAATATCATAATAAGATTACATATCAATAAATCCGATCAACATATAAAATAATATTTGTTTTTAGAATTAACAAAAATTCGCATTATGCAGATATTTCAAATTATTCACTTCTGAATCATCAGAAATGATAACAAGTATGTACTTCCATATATGCATATGTATTATAATTGATTTCAAGAATTAAAAAAGTATTTATTATAATCGTTTAATTTAGGTGTTACCCGATTGTCAGAACTGAACAGGTATGTATGAGGCATCGCGCCCTAATGCGATTAAACGCTAATGGATTGTCACGGGTAAAGCCTTCCAGGTTAAGAACGCTCTTATCCAGTTCATAATGCCTATGAGTATGATGTCTGAACATAAGTTCACTATTTTATTGCTACCCCTATTGTTTGTATAAATAAACCCGATAACAAGTATAAAAAAGACCTTCTTGACCAGTTTATAACAAAAATAAGTATCATTATATTTAAATGATGATATCGTCGTTGTTCCGGAAGAAGACACTAACTGAAAAATACTAGTTTTGAGTAATTGGACTAAGAAGTTTTTCAAATGTTTGAAATGCTATATCTTTTTCATTTAATTTGTACAAAATTTTTTGTAAGTGTAATTTATAAAAATAAGTGTTCTTCAATACGGTAGAGTTCTAAATAAGGAACATTTTGGTATAACTAACTCAATATGTAATTTTTTCGATTCAGTGTTTTCTTCCAGAACAACGACGTAATTATTTTAAAACATGATATTATATTTTCAGCAGTTTCTGTAGAAAAGAGTGTGCATCAAGATGAGCTGAGATGTGATAGTGAGATGTGAGATGCCATACGCTCAACATAAGGAACGGATAAGGAAAAAGAAGAACATAATACTTAACTCAAGAAATAGGCATTAAACAAAATGGTCAATTCAGCTAAGCGACAGTTACAAAATATTTAAAATTTTATAGATATTTACGAGAATTATATATGTACGTATACAAATGTGGCAGGGAAACGCAGTCTAACATGACGTTTTCTAGTCTTGTCAGTCGTTTGTAGTTTTGGAGTGTCAAACGTTAATTAGGCTCACCATTCGTGTTTTAAACGATACAGCCAATGAATAATACTTCAAGTATCCTCGCATAGTAATTATCACCATTATCAACAAAGTATAAATTCATTTGTTATCGAAACAATTACTAAACAATAATAGCCCACTTAGAACCGGAATTAGTATGACGAGCGGGACAGAAAAATTCTAAAAATGCGGTCGCTAAACAAAAGAAATGACACAAAGAGACTAATTAACCTCACATGACTAACTGGGTATGTTGGGAGAGATTACTTCATGGAATTATTTACTGGCAGTGCCCGCATTATGTGATTAGCATTTCAGCACGTGGAACACCTGGAACGGTCTGTGATGAGACTTTTGATAAATTAATCCTGCTATCCTTGGGAGAAAATTAGTATTAAATCACATTAAAATAGGTATAAACACTATAGTTTGTATAGTGTATTTTTCAGTAGTAATAGCAGATTATTAAAGTTATTGAAAATTATAAATATCACAGACTGAAATGACTTTCATGTGAATTTTGCATATGTATCATATACCGTACTTTAATATGTATTGAACAACAATATGCAAACACTCTCTCACAAATTACACGGCTGTGTGCACATTCCACAATTCCATCGAAGAGGAATCATTGTTGCATAATGCCTTTGCCTATTTGATTTCTATAGAAAGAATTCCTTTCGCATTCCGACAGCGCACGCATGCGCAAATCGCGAATGCCTAAACAAACATAAAAATACCTTTATTTAAAAACAAAATCATAAAAATACCAACTGCATAATACATAAGCCTCCGTAAAAAAAGAAACTTGACGTATGCGTGGACAGTGTAATTACATTTTTTACCCGATAACAAAACTAATAAGAGCTATTTCTTTTAACGAAAAATCACATTACAATATTTATATATGTCAGCAAATTTTCCCGCTACATTGAAGAATGTCTTTTTTTTTTAATAAATCACGATTTATTTTATACTACTTAAGGTAAGCAAGCAACTTTATTTATTTGTATAGGTATTTATATTTGCAGTAAAAACGAAACATTAAATTCCGTATCGTAAATCCACTATTCTTATTTAAAGTCAAATACATACACAATTGATAACATTATTTACTAGTCACAATAAAATAGTATTTTGTACATGAAACGCTGTTCCCTATCTCATGAATGTAATCATATCAGTCGATCAACATGAATTATTTATGAAAATGTGAGAAAACAAACGGAGAACACGCAATTACGTACGAAATACTCGGGTATGATTTGAGGTTCTACAATATCTTGCATGTGTTCATTCCGTTGTACATAACTTCATTATTTTATATTTTATGGAAATGTTTAATTGGCAGCAAATCGGATATTACGATTCTCAATACATCCCACGGAGGGACAAGAGATAAGACGTTGCACAGATTGTGTAATATATCCGGGAAACAGACAATTTGTATGCAGGGTTCATTGAGGAGCGTGTATAGATGAGGCTTCACCGCTCGCGGTAATGTCATGCCGCAGAGGGGGGATAATGTGAATAAGAAAAAAACGTCGGCCAGGTATGTATGTGTAGTGAGCGAGCAAACGAGTTGTGCAAAAAAATAATACCAAATAAATAAACTGAGGAATGTCGCTGAGCGGGCGTAAAAAATAAATAATACAAGGCGAAAAAGCGACGTAAAAAATATCGGATAGGCAGATGTGTTTAAGTTACGCGATAGTATTAAAACCGACGACTTACGAACGATATTTTTAGATACAATTTCTTCTTCTTCTAAAATGCAGCTATAACGTAAATCGACGCATAGCCAATGTAATAGACATGGCATTAGTATAAAATCACCAGCTGCAGTTTCAGATAGAAATATCCAAACCTCAGTAAAAGCCGCAGTAGGCCTTCAAACAGTTACAAGATATTTATTATCATCTTGCAGCACAAGCAAAAATGATTGATTTGTTAGTATAATTCAAAACATAATCAATGTACCTACATTGAACTATTATTTTAGTATGTCAGAATTATGCAAATTGAGCAGCCTTTTCACTCGTGGACTACGATTTTTAATTAATTAAATCGTAATTGAGTCTGAAAATGATTAATTGCTTTCGTTCAACGTAGTAAATCGTGAGATGGAATTATAATAAAACGAGCGCATTTACCAAGCTACCGCCTTACACCACTGGAAATAAAATCATGTGTTAACAATGTGTTCATGTTTTTTTTAAATGTCGTGTGATTTGATGGATTTTCTATAGTCAGGACTAACCCTGCAACTAATTAGACCGGCTATTCCTTCTCCCCGGTAGGTTCTACTGTAATGTATTTTGATTCAAGATTTAAAATAAAATATTTGGCATTTCAGCTAATATTATCCAAGGCGCCAGACATTTTGAAATCACATGATGAGATTTTTTTAATTCACTCGAGATTAACTCGACAAGACATCAATTCCTTCTCGGAACTTGAATCCAAACCCATCTGATCGCTAGGTTCTTACCAAAAAAGGGCGACGATGGGAACTTGTCTCTTATACACGATTTAATTAAATATATGTGTAATAAAAAGAATAATTCCAGTAGAAATGTACGTTCGTAATTTGCAGACAAGAGCCCTCCACTGCGATAATCCAAAATGGCCGGAAACTGTCCGTAGAATATATTATAGCAGCTGTTCGGCATAACGTCGCATTAAATTTATAATAAATAAGTAGTAATGCAGAGTGTTGAAGTTGCCGGTGGTGGTGCATAGTAAATTCCGACGAGTTAAGCCCAAACCGGCGTGGCATTATCAATTCGAGCCACGGACGTGAATCAAAGCAATGGCGACTCTGTGTGATTGAAAGATAACAACGAAATACCTACACACACACACACACATGCTGCCCGCCCGATACGTAAGACGTGCAATAAAAGTCGATTATGGCATTCCTTTCGAAGCGTGGGTGCACTAAAATTAAATATTTTTATAAGGTAATAAACATTACATAGTATAGCACATGACGCAACTCAAAACACTTGCATGAAGTTCAATTACCGTAATAACTATCGATTTCAGAAAGAATCCTATTACGATTCAAGCTTATTTAATTACCTGTTGCCACCAGACTTCGTCGGGATTTTAAATTTTGATTTTATCTTCCTTGACTCGTAGATCGGAAAAGGTAGGACGTAGCTAGTTGAAAATAGTAATAATAGGCATCAAGATTATCTAGGGACAGCTGAGACACACTTCACGACGTCACCATTTACCGCTCTAATGTTTTGATGTGTCACATAAGCACATAAAGATTCTGCCGTTCATACAATAAAAAAAAATGATTCTTTTGATCGCTATATATATCGACTGTGGAAAGGAAAAAGGACTCAACCCACATAAAAAAATATTGTGTTTAGAACAAAACGTGGATTAAATTGTATACATTGTGATCATCGAAAAAAATATTTTGAAAACGGAAGGATAAGTTCTTTTGCCTTTCTACAGTCGATATAATATATATTTATAAATAAATATAATGTATTAGCACGCTTTTTGTCAGTTATACAAAATATTTTTTGGTGTGGGTTAGTCGTTTTTCCTTTCCAATGTCGATGTAATAGTGAGCATAGTAAATAGACAATACCAACGCTGTAAAAAGAATAGCAATATATTTTGTAAGTTTATTATGACTATGAACTAAATGCTAAGGTTATGAACGACAATTAGTGTTCGTCGAAATCTATAGTACATGGCGGACTCATTTCGTTACAAAATTATATTTAGCCTTTAATTTGCAGTGTCTTTAACCCGGCAAACGTAATTATATTGTTAGGTAACGAAAAATTGTTTTAGAAAAAATGGCAATGTGCTAGGCCGGTAGTGTTAATTTCACATCGGGCACCGATATTTTTTGCACAATTTCCAGAGCAGTCTCGGAACGGAAAGTACTTCGCATAGGCTTCGGTTCGCTAGAACCGGCCAGCGTCGTCGCGCGGAATTCTCATTCTTCATTTGCATTTTTCTCAAGGAAAAGCGGTCCAACTGGTGTCGGTCGATGGCGTACTGCCACAGAGATGTCAAACCTTTTCGAATCTACGCACACTATACAACTCCGAACGTCTTGAATGAATCGAATTTATTTTTTACTATCAATGATGCTTGTTCGTAAGAGAAACGGTTGTTTAACCAAAGATATTAATGCGCTACTTCCTCATGTTTGATTGGTTTCATATTACCAATAATCACTTTTTTAACGACTTCACAACCCTGATATTATCTATAGTCGCGGGACCTTGATTTCTCAACACCTAGAACAAAAATAAATTCCTAATAAAGACGTAAGCCAATTAAAATCAATCCATATTTATATCTGTATGTTAACCTAAATTGTGAAATGGTCCATGAAATATTGGGGTTGATGGTGTATTTCAGTGTATTACGTATGTAGTCATTACAGTATAATTCATTCACAATTTAAGATATCGACTGAATGTGCTCGATGGGACATCAATATCAAATTTGAAAGATTCAAATTTTACCATTCTTTTGTAGAAACAATTGAGTAATGTTGTTCTACGTTTTAAAGAAACCAATATCAATTGTGCGCAGGACCACTGTTAATGCTTGCTTTAAAATGTTTTTTTTTTTAATTTAAACTTTTTCACAGTATGTATACTACGTAATGAATCGGCATTTTGATATTTTGGAAGAACCTATCCTAAGCAAGCTAAATTCCCTGTACATGATATTTTTGCTAACTACACAATTAATTTATTATGACATCAGCGTTTCAAGATTTTGTTTAGCTGAATTCAGATTTATTGAAACGCATTGCCTTATACCCCTGGGTCGCCCAGTTGAGAATACCTGGACTAGCTGGAGTATAGACCGGCCTAGCAGGGCGCATTCTTGCCATAGCCACTCGGCTACCGTACGGACTGCACAGTCTTCAACTTCGCTAACTAAGTATTAGAATGCCATAGACGTACTAGCGAACTCTATAGCCAGATAACTCGAGTTCCTCTCGTGTAATGAAACCAACTACCTACCTACATTCAATAACAACGTGCCTACATGCGTGGAAAACATTTGAGATAATTTAACTTTACAGCAGGTGTATTTATTTTACAAAATTCTATTTTTTATGATACTAGAATTACATTATCTAGAATAACATAATAATTAACGCATTACTTAGTTACTAATATGTGTATTATTGTGTACCTATGTTCAACATTATAGTGATCAAGAAAATCGGTTAAAAAGTAGCGTTGCTAAATAACTTTCGATAGATAAAAATTGACAACAATAGGTATTAAAAACAAATAACAAAAAATAATCACTTCTACTGATCATGAAAATAAAACCTCAAAATCATTAGTCATTCTCGAATTTTTCCATACTGTTTATGTTATGAGATATAGCAGACTGTCGAATTTCAAAACCTAGTAATTGTTGGAACACAAAATCTTCAGGATGATCAGAAAACATGTCCATGGTTATCTTACGTTCTACCAACAACAATTTGATAATTTTCAATATTGAGTTCACGCACTGCTTTCACTAAGAGTTCAAGTGCAAAAAAAAAACAAAGCTAGGAATTTCTGTATTTGAAAAGATTCTAGTAATTAAAACACAAATCATTCCCTGTAATATTTCTAGCCAAAACACTCTATTAACAAGGATTGAGATAAGATGAAATCAAAAACACTCAGAATTGTTTCAAGAACATAAATAGGTTGCTATGGACGCTACAGTCAGAGTAAATATTTCCAATCGTAGTTCGTCACCCAGCGATGTATCACTCCGTCGCAAAAACTGCCTGAAGCGCGGAGGCAATCGCCGGCTAAACCATCGGCTCGGGTTCGATTCCGAGTCTGAGGCGACTTCAAGAGACTAGGATGTACGAGAACAACTACCGTACGAACGTCGGCAAAATGTTGCTACGGGCTCTCATCGGCGACACCCGACGCATAGGAAATAAACACCGTGTACTTACTATCTAGGAGAAAATATTAGAATAATTTACTTTTTACGATGATTTGAAGTTGGCGTCTATTTTGAATCCACGACTGACGTATGAAAACACATTCCAATGGAGTTGTTAGTGAAGGTGAATTCTGAATATTTTTTTTGCATGACAAACACCAACATCAATACCGAAGTGCAATTTATATTTAAGGCGAAGCTACCTACTTCATAAGTTATATTCTCGATTTTTCAAAATATCAGCTCGAATACAAGTATGCAATAATATAATACACCTACAGCTGATCTAAATTTTGCAGATCAACAATAGTGTGAGCGAGAAATCAACCATTTCAACTATTCTTTTTAAAAGGATGAGGTTATGAAAGCACTACTTTTAGTCAGTTAGGTTTTCATGAATTTCTTGGTTAGTGGGGCTGAAAATATAACGTTATGTATTGCATATTTATTACAAAATTAAGTGTCGTTTTAAAAATCAATATATTACAAGGTATATTCTGAGATTTAAACCTCAGATAGCAGAAAAGAAGTCCGAAGCGTTAGAACTCCACAAAACGTTCCTATAAATATCTTTCTTATGAATGTAACAAGTAATTATTGACATGTTTGGCCTTATAAGGGAGGGGTTGGCAGTCCTTCCATCTGTATTGCGACTGCATATAGTATTTGGTGGCAATAATTCAAGGCCCAATCGGGTTTATATGAATATTGTGTGGGTGGATACAGCGAAAAGACCAACAGGTGTTTGATTCTCCGGCTGTACTGTAAGTAACACGACTACAAAATAAGTAGGTATACTCTAGACAACACTTGTACCCGGTCACTATGTTTTCACAAGTCAAATAAATTGTATTATGTATGTACAGTAGTGTGATGGCACGGTAAAATTAATAACAACGGTATTCTTCATGAAATTTACAAGAATTATCTTCCGAAATACCGAAAGACGATCGTTTAATCACCATTTTATTAATGCGAATGGGTAACCAAACTAACCATCAAAATCCAAAAGTGTATCTACAAGGTTGGGAATATTTTTTTGATCGATGATTAATAGATATATTAATTTGTAATGTTTGAAAAACACAAGTTTCTGATATGTCCGAAATATTTACGATCGCTGTGTTAATCACATCACATCACATCCATACGATTTCGCGCGCAAACGATCGCTCTTGAAGATTCATAGTTTATTAATTTTGTTTATTTAGAAATGAATTATTCTATCATATTAATTTCTTTTGTAAATGGAATCACTTATTTTTTTGGTTTTTTTCCTGTTAAGTGGTATCATAAGTATTTAATATTGTCCATGCACCGCCAACTAACGGACATTGGCTTAGTGACACTTATATACGTGTATGTACACACACAGCTAGAAATGCGCCAAACAGTGTGTGTAATAATATTTATATTTTAAATCTTTACAAATGTGTATACCAGCTGCCAAAACGACGAATTTGAAAGCGGTTTTTCGTGAAGAAAAATCACTGATCCGTTTTTACAAACACGGTATCATTCCGAGTGAAATGAGTTGTGACAAAGAAACCTTAAGTTACAAGCAATGCTATAAGAAAATTTGCAATATACGAGTAGTCCTAGGAGTCCCAGTCTCTACGAAGATCGTCTCTCAACTCCGTTTTTCGTCGAATATATCATGTATTTGAAAAGATTTCTTGTGAGTTTTTTCAGTGTTTCTTTACTATAATCATCATATAATTTACGATTCATCGAAAACCAACACATATGCATGTTAAGTAATAATTAAATCGTTCCAATAAATTATATCGTACAGTCGTCATAATATATGTAGTGAATGGCACGAAATGCGATGTGTGGCAGGGTAGATTTATTAGAATCGTAATTTATCGCAAAATACACACTTTGAATTGTCGATTAATAACAATCATTTATCAAGACTAGGCTTTATAAATATACTTTTTCAAAGTAAACAACTTTATTCCTAATATGAAATTAACATTGATAACTTAGTTATTACACTGGCTGTGTAACTAGATGTAACGCGTTTTGATTGTTTAAGAAGCATCTTCAGACTAACTATATCGAACCATAACTGACTATATCACCTCCAAACACTAGTAGTAAATTTTATAATTAGTACTATCATTGTTAGGGTCTTACCCCCTCCCCACGTCCGGAAGAAGGAAACAAACCCACTCTACTCTTCGTTTTTAATTAAGATGCTTTTTAAATAAACGAAACGCGTTACATTTAGTAACACAGCCAGTGGAATAACTAAATTATCAACCTTATTATTAAAACACCAAAGTTTCCGCCTAATCCATCCAAAATATCGTTATTCCTATTAACATTAAAGATACTACATATAATTACCCACTATTTCACATTATTAAAATATGCTAGAATTCATCGTAATAAGTCCAAAATATCGATTTCATCACTCCACAGTAAATGTAACGGACCACTCGTCTGCAAAAATACCGGCTGACGGGCCGTACAGCATGGCTTGTAATTATAGGGGGCTTTGGTTGTGATAATGGTCATCTTATGATATTGTCATCATATACTGAAAACCCCCCGATGGATGTGTAATAAAAGGACTCGTATGACTCCTGTTGGCATCGAGGCTACAGGGCTCAAGAATTACTCTAGGAAGTGTAGTACATTTTATTTTCTGTTGTTCAGAGGTAATGACTTCCATATTTTACTGTGAGAAGCATTTGTCCATTAACAAAAATTCGACTGACTGGAACAACCTTATACATGCGAGAAATTTGTGCAGCGAGTTTCGTTAACCGACACGATAATTGGTGGGCAGGGCCGACATGTGGAAATCGATGAAAGCGAAGTTAGCTTGCAAGGTTTTGTATAATAAGGTCTATACTAGAGTACGGAGTGGAGTACGAAATTGAAAAAAATATTTTTGTTATAGTACAAGGAATTTTGGTTGCTGGTGAAGCATGGCGTTTGAGAACATGTTTCGTCTTGATTTCAGAAAACCACCTAATATTAAAGAACCATTTTGTAAGCCTGCCTTTCCTATTAAATTTAAAACTTTAGAATTTAAGAGAATTAGAAGACCAATCGACAAGTAAGGGCAAAAACAAATAAATCACGGATATGATCCCAATGGTAAAGTCTAGTCTTCTCGGCTCTAACTAACGGTGGAGTCGACATAACTAGACAGAATTTCTTGGTAGTGTTCTGAAAATTAGTATGTTGATTAATTGACAACTGTTGAAAATGAAACACATTTTCCTAACATTTGTTAACATCAAATTGGTATGTTAACTTTTAGCAATAAATTGATTGAGTAATAATAATCATACTATCGCCGTATCAACAATATGGTAAAACTTATTGTGTTTTGGCTGGCATTTCCGATATCCAATTGACCGCAACGCATAGAATTTGCACGCGAATAAACAGATAGAAAACGAGCTGTCATTTCTAGCTACGGAAAAAAATATAACTCTTCTTGGCAAGATAAATGGATGGATAGAGGAGTTATGTCAGAGTTGTAAAGGTGTAAAAGTCGTGTGTAGTTATGCTTCTCCCGCACGAATATCAAAACCCGATACCGGAGATGTCAAGGTCGGCCGTGTGACGTACACATTTGGATGTTTAAAAAATGGAACACTGAAAAAAATAACGGAGCATTGTTAGTATACAAAGCATTCCAAAGACAGGCCCAAAGAATTTCGAGTGTGGCGAAAACGCTCCATATGGCGAATACATATTTACGGCGACTCGGCCAATGACGACTTTGTATGTGCGACACCCCAGTTCAAAAGAGCAACTAGTTGCGACTATTCGACCAAAAAATATAATTTCACACCCTCGAACGCTTTGGAATCGAATCACAAAACAAATCACGAAAGATTATTTGGTATGGGACGATTTAAATCAACTCGAAATCCCGGTGTGGAGGGTTAAGTTAGTTAGGTCTTATAGAAATGGCTCTAAGCCAGATGATCGTCGACCAAGTAAATAATACAAGATGGATTTTCTCTATGATAGAGTAAACACTAATATGATGTACGTTTCCAATATGTCCATAGGTCTTGTCATTTATGGAAGTCAACAGACCCTCACTAAGGGAGGCTCACATATTTTTTTGAACAACACCTGTCAGTAAAACAGGGGAAAGATTCTAAAGTTTACTGAAAATGCCCAAAAACTTTTGATAATCAACAATGAGTCGAGGAAACAAAATGGACGTCACCCTACTCACATAAATTTCTAGATCACTCACTTTAGATTATTTGTACTTAGAACTCAAAAGCAAATTTGCTAATGCTTAAGTACGGAAAGCTTTTATTTTTTTAAATATTTTCTGATATATCTAGTCAATGAATTAGGTACTCTAGTCAATGTATATTATCTAGTCGATGTATTAGGTTCTCCAGAAATGAGGAATACGACAAAGACTATGGTGAAAAAAGATCAAAACTTAAAAGAAGAAACATTCCCTTCATTTCATATTTTATTTCAGGTGGCATATATGAATATGAATCTATAAATTGTTGATACAATAATATACTAATCGATATTTTATCACCGGTTTGCAGGCATCAAAGTGAATTTATGAAAATTACTTACAGAAATACAGTTTTAAACCGCCGGTGGTAATTGGAAATTTAGTAATCCGCGAGAGATTCACGAATGATAAGAAAATACGAGTTTATAGGCAGAATAATCAATGTCTCAATGTAATTCACGTACCACTTGCGTTCGAGAGTATATGTATTAGTTGCACAAAATGAACGGCACATTCTGGCCATATTCCCATCCAGCGGAGCAATAATGTTCCGATGCCTTCTTTAGTGTGTCGAAAGAAAGTTTGTGTTCGAAGCCTACGCAAATAAAACGTCAGCCGGTTCAAGGGGATTTCGCAAAGCCCGATCTGAATGATCTTTATAATCGAACCTCGTTAAACTAACCGATTTATTACATAACACGACATAGGTAGTAGCTACACATTCAATCTATTCAGTTGTGTAGTTAATTTGTTTTTTATCGAACGGTCAAAAATGCTAGTGTTTTCATATATAAATGAAATTTTCTCAACTCAAACCTTTTGCTTTTGAGAAACCAGTTGAGATATAAACGGGGACGTTAAAGGCATGACATTATCTGATATTTAGGTTCAAGTACAGCGGTGGATTAATAAGATCAACAAGATATAATAATAACGCGCAAAGAAAATGTATTATTAACACACTAACATTGAAATATGTACTATCCGTAGAATAAAATGACAATTGCATTTTTTAATACACTGGAGGGTTAACATAATAATAAAGATCGAATAATTAATCAAATACCATAGTAAACATAATATAATTTAAGACATCGACTGAGGGTGCTTGATAGACTTTCAATATCAAATTTCAATTGTTGAGATTTTGTACATTTCGGTGTATTTTGTAACGAACGACCCGGCTTTCGCCTTTCGGTATCTTCGGGCATTCGAGTACACGAATGTCGAACTGTCAGTTCGGGTACATTCGTTTACATACTATAATGCCTAAGATGCCGAAAGGCGAAAGCCGGGTCGTTAGTGACAAAATACATGGAAATATACAAAATCTCAACAATTCAAATTTAAACATAATATGTATTCTTGAGCGACGTTAATATACAGTAAAATATAGGGAATTGTGACGCATCAAATATATAAAAATCAGTGGGTTTGTTCGTATCTTATGCACTGCCATACCGTTCATCCGATTCCGATAAAACTTTGTCAAGTCCTAGCTTGCACTTGCGCAAAGAACATATGCATAGTACAATTAGAGCCGGCCCGAGTCCGACTCCCAATGTTTTAATTTTTAACTTACAGTATGTCTTATTATATATATAAAAAAATCAATCTCACAATCCAGATATATCTAAAATCTAAAATAAAGAATCAAATTTGTACAAATAACGACATCTCAGAAAACCTTCTGATTTATTCGTGTACGCACTAGACAGCAAACAAAAAATATTGTGTGTCCAAAAGCACTTCAATAAACAGAATCAATCACTTTTAAGGTGTTAACTGTCAATTCTTGGTGGAAAGACTTTATATTTTAAAAAATAAAACACAATTCATTTGTACTACTTCCACATATTTATAATGATCAGGACCGGTTTCGCTCATCACGAGCATTATCATCAGTTGATAATGCTCGTGATGAGCGAAACCGGTCCTGACCATTATAAGTATGTGGAAGTAATACAAATGAATTGTGTTTTATTTAAAAAAAAAAACAGAATCAAAACACAAAGACTTTCTTTCTTTGAGTGGCATTGCAACACATGTCGGGTCCTCACTAGTGTTATGTATAATTACTATTTGAAATAGCTGGAATAGAACATTGTCATGAGTGGTGGTGCAGATAAAAAAATGCAATCCATGCTAATTACTGACGATGGTCATAAGGCAGATGGCGCAACAGGATTAAAGATGTATGTATAAAATACATAATTAGTTATTGTTAAACTGGAAATGTGAGAATCCATGCAGTGTACAAAGACATAGGAATTTGACGATAGAAGAATATCCATAGAATCAAAGTGAAGTGCCTGCCGCATTAATTATTTTGTGCGAGGCATTTCAAAATGAACAAAACCAACACGAACGGCGCATACGAGAATCGTTTTCAACGTAAACATTTGCTTTTGGCATAGCTATTCCAACAATTTTCGCCAATGTTTTCACCTACTGTACAATTTAACATAACTGCGCGGTGACCATGATTTCGATCACAAATGTGGGACTATTACGTTCGCACAACTT
Organism: Himalopsyche phryganea; assembly: GCA_022494535.1. Lineage (NCBI taxonomy): Eukaryota > Metazoa > Arthropoda > Insecta > Trichoptera > Rhyacophilidae > Himalopsyche > Himalopsyche phryganea. The sequence continues at coordinate 1,979,892 of JAGVSL010000024.1, forward strand.
TAAATGTTTATTTATTTAAATTAGTTGATTGACACCACCATGATCGCCAGAAGGCATTTATATTATATAGCCGTTGTTCTGGAAGAAAACACTAAATCAAAAAAAATGACGTATTGAGTTGGTTATACCAATATGTTCCTTAGTTTAAACTCTACCGTAGGACAGAACTCACTTATTTTTATAAATTATACTTTTACTTAAAAACAGTTGTGTACAAACAATGTACAATGAAAAACGTATAACATTTCAAGCATTTGGCAAACTTCTAAGTCCAATTACTCAAAACTAGTATTTTCCGGTTAGTGTCTTCTTTCAGAACAACGACGATATATCGTATAAACCTACATTGAGCAATGGAAAACTTTTATTCACTTGAACGGTGTTAACTTTCATTTATTAGTTTATATGAAAAAATAAAATACTACGATTTGTAGTAGGTTCTTGTTTTGCACAGGAATATTTGTAATATTATTAGGACGGGTTTCGCCCAGGTCTGTTGAAAATGCTGACAAGTCTTGCGAAACCCATCCTCACCATAATATCAATTAAGGAATAAAATCTTCAAATTGTTGTTTGTTTTTATAAATTTACAATTTCGATTAACCAATTGACAAAATTCAAGCGAATAAAATAAACAAACAAAATTAACTAAATGAACAATTAAAAACGAACATGTATTTCAGTTTCTTTACATATTCACACTAATTCACACTCCTAACAAAGTAATCAAAATGAATGATATTACAAAATTTTAATTAATTGACAATTTTATAGACGGATTCGAAGGTTTCTTGTAGTAGAAAATAGTTAATATAAAATTAAATTAAAAATTGATAACTTAGTTATTCCACTTGGTTTATCACTAACGTGACGCGTTTCGCCTCTTTACGAAGCATGTTCAGACTTACCGTATCGCAAGGTTATTTATAATCTAAGGTAAACGATGATTTTAATTCTTAAAAGGGTGGGTTTTATTACCCGAATTATTTTATTTATTATTTTATTTACCGCCGAATCCATAGATAATAGAAAATGGTTGTTTTTCTAATTATATTCTATAGTCTTCCCAAAGGTGCGACACAATAACAAGATGTATCTATATGTTAAGTACCTATGTAGTCGAGTATGAATGATTCCAAAGATAGACATGATTACGTGAGAAATCTGATAGATGAATTTCCGAAAGCATGGTCACTTCACATGATTTTATGTCAGCAGACAGATAAAAGTATTTTGTTTGATAATAATTATGAATTTACAATGTGAACACACATTAGCGTTTGTTCAATGGAATTTATAATCATACGTTATGTGCGCCGAATGAAATTAATTACAATGTTTGACCACATTCCACACTACATTCATAACAGAAAAAATAAATAACGTGGGTACATACACCGAGGCTATCGGTAACGCCGTTTCCCTAATCGTTTTTTTTTCAATAACAAATCATGCCTCGTTGACAAGAAAATATGGAGAATTGTATTAAAATAATGATCGGCATATAACAACCAATGTTCAACATGAAGAGGAAGGAAGTCATGAATGCTATAATGGTGCTTTCTTATCATATCTCTGAAGAAAATATAATGAAAATGGTTGTTCCTAATTACTACCAATGTACTTACAAATAACCAGTGACAATCAAACTTTTTTATTTTTTCATTATTAATCAAACAATTAATGATACATAAATACAAATATATATATATATATATAATTATTATACTAGTTTTTATTCGATTATGCAATGAAACTCGCGGAGCCATTTATCCACCCGATTAGGTATGTAACGAATATTGTAAAATTACTAGAAAAATTAAAACACCAGTAGATTCCAAAATTGCATTCAATAGGATACCTCTAAACCGGGTTGCAAGAATATTACAAAGTATTTAAAAGGTAGCCTAGGGTCAATTTCATATAAAATATGAATCCAATTGATATACCACCTTTTGGTTATAAAGTAAAAAAAGAAATGTGACCGTTTATTAAATTCTAAATTCAATAATATTCATCAAACATGATGTGGCAAAATTGTGACAGTTGAAGTTTATGTATTGACAGTGCGATCAATTGATTTTCACTGTAAATAACAATTTAAGTATTAAATTTTGAAACAACATCTTATAACGTGCTAAGATCTAGTATTTTTCGACTACATACGTAGAATATAGAGATTAATTACCTGACAATATACCTAGTACGATTTTAATAGTAAACAATGAAATAGGCGACGTTTTAATAATTCGTAAATAGTATATGATTTCCATGTACGTACCTACACTGTTATTATTAATACTACATTATCAACCGAATGCGTTGAATTCAATATAGAAATAATGCATTGTGCAAATGGAACTCGTCGACCAATGGTCGGAGTACTAAACAGTGAAAAATACATAGTTATTATGTACGCGCGAGTGTATTTCTCTGCATTCCATTCGTAATACGCGGCCTCACGAATAACTTTACTTGCAAATACTGCCGCAATCCGACTTCAATATTATTTTATCCGACGACTTTAAGTTTGAACATTTTCTACAACAGAAACCGAGTGCAGTAATTTTAAGAAAGCAATTTTACCACAGATAACTTTATTATACAGTCATTTCGATACACATTTTCAAAGTTTTATTAGATAGTTAGCTGTAAAAACCTTGAATGTCAAAACAGTGCTGTATATTATGTTGTGTGAATGAATTTTAATACAGTCGATGCCTTGTGAGCGTTGTAAAAGCCAAAAAAATATAGTCGGTGTCTGCAAAATTGCGTTCACTTATTTGTTTGTTGGGAAAATAGCAGTTTCTGATTGAATATATTTTTAATCCGTACGTATTAGACAATTTGATGACTGACATATTGTAGTATTCGGTTCGAGAATTTAACCGAGGGTCGTGTCAGTATTCAGATCTTTGACAACTGACTCACGTAAAAATAACTATTAAATAAACATTGACATTCCAGGAACCATAGCTCGTGAGAATATTTGATGTGAGTCAATTATTTCGATTGGGCAATGCGAACGGCGACATGACATGTCGGCGGAGCGGTCGTACATATTGAGGAATGCGGCTGATCCCAGATTAGTAGCATTTCCAAATATCGCTCTGTTAGGCAATAGTTGAGAATAGTTGATCGCACATTACAAGATGGATGCTTTCCTTGAAGCCTTGACGCGGCGAGAAGCGAACGATCCCATAGGAATGCGACGGAGGCCCCTTCCGCCCGCCTCTCGCCTCAAGCCGCGTTTGCGAGCTAATTATTCCTATTTATCGCTACTAAAATACGAGTAAAGAATGTTGTGTGAAATCTATGGCTAGTTCACGTGTTTTCAGAGCGAGGGCAGCACCTCTGCGCAAACGAAAGGTTTGTTTTTCACATTTAAACATAAACAATGAGATCACAGTGCAACAGGACTCCAGTAAAAACAAATAGGACATTCAGAGAAGTTCCCGTGACCCCTGGAAGGCCGAACAATGCAAGAATCACACAAAACATCTCTGGAATGCAGAGTTTTGACGTGGGGCCCCCGCGGGGTGAACACACTCGAACCTACCTGTCTCTCGGGTCGATCCACGTCGTTTTCTTGCTGTTGTGATCGATAAAATAGAGTTTTCCATCGTAATCCGTCGCGAAATCCCAACCGTCGGGTAAGGGTATCTCACCATTTCTTCTCCTCGGCATATTTCACTAATTAAATCCATTCAAAACGAATAGGAACTGGCACACGCGAAACTAGCTACACGGCCATGTTGAATAGCTCATTATAGGGCGTGACGTCACAGCGCTCGGCCAATCGCGCAACGGGGCCGGCGGAGGAATGCGCGGGCGAGAGAAAGTAGACCGCACTTCGCGCAAAAGAGCGACCGATACGTTCGGCTTTAAACACTCAACTGCCGGGCGCTTATTCAAAAAGGTACCTCTCCCACTGCTATTATCACAGCAATGATAAAACATACGCACGCGAAGTCAAGTCACTTTCCCTTATCGGGGTAGCTAAAAACATCTAATTATATTAGAAGAGTAATTCACCTGAAATACAAATAATAAAAAATTGTTTAAATAATTCTTGAAATCAAATTACTACGACACACAACATTAAAGACAAACATGTTGAATTGTATTTGATCCATTGACAAAATCATTATTACTAAAGTCACTTTGCCGGAGGGGAAACATCGAATAAGTATTACATGTTTACAATCATTACTTAAATCTTTCAGAAGAATACTACAATGACTAAAAATATTAAGGTTTTTTTTAAATATTTGCATATTTAGATGGGTGTAAAACAAGATTATTATGATAATGTAGGAATATTCAGTATGATTTGCAGGATTTGTATCTACATTGACAAAATACCCGAGAAAAAAAGCTTTACAAGTAAAACTATCGCAAACCAATGGTCGGCGGACAGGTGTCTGTCCACCGTAGTTTTCAGCTGTTATGCAAAAACATTTGCAATCCGACTATTATATCTTTATATAAAATACTATGAACATAGTAATTGTTACTTTTGCGCTAGCAGTCCGCGAAATATTTCACCTGTTCTTACCGGTCCGCAGGCGTAAAAAGGTTGCCAAATACTGTGTTACGTTGCATTTCAAATAAAGTGCAAAGCACCATGAACTACAACTTTGCAAGACAGCGTTAATAATGTTATCACCTAATAATGAGATTATAAAATAGTACATATCGACGGTGTTTTGGCTAATTGATGTAACCCTCAAAATTGATATTGTTCAGGAGAGTGTTTTTATCAAAAACATTGTAATATGGTGAGTTGCGTTATGACTCTTTGAAATGCACTCCTGTAAATTTTCATGTTTGCAGATACAGGATTATACATAGGGAGTGTCAATATAAAAGTAGCTTACATCAAGTGGCCGGGTCAAAATTTTAAATCTAAAACCAATGTAAAATGATGTTTCCCTTCCAAAAAGTGGTCAATTTATTTTTGTAATCTACATCATCTGGCCGAGACCTGCTCTGTCATCTTTAAAATGAGATCCAATCGTTAACACATTTTCGTATTTTATATATGTATATTTCGTATATATAAATGAAAAGTATTAACAATTTTACACTAATATTATATACCCAAATTAAAATTAATTTCAAAATCACATTTTAATTTGGATTTTTGTGTTTTACGAGCTTTACACCAGTGCTCCGCAACCTTTTCTCATCCAAGGCACACCTATGCACTCCTTAAAATTTCACGGCACACCACAAGCAACAATATGTAAATTTCATAATCATAATTTATTTCGTTATTTTTATTATGAATTTAAAATAGCATCTTTCTAAGTGTTTCTTAACTTCCTTAAAGTGATGAAACACTTTTTATTTAAATTTTCAAATAGCTTAGAGAGACACAATTAATACAAATAAATATTTCAAGTCATGAAAAAATTCCTCTAATAATAATTAAAAATTTACATTTGTCGCCTGAGCTTTTGTTGATTTCAGTTATCTCTTGGCAACCAGATGACTTTATTTTTTTCTAAAATTACAGTTTTCCTTTTTTCTCATTTTGGGCGCATTGCACCGCGGTACACTTCCTTCTCGCGGCGCACCGGTGTACCGCGACACACTGGTTGCGGAGCACTGCTTTACACTATGGATTGACTATATACTTTTTGCTTTAAAAAGTAATAACCACAAATTATTCGCCGAGTCCATCCAAATTGCGTAGGCAAATTGCCAGTGGCGTAACTATTCTCCTTCAACCGGTAGCCTTGAGAACTTTGTTTTTATAATCCAAAATAATTTACCATATTAAAGAATTTGACTAACAAAGTGGTAAGTAAAAATATTATATATCGTTGCGATAAAGTCTTTATTTTCTACTATTTAGACAGTAGCGTTGTCGTGCCCATGGTGCAATGGTCAACGTCGTTGGCTACGGTTAGGGTTGACTCGGGCTTAAGTCTCGGTGCGAATTGATTCATAAATTGATTTTTCAACCGATTTATGGATTTTTGTTTGTAGGCATAGATGTTTGTGATATCTAAAATCCCCTCCCACCCATCCAATCCTGAAAACGGGGCGTAGCGAGAGCGATTAGCTAACCACCAGCCCTGACCCTGCCTTATACTTCTATCCATACTCTCTTTGAAAAAGAGAGGTTGAGCAACTGTGTAACAAGCAGTTCTCGTAGAATCCCTTTGTTAAGATTCCTTTATTAGAAGTCCATATGCTCCACACTGGGAACGGACATGGTAAAAAAAAATACTTTAAAAAAAGGTGCGCGATGATTGTTACAATCGCACAATATAATAATGGATACTTAATGAACCTTTATGTGGAGGACGAGGTTGGGCAGTCACTGTCATATTAGAAGATATTACCGAATTTTTGACGTTTATCACGTCAAATAGAAGAGTCAAAATCACGAAGTATTATGGTGTTTATATATAATGCGACGCTGAATGGCATTTTTTGTTAACCCAATTGTTATAATGAAAGAATAATTTATCAAATATTCGAATATCCGAATATTGAAAAAAAACGAAAATAGAATATTCAATTGGAATCTCTAGTCTGATTCCAATAAGGAGCATATCAACAGAGGTTGTTTTACGATAGCTGGTTGTATTTAGTCACTCAACCTGTCTTGTTCGGAGAGGATATGTATAATGGTGGACTAGCAGTTGGCTAAGCACATACACCAATGCCGTTCAATTGCCGTTGAACAATCAGCTACAGGAGCGATCAAACATTCAAAAATGATGTTTCTAAAAATGCCAAGAAAAACACTTTTTCAGGTTTGAGATCAGCAAACGAATATCTTACATTATTGTAGAAAATTAGAAAGTGCTCTACCAGTAGATGAAATTGACTTTGGTTATATTATACAATTGTGGAGCATCCATTTTTTTCATAAGTTTACCATCTGTATTTAAAAATACACATTAATAACAGGTATATTCAAGATTTTAAAAATCCACATGAAGTAAACAAATATTCTATCTTTTTTTTAAATTTAATTTTTGTAAAAAAAATCCTAGGGACTTATTTATTTACACCTATACTATAATCCCGATTTATCAATATTCCAAAAGGATATATATTGTAATAAGAATATTTAAAAAATAGGACCACCGCCGTGGTCGGGAAATAAAGGAAATACCTAGAAAGGCAACGCAGGATTCATAATATTCAGCCAGTTTTTTTTTAAACTATCATTATTAGGGTGGCCAGCCGTGCCCATTTGAGCGGGATTGTCCCAAACTCAAGAGACGAAGAAAAAATCCAGAAACTCAGTTTGACTCCTAAAATCGATTTAAAAATGGTTCACTTATACATCTATAAAAACGTTAAACGTTGCTGAAACTTTGACCTCTAACGAATATAATTTGTAACTACATAAATATGGGATAAATATTACCCGAATCCAAAGTGCAGTGGTCGGCAACCTTTGTACGCACACCCATAATGATTTGCTTTTGACAAAGGGAAATACTTACTACAATATGCATGTGTGAAAAATTGCAAAATCTTACACATACGCATTCTGACTAAAATCAATAATGTATTAGGTATACATTTCTTTGAACTGAACTTTGTACAGGCGGATTCGATTATAGATTATTTTAATGTTTATTCTTAGAAATTCCTTAAAAATCGTAAGATTATTTCGAAGAATTTTGTCAAAATATCTTAAAAATAGAGATAAAAATATTACAATTGCTATGGAATCTTATATTTTTATCAGAGAGATTAGAAAAAACCTAATTTGATACTTTTTATAAATAACCATTGTTTCATCTTAAATAAAAATTGTATTATTCTTATTTGACCTGTCCGCGTGAATTTACGCTTAGAAAAAAGGGTCGAGACAAAATTTAAGCGATTTTTTACAATGTGACACACCCTGGTTTTTCTTAAGTATAAGTGTCATTAGTGTCCCGAACTGAAATCGGCCTGCGACAAACAGCAATAATTCGCAGAATACGCTCTTTCTTGTTGTCAGGCATTTAAGAAGCCCCCGGGCTTCGGCCGCTGGACGAGTCCATTTTTACGGAAAAGGGTAGCTCCAACTTGGCACGGAGTTTTTTTGAATTTTTGTAGACAGTCGATGACGAGCTGCCGAGTCGGACGAACGAGGTCTCGTCGCGACGAAAGTGATGTGACGATGTGAACTGTTTGTTTGTTTTTGTGTTTTGATTTGCGTTGGATTTAATTTAAATTCGTTGTGTCATTTGTATTAAAATTTAAAGTAAATTCAGTTGCTAAGTAAATGTAAATGTAGAATCAATTTTATGTGTTAAGATTTTTATATTTGTGTAATGTGAAACCACTGCATCTTTAATGGATAATAAATAAGTTTTTAACCGGATCTGAAATGGTGTTTGTCTGAGATCAGCCCTTCCAGGACTCCGGATAACCAGCCGCTCGCCTCTCTTCGATCCGGGGGGAATTCTCATTTGGCGCCCCACGTTGGGCGCCAATTGAAAAGACCTCGCAAGTCTCCTCTACACGAGAGAGAGACGGCCTCTACCTCAGAAGGAGATAGTGCTATAGGGAGGGGAAATGGAAGCAAGGGTCTTCATTCACAAAGTCGCGTTCGGTTTGTACGTGTATGCCCACCCGGGGTCTACACATTTGTCGCCCAACTTAGTGGCCATTGATGGTTTGTGACACCTCAGGATTCACCCCCTGAGGACTCATGCTCTGAAGATGCAGTGGCTTTGAACTGTGGTTCATGGCGCCCAACCGAATTTTAACGTAACTTCAAGAATTTCAAATCGCCGAACGCACACTAAGAATCCGGACCCTGCCCTGAAGGTGGACTTCAAGATCGGGACCAGACAACCAGTCAGCTTCCCGGCGTCTTACTATGAAACCCCAGCTTCAAAGGCGAAACTGGCGGGAGTCGTCGGTGAAAGGTGCCTGGCCTCTGTTACTTTTCACGAAGCCCTACTTCTCGACTAGCCGCTCTTGAAGTCGTTCGCGCTGACCTAGGAGGCCTGCTGGGCCTGTTGTGTTTTCAACCAGTGAGGCCTACAGTGGCTGTTTGTTTGCAATCCGCGAGGCCCGCTGTGCCTGTTAGAGTTGCAACCTGTGAGGCCTGCTGTGTCTGTTTTGTTGTCAACGAGTGACGCCTACTGTGGCTGTTTGTTTGCAATCCGTGAGGCCCGCTGTGCCTGTTATATTTGCAACCTGTGAGGCCTGCTGTGCCTGTTTTGTCTTCCCAACGAGTGAGGCCTACTGTGGCTGGTAGATTTGCGACCCGGGAGGCCGTTTTGCCTGCCATGCTGCCTGTAAAGACGAGAAGACGCTAATAAACCTGCCCTGCCGAGCGAGGACGCTGCGGATGCCTTCTCGGGAGAAGATGAGGCCGTCTGCCTGTGAAGAGGAGATGCTGCCGACACACCTGCCCCGCCGAGCGAGAACGCTGCGGATGCCTTCTCGGGAGAAGATGAGGCCGTCTGCCTGTGAAGAGGAGATGCCGCCGACACACCTGCCCTGCCGAGCGAGGATGCTGCGGATGCCTTCTCGGGAGAAGATGAGGCCGTCTGCCTGTGAAGAGGAGATGCTGCCGACACACCTGCCCCGCCGAGCGAGGACGCTGCGGATGCCTTCTCGGGAGAAGATGAGGCCGTCTGCCTGTGAAGAGGAGATGCTGCCGACACACCTGCCCCACCGAGTGAGGACGCTGCGGATGCCTTCCTGGGATAGGAACAGGACGCCTGTTGGCGTAGGAAAATTTGCACCACCGCCCGTTGTGATGCCGATCGCGACATGACCTGTGTTGTGGCCTCGTGTGTGACGACCGACGCGCTGCCACGCGTGTGTTTTTAAGACTTGATTTTTTTGTGTTCTTTATTGTATATTGTATCTTGTTTTTGTGTGATTATTGCTACGCTGTCCGAACTCAGTTCATGGACACTAGAAGTATGGGGGTTTGACACACCCTGGTTTTTCTTAAGTATAAGTGTCATTAGTGTCCCGAACTGAAATCGGCCTGCGACAAACAGCAATAATTCGCAGAATACGCTCTTTCTTGTTGTCAGGCATTTAAGAAGCCCCCGGGCTTCGGCCGCTGGACGAGTCCATTTTTACGGAAAAGGGTAGCTCCAACTTGGCACGGAGTTTTTTTGAACTTTTGTAGACAGTCGATGACGAGCTGCCGAGTCGGACGAACGAGGTCTCGTCGCGACGAAAGTGATGTGACGATGTGAACTGTTTGTTTGTTTTTGTGTTTTGATTTGCGTTGGATTTAATTTAAATTCGTTGTGTCATTTGTATTAAAATTTAAAGTAAATTCAGTTGCTAAGTAAATGTAAATGTAGAATCAATTTTATGTGTTAAGATTTTTATATTTGTGTAATGTGAAACCACTGCATCTTTAATGGATAATAAATAAGTTTTTAACCGGATCTGAAATGGTGTTTGTCTGAGATCAGCCCTTCCAGGACTCCGGATAACCAGCCGCTCGCCTCTCTTCGATCCGGGGGGAATTCTCAAATGGTACTTTGGTGACTGGTTACGACACGATCCCGTTTTACCTGTGACGTCACACTCAACGTCCATAAAGATTTGAATTATTATCAGTCGTCACTGCGGATTAGCCACATGGCATTTATCGCACCAAGTCAAGGTCTTTTACAATAAGAGTAGTAAAATAACTCCTTTGTTAACTTATTTTTGGTCACTAATGACTCAACTTTCGCCTTTTTCCTAGTTTCAAACTTTTTGAGTTCAGTGGTGTATTTGAAAGTCTGGATATGCAAAAAAAAAGAAAGCGGGATCGTCAGTGTGAAAACGTTTGCAAGGGTAAACTATTCGAACGATTCACCCGATGCTGCGCTGAATCAATGAATCAAATGGATCAATCACTTATTTGGAATTTTGCATTGATGGATCGAATTGTAGTTCTGCTACCGCACCTAGTGAAAAAATATGCTACCAATCTACAGAATTGATATCCTATGAATCATCCTCTATGATTAAAGTAAATAAATGAATAATAAAATACCATGCAAATGGAGTATATTATATGTAGATATCTAGTCAAATTGATATGTTCAGTTGGTTGAAAAGTCATGATAATATATTTTATGAGTCACTTCCGATACAACATTCTTAATTACCTACAATCTTAATGCCAATTGCCAATAAAACAGTTGCTAATTTTATAAACAGAATAATATTGTTACATTATAAACCGGTTATATAATGCATCTATTTCTATAAAACGGAAAATTTGTGATACGTCTCGTTTTAGGTATTTTGATTAAGAAAAATTAATTCATTTTTAATCTAGCAAACGCAATAGTCGCTTGGGAGCAGGTATTTTGTATACATAAATTCTCACACAAAAACAAAAGTCGAGAAAGATGTAACGGTGGCGTAACCAGCGGATGCATACGTCGACAACGATGATAACAAAATTAAGAAGATGGCATATTAAGAACACTATGATTTTGATTTATCGCTTCTTTTCAATAGAGCAAAGTAGATAAATATTACGGATATATTTTTTTATTTCAATGCTAATAGGTAATATAAAAAACACATATTTTTAATTCGAATAGGTATTTAGCCGCCCTAGAGGCGACAACGCCTTGAGAGGTTTAGGTACAGTGAAACCCCGATTTTACGTTTTTCAAAAATAAACGATAAATGTGGGAAAGCTTCAAATAAAAAAGAGGGTTTTTTACAAACAAGACCATGCCGATCTTTGAACCTATTGACCCATCCGTTCGATGCAGAGAAATTTGTGATCCCTTTTTTTGGTTATTTGCAAAGCTTTTTCTCTAATTATGTATCCATCAATAGGTATGTTTTCAGCTCGCACCTGCTGGTACCACGTGTGATGAATCTCATCAACTTCACTAAAAGTAGACTCCTTAGCAAACTTTCTTTTATTCGCTGGCTTGCCGCACTTTTCGATTGTTTTGCGAATGTCACTCTTCTTACAAACTATAGACATAAATGTTTTTCTATGTCAATGCAGGTGCAGTAATAAAACGGATCATTATGACTATGTAGCTTGTACGCTTGCAGTCTCTGTATTTTTTTTCGTACCTTTTGGATGGGGTAGAACGCGCTTATGAACGAAATGAGAAATATTCAATAAAAACGGTCAATCGGGATAATGTTTGTGACGGAACCATAATATAGAACGCTTAATGCGGGATTATTTAACATTGTTCATATGGGTGTTTGACGGGACTATAAAAAATGAACGATCCATGTGGGAAAACGATTCATTCGAGAATGATAGATCGAGGTTCCACTGTATAAGTATTTTTTTTACAGCAATGATTAGTGACGAAATATAATAAGTTGGTGAACCTTCTGCAAACATTCTAGTGAGCCCTTTACCGCCGTAATTATTATTTAAAATCCACCCAAAAATCAACGAATAGTACATAGTGAAAAAGTCACTTAAATTTTCTTAAAAATCAATTAACAAATATAAAACATACTTATACGTAAATAAACCAACAAATGCATTGTAAAAATTGATCATTTATTTGACAGCCTTCTCCCACTTCGCGGTGGTTCAATTCAGTTATGCCACTACAAAATCGGCAGATAACGTATTTACGAAAACATTTAGTGCGTCATAATTTATAGTAGAAATAAAAGGAAAATTAAAATAATATAGAATTAAAGCTGACGCCAATGCGCCATGTATTTGACAAATATAATGTTGACACTACATAAAACAATTTCACAGAATAGAGAAAAAATAATAATATCTACATTAGCATTCCGCCAAGAAAAATAATCTAAAAATCAATTCACAAAGTTCTTTGCTGAATATATTCACTCCTATAGAGCTTAGACATTGCATTGATTGGCTTAACAGCCCTTGCAACTGGTGTCTCATATGACCGACGCGAAAAACACGTTTTAAGAAAAAAATATTTTGCTAATAGTTTCCGCCACATAGATTAAAAATCGGGAGAATTTAAGTTAATAGTCTTGAGAACTTGAAGATTATAAATTAGGCCCCGTAGAAGAGAAAAATGCCATGAAATCTTAATCGATCTTTGAGTTTCAAGTGAAACGATAGCTTTCCTAAAGGAAATTTGATCGATTAAAACTCTTTTGACGAATTATCAGAAGGAAAATATTTAAATAATTTTAAATAAAATTATTCCAGAAATTACTTTACCGGCTGCTCCAATTGCAACATATAGAAAATTTAATACGGACTTCAAAAAATCAATCCATATTCAAGCATTCTTAGAAGCAAGGAAAAGTAAGAAGTACGAAGCACAGTTGGGTTATTAAATGGCTTACTTTGTCTTACTATAAGCGGAAAAAGTTTGCTAGCACGTAGATGAATAGAAGTCATATGCGAATAAAACGTGAAAGAAGAGTCAAACATTATACCGAGATCAACATCTTCAGACAAACGATGTTAAGTGTTATTTCATATATCATATTTGAATTGTTAAAATTTTGTACAATACAATGTATTTCGTCACTAACGACCCAGGTTTCGAGCACACGAATGAACTGAATCTGTCAGTTCGATTTCATTCGTGTGCTCGAATGCCTGAAGATTTCCAAAGGCGAATCCCAGGTTGTTAGTGATGAAATACATGGAAATGAACAAAACTTCAACAATTCAAATTCCATCGAGCACCCTCAGTCGATATCTTAAATTACATAGTCATTCTTGACTATGTAAAATTAAATTTATAGTATTTTGAAAATTGGCATTTATAGTATTTTGCAGAATAGTACAATCTCATTCACTCCTAATAGTTAAAATCACTCGATACCTTGATACCACTCATACTTTCCATGGTATCATCAATAAAAATAACAAATGAAATTGTGCCAAGATTTGATTCTTGATACGCATTCAACATTCAGCGTATAACTAGGTCTAGGGTCCCGAGGGTATGAGGGCCTTTTCATTGGTTTATCCAGAAATTAAATTAAGGCAATTTTAAGAATAGCAATCGATGATCTATAACGCTGTCGTGTTAAGTATGTTGATGTATTTTATACTATATATATATATATATATATATACATCAGGCGGGTGAAGTGAAGGTGCAAGCGAGATGCAAGGGCATGTGGCGCATGCTCTTGTATCCTTCTTGCTCATGCCCAAATTAGGTTGTGCGATAGAGATAGAAGTCCACCGCACGCCGATGATATACATCAACCCGGCAAAACACGACACGACACGACACGACATTGTATATATTTTTATACATTTATGCATTTATTTATACACAGAGAGGGAGGCAGAAGAGGCAGATGAAATTAATTAATTTGAAATAGGGAATCTCAAAAATCGCGTGCCGCTGTTCTCACATGTCTCACTTTAACAGATCTAAATAAAAATATTTGTGAATCTACTGCCAACACGGCAAGGAACATTTTTGATACTACCAATTACCAACATTGCAAGATACTGTAAAATTTATCAGGGAATTATGTAACTGTGAAGAGTTTTATGATTGTTGTTATCTTAATCAACCTGATTCAATATGGAAAATCCATTTTGTTATTAAAAAAATTGTAAATAAAATTTGCATTAATGAACCTATAAAAATACTATTTTTCCTTCTAAACAAAAAATATAAAAAAATCTTATATAATATCAGTATTTTTTTAAGATATTGTCTAGGGAAAGTCTTAATTTCAGACTTTCTGCAGAATCTAATTATAGCGGTCTACAATAAAATATAAAACTCAAGAACAGCGGTAAAGATCATTATTTCATCAGATCATATTTTGAATGTGTATGTTGAGGTTTCAAAAAATATCATGTTTATAGACCTCGTATAAGATAATGTACTTTTTTTATTGTTTTTAACATTTTTGTTTACTCTATGAAAATAGATAGACCTAAGAATGTGTTCCTTAGATACGAATCAAACACTTCTAGTTGATTGCTTACTCCAATTTGTTCTTACTGATTCAATCATTCCAATCATATCGCTGTGCAACGAATTCTATTCAATCGGATTCTTTGCCTGCTATTGACAATTACAAACCGATGTTACGGTGCGAAAGTAAGTGATTCGCAAAGATTTTAATATTTCCATAGAGATAAATAACATTACAGCCTTAAATTTCTTTTTCCACTGTCAATAACAATCTCATCGAACGAGTATTGGACTGTTAACATTATCCTTTGCACTTCTTAATTTAAACAATTTTCTATGGATTCGGCGGTAACTTTGTGGAAGTTCATTTTCATCAGTCAGAAGATGCTTCTTAAAGTGGCGAAACGCTTCACGTTAGTGATAAACCAAGTGGAATAACTAAGTTATCAATTTTTAATTTAATTTTATATTATGCAATTTTCATTTAATTTACGTTATATGTTATAATTTTGCTGATTTTTTTTTTCAAATGCTCAGCTTGACAAAATTCAACTTACACATAATGTATATTGATAATATTTGAAAGAAAAAGCTTAAATGAGTTCATTCATCTCATCTATGTGGGTCCAGCATGACAAAGGAGTTATAATGATTAATACTCAGCTTTAGTTTGAATATTATAGATGTCCCCAAAAAAGAAAAATGTAAAAATTGATGTTGGAATGGATGACATTATTTTTTATTTTAAAGGTAATCTGAAAATGATTGGTAACAATATTTTTCATAGACAAAGCATTAGAATCATTTAAATTAAACATAATTTCTATCATTGTTTGCAAATGGATTGCAATAGCAGAGAACAAATCATGTAAGTATAATACTTGTGATATTGCTTGCCTTCTTTGAGTGCAATCATATTTATGTTGAAAATATGATTAATATTATTATATTATACATCCGCTTATTGTTTAGGGCCCCTGCCCTAGACAAGATATTTAAATTAAATCAAATTAATGTTAGTATAGTTGTTCACAGCAAACTGAGCCAAAGAACAGAGAACGCATGATTGAAACTGAAGTTCTCCTTAGTAAATGATGATACAAAGTAGTAAATATTAGAAACTAGCCTTCTCAAAACTCGCATTAAGCAAAATTTCGCAATCTACGAGGGATTTAAAATTCAAATTTGAAATAAGAAACAACACTTTATTAATAAACTATAGTAAAGTAAACTTCATACATAAAATAAAAATAATGTAACTATCCGAAAAACTGCAAGAACATTTTCAATTTGTTTGGTGATGCAGAAAATAGTTTACAATCTAAGGAACAGTTTCTGAGATATCATTTTCATGAGAAATAATATGGCAGTCCATTCCCTGTAGCTCTTCATTAGGGTTTGCCATGGGATTCTACGACAGCCTGAACCGCATTTACTTTAATAGCTTGTATGTCTCCAAAATTGGCAATAGGATTACTATATCTTCGATGATGTTTTGAATGGCATTTTCATACTTGATATGATCATTAACAATTTCTCCAAACACCTCTCATATACGTCTGCTTGATTTCATTCCAAGCTTTATCAATGTTTCTGATAACATTTGTATTATTAAATTATTTCCATTAATTCTGCATGGCATGTGAGTTGGCGCATGGTTTTTCGTAAATAAAATAACAGCCATCTCTTCAATTTAAAAAAATGTATTTGTTGGCTTTCGTTCCCGGAAAATATTCATCTGACTTTTTTTTAAATCGGTCGGTATATAAAGAATTCAAAGAATTTAGTCACCTATGCCTGTATTTCAATGGCACCCAGCAATTTTGAGCATTGGCTCTTTCCTTATAAAATTATTTATCATAAGCAATTATTATTTTATACAAAATATTTGTCGTATGGCAACAACATCGTTTCGTCTGACGTTTCACAACAATTAGTACTTTATGAATAGTACCATCGACAACATTCTATTATATATCGGCTGCCTCCTAAGCGCAAGAGAGATATTATTCAATCGCTATTGTACATAATATCTGGTAAGGTTATTTATTATTGATTAGTAGATAAATAGCGCTATTTTATTACTGCAATCATATATAATAAAATCATTTCGTTTCATATACATTGGTGACATATTTGTTTCTTTACATATAACCTTAAAAATTTATTAATTTATATAGATATGGCGCGAAATGTGGCTTTAAAATTTACCGCTCTCGGAGGAATAGGCTTGAGCGGTTTCATTGCTGGATCTTATATAGAAAGGAAGAATGTTCTGTTGCGTTTGCAAAGCACACTGAATACGGATGCCGATATTTTGGAAAGTATTGTTCAACCCAATAGGAAAATTACTTTTCCCGGCTCACCGATTATTGGGACAGTGTCAGCTGCTACGCCGATTCCAGCCAGTGAACTGATTGCATCGGGACCACAAAGGGTAAGCTAAATGAACCAATGTGTTAATATTAAATGCACAAACAGAGACTTGACGATAATATGTGTAGCAAGCTATAGTCTTATTATATATCTTTCATAATAAATCGTAGAAATTGAATCTACTTCACATGCCATGGATCTACTGCCCCAACCTTCTATCTGTTTTTGAATATCTCACTTAAGTCATGATAACAAAACCACATAAATCTTTACGATTCCGTCGCACTCGTGTTTCAGGAGAAAACGTTACAAAATCAATAGTATTCAAAATACTTATTTTTTTTCCAGAGAGGCAGTAACAGTGCGTTGTCTGCAATTATTGTCATTCAATTTCTCGATATTTTTTGTTTGTTCTGTTATGTTTTTTAAATAATACTTTACTTAAGAGATAGAATTATGAAATCTACCATTAATAATACTGCACCCTTTTAGGTATCGCAGATTATGAAATATGGCTTCCCGGGACTCGACAATGTCCGGTCTTTTGATGATTATGTACTATCTTATGACCAAAAGCATCGCGTCCCGCATTGGGTGCTAGAACACATGACAAAGGAAACTATTAAGTCTAATGATAGCGCCGATAGATCGAAATGTGACTTCACACCTGATCCTAGCATTCATGAATTTTTCAGGTTAGTCTGTTTTAATTCATTTTGTGGAAAAATCAAATGAGACAGATATTTCTGACGGTAAACTTAAAATGTACACCAAATATACAATATGTAAAATAATGAAACCTTCAATATTGATATTATTCCAGATTTTTCTGCGGGAATAAAATATGTAAAGGTGATGACAGTTGGAAAAATTTGTTTTATTATGAAAACGTAACAATTTTTACCCCAGTTATTTTAGTCTATATTGGGATTAATTTTTCTATTATAGTTATGTAGAGGCCTCTTAGAATAAATGTACAGATTGTCAAAGTATCCGTAATGTTCCACATTCCTCTTGGATTATTTTCAATCACAATTTATTGAAATATTTAGCATTTATTTTCAGATCTCAGAATGCTGATTATAAAGGTTCAGGTTTTGACAGAGGACATATGGCTGCCGCTGGTAATCACAGGATAGCTCAGAAGCATGTCGATCAGACCTTTTTCCTCACAAATATGGCGCCACAAGTAATTAAATTATCATAATTATTTATTACATATAATATCATTACTAAAAATAATATTATTAGTATTATTTCTCTTTATTTATACATGTTGTCAATATCTGTGTTAACAGGTGTGCTCACTCAGCACAATTGAATTTCAAATAATAACAAATGTCTTCTCAGAATTGACACAAATGACTTCATACACCAAAATTATTATTATATAAAATGTAACATGATTTGAATTTCCCTAGTAAAATGTAAAAATTATGCACTGTTATTGTAAATGTTATATTTGCCCATATTCACAATTTTGCAATGCACTTGAAAAAAAATTATCTGATACTTCATTATTATATTATGTTATGATAATAATATATGTTTACTTAAGTTCGAGTAATAGATAAGATTCGTGAAAACATCTCAATTGATCAAGGCATTTCTTATAATAGTATTCAATTAATCGTTTTCCATAATAGGGTGGATAGGGTGCCAGTGGCGTGATTAAACAGTGGCCTATTAATTTTTTCAATAAATTAATTCATCTTAACCAAAATTTTCTATTTAATTATTAAAAATTACCGAAAACAAATATTTTTTATGCCACCAAATCTTTTATTTTTATTTCAAAAAGCTCCATTTAATGGTTGCTATTTCGATACATCTAATAAAAGCTAAAACAAAAATGCCGTATGCGCATTTCCATATTTATCAATATAACGTTATTTTCTGCGAGGCACGTTGTAAATAAAATGTGAGTAAAGTGATATTACGGCAATTTATCCCGTAGAAACTTTGACAGTTCCATATTCTATTAATTTTTCAAATGTTTAAAAAAACAATACAAATATATCGATACAACATTTATTCAACCCAAAATTATTATCTACAATATACATGTTTGACAATGTTTGACATGCCTCGTTGGCATAATGTCATTTTAAACCCTTCATCTTTTCATTTTAGCACAATTATTTTGATAAAAGGTGGTTTTCTTGTGTGCTCTATATACATAATATAGAATTATGTATATTTAAGGTTATCGATGTTTTGTTCACATACATTGCACGGTTTTAAATGGTCTTTTTATTCTTTTGACAGGTTGGTGTTGGGTTCAATCGTCACATCTGGAACAAATTGGAAAAACATGTTAGAAAACTAACAAAAGTATACTCGCACGTTTACTGCTGCACTGGTCCACTTTATTTAGCCAAGTATGTTTACTATTATTGTGAATACCAAAGTCTAGCGTGAAGATCGATATACCATACAGTCGACATTGATGTAAAATTGTCTACTTCATTCATTTATGATTATTTGACTTTGCAATACACTAGTAGAATTGTAATTATGTTTCTTCTTTCTAGAAAAGAGTCCGACGGGAAGATGTATGTAAAGTATCAAGTAATCGGTGCTAACACGGTTGCAGTGCCAACGCACTTTTATAAAGTTGTTATTGCAGAGACTCTAGATGGCCACCTTGATTTGGAGTCGTATTGTATGCCCAACCAAGCCATTCCTGATGAGACTCCCATTACGAACTTTCAGGTAAATTCATTTCTTTATTAAATGTTCACATCGAGTTGTTAACTTGCATCAATGTTTTATTGAACAAAGAGTGTGGCTGTAGAATTAGTCTCGACACTTGCAGATTCCAATTTATCTAAAAAATTATAGTTTTTTAATTTTTTAGTTCTCATAGTCATTATTTCAACTTTATTATTATCGAAATGTACAACTCCACTTAAGCCTTTACGAAATCAATTTAAGGCTCAGTGGGTTATTAAGTTAAGTGGTGGGGATTAAGCACCAGTTATTCAATCAGAAACAGTTGAGGTTATTAATTTTGAAACAAAATTTATACTCTTCACATCTTACAATTTCAGGTTCCACCAGAGACAATCGAAAAAGCTGCAGGACTGATATTCTTCAACAAAATCGATAGAAGTAAACTTTCCAAAATCAATGGAAGAAAACGGTAAAACCATATGAAATGGATGTAGCATAAAATGAAATGTTATCCACTGTTCTGATTAATGCTAAATTGAAATGGCATGTTTCGAGTTATTTGTACTAAAGTGTTTCTTCTTTTAAGCTCTTTATTTCTGGCAAAAAAGACAAGTTCAATTACTGTATGTGTAATTGAACTACATACTGTT
Organism: Himalopsyche phryganea; assembly: GCA_022494535.1. Classification (NCBI taxonomy): domain Eukaryota; kingdom Metazoa; phylum Arthropoda; class Insecta; order Trichoptera; family Rhyacophilidae; genus Himalopsyche; species Himalopsyche phryganea. Next base: position 2,000,413 of record JAGVSL010000024.1, read on the forward strand.
AATATAATATCTAAAAAATGTTTTTTTGGTTAGAATTGTCCCATACAAGTAATTTTAAATTCAAAAGTTTTGCTGCGTGTTGGTGTTGGCAAACATAAAATGGCTGAAAGAGTAAAGTTTTTGCTGTGATAGATATTATTAAAATTCATTTAATGGTCTCAGTCCTTTCAAAAAGTTATCAATAATATATTGAGAAATATACCACATCAGTTTCATCCAGCGACAATTGAGAAGTTACGTAGAAATAATTTAGTGACAATTCAATTTGGTTCATAGAATGAAAGTATTTATTCAGTGAAATAAATGAACGACTATCCAATTCACCAATTAATAAAATCCCGAGAAAGGCTGGTTATTTGTTATATAAATGTAAATATTTTTAGTAAATAAGTGAAATCTACTAGTTGAAGCGAGAAGAGTGGAAATGTACATTACAGCAGTGTTATCAATTCCTTAATGCTTGTTTGAGTAGATTGAAGCACCTCAGAAATATCCTCTGCAAACTATTTAATATTTTTCTTTATAAAAAAGTGCATATATAAAATTGTATAAGTGTTGTTAATTCTTGGTGGAATCTCATAGTTAGAAATAATGAAAACACATGTACAACACAATACTGAAAGCACAAAAACAGAATTGACATCTTTTCGTTTTGAAAAGTATTTTATGTCTATTTAATCTTCTTTATGCCCCAAAACGTTGCCTAAGTTATTCTGCTGTAGCCATCTAGTTTCTTTCGAAAACTGTATAAATAGTTAAATTCATTATTCTCAATAAGCAGATGATGAGACTAGGTCGGTGGTTCCCAAACTTATTATGCCATTCTTAAAGCAAAAACCTGACCCATAATGAAAGAATATGAAATTGATATCTTTTTTGTAACAAGAAGTTGTGAAATTCTTGTTCAAACTTTGTGTCAGCGTCCCATTTGTGGATAATTCAAAAATTTGCTCTTGTATGGATTCATCTGAGTTTGTGGGTCTGCTTGCAAAAGGGTCCCACACCCAAAAAATCACAACCATTTTGTCTATTACTATTTATTTTAACTTTCATAATAATGAAAATGTGTCCCATTTGTTTTTTATGTCAAACCTTTCGCAGACCCCCCACGCACTCCCAAACTATTTTTAATTTGTCACAGATCCCCTTAGCGGTCACAAGGACCCCTGGGGATCCGTAGGAACCACTGGACTAGATGGTTGGGTTTGATCTCTCACATATTGTTACTCTCTACAAAAACAATCCTGCTGCATAAAAAACATGTGATGTGTTTCTACTATTTTTTGTAGTAATTTGTGTGTAAATTAAAATGAACACAAATCACTTTTCTTTTGATATCTTCTGTATTTATATTTGTTGATTTGGTTTCTTACACAATTTAGATAGTGCTATTTAACATGTGTTATAAGATATACTATTATTGTATAGTATAAAACTATTTTGAAGCAGAATTCCATCTACATTGTTAGGTTTATGTTAAATCATAAAGAAAAAGTAAACATCCATCTATCACAGAATATATTCTCATGTATTGCATATTAGTGTTATGACTGAGTTACCCGACATCATGATTTCATCAGGAATGTACCAATTTCAGATGAAATCACGGTATTCCAACAAATTATTGTAATCTATATTACCAATAGAATTATTCTCTTATATAGTAACTTTCCCGACTACGGACAGTAAGCATGTAATTAAAAGGCCAATATGAAAAGAAATATACAAATCAAATTATTCCTTCTCTCTCAAATATGAATCTCTGCCCATCTTACATGTTTTTATAAAAAAAATTGCAGCGAATTCGTCAATGTAAAAATAATAATATTAAGGCAGTAAATTGCATTAACATGCAACCAGATTAGAGCTACTCTTAAGGATATTGATTTAATTTTTTAGTTTTTGTGTGGTGCGTAGGTAAGCTGTGACAAATAGGAGTTGGGTTTAATGAATAATTGACAAGTTTATTTTTAAAATTTCATTTTTATTCTGACTCAGCAGACGTATCTATATAATAAATCCAGTTTTATACACAAAATTACTTGAAATGAGAAAAAGAAACTGACAACTAAAAAGTATAAAAACAACACTTAATTGTTATAATAATATAATATAAGCTAGTACAGAAAATATCAAATTATAAAATGGAGAAATATATTATTTAAATATATATAATTGTTCTTAATTGTAACATAAAAAAGCTATGCTCTTCAGTAGGGAAATAGTTTTTCCGTAATAATAATAATAATTATATTTTTGACTTAAAATTAATTGTATAAAATATTTTTTCAGTGAACTTGGCGGGCAGTGCTTCAGTTTTGATCATTTATAAAATCTGCTTTAGGATATAATAATGGAGCATGTTTCGATCGACGCTACTATGGTTGATTTATTCTTATATATTTTTACAATACAAGACACATTGCACATAGTATTGAGCCTTCTAGCGAAACGATGACATGAGTGGTGCATCGTGAAAATGATTTTAGTCACCCGTGGTCTTTAACGATGGTATTTATAGCTCATTTAAGAAGTGTGATAATTTAGTTTTAAAGTGAACGAGGCATGAACAGATTTCAGAAATAAAATAGTTTAATGTGCGGGTGGGTGCGTGATCTATAATTATAGTCAACTATGACAAGTGTCTTATTTATTCTCAAAATGCAAGTTAAAAAGCATAAATATCAATAATAAAATATAATACATAACGTGTATCAAAGAAAGGATCTATGTATGGGTTGTTAAGTTTTCAAATTATTATTGAAAGTGTGTTATATTATAACTCACAATAAATTCGACAACAATTGCCATAAGGTAATGGAATGGGAGGCCCAGTAGGGATTATTACTGTTCGACCCTTTCATAGATGTCGCATGCATGCACTTATTTTAAAAAGAGAATAATTTAAATTAAAACAACCAGAAGGATAAAATTTATAGTAATATTAAAGAAAAAACTTATACAAGATAATTATCGAGGACGCATTTTTATCCTGTCAGAATCGAACAACATCTCTATTGTGAATCTCTAAATGAATCGAAATATAGTTTTTTAATATTAATAAATTCAATTTGATGTACATTATGTTAAAAATGAATAATAAAAAAGAAAATCCATTACATCCAGAAAGAAAGATACAGAACATTTTGTTTATTGGTGATGAGAGAGATGTCACATTTGAAACTGAAGGATTATTTTGATAAATAAAGTAAAGGCGACCTTCGTTTAAAATTAATTAAAAATACCTGCAGAAAAAGTCAAATATAATTATTGATCATTTCTGGCAAATTTATTTTTTATTGCTAGAACGTGATAAGAGATGGAAATGAAAAAGTACGTCTTTTCGTCGAACTGTGTATATATATTTGTGGAATGTCCACTGAAATCGCCAAATTTTGAGATTCAAAGACGGTATAAATTGTTAAGATGTACAAGGATGTTAAGAAGGCAGCCATAAGCTGGCGTAATAGTGATTATGGCTGCTAGCTACGGTCAAATAGTCGCACCAAAATTACTGATGGCTCACTTCAGCAGATAAGTTTTTTTGAAATGCACAGTAAGAATTACACTGTTGTGGGTCCCTCGTTTTTAAATATATAATTAATGATAAATAGGGCGTACGGGTTTGAAAGCGAACTTCGATAATTTCATACGGAAAGAGTGAGGCGGGAAGCAGAATCTAGCGACACTGATGAATGTTAGAACGCCTCCCTGACATTACTAATTGACATTTCAAAGTACGAGAAAAAAGGGGAATACTTTAAAACTAGAGTACAAAAATAAAATTGCAATTAACAACATAAAACATTTATATCATTATTAATAATAGAAGAACAAAAACGCCGATAGCCATTATTACAATAATGTAAGCTATCATTTCTACAAATCTATACTTTTACAAATAAAATTATTAGTTGCCGACGTTTGAAAAGTATTCACTCATTTTCTTATAATAATTCTCCTCTATGCGTCGACGTCGAATTCCAATGACATTTTCATCGATCTTTAAAAATTCTACAAGGCTACATTCAAAAGATCTGAAATATATACGTCACATTCCAAAGCGCGAGCAGGGTAAACAGGCGTGTATTTTTGCTCCTCCCAGGCTATACTGCGCTGAAGAAACATTAGAATTTTACATTCTATAACACCAAAAGCGTCCACTTTTATATATTTATAAATCGTGAAGGAATAATACAATATTCGAGATTATCTTTTGTCGGTGATTCTATACGATTAAAAAGACGTCAATACAAATTGGATTTATTTACGATTCTCAGACAAAGTATTATTCCTCCAAGAAAAAAATTAATATTATTTAAAAATGGTATGCATTATAGAAAAAACGTCACGGGTAAAATCCGGCTAGCAAAAATACTCTATTCGATCGTCTCCTTACCCGTCAACCTTTGAACAGTGCAATAAATATCATCGGTAAAGAAAAGAAATATTTTGAATACCCATAGTGATCGCTTCAATTTCATTTTACTGATGTACGAGTGATCGCACCGACAAAAATTCTTACGTTACTCTTCTTCCCAACGATCAATCAATATTCCTCTCATAAAATTTCCATATCATGTATATACAACATTATTATATAATTTGTATTTTATAATATCTGAGAAATCTGTTGATTATTTAAAATAGCATCATAAATGTTAACACTTTTCACCATGTATTTTAATAACGTATAAGGACATCAAACTATTTTTAATATTTGAGATACGGTACACCCATTCGGTGATAAAAAAAAATTATAGGAGACAGAAATATCAGCATTCAGCGAATAGCGTTATTTTAATTTAACAATGACATATTTTGTACGCAATTTGAATCTGTGAATACTTAGTTTGATATATATATATATATGTGTGTATGTAGATTAATTTCTTTATTATAACTGTCGACAGTCAACATGTAAATCTATAATTTTATAAACAGCACTGAAAACATGTCAGGAAAACAGCGTGATAAATTTTTAGTTATCGATATTTAGGAATGATAATATTATTTGAAATCGGTCACCGAATGACGTTTCAGCAGAATCATTTTTACAGACCCGTCAGGTACATTTAATTTTAAAAACAAAACCTACTCGGAATAGGTACAATATACATAGTTTTAGATCCACGTTTATTATACCCGAATGAAGAGAGCATTATTTATTTATTTATGTTCAGCCAAAAGAAGTATTCTGAACATACTTATGGCTTATTCATTAACATCGATTTGATTCAATGAATACGGAGTTTGGCATACTGACACACATTAATGTATATATTTCCTCATCTGCGTTAATAATGATAAGGCTACAAATTGAATACGATGAGTTACGTATTATAAAAATCGGCCATCTGCAATGTTTTTTACACGACTGTAATAATAAGAGACGTTTTTAAAATTCACTCTAATATAATAGCATGTTTAAAAATAAGGTAAAAGACAAATTATTTTTACACCACATGACATTTTTTTTTATGCTTATGTTTCGTATCAAGATAGCGGTGGATTAACAATTTGACGTTTCATATTTTTTAACATAGACTCCTGATTATTTATGTACGTTTGTAAGAGAAGACGAGCCAAAAATACATTCGGATCCGAAAATGAGTTCATCTCAAAACTGTAGACAGCACGATTTTTTAAATATTTAACTCACACGATAGACTGTTTCAATAGAATTTATAAACATTTTAATGAAATAAACAAATGGCCTTAAAATTAATAATTTGTATCATGTGTTGAAACATAGAGATTGCCTTAAAATTATTTCCAACAGCGGATGATAAACATGTCTCGTCGCACGTACAAATGAATTGATTCTCTCTCGTACGATACGTATTATTTATAACTTGCGCAGCTCTATTTGAAATTTGAAAAACACTATAATCGGGCATCGCTTAATAATTTTTTGTATGAAATTAATTTTGGCTATACATGTGAACACATCGCGTGATGGCTGCCAGATGAATCTGAAATGGAAATTGAAAAAAAAGGTTATACCATTACATGAACAAGAATCTACAACAATTTTTTTTTCACCAATGAAAGTTTGTTGCTTCTATATTTGAAGATATTTCAGAAACCATACGCGACAATGAAAGTTGCAATATATATATAGTGTCGGCCCGAAAGAATTTGTAGTGCGGGACGGGGTTCTAGTAATAAAAGTGAAAATAATCAAAATGAATTGTAAAAAATACAATGATCAATAAAATGGTGAAAGTGTGTGTCATGTATTATAATAAATCCAATAGAAATATTATTAATAAAAAAAATTAAGAACATCGATAATAAAACTGGAACAATCATTGTATACTAAATGGGGTCGCAGTCCCATATCCTTACTGAGCGAACCGCCATCAATGATTAGTAATATAATATAAATAGTAATTTCATGAAGACATCCAAGTCTTGGATTAATATTTACCAGACTACTGCTGCTGAGTCTGCTGTTGAATTTCTATCTTCTCTACCGTCATGTCGGGGTTCATCGCTGTCGCTTCCTGAAAATTTAATAAATGAGATTTATTTACAAGACCAAAAATAAATGTTTTTTTTCAAATACCATATTTTTAATTGAAAAATTGTTGGATTACAATTCATTCAAAAATAAGCCAATAATTCACTGTCGAGGATAGTAGTATACCGTTTATCGACGATTAAATCAATTGACGCTCTCATATAATGTCACACGTTATTCGACACCCCGCTAATTGACGTTTTCACCTGTTTTTTATATATTATTTTGGTGCTAGCTCCAAGCTCACTGATAATTATCCCGAGGCGAGGGAATCCAAGTGTCATTCAATCAGAAATGGTCTATATATATAATATGTATAACTACAGATACAAGCAGATGGAAAAATATGACATATAATGATAAACACTTCAGTTGAAAATGCTCACTGGTTCTGTTGTTTGAATAAAATATAATAATCAATTTCACTCAGCGTCAGCATTCATGGACTTAAAATGTTGCGATACAAATAAAATTATTGTCAGCATACCTGAATTGCTTCAGCGAGCGCTCTGTCGTGGTCGATGGGGTCTCCGTCGGATTGAATGGTGATTTTCTGCTCAACACGAGTTTCTACAACACCATCCCGCTCCGTTTTGTACTATTTGAGATTAAAAAAGGGAATCATCAGTATAACATTACATTCAGAGCCATATTCAGTTACAATTTTATGTTTATTGTAACATATTGATTGTTGTAAAGATATTCACCGTGATGGTTTCCACAGTTCTGGTCTTGGAGCTGATGGTTTGCGAAGAAACAATCTCTCCTTGGGTGTGTCCATCTGCACCTGGTTCTCCACTCAGCTGAAAAAAGAAGTGATATTGACAGTATAAGACATCATTTCATAATAAACTCATGGTGCATCCAAGGTTCTCTGTCCCCTGTCAGTCTCTTTACTTCCTCCCAAGTCCTCCAGCGTCTCGTAGCTAAGCTGAGTGCATCAGCAGCATACCGAAGCAGTGGAATCCATCCGAATGGAAGAAGAGACAGGTGGGACTCAAATTCCCCTGGAGCATTTGCAGTACATGTCCAATTGAGGTAATAAGAGGTTAGTTCATCCACTCTCGTAACTTCGATTTACTTTTGATATCAAACTACTCTACCCCTCTAGTATTTAACCCAAGAATTGGTTTCAGATCAGTATACGGTTAATTTGAACTTTCATCCAATCATAAAACAGCATTGTCAGAATGCATGCATTGAATAAGTGGCACTTGATTTTGACCGAGTACAACCGTGACTCAAACACTTTCCACATTGAGGTAAAAGCTGCTCCAGTTATCCCGATAGCAAGCTTTGACATTACTGGTGACAAAATAAATGATTCCGCGTCAGAAATATGATGATGACTTAAATTCTTCTTTACCTTTTCTATTTTCTTTATCAGGTTTGCATGCCTTTGCAATAAAATCTATTACAGATTCATTTTATGTTTGGGAATCAAATCATCTCATCAAATTTAATACAATTTTATATGAATTTTACAATAAAAGAAATATTCCCACATACATTTCTAGTTTCCGATGTCAAAAGGGAGCTGAATGGAGGTTCTCCGGTTCCGTGAGCGCCGGCCTGGTAAACCACGTTTTCTGTCACCACTAAAGCGTCGGGATCCTAACCGAACAGACAAAATGAAATGTTTTTCAAATAATAATTTAGGAGTGGCCAATCAAAACTGACAGCTCAAGACCTAAGATAGTTATTTTTGCTTTATATTTTTAACATTACAATCGAGTTGATACAGTTGTATCACTCGGTCCATATGTAGTGAGATAATGCACACCTTGTAGAAATCATCTTAGCAACTCTTAATGGAAAACAAATATTATCTAACCAAAGGTACTACTTAAGAATAAAAACAATGCAATAAAGATAATGCTGTTTATCTTCCAATAATCATTCTGAAAACAAACTTTAACGTGCATCTACCTTTGATTCTATGTTAACTAAAAGCAGACTAGTTTAAAAGACACATTGAATTATATTTTTGCGAAATTGTGGTAATTTATTCTGATGTGGCTTTTTACGAGTCTAGTTCTAAAAGAATAAAACATGCTTTGAGTACAGTAACAGGCATTTTACTTACGTTTTGTAACAAATGTGGTCTCTGTTCATATGAGTAATATTAGCTCGCAAAGGATTATTACGAGATAATTTATAATTTAATTATGTGCGGCATTTATTTTTGTAGAAATTGAAGTTTTTCAAATCTTGTCTATAATTACTTCGCCACTGTTTCATGTTGAATTGCAATTACTCACCCCAAATCGGGCACGATAGCTTTGGATCTGTGTTCCGTCATCGTCAAAGTCAATCGGGGTACCGGAGTCTCCTGAACTAGCCGAACCGACCGATCCTCGTCTTGCAAACTGCTTGCAGGAAAGGAAGGGAGCGGAGGAAGAGAGGATGGATTTATTGTTTTTGAGTAATTCAAAATTGCAAATAAGTCAAGTAAAGCCGTTGATATGAATTGTCATGTTTCAATGTGGCAGATAAAGAGATCATTCCGTACAGCATAAATTATTGCGAATTTTACAGAAAGATATCAATTGTATATAATGATTTAATTGTGAAGAAATATATTTTTTTGATTTGAAAATGATTTGCAATAAATATAAACAAATGAAATGGAACGTTAGGATGAGGATATGAATGATTATAGGATTAAAAACAAACAAAAAAATAAATAAGCAAAATCATCATGGAGGCGCATGCCGTGCACAAACTTATTTTAAAAAGGCATCAAACATATTGATCATAGTACAATAATTTTTCAATAATCATAAAAATTTTATGAATATGAAATAATTTGACAGCAAATTTCATGGAGAATAAAAAAAAATTATTTATAGAAGTAACAGCTGATACTGTAGAATATGTGAGATTCATGGCATAAAAATAATTCAGCATATATATTATGTAGACAATGAATGTCAAACTTTAAATGATGTATTTTATGTTAAGAGATTACATTACGATTTCGATCAATATGTTCGATGTATGTACTTTGAAACTAAAAATAAAATGAATCAAAGAAAGTCAGGCGGTCAGTTAAATTGGAGTAACTAAGTCATACTTCAACAAAACTTAGTGAACTGTGGATTTCTGGGGGGAAAACAGCAGTAGGATTTTGTATTTGCGTAGTGATTTAAAGCATTTCCTAGCGTAAAATTACTGTCGAATAAATGCAGCTGGAAGGAAGTACTTAGGAGCTCACTCTATTTTAAAAATTTTATGTTGGTGTGCGTCATCATACAGTTTTTATTAAGTTTTCAAAGATGTTAATTTTAAAACTACACAATACCTCCTTGTTTCAGTCATAGAGAATAAATATGCCCTCAGAATAGATAATAGAATACAAAAGGTGTATTACTAAAAATACACAACAGTTGTGAATGACATCCGTCATTATATAGATATACTTATACGTACTGTGATTTATAAACCAAATTGTCTGGTGTTTTAACTATGTTAAATTGATCAATATACATCAAAAAGTTCATAGTTTTTTCTATGACAAAATAAGTGGCCACATACTGCCACCTGTTAGTACATGTGACAAACAGTTCACATTCGAAGAATGGTTCATAATAGAAGCGATTATGTAAACCTCAAAGTTGTGTCTGATGACACTTGTTGAAACAAATCATTCACTCATGGTGAATGATTTGGACAATTCTGTTTACCGAGATGAAGACTTTCGTTAAAATAGAATCGATGGAGCGAAATTTCCATCACTCCCAAGGCTAAAATATATTGTAAAACAACACCGTTCATACCTGATCTCCAGTCAGCACGGTAGTCTTAACTTCCTGAGTGACAACCCTCTGCTCCTGCCTGGTGGCCGACGACGTCATGGAATGGGCGACGGTCTTTTCCTCCAGCTGCTGTGTCTTGGCGTTTGTTCCGAGATCTTCATGAGTGGTGGCCGTACGCGTCGTGACAGCTCTGGCGGTTACGTAAGGAGACTTTCCGACCGTATCCAGAATAGGCTCTAGGCTTTCGGCCTGGATATTCAAAATCCGAATCGCGAGTGTAGAAAACCATTGTCGATTCGTTAATGAGATTTAGCGTGGCATACGTTGTTAGGTTTATTTTCCAACGTTGTAGTGATGCAGCGGTCGGAAATATTTTACAAGTGTAGTTCAGGATTGTCAGGTTGTGTTTGTGTGTCATCGATGTTAATAGGGAAAAAACAAAAAACAAAAAAATATGAAGGACAATTCACTAACTGCACATGAAAACATGCATAGTTATTACTCATTAATTAAATCTACTCATTTGTGACTTTTCATATTATGTCTTTTACGACTCAAGAATATGTGAATCAAGGACTCAGGATGTTAAATTGACAGGGATACCAAATGCTGCAGTTTCCGTTATAAAATCATTCCTATTATAGTATAAAAATCATCAAATCACAATTCAGGGTTCCATTGGGCTTAGAGGCATATGGACAACTAATTAATATGTAAAATATCATTTCATTCACAAGTCTATTGAATATAAAAAATCACAAAGAAGGGAAAAAGGATTACGACTCTAGTTATTAGAACTCATTTGAGTAAAAGAAAAATAATTCCATTATATTTTTGGACTGAACATCTAAATCCTACAGCCGTGTTATTCATTTGGCCGCTGCCGCTTTCAACTAGGGGTCACACAGAACCATGCAAATGTCCAACTCTAAAACACATTACAGGTACAGTAAAACAAAATTGTTAAATATATGAATACTAAAAAGATCTATTATCAATATCGTGAAAATTGTACGAGTCACTCGGGGCATTTAAAACGATTCACCCAAACAAACAACAGAAAGCACAAAGACGATGTTGCCTATCACAACACACAGCATAGACAATGTATCGAAAAAATAATTGAAAATAAAACAAACAAAGAGAAATGAACAACAACATATTAAATAAAACCAATAATAAATCTCCAGTCGGTGCCTACGTATTGCATACTCCATGTCGTCCGTTGACCAGGGGGCTAGCGACACCGTTTACAAAATAATATCATTAATCATCGATTTCTAACTTTCAATTAAAAAAAAATTATTCACTTGTCTGGAAATGTAAAACAGTATTCAATAAAAAGCATAACGAACCTTATTGGTTTGTGTTGAGAACGTGACTTCGCCGGTGCCCATATTTTCAACTTCTTCTTCAACATTATGGGTGACTCCGTCTTCGTTTTTGGTGAGCACCTGCTTCGTGGTGGTCTTGACGACGACCGGAGTCGAAACAGTGAGAGGTTTGCCGCCCTTTGTCCGCTGCGAGACGGGAATCTTAGAAGTAGGCGAGGTGGGGGAGGTCGTTCTGATCTGTTCGGTTATGTAAGTCGTTTTCGTTTCGTCATCGTCCCATCCTTGTCGGGGAGGAGTGTCGCCTTTGCCGAACGTTGAGAATTTTGTAGTGTTAATTTTTTGAATATCGAACGTCGCGGGTAAGTCTTGTGTTTCCTTTTCGATACTATAATTACAGCTCTTATCGTTGAAATGCGAAGGGTCTATTTGGGAATAATGTAGAATTAATTGGCCGGTGACGGGGTCTCTCACAGCCGTGCTGGGTTCAATATCTCCGGTGTCAGGATCAATATCGCCGTATTCTGTCTTCACGCGGCCTGTGACCGGATCAATTTTTCCAGATAGAGAAATAGTCTGCGTCACTGTCGTCCTAGCGCCCATGAGCCTCGGATCGTCGGGGTCAACCTCGATGGTTTCGCCGGTGATCGGATCGACCATTTGATACACGTAGACCGTTTTCGATGTAACATTATGGATTCGACCGGTGTTTTCGTCGATTGAACAATCCTTGGGGTCAATTTCTTTGTACTTTCCACTTTCGTCACGTTGAGTGATAATAAATATCCTGATAATAATAAGTCTTCCGGTTCGGGGGTCAATTTTACCAACTTTGGTGTAAATTTCTCCAGTTGTAGGGTCAATTTGAGAGGCAGAGAAGAGCGGTTCATTATTTTCATCGACTTGCCCTGTGGCCGAGTATATTTGTCCTGTCGACGGGTCGATTTTAGTGACCGCGGGGTCAATTTCAGTCTGTTTGACAACCAGTCCAGTTTTAGGGTCCAGATATCCATATATCGTAATGGTGTATCCAGTTTTCGGGTCAATAAGTCCAGTAGTGTACACGATTTCTCCGGAGGCATCCTTTGGACCGGCAGTCCAAATCTGGTTAGTTTTGGGGTCAATTTTGATGTTCTTGGGATCGTTACTGGTGATGGGTTTTCCTGAAATGGGATCAACTCGATTTTGAATGATGCGAATGGATATAAGTCTGCCGTAATCCTTATCGGGTTTGCCTGATTTCGGATTGACCTGTCCGTGTTTGAGCAAGATCTGCCCGGTGACAGGGTCAACTTTGACTTCTTTAGTGTCGAGTTTTCCAGTTTTGGGGTCGGTGAATGTGATCGTTCCTTTGATGAGATCAATTTGGCCATATTTAGTATCGATCTTATTGGTGTCGGGGTTATATTGTCCAGTGGAACTTTCTACGTGGCTATTCTTCAGTTCAATAATACCCTTCTTCGAATCGATTTTTCCGACAACTGTTGTAACTTCCACGATTGGATCGATCTGAGTTCCGATGGAAATCAGCTGACCCAAATTAGGGTCAGGTTTTCCGGTCTTAGGATCAATCACTCCGGTGATCAGCACCTGTCCTGTAGTCTCATCGACGTGAACCGGCTTAGTGTCCTGTTTGCCAGACAGAGCGTCGGCAACGAATATGACTCCATTGGTGGGATCGATCAAACCATATTTTGTAGAAATATTTCCAGCCTCTGTATCAATTTTACCCTTGGAATGTTCAATCTGACCGTTGGCGGTATCTAATTTGCCCGTATGGGGATCAATCTTAGCGGTAATTGTTGTAATTTCAACAATGGGATCATCCTGTTTTGAAATGCTGATGATATTTCCGATGTTAGGATCAATTTTGCCCGTTTTTGGATCAATAGCGCCTGAAGAAATAACAATCTGTCCAGTTTTAGGTTCAACATAACCTTCTTTGGACACCTTCTGGCCAGAGAGCGGATCGGTTACAATCAATCCTCCATTTTTAGAATCGATAACACCGTATTTGGTCTCGATCAATCCAGTATACGGATCGAGAATTCCTGTCGAATGCTCGATTTCAGAGTTATTCAAATCTGGTTTCTTCGTCTTCGGGTCAATTCTTGTAATCATAACCATGATCTTAACAATCTTGAATTTGAGTTCCGGCTCTTTAGCGCCTCCGGCAGCTTGAGTGAGACCGGTTGCGGCGACAGGTATTTGGGATGTTAACTTTTCAGGAGACTGTCTGAAGGCAGTCGAGGTCGGGGAAGGCACAGTTGGGCGCTAAACGGGCGTGCTGACCGGTGACGGAGAACTCTGGCGCACTGGGCTCGCTGGTGGGAGAGACACTCCGACCGGGGTCTTCGGGGCGACCTCTTCTTTCTTGCTTTCGATGCTGAAGATCTGGGCTAGGTAAGGATCGACTTTACCAGTCTTTGGGTCGATCACTCCTTGAGTGACGACGACTTGTCCAGATTTCTCATCTACCGCTCCTTGTCTCACGGTCTGTTTATTGGTCTTGGGGTCATTGGTGATGATTTCCCCGGTGCCTAAATCAATAACGCCGTGCTGGCTTAACACTTGACCGGTTTCCGGGATCAATACTCCGGTTGTCGTTTCGGACTTACCAGAAGTAGGGTCGATCTGTTTTGTTTTCGGGTCCAGCTTAGCCGTGACAGTGATCACGTTCACAATGGGTTGGCTTTCATTGGCTATTGTCATATGCTGTCCCAGAGATGAATCAACTTTGCCAGTTTTTGGATCAATAACACCGCTGTTCACGGTAATTTGGCCGGTTGCCGGCTCAATTAAGCATTTTTTAATTTCTATCTTGCCAGTTTTGGGGTCAGTGGCGACAATATGATGGCTTTCAGGCTCAATGAGTCCATATTTGGTAAGAATATGTCCGTTAGCGTGTTGTATTGCGGGAGTGGTCTCTGTCTCAGCAGTGGTTTGATCGAAATGCTTAGTCTTCGGATCAATTCTAGCTGTCACCGTAACAATTCTTAAAATGACATCATTTTCTTCACCGACGATTATTTTTTGTCCCAAAGTAGGGTCAATTTTACCAGTATCGGGGTCGATGACGGCACCCGTCAGTAAGATTTGTCCAGTCTTGGGGTCTACCTGTCCAGACTTAGTCTCCGTTTTACCGGTAGCAGGGTCAATGGTTGTAATTTTACCTGTTTTAGGATCGATGACACCATATTTAGAGCTGACCAATCCAGTTGTTTTGTTGAGAACAGCAGGGGTAGCTTCCACCTTACCGTTGAGATAGTCGATTTGTTTTGTTTTAGGATCAAACTTGGCGGTGATAGTAAATATTTTGATGACGGCGTCATCATCTCCAGCGATGATGAACTGCTGTCCCAGAGTGGGATTTTTCTGCCCCGTTTTGGGATCTACCACACTCGATGTTAATATTAAATGTTTAGTTTTAGGGTCAACATTAGCTTGTTTGACTTCCTTCATTCCTGTCTTCGGATCGGTCACGTGAATTTGTCCGCTTCTCGGATCGATTAAGCCATATTTGGATACGATAAATCCATTGGATTTCTGCAATATACCCGGTGTTTCTTCAATATCACTCTTTGAAAGGTCGAGTTGGCGAGTCCTAGGGTCGAATTTGGCAGTTATAGTTACCAATTTGACGATGGTATCATGTTCATTTGATATGATAATTTGCTGACCGAGAGTAGGATCAGGTTTGCCAGTCTTCGGGTTGGTGACACCTGAAGAAATGAAGATCTGCCCGGACTTGGGGTCAATTTCAGCTTTCTTGACTTCTTGTTTACTGGTTTTAGGGTCGGTGCAAAGAATAATACCGCTCTTGGGATCGATCAATCCGTATTTTGTTTGAATGAGACCATTCGAAGATTGTTGGATTCCAACAGAGCTGTCAGCATATCCGGAAGCCGTATCAGGCTTCTTAGATTTTGGATCGAGTTTTCCGACTAATGATAAAACATTGACGATTCCGTCATGCTCCCCGGCGATGACGTACTGCTGACCGAGAGAATTATCAACTTTGCCTGTTTGAGGATCAACAACATTGGACGTGAGCAGAATTTGCCCAGTTTTACGGTCTAGTTGTCCCTGCCTGACTTCTTGCTTGCCAGTTTTGTGATCCACACTGGTGATTTTGCCCGTATTTGGATCAATGAGTCCATGCTTCGTCACTATCTGTCCACTTTCAGTGTCCAAAAGACCCGTGGAATGATCCATTTTGCCATTTGCAGCATTAAGTTGTTTAGTGTTCGGATTCAACTTGGCAGTTATAGTAACTATCTTCAAAATAGGATCATTTTTTCTGGCAATAATAAATTGTTGTCCCATCGTGTTATCTTGTTTTCCTGTTTTAGGATCGATGGCGCCTGGAACCAGGTAGATATGTCCAGTTTTAGCATCCACATGTCCGTGCTTGACTTCAGTCTTTCCTGTAGTGGCATCGGTCACCGAGATTGTTCCATTCTTGAGGTTGATGACTCCATAATCGGTATCGATCAGACCCGTAGCATTATTGACCAAACCGACTCCGTGCTTGACAGTACCGTGAGCGAAGTCCAACTTCTTATGCTTGGGATCGTACTTAGCCGTCACCACCATAATCTGTACTTCGGTGTCGGTTTTTGCACCAACGACTGGTACGAAAGCGGGCGTCGGCAGATGGTGAGATCTTTCCCCATCCAAAAATGCCGCATTCGGATCAAAGTTTTGCATTGGTGCATTCTTAGTCACGGGGCTAAACGAGCTCGGAGCCTGAGTGTCAAAAGCACGTTTAGAAGTCGGCGATCGATCGGCAGCGTCCTTAGCTAGCTCTTTCATAGCGGCCGATTCGACGTAGTCCAAGCCGGGAGTTTTGATGGGGGATTTATTTTTAGGATCATCCAACGTTTTCCTCTTTTCTGCGCTCTCAGCAAGTTTTTTGTCCTCGCCCGGAGCGTAGTTGAACGCCAGGCCCGTCGCTCGTCTGGTATTGGGACTCTGCTGATCGTCGGGAGATCTCTGCTGCCCGTCCTTGTGCGGTTCTTTTTCATAGCTGAACCCGCCTTGAATGAACGGTTTTCTAGTCGGACTCTGGTTAGGGTCAGATTCGGTGTAGTTGTACGGCTTGGTGAAACCCATTTTGTCAGGGGATTCCGATTTTGACGGGCTCTTTTCCAATGTGCTGTCAAGATTGGCGCTCTCGTTGGACGTATCCAATAATGCTGTTTTAGATTTAGATTTTGGATCCTTATGTTTCTTTTCTTTAGCTTCTTTTGGTGACTTTTCCTTGGGTTCTTTGGGAACTTTTTCTTTGACCTCTTTGGGAGTTTTCTCCTTCGGCGTCTTTTCCTTTCGACCTGAGCCGAAGAAGAAGCCTCCTCCGGACTGTTGAGTTGAATAATACGCAAGTTTCGGGTAATGAATAATTTGCAAATTTTGGTGGTGTCGCCAGGTAGGTAGAGCACGAGAGCACCAGTGGTCGAGCAGGCGCGGGTATTATAAGGAAAAAAAAGAAAAAAACAAAACTAAATAAACAATCATATATACATACATAAATGCTATTTAAATGGGTATCGTGGTGTCGACTTGAATGGCAGAGCATGCCAAAGAAAAAGGCGACTCAGCGAGTGAAATAATTATAATAAAAAGCGGACAAATTTCAAAGCTCAACGGGACAATAAAATCACAAAATAAAGTATTTATTTGAGTGATGTGAACTTTAATTTGAGACATTATATTTAATGTAAAATATGCCAATTTAAAAAATTTATTAACTTTAACAAATACAAATGAGCCCATATTTTTTTGTATGAAGCATACCTAAAAATTAACATCGAAAGAAGGTGCTTGTACATAATACGAATACTGCCAAGAAGTAAAATAAACACAGTAAATGTATAAAAGAAAATAAACTTTAATGAAATAGCGGTGCTTTCAATTCATTATTATTGCAATAGCTGAGCGGGCTTTTACTTTTTATGTCTTAATAATTTAGTATAAAATTATTTCAGCTAAATTCAATTCTGTCCAAAACAAAACAGTGTAATAAAAAATTGCTTTTTAATTTGAGTGACTATTTATTTCATTATCTCTAGATAGCCAGAATAATGGAATTTTAAAATAAAATTTACTGTTAAATTAAATTTGAAATTCATACAATATCAATATTAGATATTGCAATAATGACGTGCCAAGTGATCAATGAAATATAAAAAGAATACAGATTCTTTACATACACATGTATTGTTTTGGAAGTAAAGATTGATGTATTGATATATAAATTGAACGACTACATAATACGAAAAATAATTTTTGACACAGGATGAACAAACATTTCTTGCCACGGATGAAAAAAAGGAACACAATAATTAAGTCACAGACAAAAGATTTGTTCCAACGTTCCAGTTTGATTATGATTTGTTTAAAAAAAGAAAATGAAAATTAAATTCAGGAAAAAGTGTGCGATCTCTCGTCTTGATAATCATTAGATTAATAACTCATGCTCTGAAGATTCGACAGTTAAAATTTTGAATAAGTATAATATACTGATAATTGAAAACATTCGAAAAGGAGCTGTTAGACAATTTTAGTCATATGAAACAATTTACATTCATTTCACAAAAAGGCAATATACACACGAACACTAAACGTACTAATAAAGGCTAATTACAAAATATTCGAATGGCATCTTTATGAATAAAAAATGTTTATTATACTCATATGTAAATAATTGAGTGGGGTACTTACTTTAAGACTAAAAATGGGGCGAATACAACCCAAATATAGAGCAATGTATATTTCTATAAAATCATATTGCAGAATTTTGATAGAAACCGTTTTAAGTAACCACTGCGAAAAGCATCAGCGCAAAAACAAACCTTAGATTTCTTGGCAGACTTTGGAGTCTTTTCGGTGTCGCTAGAAGTGTTCAACACAGACTCGTTAATGTCAATCTCGGTTCCTAATAAACAATAAAAGAATAATAGTAATAAGACATTTAACCTTTTTTGATAAACTTAAATGACAATTGAATTTGGTAGAATAATGGTTTAAATCGGTCATACTCAACATGCCGACGGCCATGCTTTCGGGCCTGTAACATTTATAAGCCGGATTTGCCTAAAATGGTCAAAAGTTAGTATTAACAGCTTAATGGCTGCAGACTCGTATTTGAGTCCTACGTCATACATTCCATTCTATTGAAAAAGTATTGGGTTATAATCGAGTTTGATTTCAAATGCCAACGAGAGATGGCGGTATACACATCAACGCATTATTTAACAAAAATTGAAATATTATTTTTACTAAATAGTTTTGTAAAACTACCCATAGATAGTACACGTTTACTTTTTTCTCACTCTCGTAGTATTGATTATTATTATTTACAAATTGCGTAGTGTTTTATTGAATGGTCCATATGGTATTTTTTATGGTGCTCGAGTCATTATGATAACCGTGTCCTGTCCCGGGGTGACCTGTAACAGCTGCAAGATTTTACATTTTTAAAAAAAGACGTTTTAGTAGATTTAAGTTTTTTTCACTTCACCACATAAGTATGCAACCCAAAGATATAGAACCACTGCTCAAATGGCATTGATTTATGCGGCGAAGTGTCTTGAAGCCATCAAATCAAATTTGATTAAGATATCTCAATTGTTTTACAAATTATAGTGAATTTAGTGAAATGACAGTTTTTTGCGAATTTTTTCCAAAATCGCACGGCCGCCATGTAAAATTCAATAAAAAAAAACATGCGGTCATTAAGTTGTTAAAAATCACACTAATTTTTAAATATGTGCCTGGATATATTTAAATTGTGAGCTTTATTTTGTACATTATTATATTATGATGTATAGTTTACTACGTTGCAGCTCACATAACGTAGCAAACGTATATATAAAAACGGAGTATGGCTGGTTTAAATAATAACACACCATTTTCGTTTGGAGACACCGGCGAACGCAGGCTCTGATCGTTAGCAGAGCGATTTTCTTTGTCTTTGTCTTCTTTAGCCTTCTTCTCCTTGTCTTTGAGCTCCTTTTCTTTGGCTTCCTTCTCTTTTTTGGCACCGAATAGGCCACCAGCAGGCAGTACTTGAACAGCCCCTGCAGGTTTCTGAAATACCGATTACATAATTATTTATGATTTAAATACAGACGGAACATGGTATTGTGTAATACTTCAAGCTGGTAGTGGTTCTGTTAAATAAATTAGTAAAACTTGTTAGAAATTCATCAATATTAGTATATTTCTTTCAGCATTCAATTTCTATTGAATAGAGATGGAAAAAATTCTTATTAATTATTTTTCAGTATAAACAACATTATAACTTCGAGTAGTGAGTTATTTTCAATGAAATGATGTTTATCAAATCAATTGTTACTACACAAAAAAACATTTTTTTATCGTTGGGAGTTTTAAAATATATAAATAATTGCTAAAGCAAAAAATCTAAATTCAGTTATTTATTCATTTGAATTATTATCTTGAGGTAAGTTTTAATTTCAATTCGAGCCTATATTGAGCTTATTTGTGGGTATGTTGTACTATTGACATTAATTGCAGGAAGGGAATCGAATAGAAATGGAATAAAACGCTCAATATTATATGTTTTTTTTTTTAAACAAACAAAATTATAATGCGACCGCCAAAAATCACTGATGGATAATTAAAGACTGAAGAAATAATGACAATTTAATAAAAATTACAAGCCTAGCAAAAGTTAATACACGACACAGAAGTTGACTGTATCCATATGGTTATACGACTCAAAGGGTTTTAAGCCAATGAGAAAAAGTATCCTTAATTATTAATGAGACACCTCAAAGACAAACATCAGGAGCACATTGTGTTTTTCATATAGGCATCTAGAGAATTCGGTCCGTGACATAGTGTTAGTACTTTTTATGCTTTTAATAGAGCATGGAAGCAATATGGTACACAATTCAATAATAGCTGATACTGAGGGATTGATACATTTTTGCATGATATCTATCAGTTTGCTGCAAGGTAGACTGATGGAATTAGTGCAATTTAACGGACCTTATAAATGCACTCATAGATGTAATTGATTGATAAAGGCTGTCATTCTTCGGTTAGCAAAGATAATATTCTTGTGAATAATTGCAAAATTTATATTTTTCATGAAAATTATTCGATACAGTAAAACCTTGATTTAACAAACACTAATATACGGACTTAAGTGTCACTTTTTATTGAGATGTGCGAGATTGGCAAGTGATCACATAGCTTTAGCGGTTTCAACACATACTGGCCGATGGTGTGACATGTGGTGAGCCACATCTCATCCAGAGATCATTTCTTTAATCACACATTTTTAAAATCCACGTATGGTAACTTGATTAGCCTTGCGTATTTAGCCCCATTAGTATATAGTTGTATCAAGCTTTTACTGTATTACAGATATAGATGCGTATAAAATTATCCAGGCATTCTTGTAAAGATAAAGTAAATTTAATGGGGAAATCTTTCACGATTCAAAAGGTGTTATTAATATTATGCATAAATTGGTTATTTAAAAAAAATTTTATGCATGCATTTAAATCATTTTAAAACAAACACGCTTGAATATTCAGTCAAAGGAAAACAAAGATGAAAGAACTGCTTGCAAATAATACAATTGTAAAATGTAATTTACTTGTGGTCTCAGTCAGATCAGCAAACAGTTCTCTCGTATAAATAAAGCATCAATAATCAAATAAAATAACATGCATTCTAAAAGGGGTGACGAATGTTCAAATAAAATAATACAATCGAATATGGTGGCATATAGCAACACTGGTCCTAATAAATTTTATACAGAGGTAAGGTTGGTATACATGGGACAAAACACAACAGTTCCTAATTCAAATGCAAGACTAATTAATTACAAAGGGTAAGATAACAAATTGTGGATTCATTACAGACATTCACTGACTCAATTATATTAAAAGTAAATGTTTGAATTTTAGAAACATCAAGCTGTGTAATATATTATTGAAAGGCATCACGAATATAATCGGTCAAGTCAAATGGTTTTTCCAATGCTTCCACTAAAAAAATTATATTTATATCTCGACTAATATGTGGGTAATGACAACAGTACGTAAATATTTGTGCAGATAATTCCCGGGACACACTTACATTTATATTATGGGCATATTGACACATAAATAAGATTGATATAAATAATATATTTACAAAACAAGGACATGGTTACATTGACCTCTAGAAAACAGACAATTTCTAATAGACTGATAATTCTTGGATATTATTCAAATTTAGAATTTAAAGCACAATATAATTCATTTAATGATTTGCCTTTCCAGAATAAAGAAATGATTTAAGCGAATACAGATATAAATGTTGTTGATTGCTATACTGCAGAACCTGAATAAATCGAAATCTAAGGCACCTAGAAAATCAATTCAAAATTTGCGAAAAAGCATGCAACAATATTTAAAAAATGTCTACTATACTAACTAGTTGCTGCGGAATTAGATAAAATTAATCTACTCAGGCTGTTATATAATGATACGTATATTGAAACAGTAAACATACGATAATGGAGATTTCTAATTAATTACACAAACTAAAATATGAAGGCATATCCAAAAATTAAAACAAATTATAAAATCCATTGGTTATTGGGTACTTTCTTTAGTTGCATAAAAAAAAAATACTACAAGGGAGTGGCTGTTCTAATATAAAATATGATACTTAAAAAGTTTTGTCTTCACATACAAATCTAATGAAACAATAAAAACAAACTATTCTTTAAACAAAATATATAGACTGGGATGATACTGAGTCTTCAAAAGCATCAAGCAATAAAAAATAAACAAATAATAATTTAGGTATATAATGTATAAAATTCCACAAGCAGGCGAACATTTTGAAAATGGCTGAGGGGAACTTTAGCTAGCTTTGAATTGATTATAGGTTGTGTTTGAGACCTTGTGATTATCCTTTTGGGCCTCGTACTCTCCCTCCAATGAACTGGAAGAGGAGGCGCTGTTTGTCCCCGCCGACGCCTTTCGTAGAAGCTAACAGACAAGTCAGATACTCTGGTTCAAGTGATGTTTGAGAGACACACAAATTGTAAGCGTCTCACAGACAAATCAAATAACAAACTTTTTGAGTGTACCGCTTGCAGTTTGCTCAAAAAAAAAAATATACACAGATCTGCATGTGAATAACCTATATACATATTCATAACTGCATCGAATTACTTCAAAGATTTCAATAATCTAAATGAAATGCAGGGACTCAAATTCAAATCGTTATTCCGAACATTTGGTGAAGTCCTTTTAGATAATGTTTAAAATGTCTCCAATCAAAAATATTTTAAGATGTATATGGTTCGTATCTTTTGATGAGTTTTGAAAAGAAACACAAGAATAAAATAGTTTTCAAGACCAACTTCATACAAAGCCAGGCAAGACAATTTTTTTGCACATGACAAACAATATTATAAATATATATTGAAATAAACGAAACGAAAACAATAGTTAATGTAAGTCTTAATAAACAATTCAGAGTTATGATCATGAAAAAAAAAATATTTGTCAAATCATCACGGGCTATTTGATGATATAAATGAGAGTTATTTGTAGTGATATGAAAATATCCTTTCTTTGATTTGATTTTATATATTTCTAAATGAAGAAGCGCTACAAATAATTATTTATCAAGTTATTGCAGCACATACTCTCGGTGCAGTACTAACAATCAATTTGTCTAATATTTAAATAATCTATGATTATTTCCAATAATGGGACAACTAACTAATGAGTGCATATTTTATATTGTATCATATATTTCGATTCCAATCCATGTGTGTAAATTTAGTTCTATCTTTAGTATTCAATATATATAAGTATAAAAGAAATGAAAGAAATCAATTGAAAAACTGGTTGATAAAGAAAAGCAATCAATAAGTTAGTGATTTTGGTAAAGACAATCAATCATACACAACTATTGTTGAAAAAACATTTTAATAGTCACTTAGCAGAGAATCACACTGATTACTTTTAGATCATTAAAATAAATTTACTGACAATTAAAAACAGTTGAAAGTGATTAAATGAGGCTTCGATTATACTGTTAAAAAGTGATTTAATACTTTATAAGGAACAAGGTAAGATTACCATTTAAAAAAATAAAACACAATTCATTTGTACTATTCCCACATGTTTATAATGATCAGGACCGGTTTCGCTCATCACGAGCATTATCAACTGAAGTAGTAGTATCTAGTAGTAGCCAGTAGTATCTTTCAACTCAGCGCCATATTAAAAATTAGCAAAAATTGCTAATGAACTTTTTAAACATAGATTAGATTTTAACCATAAAAAAAGATCAGCTGATAATGCTTGTGATGAGCTAAACCGGTCCTGATCATTATATACATGTGAAAGTAGTACAAATGAATTGTGTTTTATTTTTTAAAATATAATGCCTTTCCACCAAGAATTGACAGTTAACACCTTAAAAGTAAGATTACCAACGAACAGATGTGAACAAATAGCACATTTGTATGTGATGTATTATTTTATGGTCAGTTAAAATTCAAAAACATTTCAATATAATTAACATCAAATTACTAACCTTGTCTTTCTGTTTGTCCTTCTTAGCGGGACTCTTCGGTTTAACGATTTCCAGATCGGGAATATGCTCCGGAGGATGGGACATTGTGTGACGTTTCGAGCCATCGTCAGGATATTGGTTCTTTCCAGCCAGGGCTATAAAAAAATTTTACATCCATGGAAAAATTTTCATTTTATCACTATCGGCATAATCGGCTCAATTTTTGAGCTTTGAAATTATATTAAGTAGTCGCATGTTGAATCAACCAAAAAAAATTGAAACATTGTAATAGTTTAGCATATATACAAATAGTTTTATATATAACTGTTTGTTGATTAGCAACCGTAACATTTAAGAGGTAATGCAACATCCTAGTTGAAGAAAAGTAGGGGAAACAGAAATGTAAATTTGATACCGTCCATGCTGCGAGATGTGAGATGTCTTCCACTGAGAGATCTCTGGAAATGCGGAGCCGGTCTCTGTATTGGCGACTTCTTACTCTCATAGTGGGTGCGGCCAGAATAACGGAATCTCGAGCCGAGGCGAGGGAATAGAGCAGACTTGCCGGTTGGTTCAGGAGTCATAAGCCTACAAACACAATATAATAATCAGCGGACTAGATCTTTCTATAAAAATGGTACATTGTAATCCAGAATAAAAAGCATGAGGGCTTAATTGATTTAAAAAGTGACCGTGTTCATTGGTTCAGAGAGTGACTTACATGCTAAGTGCCTGTCGATTTAGTTTTGAATACAAAGCGTCATTATGGTGTAACTACGAGAACATTAATATTTTTTTTCCAACTATGTCCGCTCAAAATGTGGAGGATAAATATGAACTCTTAATGGAGCATCTCGACAGAAATTTTTCTCTAAGAACTGCATGTTATTCAGTCAATCCCTCTTTTTTGGGGAGAGTAAGGATAAGGATGGGCCGAAGATAAAGAAGATAATTATTCACTCTATTTTATCCTTTCCCGTTGAGGATCGGATGTGTGGGTGAGGATGTAAACATCAAAGACAGCCATGTCACTATTTGATTATGTAAATTACTTTTGTATTACAGATAATTTGTAACTCTAGATTCAATGTCTTGAACCTTACAAAACAATATTATAAAGCAAGTGCCTGTTTTTCTTTTACATAATAAATCAAAGGCGGGTTTTTTTAATTTTTTTTTGTAAATTAAAAAAATGCATGGCATTACAGCTGACGCCAATGCGCCATGCATTTACACAAACATAACAATAGTACAAATAATGAAAACAAAAAACTAATAAAAACAATAATGAAAACAAAAACATTTTTAAAATTGTAAAATATAAAGAGAACAAGATATTAAAAACAAGGAAAAAATTTTGGCGAACAACACCCAGAGTTTGGTGCTGAAAATATCCAACTCTCTTGGCAATGCATTGATCAGCCGAACAGCCCTTGTAACTGGTGACTGAAATGACCGTCGCGAAGAACAAGTTTTAAGAATAATAATTGCTTGGTTATGGTTTCGACCACGTAGATAAAATTGGGAGCATGTAAGATAATAGTCATGAGAATTTCAGGATTATAAACTCGTCCCCGAAGAAGAAGAGAGAAATGCTTTAGAATCAAAAACGATCTTCGTGCTTCATGAGAGTGAGAAGATAGCATTCCTAAAAGAAATTTCGTTGGGGAGTACTCTTTTAGGATACTATTAAAGAGAAAATATTTAAATTTTTTGAAATACAAATATTGTAGTAGAAATTTCTTATGAATTCGCTCTAATTTCAACTTGTAGGAATTTTCATATGGACTCCAGATAATAGATCCATGTTCAAGCGTACTGAGAACCAAGGAAATGTATAGAGTGCGAAACACAGTTGGGTTTTCGAATGGTTTACTTTGCCTGAGTAAAAACTGAAGAAGTTTGCTAGCAAGCATAGCAATGGAATTAATATGTGAAAGAAGAGTCAAACGTTATACCGAGATCAACAATTTCAGACAAACGCTTTAAAGTATTATTCTATAACACATAGTTATATTTAATAGGAAATCTTGAGCGAGAGAAGGAAATGTAAAAGCATTTCGAAATGTTGAAGTCAAGATTGTTTTTTATAAAGTGAGCGACAAAATTGTGGCTGCATCTAAATAAAAACAATACAAAAAATCCTTATTTAATCACAATATATCATTTACGATGTAATGAACACGAAATGTTGAAATATACTCCCTGAATAAGTTTTCACAAATTTGAGCAAGATAACTTTATTTATAATAATTATTTTTTTAAGTAGAAAGGAAAATCAGGAATCGTGAAATTAAAAGACCAACTTTCTTACATCTAAAATTTTGATTAATCTATAAATTATTGCAATAAAATTTCATAAATACTTTTATACACACTAATTACGATCTGAACTTAATATCTAATATAAAAAAATAATTTTAATATTTGGTATAACCCCCTTAACTTTTAATAACTGCCGAAATTCTATTTGGTATTGAATGATATAATTTTTTTATTTAATCGAGTGAGTTATCGTTAGGCCACGTATCCTCAGTTATATTTTTTAGTTCCTGGATACTTTTAGGAAACTTATCCCGAACTCCTTATTGTAATATCGCCCATAAATTCTCTATGATATTGAGATCTCGGCTGTTCGCAGGTCACCGAAGGGACTGAATTCCCAAAGATTTATTGAAATTTGTCACATAAACAAAAAATAAATGATAAATTACTAAGTCTATAATGACTACTGCATGTAAATAAATGTAATTTATAGAACAAAAATACAAAGGGTAGGCATGAGGTGCAAGAACGGTGACAATGCGCTAAGTCGCCTTGCAATAACGGTTCAATAGTGTGCTTTGTACGACCTTCCAAAGCAGATAGCGTGTTTTTTCTATCGATTCTTTGTACTGAGCGGAATTCATAAATCCCTGGATGAACTATAAGGGGTTTTATATCATGTGCAGTTGTGCACCCGGATATCATAACACAGGGTGAATGTTTGTCCCATGGTAACCCAAAAAAACATATTTTTTAAAATGTCCTCCAGTTCTGCGGCAACTGTCGATTTCCCATCCGAGCCAAACTGATTAAATTTGGACTCGTCGGAGAATATCATCCGTCACCAGTCCTCCGCAGTCCAATTTCTTCTTTCCTTCGGCCAAATTAGATGATTTTTTTTCATTTTTGTCATCAACAACTATTTTTTGTCGATTTCATTGTGCTAAAACCAATTTTATTTATCCTTCTCTGGATGGTTTGCGTGGAAACTGATGTTGAAGTCGATGCCTCTAATTTAAACTTAAATTTTAAGCAGAAATAAATTGACCTTTTAAAATTTTTACCTAAAAAAATCGATTATCGCGATCTATCAATATAATTTTCCTCCGTTGCTCAGATTTCCTCCCTATCATCCCTGTATGACGACTTTTTTTCACAAATCTCTTAACTGTAGCTTCACAATACCCTAACCTTCGAACAATTACGAGAAAAGATTTTTTTTTCTTTCACTAGGGTCAAAATCGCGCACTTTTCTTCGATCAATATATTTCGCAAATTTGCCATATCAACGGGTTGATGTTTTCAAGTCGGGAATATCAAGTCAAATAAAAGCTTAATTTGAAACAGGGTAGTTTCTGGGCAATAAACAAGGATACGGAAAATACGAAAAAAAATATGTCCCTGGTGTCATTGTTTAAAGCAGGTAAAGAGACATATTTACAGATATTGAATAATATGTTAGGTGCGGCCACAATTTTGTCACTGACTTTAGACCAATTCAAAATCGAGTCTATATTATTTTGTTGTATAGTACAATCACACACTTTCTTGATAGTTAAAAACAGTTTTAGATGGTCAGCAAAGAGCAGATACTTCATTCCACTCATATTGTTTTAAGGGCATGGGATATAAAATAAACAGACCTGAAGAAGGTGTGATGTTCGACGCAGACCTTCCAGAGTTTTTTAGCAGCCCGGTGATTAGCCAATTTGAAGCCCACAGTCGATTCATACTGTTCAAATTCACCAGGGCGAATTTTTACATAGAAATTGTGGCGCTTGTAGCTGATCTTCAAGATTTTTGGCCAGGCGAAACGATTGATGCGCAGTCTGGAATTAGTGGAAATTGTTTATAAAAAAAAGTGTTGCTGTTTGTGTTTTGTGTTTTTGAAAATGGAGACATCATGTAATGTTTTAGCGTTCGATAGCTGTCCCAAAGTAACAAGATGTTACTTTGGGATAACTATTGTATAGACAAGGGTTCTCGAACCTAAGAGCATGACTGTCCAAGGATTTACAGATTTATTTATTTGCAGAAGAAAAACCAGGTAACATTAAATTAATAGAAGAATTTTCTGCAGTTATTCGATAAATAAATAACTACCTTTCTTGAAGATACAAACAATTCGGAACCATTACATTTTATTTATATACTATTAAACTGTGGTGAACCTTTTTTTTGTTTGGCACATAGGAAAGTTGATAACTATATTTAGAAATTTTTGGCATGCGCGCATAAAAAGATTTGCCACCACTGATATAGAATGTTAGCATCGAAGATATTATCCAACAATTAAGATATAATTATAATATTTGTCACACAACTACAACAAAATGTTTGTAAATATAAACATCTACAGGGTGATTTCTCAAATTAAGCTAAATTATAGAGAATTATAATATAATTGATCAACCGAAGACAGGTTTTGTCATTTCGACATACTTGTCCCTGTAAATGAGCAATCCCGATGAACAGACTCCAAGCATGATGTCAACGCCTTCAGAGTCTCTAGCGGGGTGAAGATCCACTCCGTACATGGCCAGTTTTTTGGCATTCTCGAGGTAGTTCAGCTCGGCTTCGGCGGGTGTTTGCCCTCTGTTGAAAACGGAAAGGATTTTTAGTAACAATTCACTATTATAAACAATATATTTGACAATAAATTGTATGAAAGAATCGAGACTTACTTGTGTGTTCTGTGTAACTCCATTACTTTGTCCTCCAAAGCCTGAGTTTGGCTCGGTGAAAATTTAAATTCCCTAAGATAGTTGGAACCCATTTCCTGGACATCGTAGTCGCCCAGCTCTGATTGCACCTGAGATAAGAAAAGTGAGATACAAAGATAAAAATATGGAGTAAGGAAATTATCACGACCAGAGGTAAATATGGAAGAAAGTGTAACATTTTTCAATATTATACATTTCAGAACATGTGCGATTTATTGTGAACAATTTTATCTGCCAACAGTTTTAAATGGTATTGAAAAGGAGAGATTGACCACTTTTCCTTTCGAGAGTAT
Organism: Himalopsyche phryganea; assembly: GCA_022494535.1. Taxonomy (NCBI): domain Eukaryota; kingdom Metazoa; phylum Arthropoda; class Insecta; order Trichoptera; family Rhyacophilidae; genus Himalopsyche; species Himalopsyche phryganea. The sequence continues at coordinate 2,029,873 of JAGVSL010000024.1, forward strand.
TGCTAATTTGAGAAACATAATTACACAAGTACAATAATAATATCATCAATTTAAATTTTATTTACAAGTTAGTTTCCATAGAGTTGTTTTTAAAATCACACATCTATCAACACCCAATGGATGAGTTTTTTTTGTAACGGTTTCTATGATCACAAAATATAATTTTTTTGAAAATAATGATATTTTGGGTAAAAAAGGATCATTAACCTGAAATTGATTCAATGCTTTTATAATGCTCACACTACCTCTACCTCAATGATTTTTATCATAGTACTTCCAATAAAAAAAATAAACATGTTCATTTAATGGAATATTTAGAGTAAATTAAATGTTATTCACCAGATAACTGCCAAGCAGAGCATAGGTGTTAAAACTGCAAGGCAACCTGGAGGCCAGGATGTCATTGCGAACTTGCAGGCAGAGCTGATAACGGGTCAGGTCTTCTTGGAGAGTTGCAGGATCAGGTGGGTAAAATTTCACTTCAAATGATAGCTTCCAAGGTTCACCTGAGACAAATATTTTAAACTTTAATACAACAGAAATTAATAAAAAAAACAATTGTTGAAACCTTTACAACAATATTCTATTTGCCGAGGTTCAATGCAAGAGTTTAAATTAATGACCATTAATTTATTATATTTACTCTCTTTTCGACAACTCATTGATATTTAAAATTTTGCTACAACATTATTGTTGAATGGTTATCTACAGTATTGGTCCATCACTTGCTTACGATAACAATAATGAAGGGAATTATTGCCTTATTTTAGCTGTATTATTAGCTCCTGAATAATTTTATAAGGGGTTTTAATAACGACACATTGAATGTTATTCTATTTAATTGATGAATAATTTAATTTAAGACATCGACTGAGGGTGCTTGATGGAATTTCAATATCAAATTTGGATTATTGAGATTTTGTACACTTCCATGTATTTTGTCACTAACGACCCGGGTTTCGCTAGTTCGAGTCCATTCGTGTGCTCGAATGCCTGAAGATGCCGAAAGGCAAAACCCGGGTCGTTAGTGACAAAATACATGGAAGTGTACAAAATCTCAATAATCCAAATTTAATGAATAATTCTTACTCTTGAGAATTTTTCCAATTCTCTTGTCGAGTTCCAGCCATAGACGAGGGTCTCGTCTATCTTCATAGGTCAATCCGAAATAGTCTTTCTCGAGAATGTTCAGTGAGTCACATATTCTCTCCAGTAAGTCCTGTCCTTTTGCTTTTCGCTGAAAAAAATAAAATAAAATTTACACTTAAGTTTATACATAGTATACTTCTTTTGAGTTTGCAATGATCAATTTTGCAATGTGAAAGGGTAATGCAATTGCAATGTAAAACTGCATTAACCTCAGAGAGCCAATCCAGCGAAGAAAATTGTTGATACTAATTTATCATCTGAAAAACAATATTATAGACTTTTGATGAAAAACTGCATTGTAAATGTATACATAATAGCTTTCGCCAATAGATCGGTTCCCTTTGAGGCTAAAAGTGTTAAATAACTGAATGATTATAATAAAAACTGTTCAAGCAATTTGTGTTCTAGTTCGATTAAAAAAAAAAATAATGAAGTTCTTCTAAAGAAAGCAATTTAAATTCAAACATCTGTAATAAATCTAATCAGAAACCTCATATTAAAACGTGGGATTTTTTAATTTTAAGTTTCATTAATATTTCAATTTAAAAAATGCAAAAGCTCTATTTATAATCCTTGATAAAACATGCAGACGGCAGTCTTCAAATAATAACAGATGTTAGTTTCAAGTTGTTCGCAGTCATTCCTCAGTAAAGGATAACAAGTATCTTCTACAGCTGCTTTTAAAAGCAATAATTTCCGAGAAGCTCTTGAACTAAAACCGATGCATTATAATAAATACAGTTCTAATAATAAAGCTACAGTCAGAATTGATAAAGAAAATCTTCAACAGAGAAAACTCCGTGCAAAGAATTTATTATCTTACAAGTTGCACGAGTCATGTACAATAACAATATTTTGACCCTTTGGTATCAAATTGAAAGAATAAGATAATAAACCCACAAAAATAATTAATAATTGACCCTTCATCGAAGACCAATTTTAATGCCGGAGAAAACTTTATCTACACTTTTACAAAGTGATTAATTAATTATATCATTATAACAGTTAAATTAACATCAATTAATTGTGATTGATGAATGAACTTTATTTGGGATCACTCACGTCAACATGCACATCCATAGTGGTGCCATCGAGTAGCTGTACTTTGGCCAACGCGGCCTTCCCTGTGCTGGCTGATCGTTTTCGTGGCGATTCTGTGGCCGCTACTTTACCCTTCAACTCCTCGCTCACTCCCGTCGCTGTTTTCACCTCTTCAGGCATCTTGGCCTAGCGCTGTCTGCAAATAAGAAAAAGGAAATCATTAGAAACTGTGTGTGCACCGCTACCATTGCAACCGTACACATTCATCAATACCTAATGTTAATATTGACCACTTTTGTACTTCTTTAGCTTTGATATTAGCTCTGGCAATTCACTAAACTGAAAGGTAGCCCACCCAAATTTGTCATGAACAATTTCAAAATGCAATTGATAATAACATTCAGAAAAATTTGTCAGCATAAAAATACAAATACTGTATATGTCAAGATGTAAAATGTCCAAGAGCTGCAACACGTGGTTCATTTTTTTGAACCACGGAACACTGAATCAATTATTACGAAATAAATGTTTCAGTTTGTTAAATTATAGGTAGTTGGGTATTCAGTCAAGATATTTAATAAAAATATGAAGAAACAATTTCATGGCTTTAGAGACAATCTGCGGAGTTCCATTTCTCGAACCAATTAACTAGCCGAAGTTCGGTTTAAAATGTGCAGAAAGTAAATTCATAACAATTGAATTACATGAAAGATAATAATTAGAAAATCATATTATTTGATCTTCATAAGATAAACTTTAACATTTGTATGGTTATTAGTTTGTAAGAATAAATTTTCCGAAAGGATTTAAGTGTCATATTTTAAAATGAGGCGGAACATTTAACTTTAGTCAACATACAAATGCATTGATGATTTCATTCAAGAGAAAAAATAATTCGAATTATGTAAGAAAACGATTTTTAATTTAAATAAAATATAGCCAGAGTGAGTAAGTAAATAATACAGGCCATTATAAAAGCAAGATTGACTACTTTTTATCATTAATATTGTAACATTGACTAACATCTAAAAATAGGAATGTTACTCTATTGTATTGAAATGTTATCTCTCACACAAATATCCAAACTGTGGGGCAATTAAAAAGTTATTGATATTTAAAGCAGCATTCAGCCCTTCGATACAATTGAAGATGAATTTTGACAAATGTGTGCAAATGTGAATTCAGGTCATATAATTTTAGGTGTAAATTAACGATCAATTGGGTATGATTAACATAGAACAAACCTCATAGTTCCATTGAAATCTACGTTATATATTTTTACTTTCTTGTATAGTAGGGTCGTTTCGCCAGTGCTTAGCCAGTTAAGCCAGAGGTGTACTTTTAAAAAGGATTTTGAGTCAGTGCATAGTGCAGATATACATTGGCCAGTGGCAAGACTACCTACACGAATTTAAAAAATCTGTTTTTTAAATATATCCACTATTATTTATGTTCAAAAGGCCGACTACTGGCGATGACTGACTTTAGGAACATGCACCCTATGTTCATTTTTACTAATTGTATATTGCTAATATCAATATTTTTGGTCCTGTAGCCAATTGGTCAATGCTCTGGAGTTTTTGCCCCATGCGGTTTGTGAGTTAATACTGACAATGTGATATGTTTTTTTATACAAGTTTCATAAAAATGGTTGTTTAGGTCTAAGAGAAGCTATAAAAGGGTCAAATTTGAATTGTTGAGATTTTGTACATTTCCATGTATTTCGTCTCTAACGACCCGGGTTTCGCCTTACGGCATCTTCAATGCCTACTCGAATGCCTGAAAGGATCGTTAGTGACGAAATACATAGTAATGTACAAAATTTCATCAAGTTTCTCAGTCGATATCTTAAATTATAAATACTTTTCTATTTTATACTATATTATAATGTGGTTTTATCAAGTGAATGCCAATCCAGTGAATAATATTTCCAATATCATGTTCTTGTGAGAAAAACGACGATATATATATTTTTATATTTGAAGATGGCAATCAATGTAATATTTTATTTTACCATATTTATTCAACTGTTGACATTTCAAGGGGAATGTACTCATGATCAAACAAAAATTTTCAACAGTTAATACTTAGTCATACTTGATGGGGGCCAAGAAGTAAACAGTTGAAGAGCATCAGAACCATCACAATTATATATTTAGATAATGCTTTCAGTCTACTGAGAATTGATGAAGTGAGTGTATTTTAAACATGAATATTATAATGACACTATTGAATGACAGCTATCAATGTTGTATTAGTTAAGATAATAATATTCATAGCAATTATACTCTATGACCAATTATGATTATCCAGTCATTAATTATGACATTATTTGTTTAAACAAAAAACTGGCAGTGAAGTAGTCAAATATAGATACAGCATTGTCTATACCGAGGGGTTTGCTATCATGGTATCATGGTTCATATGGTTTGGTGTTGGTAAACATCAGAGTAAGGAGATCAATAGAACCAGTATAACCATATTGTTTTCCATCGTTTCAGATACTTCAGAGAAGTCTGGCCCAATAAAAATTGCATGAGCAGAATGTAAAGCCTAAATTCCGAAGGAAGTAATGTAATTTCAATATATATCTGGCACGTTGAGAATGCGCTCCCGGGCAGCAGTTCATCAAACGTGATTGAAATAATTGGTGCACTTTATTGTGAATTGGTTCACGGTTCACCATAAAGTATGATTATTATCAAAAAATGAAGCAAATGACAACGAAAGATACATAAATCAATTATCTCAAAGAAATGACATTTCTGAAAAGCAATTTGAAAATATTAAAATAATATGCATAGACAAAATGTTTTGTATTGCGTGGGTGTATAGAATATTTATGGCACGAGTAAGCTTTTAATACTGATTGCATACAGGATCATTCTCATTTGGAGAATGCTGATAGATTAAATACATTATTTATATACATATTAATTATATTTAATTGAAGTAAGTAATCGCATTTTAATTGTATTCAGTATCTAACATCATACTAAATTTACGAATTTGGGTAGAAGGGCATAGGTGTCTGTGATGTTTTCATCCTATAATAATATATGTTACCTATGGCAATGCTGGGGAACGGTCAATTGCCTAATGATCAGTCCTCGTAAAATAATTTGTATATACATCTTTTTTGAAAAGGGTAAGTCGTGTGTTAAGCGTCTATATAAGTACGCTAATTATGTAGTTATTATTCTAAAAGATTTTAATCAAATGTAACATTTGTTACCTCAGATTATCAAAAAATGAAGTTAAAGAAAGCAGAATTGTGTCCTAGGCAGCGTTAGTAGGCAGACAGTAATAGTGCGAAATAAACCATCAGTAAAATTCATGGCACACCTAGCCATTGTTTTGACCGCTATTTTACCGCATTATAAAAACACAAGTTTAGGATCAGTTAAAGTATTTCAATTTAATAATTTGATTGAATAAAATCGCAGTTTGATAGAAAAATGGAACTGTAAAACATCTATGCAATAACTGGTCCGTAAAACAATATGGAGGCCTGAGAGCGGAGCTAATTATTTATTACTGTCGATTGGCGCATTCGCCCGTGGAACAAAAGCCAAGAAAGCAATAATCATCATGGGATGGATGGATACCGAAGTAAGCGTAAGCATTTCGCAAAGCGTATAATTTTGGCATGACCTACATATTCGCCATTATATTTACTACTACTATGCCACCGCTTTCGTCCATATTGAAAGATCGATCAAGTGACCGCAATATTTATTCTCATATTTCAGATCGGCTAGCAACATTACAAATTGTTTTTATGCATTGATTGTTCCAAATTTAAATGAGGAATATCACGGTCGACGATTCGTTAGAGTTTAGACAGCTGAAACAAAATACATTCGAAAAGTCGAATAAATTTAAAAATATAGAATCTAGATTGATGCTTACAGTTTGATTGTTTACTCATTTCGACGCGAACATTTCAAAAATTAGAAGCCATCTTTTTTCAAATGCGCGTGTTGATATGATGTTTTTAATTTAAATACCGAATGGTCAACATATAGACCGCGGAGTTACTCCACAACGGTTTTTATAACTCAACTAAATTTAGACTACACATATGCAGAGCATAAGGATTCCTAATCAACAGTATTTTTTCTACGAGAACGACTTGTTATTCAGTTGCTCAACCTCTCTTTTTTTGTAAGAGAGTAGGTAAAGAAGAAAGGATAGGGGTAGGGCAGGACTAGTGGTGAGCTAATCGCTCTCATTTCCACCCATTTTTAGGATCGGATGGGTGGTGAGAGATAATTTTAGACATTCCAAAAGTCCATGCCAATAATTCTCACTGAGTTTATCTGACATGATTTTCCAATTTTCAAAATATTTGGCGCATTGGGTGTCAACTGTAATGTCAGATATTTTTTAATAATAATAAAAATAAACAAATTTAAAAATTCAATGCCTTCGAACGGAAATCCACAAATCGACTGTCGGAACTGGGACCCGAACGTCGGAGATCCGTAACCGAAGCCAACGACGTTGACCATTGCACCAAGGACGTTGTATATATAGTAAAATTATTGCACTGCTATAACACTTGATTCGTCATTATTAAAAGCGAGGGGGATGTTAACTTCTGTAAAGAAAATTTTTGAAATCTCATAGGAAGATTTATATAGACTTTCGATAATTATATGGTAATACATACTGTTATTTTGACCAGAGTTTTGTGTTGTTTCATTACAAAACCCATCACAACCACTGGTGTTTAATTGGTAACCATTTGTCGGACCAAATCGTAAATTATTGAAATGGTGCTGATTTTTAGATTTTATTTTATAGTTTATTTCCTGTGCGAGACACGAATTGCAGGAATTTATAAAAGACAAAGTTTATTTCAATCGAATCTGAATAGAAGTCGACAAAACATTGTTATTTTGTATTTTATTTGACGGAAAATACCATTTTATTCCACCATATTAAGGCGTATATTCTTCTAAATATCCGAATAATTCGTATTGTCAAACCTAAATATGTCGTCTCCATTAATTATCTTCCTCCCTGGTGCAATATGTAATTTGTAGCATGGCATTGGCCTTTAACATTATTAGACGAACTGTTCGTAAACAGTACGGAGATGGCACGAAATCATTCTAAAATATTAACTTAACCAATTTTACGTAAGCACACACCCTAGACACAATTTAAAATAAAACACAAGAGGGGCGCAATTGGGCACATCGGCGAAACTATTACGATAACTAATTAAGTTAATTAATATATTTTTTGGAATATCTAAGTATTTTCGACAAAGTACTTTTCAAATGCCGGTCATAATGGTAACACACCCGTGTGACCTCACCAGTTTATGCAAGTCGACAAGCCAGACAGCGGATATCTACGTCCATATTTAAAAATAATACTGCTTATCGGCGTTAAAGTGATAATCCTTTTTAAAACTTATTAATAAGAGGGTGATAAGAAATTTGATATCAATGTAAGTAATGTATTTGAATTAAATAAAACTTGTAAATTAATCCAACTGTATGTGATTATAGCACAGAAGAATACATTGTATTTATCTTAGATGACTGTATTATTCCTTTAGCCAAATATTGTTTTGTAAACAATATAATGTTGCCAGGTGAGTGTCACCTGTCAGAATTCGCTCAATACGTTTGATGCGCAAACACAGAGATCGTGTGTGTGTGTGCTGTTCATTATAATTACTTATATCGCAGTCAGATTAGGATACCTAAATAAAACTGCATTTTTTTAAAATAATCAACCTTTTCATTTAAAATTTAGAAACCGACAACTTATTTAATTTACCGAAAACATAAATACAGGTCATTCATAGACGTACAAACGATTTCATAAACTGATTCGATTTCAAAGACATGTGTGCCTTTGATGTTTACATCCGTTCTTGAAAACGGGGCACAGCGATTAGCAAACTGGTAGTCCTTTTCTAGACCCACTTCTCTATAGCGACTAATCAAAAACACTTCTCGTTATAACAGCATCTGTTGAGATGATCCATTATAGATATGCAAGAATTTCAATATTGACGAACACGGCCAGCACATGTTTTTTTAGGAAAATTGAAATCGTACATACACAAAAGAGGTCGTCACGTCTGGTTTGGCGAATGATGAATCGTAAATTGACGGTGACGTAATCTAACTATAAAAGTTGAACACGAAATGTTCCTACTCCGGGTTCTCGTCGATCTGACATTGCCTCTGCGGTCCGCAACACTCGGGGTACATAATTCAATTGGAGACGATATAATACTAGCATCGTCTGTGCACTTAGAATAAGTTTACACAAGTATGACACATAAATAACATCGAAGTGTTTTATTCTGAGAGTACAAAAAAAAACGAAAGTAATTTATTGCATGCATGTATGATATAATAATGCTAAAAAAAAGCGCACTCGTTCGAGCATATCGGCCACATTTAAAAGTATTATCTGCATCTATCTTTACTCACACAACCAAAGTGTACCCAAACAACATTTTCTTGAAGAGTAAATTTTGTTTTACCGGGTATTCATTACTCTGCCGCTATGATAAACTGATCAGTCTTGAGATTCAAAAGAAAATACATAATTATGAATGGGAAACGTATGGGTTGTAAATGTACAACCACTTTTTTCCAAAAACGCCGAAAAGAAGTAACGTACATTAAATTCGTTTAAATTTTAGCAATCGAACTGAGTATTTATAATTTTTACATTAATACTTTGCGTAAGCACTCAAACGCAGGTTGCTTTACAAGGTTTCTAAATTCCTTTTAATATGATATAAAGAGTATTAAAAAAATGATTATCATTTCATGGTATTGCCAGAAAACTGAATAAATGTATATTTTATATTTAACTTAATTAAAATTGAAAACCATGTAAATTTATCTTGCCGTTTCCAAGTAATAAGCCTGTTGTGTGAAAATATTACTATGCAGATAAGAATATGTTTATTCTTAGGAATATGTAGGAAAACTAAATCAAGTTGCTTATGTCATGGAAACAAGCTTTTATTTTTTCTATGTTCACACTATCTTTTTTACCACGGATTTTTGCACATTGGTTCTTTATTCAAAAAGAGAAACGGGTGTATTGTAAATAAATTAGTTTGTTGTCAAAGTACTACAATTCTCTGCCACAAAATTGTTTCAAGTCTAGCCTATTATCGCAAAATATTCTACTATTGGATATTTGAAAGAATATTTTTTCAGAATATAGGTACGTCATTTATTGGATTTTTTCGGAGCTAACGATATTGAAACCTCTGGTGAAAAAAATTTTCAAATAGCGGAAACAACGATTGATATCACAAAATAAGAGTAGAGTAGTATAATATTTTGTAAAACGTGACGTAACGAGGTTACATTTTCTTGAAATATCAAAGTGTTATTTTTAACACGTGCGAGCCAGCTGTAACAAATCCAATTAGCTCTTGTATATTTTTGTTGTAAAACACTAACACGGATTTATGCAAAGTGCCGCTTTAGCGTTATTTTTAAAATAGGCATTGTGTAATAAAATGTAACGTGAAGGTTAATACTTTTAAAAATATTGTGACGTAAGTTAATATTCTCGACGTTAATCCGAACGGATTAAAAAAAAGGATCCCCTTTTTAAATATTTTTAAGTAAGAGAAAAATCACTGTTATGATTATGATTTTATGGATTCCGGGATTAAAATAAGCCGGTTATGTTTTTCGATAAAAGCTCAGGGATGCAAAAAGAAGATTAAAAAAGTATACGGGTTCAATTGAGGTACTTAAGCCTAATTGAAATATGAGACAATGAATCACTATCGATCACGTCGGACTGAAGTTGATGATTAAGAATTAAACCTCCAACCATTCACCGATGCAGTCGTATCGACATTCGACACCCCCAACAAAGCAGTAACTCACTTTTGATCATTTTACAAGAAGGCTTACTCGCTTATATAACTATTATACACGCTTAAATAATTATTATGAACACGATTTTTTTCGCTCTCCTACAAAATTATTCAAAGTGAGTTGCTGCTTTGTTCGTTGGTGGTGTCGATTAACTGTTACCAAAGACACCAAGCGGCATATTTTGAGCAATGAAACATAAACTGTGATTTCATTCTTAGTTAATTTTATTAATTTATTCGGTTTATGATATCATAATGAATCAGAATAACCAAGACAATTTCGAAAAAATTAAATTACATAGGTTTAAATCACAACATTGCTCAGAATATGCTGTGTAAAGACAGCTGTATGGAATATTTGTTGTATTATATCATTAAAAACGGAAAGTGTCTTAAGAAAAATCTTAAAAAATTAGATTGTTGGTTGTACTAAATTTCAGCATGTGGTATTTGAATTAAAGGATGAACGCGTGCGGAATTCGAAAATACAAACTGTTTTTACGTAATTTACGAATCCCTTTCTGCTTAACACGAAAGTAAGCGCCATCTCCCTCTCAGGGTGAGAAGTAGGACTTGTTTGTTGTCGGATTAATTTGCAAAATATGTAACTAGCTTCGAGACAAAAGTTGTCGAGGTAGACGTAAGTCAATGAAATCGACAAACGCGTCGAACAAAGTAACTAACTAACTTTTGGTAATATAATTTAGACGTAAATGGCATGAAATAAAAACGTAAAAGCAGGTATTAAATATATTATAATGAAACATGACTGCAGAAAGCGCACGCAAATAGTGAGAAAATGTAAATTACGAACATATGAAATCAGGGTTTCTCTGAAATTTATGGTTAAATACTAATAAATCAATTTTGCATTAAAGTTGTACGAAAATACGAAAGGATTTACATGGGTTAAGAATGTGGATTAATAACGAAGGCCAAAACGGGGTATGTCAACGTAGATTCATTATCCACTTATCCAAAAGGAAAGGAGACAATATTGTCTGATAAAATTACCAGAATTTTAGGGCTCAGGAAATCTATCCCAAATTAGCGAAATTGGGTCAATATACAGTGTGTGAAAAAAAACAAACAAACAAGAGAATAACGCACCAGCGATAATCTCTGATAATTTTAATAGGGCGTGCAGGAAAACGAGGGGGGGGAGGATGATTGCTGGGGACGCATTCCCAAACTAGGAAAAGTTCAATAACCTTGGCCTGACGCACACAAATGCACGGCACACCTGTACAACATACATCTTCAACATGTTTATACAATAATTCAAGATGACCATCTTTTTTGAGAAAGGCGGGACTGACTACGGAGGAATAATTATAAACGCCATCATAAAGACTAGGTTTAGATATTCGAAAATATAAATATGTTTCTTTAAATCTTCTGTCTGAGTATGAGTTATCTTTTTAGTGGGAGATATGATGTTTTAATTAATTACGTTGTCTGTTTGCAAAGATGTGGCATGTGTGCGTTGTCTTTTATTATATTTTATATTGTAATTTGGATTAACCAGCATATACTAGGTACAGGTAGTCCTCGACTTACGACCGTAAATTTATAGACATTTTTTTTATTTCATCACGGAGCACCATTGCCAACGGTTGATAAATATGGGAAGACAGATCAGTAACAGCATTTACAAATTTGGATATTTATTTATATAAATATTGTAATTGTATGTTTATTTTTCAATGTGAATAATATTCCTGGAGTGAAACAATATTGCAGTCAGAAAGGAATTTCAACGTAATTCTTGCAGGCATAAACTTATGGCATCCACTTGTTTTACAAGGAAAATAATAAAATCGTGATGACAACGTTTTATTTATTAAAAACAGAGGATCGGCGCACCAATTTGCGATAACTTTGTGATTGTCGTTGACAGCTATAATATAAGATTCGAAAAGCGCGCTCTGGATGTGTAAAAATGTATCCCTACCATTTTGGTTGCAGTTGCTATATTTCCAAAAATGAAAATGGCGCCGCTAAAACTGACCAGAACCGAACAATATTTAATTTCAATATTTTGTATGGAGACCAACTTACGACCAACTTCAGGAACGTATCTCGGCCGTAAGCCGAGGACAACCTGTATATTATTTTTGGCGGATTGGAAGTACAATTCATAATCTAATGGTAAGATCGATATGATGAATTATATAGTAGGCTTAAGCGAATCGTATCTGATATCGCTTCGTTTTCTCTTGCTGATAGATGAGAGTCGCAAGTAGCGAGGGATGAGAGAATCACTGCCATCCATACTTTTATATTAAAACAAATAATAATTATACGATTGAAACATCAATTGTATGAAAGAGCAAAGGTTTCGAACTAATTTCTTTAACCGCGCAAACGAGTAGGATGAAATTTCTATAGCGTCACTACTAGTCTACAGGACCAACAGTGTGTATTTTTGTTAATAATATTGCAGATGGCTATGGCAATATACTTGAAATATGAGCTATGTTCTAATTATAATTTGTATTATTTGACATTCGTGTTTGTATTGTTCTTATATATTAGGTAATCCCGGAATTTATGTCGTTTTTATAGTAAAACTTAAAACTTGATTTTTTGTAATTATTATTACTTTTTTTGTAAAAAGTAATTTCCAGTGTTATCTACGACTCTATGCCATCTATTAACTAGATCTAAAATTCCTTTTTCATTAAAAGAAAGGCAAAAGGTTACAAAGAAGAAAAAATTACAACATACGTCTTAACTGGTCAACGGACCCAAAAATACTGAGCCAAAGTTGCCTATTGAACAACGACATTAATTCCGGGATTACCTAATATATACTAGTAACCGTACCCGTCATAGATGACGATAATGAAATTAAAATACTGAATGTCTAAAGTAGCTAGTACGTCGGGTGTGTGCGTTGTTCACACCGCGAACTCTTAAGTCATGATAAAATTTCATACCTATATGAGATAATAATAAAACGTCTACAGAGCGGTCTGGGCTATTATATATAAGATTTTTTAAGTATAGAGAATTGTGCTACCACATTTAGAGTGATATATTCAGCCTGATTTTCTGCATGTTATTAATGCGTATATGTCAATATTTGAATAAAATAATATTTTTATAACAATGCAATTTCTTTTTCACTTTCCCATTTTCACCCGTGAGATTGGTCACATTATTTGATAATATGTGTGCGTTATAGGCACATAAATAGTGTAGGAAAGACGAGTTAGGAGGTATCCTCACGCACACCTGTTCGACAAAAATTGTACCTGCGAGGCATCAATCACAACCACAAACAAAGAACTTTCCATCAGCGACTGCCAAGGTGCAAGTGCACGAACGGTTTGTTTATATAGTATAGGTGTTAATCGTCAGAATACTCACAAAACGTATAAATTAATCTATTGGGGTAACACTGCTACCAATCGTAACACAAATAACGCCGAACCAATTTTGTTCAGTAAAATATGAAACATGGAGGCACCACGAGGTGGCCATATGATCCACATAAGGAGCGAATATGGCCGAAAAAGAGAAAAAGAAAATATGAAATCAGACTGAGGTTGATAACAATTTTTCAAAATTTAAAGTGACTTAAAAGCTTTTTCGCAATCGTGGAGTGTGGATTTGCTAAGATCCCCTACAATTAAATAATGATTAATATTGAAGCGAACGGAATTTGAAACAATCAACTGGAAGAATCACCACCATAACATGATCATTATAAATAGGTAGCGATGATCTGGTGAAAAAATACAACAGTGTTAAGAAAACTAGCCCATTAAAGTATAAAATGGAGAAAACACATTAAAGTATTAAATACATACTTTATAAATAACTTGCGATCCTTCAACAACCGCTGCATTCCTATCAATTGCTATTATACAGCGCCATCTATTGGCTTAGTAAACTTTAAGCAAATCTTTTTTACTTTAGCCTGGGGAGCAACTGCCGAGCATAAGCGTGCAGAAAATCGATTCCTCTAGGTATACAGTATAAAGTTGCGATATATTCACTCTATGAACCACCTTGATTTTTTAGTCACCAAATAATTTAAGCAATTCTGAAGATTTTAGCTTCAAATTTCCAAATTCATTTTGAAAATGACTAACCAAAATTATATTGCCTGATCTATAAAAAAATAATATTGTCCCTCTTCATTACGCAGTCGTGATCCGTATTAGCATGTCATTAGGAAATGTTTTCACTTATGAAACAAATCCCAAGTATGTAGTGCGGGCAATAAAAATGATTTACCAGCCCTGTCGGCATCCGAGCAGTGTACAAAGCACGGCCGGTTGTCTCTTTTCCTCGGCACGCGACCAAATTATCATTTCCCCACCTTACAAAACAAAAACTGACATTTTATAAAATCATACGCCGACGACCCCCCTGAGCCCCCCAATGTAATACCATACAGCGCATAGGAGTGACTTCGATCAAACGAGTGAGTATTTTTCACGATAGGAAATTGCCACAACGTTGTGTGTCTGCCTGTGATAAGTCACCGCCATTATTATGTGAATAAGAAAATTAGAGTGGCGCCTGTGGCAAAACAAGCATCGTCAAGAGTGATATTGATAGGATCAAAGAAATTTAAAATAAACATTAAAGAAAGATTGAGAATACTCTATAAAAAATCTGACGTCATAATGTCGAAAGTCTGCTTGCTTCTTTGTTCGTCATACAATTCTTAGTTTGAAATAGTCCGATCTGAGCACAATTTAGTATTCTTTTTATGACCCATATAACGTTACTGACTACATGACATTTTGTACATTAACCCCTATCAACGAATCTCATCCCCTTGACAAGAGATATTGATTGAGAAATTGTGTAATACCTTTGTATACATAATCTTAAATCGATTTAAAAAAAAAAACAATCTATGCAAAGGTCTACTCCAGCCCGATCGCGAAAGGTCATTAGTAAGAAAGCTTTTGGAGGATTCACATATACATACTCACAACGAACATGTCTCAGACACGAAAATGACTTATTAACATTCTTATCCTGTAAAGCGGGTGCGATCTATTTTGATGTTTTCCCGCACGTATAGTTTACGTTAGATATAATTGCGTCAATAGACAAAAGAGCTTTTACCGTGTCGTGTATTTCACGTTGCATGTCTGTGGATATAAAAATGCCAGTCTATGTAATCGGCAAATGACTGTTAAATCTGCAAATCGGCTAACTGCACTCGGGCGAATTATTCAGGAAATAATAAAAAAAAAAAACTTAATAATATGACCACCAAGCGCAATTTAAGAATTGCAAAAGTAAACTTTACTTTTATCTGTCGATCTTTTAGCAGTAGATATAAAGAGTGCTCTCACTCAGTGGGTGTCTGTAGTCGTGACGGCTTTACCGAATACAACTCCTTACGTTTGATCTACTTCATTACGAGAACTTCGATTATATAATATAAAAGTTCATGGACGAACAGATATGGATAGAGCTCCGATAAACACGATAAAACTACCTTAAATGGTGCTAAATAAATCTAGCCAAGAATATAACTATGTCTTAATATAATAGAAAGTGCTTTGCAAAGTTGAATAATTGTCATTAATAATATCGTAATACGCCAATCAAATGGAATAAAAAATAATCATACTACCAATCGCTTTGTAGCTATAAAAATTTTCTAACTGCGACATGCTTGGAACACTATTTCACCACACCGAATAAAAGCATAAAAATTCTTCCTGTACGACGAATTAATATTGAATTTCACGTCGTGTCTCATACCAAAAACTCGTGTTCTGTCAGAATTCGATTCCTGACACGCTGCATGCAGACCTATTATCACTTGCGTGTTCATCGTCTATCAAGCATCCCCCGGGGACTCGGCACAGCTCGCCATGTCTGCGAGGGGCCCAAACGAAGATGTTGGAAATAGTTCAGTATCGTTATTACCCAGCAGACAACGACCAAATGCACAGAGCTTACTTGATGACCGTGAAGATTTGAGATTATTTGATTCGTATGAGGAAATATGAATCCAGTTAGCAGGAGCCGAAACCAGTAATTGGATTAGATTTAAATATGTCATACTTATCGTTATTGAATATCGCCTGTATTGTTCGAAGCTATTTAGTGTTTGTAATCAAAAACAATAAGAATTATCAGTATAAACTAACTGATTTAGTCTCAGTTCCTACGCATAGGTGTAGATGGGCGGTGAAGATAACTAACAGTAAAACATAACTAATCATTATGGGCTTAAGCAGATTAAGTATAAACGAAAACATTGTAAAAAAATTCATTCTAAAAATATCGATATTTTAATCCTTACTCTTTCCGTTGACCATATTTTCTTTACTTGGTTAAACAATATTGCAAGACCATTTCATTAATTTAGATATTCCAAGACTTGAATGCGAATCAGTTGCAAACTCTTAGTTAAGTATCATAACTTTTCGACAACTTACGTGTAGTAAAATTATAATGCGATAAAAGCGATATTGTACGCACTTATTTGATATTTGAATAGTTTCTTTTTCTGATAAATTGTATGAACACAAAGAAGTGGTCTTCCGAGGCGGAATAGGGGAGATGATCGCCCTCGTCTACACCCCATTACACAAACGTTCACAAGTCGTAGCGGTCAAGGGGGCTGGATGCATGAAAAGTTGCCTGTATGAATTTACGCTTATACATATATTCATATTATTATACACGATAGCATGTTGCGTTGACATCACGCTACTCTATTATGAAATGTAAAAAAATAATAACGAACTAGAAAAAATGCACGTGCACTTCTACTTCAAAGCCAGACGAGTAAATTGCCAGTCTGGTGGTCGCATGCGAGATCAAATATTCATAAGATAGGGATCGACCAGTCGGGCAGTAAACAACAGGTAAAGCTAGAAATTTGTGTAAAAATATTCATCTCCTACCTGGAAATTGATATTGCGTTTCAAGATTAAAAGTTTAAAACAAGAATCAGATTTTCGAAAATCTAATAACCTAAATATTTAGATATTCATCGTGAATTCCCGACATAAGAACTTTTGAGCTGGTTTGTTTTCTTACACGAGGATGACATCATTTTTTGTGTAGACTTGAATATGAACCAAGGTTTTTCGAGTAACTATTGATTCGTGATAACTCGTCGGCCAACACGTATAACAGAATCTTTATGTGCACTCACCCGTCAACATGAAGTTTAACAACTGGTGTTGAAAGCTACATTATACCAGGCAGTCAAAAAATCTGCTTTCTAAAACCAATTAGTTTTAAAAAATAAAACAAAATTCATTTGTACTACTTCCACATATTTATAATGATCAGGACCGGTTTCGCTCATCACGAGCATTATCAACTGATAAAAATATAAACATAACAGGCGTATTTATATAAAATTGAGTGAAAAAATGAAGGTATATAAAACTGATGGTTCATGAACTGAGACAAGAAAATATTGATTAACAAACAAATTATACATAAATCAAATGAAAGAGTCCTCAATTAAAATGTTATGGACCTCTTGCAAATCAATAAATACTAATCTATAATCACAAATATAGCCACATTAAAGGTCCATTTAGCTGAACAAAATTATTAATGACGATAATAATATAAAACGATGACTCAGGGAAATTATAAGTAAAAATTAATGAACCATTTAAAAATAATCAAATATTTTCACTCTATTTTATATAAATACGCCTGTTTTGTTTATATTTTTATCAGTTGATAATGCTCGTGATGAGCGAAACCGGTCCTGATCATTATAAATATGTGGAAGTAGTACAAACGAATTGTGTTTTATTTTTTAAAATATAATGTCTTTCCACCAAGAATTGACAGTTAACACCTTAATAGTAAACAATTAGTTGTCGACGATATGCGACTCGAAAACTATGAGAATTTGAAAGTAGAAGCGATCACATTATCATTACATCAACGCCACGATGGATTGGGCATGTATGTGTTTTCAGAAACCCAGAAGAAAACTCAGCTGGGCATTTGAGAACATTCTTTTATTCAATGAATATAATTATTTTTATAAAACGACGGGTTCGATGATTTTATCACTTAATTCCGCTAGTCAATTATTAAAAACGTACGGTTGACCAACAGAACCACTTCTACTAATCACACCATTTACAAAAAGTTAAATTGAGTAATTTACTCTATCGCTGTCCTTCTAACACACTATAACGAGTTTAAATTTTGTATTACGAATCTCATGTAGTCTAATTTGGGACCGGACATGATAAAAAAAAATATCAATATTGAGTCTACACTATCAAAACCAAAATCGTATCACCTATTAGAGATTAAAGTGATGACACAACAACGGCTATTTAGTGTCAAACTACTGAACATTGATTTTTGTCGCAAACAAAGAGCCCTTTGATGTACCTAAATATAAATCTGCGTGTAATCCACCCTTAGAGCATGAGTACAAGCATTTCATTTAAAGGGTGAGGTCGCCAAAAACGTGAAAAGTTTATTTTTTTTCATTTCGTATAATTTTGTAAGGGCGCAGTGGAATAATAGTGATTAATCAGAGGTACCTCGAGGGTATTGCGTGCTTCATGAAAAAAAAACTAAACTTGTTGATAAGGGCACACATTTCTACGAATATGTCTCACAAAACGTTACAAAAAATAATTTTAGGAAATTTAAGTGCAATAATATCAAGCTACTAAATTTTTATCATAATTCGCTTATCAATTTTAAGCACGTTGAAAGCAGATATCAAAACGCATAAATAAGCAAAAATACAGTTAGAGGGCTTGGCATTAATTTAATTTCAGCTATCAGTAAAAGTATTTTTGAGGAAACAAGTAATATGCAAGATATGAATTCGACGATCCGTCCGTCATTAAAAGTAAAAAGTTTCATTAGTACATAATAATTTTTAATGGCGTGTTCTAATTTATTTATTTCATGATTTCAGCGGCGTTAATATCAGGAGACAAGATATTTTAAATCTTTTCGCACGTTTTAAACAACCCAAAATAAGTTTTCACTTTTTCGGGTACCTATCTGTACAAGCGATATAATTAATTAGATATACATTGGAATCTACTAACACAGGTCGTCTTTAAATGCAATAAAATGCAATTTGAACCAATTCTTTTTATTGGGTAGTATTTTTTTTCCAAATTATAAATCCAATAAACCGGCCAATGTGTAAAAAATTAGCACGAAAAATGAATATTAGACTAAAAATATAGCCGCGATAATAATATTATTTAACTGTCACTAAACAGAAGAGTATATCGATTACTGTAGTCGGTATTTAGAGAAGTAGGTATGATTTATTTTACCTTAAATGTTTATTATTGCATTAAAAACTCCGTATTATAAAATATGCGGCTAGGTTAGTTCAAATATTTAAAAAATAATAACATCATGTAATTAAATCGCCTTCAATGTTTAGTGAGTTGTCTTAACCGGTTATATAAATAGATCCTCGAAAAAAATGACCTTCAAAATAACAAACTTAAATAATTTCCAACAGCAATATGAATCCGTACAAATTGGACGAAAGACGACAGCGAATAGCACTGAAAATTGACCTATGCTAGATAGGATGAACTCCAGAATTTTATTGCATGTGAGGCGCGAGAATGTGCAGAGAAATAAGAGAATCGCATCGTTTGTAAGCAATATTGACAGGAAATTACTAAGGAAAATGCTCACTTCCCCCCTAGGAGATTGCTGGTCTAGCAATACTAAAACAAATTTGCATTCTCGATGAAGGCATTTACCTGGTTCATTAAAAACGGGATGCAATCTATACGTAGATGAAGCGTCAATTTTAATTTGGACAATTTTTTACTTAAATTTATATATATATTTATAATATAATTTTTACTTATATTATATAGCTATTTTAGTTAGCAAATTTCTATTTTATTTCAGCAAATCTGAAAACTTAGGAAACGATATTTGCTTTGACTTAAGTATTCATGCAAATATTCACTATAAATAGAAAGCATTACTCAACAATTCCTCAATCAAGCCAATTTTTCGTCAAAAATATTTTGACATGTTTTTTTACAAGTGTGTCGCATGTGGCCCAAAATAACATTTATTACGGCACTTGGGCTAAATACTAAAATTGCGAAGACTAACTCTCGCTTTTTGACAGGGAATATTAATTAAATCTATGTAAACATCAGTTGTATTCTAAAAAATATGTCACTGTCCGCAAAGAAAGAGTAATCTACTTTTCTGATTGTTTTTTTGTTAGCCCTAGATAAAAGGTTGTCAATGCACAACATTCCTTAAGCACTATTAAAAATAAGTCGTGTATTAATTAAATTCCCGATTGTCATTTATAATATCAAAAATAAATAAATTAAAAAACGAATAAGAACTGTAGAAGAAATATATCATAAAAGAACTATCCCATCAAGTACCCTCAGTCGAAATCTTAAATTAAAAGAACTATTCCGTTGAATATAAAAGAAAAATTGCGTTACCAAAAAGCAATACTGTTACAATTTCAAAATGGATAAATTAGTCCTACTGGTTTTATAGGTTGTACATCGCTACATCACAGCACTTCGCTATTTTTCATTCATTTGGACGCGGAAATAAAGTAGAAAAAAAGATGGATTTAGTGTTACTTACGTGTGTGTTTTTAAAGTTTTCATAATCGATATAAACCATAAAATTACGATTATACGGTAGAGGTCAATCATGTATTTGAAAATATGTTTAAATTTTACAACGGAATCCATTCCAGAAAATTCGCTATGGAGTAAAACAAATTTCGCGCATTTCTCCATAACGGTCCAAACAAATCGTTATCATCGACACAGAAGAGAAATCTTTATCGATTTGTTGGTCCCGTAGGCGCTTTTTTATTATTCGGTAGCATGCAGGTACTGATCTGGCAAGTTCAACGGTAAACTATTAAGGCTGGACAAGGTGGTTGAAAGGCCAGATTGCACTTGTGGACCCAACTATCATGACGCTCATCACGACTGCCTCGAGATGAATGCCGAACGAACAGAGGTTTTTGCAGTGGTCCTTCCTCATTCGAACCCAATAGGCTAACGCTGATTTGATCTCAACCAAGGCCAACTTTGAGGCATTCGATAAATTTGCGACATCATGTGGGGAACGGGATATTCTTGATAACACTTTAGATTCATCGTGGACAAGATGAAACTCTACCGTCACGGCGGATTCACAGGATACTTAATATCACTTAAACCATATGGCTGAGGAAGTCACATTTTCTCAATTTTTGAACACAATTGCGAATTGTTAAAAGTTTGGTCATGTGGTCTGTATCGGTCGAAGAGAATAAGGAGTAAATTATTTTGTTCTTGATTTTTATATCGTTATGAAAGGCAGCCGTGACACAACGAATACCTCACATAGTACGGGTAATTGGTCCCACCAACAACCCGGATTGCTTAAAACAGGACTCTTCGAGGAATAACTACAAAAATAGAAAACTCGTAATTGGTTCCAAGATTCAGTTATCGGTTTATTAACGATGATTAAATGTTTGAAATGTTATATGTACCATTTTTAAGAATGGCCGTTTTATTTTGACGTAGAATAAAGATTAGCGCCCTGAGAAAAAATCCCGGTCGCGCGCGCCTGCCTGAGTGTATTGATATAACTTACTAAAGCCATTCCATTCTTGTGGTGTATACTGACTGTATGGTATTGTTATGTGCGAAACACTGCAATATGTAGGAGCTACGTGCAAAAATCCATTATGGTCGTGAAAAAAGTCATAGACGTTAGTAATGTTCGGAATTTATAAGGGGGTTGCGTGTACAGACACGAGTCGCGACTCTCGAAATTCTCTGTATATAATTATACCGGCGAGAATGGGTTGAATCGTGTTTTTTTCTATGCCCACTTCCTTGCAAAAAATCTACGAATCGGCTAGACGGCAGGACGAGCAAACTTTATTTCACAGCGAGTCAAAATGATTAATAATGATATTTGTTTCCATGTGCCTTGTGAAACAACGAAAACACATTATAATGAAATAAATTGTTGTAAAAAAAAATCTTAAATTATTCCTTACTGTCTCTAAGAGACAATTACAGATTCTATTCTCAAATGTCTGCTGCGACACTTCCCATATATTTATATTGATTTTATAATTACTATGAATATGAACCACGGAAATAAAATAATATATTATAATGTGTGAGTCCCTAAGATGGCTATTTTTTAAAATAATAATTCTAATGCAGTATCAAACTTTCAGGCGTTGGGAACCGAGTTCGAATTCGACCGGAGCGGCGATTCGTGAAATCCAAGCCTCGTAAAATAATCAAAATTTCCGTTCCGGTTTATAAATTATCAAAAAAAAAAAAAGTTCATGTACTGTCAATACTCATGAAAAGGATTCAATTGTACGAGTGACTGGAGATTTCGGCTCTCAGAATTTTACTGGAGTATACAATAACGAGCATTATATGTACAGAGAAATGTTGAAGGGTAAGCTCTCCAAGTATTTAGCTGCATTTTCAAGGCATATTTGGGTATGATATGACTGCTGCAAAATACGGAGACGTCCTAACTTTCTAATGCGTCATTCAGTGGTAAAGATTTTTCGTTTAGTGAACAGGCATTGTAAAAACAAACAACCACCGCTACGCTTTAATTAAAATAAATGTATCATAGAAATCGATATGAAATTGCCCAACAGTGGCGATCGTGTATCGAATTTGAGTACACCTGGAACCGTGCTAGACGATTCCGCTTTTGATAATGCAGGTAGAATTAACTAATAATTCCAGCATACATTGACGCAGGAATAAAACACAGGAAAATGGAAGTAGCGTTATATTGTTCCCATTACTGTGTTGTTTTATTATGGCTGTAAGATTTTATGGGTATAGTCAATCTGTATAAATCTACTTGCGTGAAAGTGTACACGTGATGGCTAAATGTAAACGTGCGATGAATAAAAATCCTACATTAGGTATCTTATGTAATTACTATTGCCGCATTCATATGAAACTATAATGGAATACTTGTGTTTAGTAGAAGTTAGAGGTCACCATGGGCCGAAATTTTATAAAATTACCCGGGCCGAGTCCGTCGTCTTCAGGCCCGGCCCGGCCCGAGCCCGACTCTCAATATCACACTTGTTACCCGAACCCGACCCGAAGCCCAGATTTATTTTACTCAGTTCGAAAAAAGTCCGATTTTTTAAAATATAGTAATTCATTTACATATACTTTTCAAACAATATATTATATAGGATATGTTTACTCAAATGCATGTTTTCTCGTTCACTTATGTGATATGCTCACGGCAGAGAATAGTAATAATTTAAGTTTATTTTCTTGCAGGCGGTGGTAGTCTAGGAAAGAAAGAAAATTAAATGTAATATAATTTTTACAAAAAAATTTCAAAGTTCAGTCCTTCAATATTTTATTTACTAATTCTTCGTTATCGGTTAGATGTGAGGATTAGAAGGAAGGCATCAATCTGGCCGAAATAATTAGGCATCCATCCAATCATAGTGTGTTTTCTTCGTAGATAGCATATATTTAATTTGCAAAATCAAGTCTGTCTGTATAACGTTATATTACAGTGAATACCATATAAAATAATAGGAAGTATAACAAAGAGCGGATTATTTTTTACCAGGTGCGATTTAAGAAACGTGACTCTAACGCCAGACAATGTGTTGTCTGAGATGCAAATTGAAAGAGGAGAGTGTTTTCTTGCACAGTCTGCGAATTCAATCGAGGACCTGAATATTGAGTTGAAGAGAAGAGCTAAAAAACAGATGGGTGGTTATCAAGAGTTCAGTAATGAAGAGCTGGTCCAGGAGTCGCCAAATCATGGCTGGCGATAACAATAATATTGAAAGCGGTAACAAAATTTTCTGTACCATATTTAAATAATATGTGAGATGTAAATCTCAATCATGAATCATATTTAGAGTGTAGCCAAATAAACGATGATAACCTGGGGCTATAAGAAATATACCTCAAATTCCAAGAAATAAATGCAAGGTTATTTAATGTTTACATTATTTTAAAGTAACGATGGTGCATTTTGTATAATCCGTGTTCTGTATGGCAAGAAACATATTTATTTTTTAAATATTTAATTCAGTTATTTGTTAAGATTAAAAAATATCGATTACCGAAAAAGCCAATATGTAGTACTAACTCAAACGAGTAATTGATGCGAAGAATCGAACTTCCTTTCTTTCCAAAATTGATATACCTAAACTCAGCGGTGCCACCCAACATACTATTGGATTTTTTTTATTTCAAAAGTGTAGAGCGGAAATCCTCTTTCAAACAAATATGTGGTACTAAACGGCAACAAACGAATTTCCTTTCGAGTCAATTTTGAATATTCATCGTCTCGGTAACACAAAAACTTGTTTAGCGAAGCTTCATTAATATTGACTTTTTGATGTAGTACTAATATTCTAAGCATTAAAATAGCTAAAGCGAACAACATAACATTATTTGATAGGTTTCCTGGGGTTTTCGCGGAACATTAGTTGGCACAATGCTACGGGGTCAATAGTTCTTAATTGAACTGAACCAGTAATAGAATAAATTCAATGACCGAAAAAAAAACAGACAGAACAATTATAATCGACATTAAAAAAAAAAAAAAGATTTTTCGGAAAGAATGAAGAACGTTAAATTAATTTTGTTCTCACGGTATTTGAATCCGAACTTGATTTTTTTATACGAGGACGTTGTTCTTGTAGTAGAATGGAGAACTGGGTGAGAAAGAGTTCCTATCTTTGATATGTTATACTGATTTATCGAACATGAAATTTTCTAATTATCCGGTTCTAAATGATGCCATCAATTTACCAACGACCACAATATAAATATAACCTATTAATAAAAATACGATACTGGATTAAAAACGTTAAGGTCAGTCACCAGATTAATTGATATGTCGAAATAATATCTTGAGCTATTTTGAAACAAAAATATATTTGGAATTTGATGATTGTTATTGTAGGCGCAAAATGAATAAAAAATTTCAGTTTCCGCTGTTTTTTTTAAACCATACCCACTTGACCGTAATGGTAAAACCGTTTTTTAGTGAGATTATGATGTCCGTGGTCAAGTTGTCAAGGGACACGGCTTCGGTTGCGCGGTTCACGAGTTCGAAGTACGGACAGTTTCATAAATTGACCTTTGAATCGATTTATGTAAGTCGACTAATATTAAAATACCATTTAAAAATATATGACAAGAGTCGCATCTTTAAAAAGCGGTGAAGAAATGAGTATGAAATAATAGTTATATGGATATCTTGTTATAATGAATATGCAAAAAAGCAAAGTTTGAACTAATAAAACGACTATGATCCACGCATTATGTCGACAAATATTTTTTATCAGGCATTAGAGCCTTCTCAAACACGCTCATTGTTAACATTTCCCTGTTTTTCGTGTTTATTTCGAGCTCGACAATGGCCGAAACACAATATCGATAATAGTAATTTTCCGAGACTGGCACCAAACTCCGAAAAGGGCCAATCTATTCCCAACTCGGAATTTTGCGTATTTCACCAAAGTATTGTAGATGACGTATTTATCAATCAGCGAACCGCGTATAAATCAAATTACAGTCACAGGGAACGGAAAATATTCTCTTGCCACGTTCAGTTTTAAATACGTTAATTTTTAATGCAATGTATAAGAAAATAGGTGTATAAAACACAATTCACAGCACTTTTTATAGCTTTTTTTATATCACCAGGACCCGGCGTCGTTATGCGGTGGAGAATTCATTTTTAGAAACCCGGTGGAATCATACAATAAATATGTGGAAGAATATGTTATATACAGGGACGGCTCTTGTAAAGGAGCAAAGGGTGCACTGCACTCCAATAAGTCCCATCAAAATATTCCATTAATAAACGATATTCAAATATAATAATTATACCAATTCACTAATTTTAAATTTTCCTCGTGTTTCCCATAGGAAAATATTGCAGGAAACGATGATCAATAAACACGACTAGCAAACGTATTCTGCGTCGATTCATAATACGCATGAAAGTCGGTCGATGACGCGGTAGGAGCATACATTCTTTTGCACTCCTTAGACGTCTGAAATGTTCTATGTATTTTGACATATTTGTGACGTTGCACAAGTATGAACTACGCGCCGGGTGCATTTTGTATGGACTGTTTTTGAGCACTGATCCCCCTGGCGGAAATTCCCGAACGTACCCGAAAGCGATTTGACGTTTGAGTTTACAAGCCTGTAACAGTCATTTGTAAGAATGAAAAAGAGCAGTGGAACAAGCGTAGTAAGCTCATTTAATTTCAATATGATTCTTTAACTATACGCTCTTCAATAAGAATAATATTTATCTACCATTATAACTTTTGGAGTGATGAATACAATTTATAAAATTATAACTATGATCGTGTATAATACCGAGTAGATATAATTGAATATTTAAAATAGGATAGTTTCGAGTTTTTTACCTGGCTGGCCTTACCTATTCCATAATATTCAACTGTGTATCTGGTTCAGTTTCGTAATACACCTTCCTCTAATATTTTTTATATTCTTCAATATTGAATTCTACTAATTACTTTCCCCAAAAAATACTTATGCGAAAAATTTCCGGTTTAATACAGAATTATTCCAATGGCAGACATTAATACGGTAACCTTAACATACGATTTCATCGAGGAATTTAAACTTCAATTGAACTAACTTTCTTATACAGCAGAGAAGATTTTTACGATGTCGTTGGAGCCCTGTCTATACTTCAACTCTTCACGAATAAAAAATACATGTAGTATTTAGCTAAACCGTTAAGCCATTACAAATAATTTATACAATATCGATGACTTCCGTCGAAAGTGAGTGTTACTTCTAAAATTTAAAAAGGATCAATTCATTTTGAGAAATACCACGACTAAAGACAGACAAGGTTTCCCAAACTATCATTCGCGACAACCTGGAATGGTTGTATATGCTGCTAGGGCTGCAACAAATTTAGACGTACTTAAATTCATATTGATATTACCTACCCAAAAAAAAGAAAAAAGGTGGTCCGTCGAAATTAATCCGCAGGAAAGGTTTGGGAAACCTGGGTGAAGAGAAACAGTTGATATCGCCAGTTTCAGACTTATATTTTCGTATATGTCTGATAGTACTTTCAAAATCCAATATGTGGAGGATGGATTTCTTACATAAATATGTGAATCTTTTTTTGCACTCCCTAATATTCCTGTCACCGGCCGCCACTGGTTATATATATCCATTATTGTTTTCTACTTCTGATTTTTAAATAGTTAAAATCAAAAGCTAAAAAGAAGTAAATTTCTATCGCACCGAATAGACAAAAATTTTTGTCCTCTTTTATTCAAAGACATTGAAGAGCAAGTTCAATTTATCTAATGTCGACTTACCATGGCAAGGTCTGGATGTAAAATAAATAAGAAGAATATTTTCCGATTCGAAATGAAACATATACACATTTTCAAATGTTCCTACCAAACCATAGATAAAAAATAATATCAGCGCGTGTTGTTGTTATTTATTATGGTAAAGTAAGAAAGTGTATGACCGATTACGACTAGCATGAAACGGCAGGAAGACAGGTAAGTACTTATCGAAAGAATGAGTCGAAGAAAAAATGTAAGACGACGACAACGCCGTTATATCCAGCCGGGGTGTTGAACCCGTGCCGCTTCGCTTGTGTATAATGCTTCTTACCTCTAGGCTAGCGGTGGAGCGCTATCTTGCAGTTATGTGGGTGTTTTGTACGCTATATTTGACTATCGGTTAACATTAACAGTTAATTTTTCAAATAAAATCGACGGAAATCGGCTTCTGATGTTCAAAAGAAAACGAGGTCAGTATTGACAGATATCAGATTTCAAATATTTTTAGAATAGTTTCGCGAATCATATTTTTATTTTCTTATCAAAATAAACGATTTAAATAACACAGTGTGCGTCAAATTAGAACCTACTCGCACCATTTGTTTTGAGGGAGTAGGTATATAAGGCATACGTTACAAATCTAATAAAAGAGGACAGGCTTCGCTCAGTAAGCGATCTTTTTCAAATATAACAAAAAGGTTGACTGAACATGTATTGTACGGGTTATTTAAAATGAAAAATCCCGGTAATGTCAATATTAAAGTTAGATTTTTCACACAATGTTTGAGACGTCTTTTTGATTTGAGTTGAACAAAGATTTTAAAAAAATATGTCATTGGGTTGATACAAAGCACCTAATATTTTTGGCTGCTATGGTGATGTCATCAAACATTTTAAGGTGCCTTGACAATTGACTATTATAAGCTGCAGTACATTTCTTCCCTTCTGATCAAAAAAACAAATAATGATAAAAAAACAAAATGTTAAAGCATTTAAAAGAAATGCTGTAACCTATCAGACTAAACCGATAAAAAATTCTTCATACAATAATTAATAATGGATATTTGATTATTTTGTTTTTATGTATAAAGTGCGTTATTGATAGTGAAACATAACAAATTGATGTACTACAATACTATGAGATAGATAAATCTTAAATCTAACGTCGACAGTAGGAGCAATCAAAATAATTGTATAAACCGGAAAAGATAATATATTTACTGATATAATCGATTCACGATTGTTTTCCCACGTTAAAATATTGGAATTATCAATGTAAGAATTTAATGCATCTTGTACAACTCGGCCTTTAATTTGATACGATAATGAGTAATCAAAGCAAAAGTAAAAACAATAGAAAATTGTATGACTGGGTCGTTGAGCTTTAAGTGTTGAATGCATAAAAAATAATATAAAGAATGCAAATTCGTGATACTTTTTTGCACAGTGATTCAACGCATCTTAATTGATAATGTGACAATGGCTAATATGAAACAATAAGTATTTTAAATAAATAGTTTAAAACTGAATAGGTACTAACGCGTACTTCAAAGTTAAGTTTGATCACAATAGAAAGAAAACAATGGTACCGCAAGATATTGCTACTATAGCATCTACACATATAAAAATAATACAATGGAAATAGAAAACGCCAAACTGTTGGTGTGCTTGATCCTAGATTTCATTTCTCGTTTCTTGATAAAGTAAAAAAAAAAAAAAAAGAGTTGTAAGCGCAAAGAAAATGACGAATTTCGAGTACTATCATTGCTATATATGAAATCAATGTCTCGTATATTTTCTTCTTCTCATAGTTCTATTAATAATTCGATATTTTATAATATTAAGAAACGATATTCAATTTACAGTAACCCTCCCTATCATCAGCGCATACATTGATAAAAACACAATGTTGCATTCTTTTTAAGTACAAAGATTCATCGGATAGTGAAGATTTTTTGATTTTTTTTAAAACCATATCCGCTCCCTATTCGGAGCATATGGCCATCACGCGGTTACTCCAAGCTTCTCTGTCCCCCGCCAGTCTTCGCGCTTCCTCCCAGGTCATCCCAGCGTCCCGTAGCTCCGCCGAATACATCCTATGGATGGTCATCAGCGGCCTTCCAAGGCGACGGAATCCATCCGGTTGGTAGAAGAGACAGGCAGGATTCAGGCTCTCCTGGGGCATCCGCAGCACGTGTCCAAGCCAGGTCCATCCGCTCTCTTACCTCCGAGTACCTGACAAAATCAAACCACCGTACCCCTAGTATTCGCCGCAAACATGTGTTTTCAAAGCACAGTATACGGTTACCCTGTGCCTTGGTGAGGTGCTACAACTCGCAACCGTAAAGCAACAACGTCAAGATGCATGCGTTGAATAAGTGGCACTTGATTCTGACCGAGTACAACCGTGAGTCCCAAACTTTCCGTATTGAGTTAAATGTTGCTCCAGCTATCCCTAATCGGATTTCCATCTCCCGTGATGTGGACCCCAAGTACCTGAAACCGTCGACTCTCTCGATGTCTTGCCCCGCGCTCGTCAGAGGGTGGTCTGGACAGAAACTGTTGCAGAGCACATCGTTTTTACTAGCGTTGACTTTGAAGCCAATGCGAAACGAATTGCTCTGCAGTCTTTCCATTGTTTCCTGACTACCCTCGACAGATTTGTCAAATATGACAGCGTCGCCAGCATACTCGAGGTCGCATAGCCTCAGATTGGGGGCAACGGCTACACCTCGGTCGGGTGGAATTGACCTCCTCAGGATGAAGTCGAAGATTATTATGAAGAGGAACGGAGCCAGAACACAGCCCTGTCTGACCCCGGTTGAGACCCCCCAAACCATTTTGGAAATACATTGCATTATTATGTTTAAGAGCAATGTGTTTCCGTAGAACATAATTTCTGTAAATAAAATAAAAAAAGCGTTTTTTTATTTGGTGACATTTTACCGGTGATGACATTTTAATGTCCACAACTTGAGCTTGAGCGCGTGCCACTGCATTATTCTTTGACGCTTTTTATCGCCACTTCATAGTGTACGTTAGAGGTCTGCACGGGCCGAAATTTGATGAAATTACCCGGCCCGAGCCCGAGTCTTAATACCACACTTGTTACCCGAGCCCGACCCGAAGCCTAGATTTATATATCTCAGCCCGACAAAAACCCGATTTAAAAAAAAAATACAGCATAAAATTGATTAACGTACCTACCCAACTTTTTCACATGTAGAAAAATCTATTATTTCACGGAATGATTTCAACACACAGCCACAGTCACCACTTTTCAATATTTTCTTTATATCGTTGAAACTCATTTATAACGAATCTTTTGTATTTTTTTTATAGTGAATTTTTCGGCACACGGAACAGTCGACTATCTAAAACGAATAGGAAGCAGATACTGAATAATATCACACTTTATTCGTTTACGAACTATTTAAACTTACTATCGGTGATGATTAAACGAACAAAGCATTCTTTCACCGATCAATAACAATTATATGAGCTCGGTTTCAGGTTACCAAAATATAAAATTATGTCTCCATACTTATCAAATAAAAGACCCTATTGTGTCCAATGTTATTCGAAACGTAATAAATTATTTTATTTATTGCCTTTTTGTTATCAACAATGGCAACAGTATTTAGTTATCAAGAGTACTCATGATCCGAACATAGTCCGAAATATTTTTCTGAAGAACAAATCCCTTAGCCGGGCCCGAATATCAATTGTCTCTGCCCGCCCGAACCCGTGCAGACCTCGAGTGTACGTGTACTCATTATACTAAATAAGATAACCTCTCTAGGATGCGTGGTTAACTAATGCGTGGGCGACTTACTGTCATTCCTCTCGTCAATTCAAGTGACAAATAACGTATGTGTATTTTAACACATATACATGATAATATCAAGAGTGTCGGCTGCAGCATGTATTTACCAAGTGTATCAATCTTAAAACTGTAGTTTTGCAATAAATAGAAAATAAGAGGGAGACAAACTATACTCGCGCAAGCACGTCATTATATGGCGTTAAATGTTATTATATACAATGTCCCTTATTAATGAGGTACTACTCAATATTTCTCAAAATGAGATGAAATAATTATTTTCCTCACTCCATTTAAGTACTATTTACAATAATTTTTATAAAAAAAATAAGTAGCGGATTTAAAATTATTTTTCCTCTTGTTAGTAAAGTAAGCTCTGAGCTTTTATGCGCGATAAGATTATTTAATAATTAAAATAATATCCACGCTTGTATGGCCGTAAAGCCTCAACGGATGTATATAGAGATTAAAATACAATATTCATAGGGTTTAACAAAAGACCAAGTACATAGTAATAAGCATCATGGCACAAATACATACTTTGCATAATCTTGCGATAAGGTATAGTAAACCAAGCTCTGTCCCACACGACCACTGCTTTCGACTGTTTGCATCTTAGACTTTTTAATACTACATACCTATTATTACAATGTATTTCTGAGATATTCTTTTCATAAAAACTACTAAAAAAATACAATTGCGCATTGCAATTCACGGGTTGCGCATTTCAACACATACTCCACAAGAAACCGTCAACAGTTTTTTTCAACAGTGGATTAAGTGTATTGTTGAAAAGAATGAATACCATGCCAATATAAAAATATTTCGTCATACTGTGAACAATAAGACACATAATTTTGTATTCAGGAGATTTATTTATGCATCTGAGTATTTTATTTATAGCAGATCATGCTTCGTATATTCAATTTCGTACTGCGATTGATATTCTGTGAATAAATGCGTGAATGAAATAAACGGTGTGAACATATCGATTTCAATGGAAGATTGGCGCAGTTCTTAGATATGCCAAAAAACAAGATGTTGCAATTGCGACAAGACGGCGATCGCTCCCACGACAATGATGGCGGCCACCGTTCCGTTTTCAATTTTCCCGCGTTCCCATACTACAGTTACAATACAATAATGGAAAACGAAAGTTGCGGCTCGCATACTGTCACGCGATCTCCACTGCATTCTATATGGGTTGGTAGAGCCACATTATTATAATAATCATCATTATCATTTTAATGTTACACAGTTGACAGTAATGGAATGGAAAATGGTATACGTTTATGCCTATTCAAATTCATTTTTATCAAATCTAGACAGGGAATTTGCTTTTGAACGTGTGGTAGTCACGAAAGTCAAATTAGACAAAATAATAAAAAAAATATGTACTGAAAATGTAAGACCCAGAATTACTAAAATACGAATTAAATGCAACATTGAAACTTTTATATTACACTATGTGAAAATATATTACTCATAATTTTGGGTTTTCACATTTTTTAACTAAATTATTTATTAAGCTACCACTGCCATATGAAACGGCAAAAATCGAAATTTAATTTACATAAATATAGTCAGCTACAATAAAGACCAATAAAAAAGGAATAATATGAACATAAAACGTTGCTCTGATTTTCGTTAAATAGAAGCAAAAACACGCGAAAAAAATATTTATCGAGACCTTGATTCCCAACACCCACCGATCGATAACTTCTTTCTTAGCAAAACGTATTATTTCAATACACAACTTTTAATTCGCAGTATGTACTAGAAAATTCGAAGTGAAAGAATGAAACAATTACGTAAAGTTGTGGAACGTCTAGAAACAATAAGTTATTCTTTCGAAATTTCAGTTTTTTTATTCATCAGGAATCGCAAGGTGTGCGATGATTCCAATAATTGAATATCAGGTTCTATTCATTTTTCCGGTCTGCTAGTTAGTTGTTCCTATTATGCGTCCAACTTAATCCAGATTTCAGAAAAAACAAACAAGTGACGTATGTTTTACTTTTTTTTTATTGTGCTCCTTTAATGATCATTTCTTCGACTAGCAATAGTTTTCATCTTCTTCATTATACATGTGTTTTTGAAAATTGTCAAAGAAATTTTATAATTTACGGAATTACTCGTCACGTATTAAATCATATTTACCGAGATAGATTTAGAGATGTTGGATATTATAGTATGTACGTGTTGACAGCGAAAGAAGATAATGCACATTAAATGCGTACTAATAGAATATGTGTCATATTTAGGGCAGGGGGCACAATATTGTTTCATAAACAAATTTGTTGAAACACCATTTTTTAAATCGTATCCGACTGAGAGTCTACTCTACTTCTAGTGAAGGTGGCAATACAATATAATGGCTACAAATTCACGACGGGTATTCCATTGCCAAACAGACTTGACACCTAGCGGGTGTTATTTAGCTTCCTTTCGCTTCTTCTGGAATTCAACCGACACCATCTTCGCGTGTATTTTTATTCGCGAAGATTACTAAGAAAGATTGTGATAAAATGGATGTTTACACCTGCAGTGAGAAATGACACAGTTAAAAATATGTTTACGCCTCGCACAGCGAGCACTTATTGCGACATGAACAAGTACGTTTGATGCCTTACAAGAATAATCTATAGCAAATGTAAATACGCTAGTGCTGGTGTTTTGGAAGGAAAAGCATAAACAAAAAACGGTAATACGAGTGCATTACGCTCATTCAGTCAGAATAAGCTCAGGCTCTTTCAAAGTTGTTTATGTGCAAAGATTTCGGTGTTAGAAAATAAAGTTACGACAAAAGGAGCTTTACCTTTAGAAGTCACTCAATGTTGCAGTCGCTAATATCGTGAAATTGTTAGATTCTCTTTCTAGAGAAATTGTCAATGAGCATTTTTTTAATGCAAGGTTTGATTACATTTATTTAACAATGTTTTAATCACAAGGGTTTCCAATTTATGGATATTTTTATTCTTTCTTACCCTACTCAATCTTGAAAACAGAGTGAAAAGAGATGATTAAAAATCAATCCTCTTCAAATTTCAACTGTTTAAGTATTTATATGTTGATATAATGCATTTTGTACTTTTTTTGCAGTACTGAATTTTTTTTTAGAGTATCTCAGGATCAATGAACTAATACATGATTGGTACGAAGGGTGTTGATCCACTCGTAAGATATCCGTCAGCCCCGTGGCTGGCCTGAAATCTTCCAGGATAGACTTTATACTCCACGATATTCTCCGTCTCTTCTTCTTCTACGCACTCATATAGTGGACTCATGGAGATAGCATCTATACCTACACCATATTATACATTACGTCGACATTAAAAAATATGAATGTTACTCATGCGGTTTCAAAACATAGACCGCAATTTCATTTTAAAATTACGTAAAAAAACGAATTAATCAACATATCTGATAAGATAATAGTTTATTACTCGCCATGATTATTATCTGAAGCAGTTAGTTTGTGCAATAATAATATTGCAAATTGTATAATAATTTGCTCTTCTTAAGATCGGATCTAGAACAAAACAGTTGCAACATGTGTTAACACTTTATGCATCGAAAAGCATTTAAAATCGTAAGTTTGATTTGATTTGAATGCCGTTTTTTTCCCATTTGCTATTGAATATATATGTATGTATTATATTTAAATTCATTACATATAATTATCGTTCTAATATAATTGAATTTTAATGTCGTTTAATTTTTGATTTCAGATTAGCAGTTATTGATATGTGTCAGCATTTTAATTGTAGACTATTTAATTTCGTTTAAATATAATTTGTACGATTACCTTTTCTCTAAATTCTTTTCATAGAAATAGTCTTGTTAAATATTTTTTCTGATAATGCTCGCGACGAACGAAGCCGGTTCTGATCATTATAAAATATAAAACAAATTGTGTTTTATTTTAAAAATATGTACTTTTGATGTCACAGATAAGATAAAACATCTTACCGATAAACAGTGTATTTGATGAATAATATGTTTTTTTATTGATAGTATCACATGCATACAATAAATACACGAGGTGATAGCACGATAGCGTTCATTAGGTGGTAAAGTACATAACTAAACTGGAGTGGGTTAACAGTAAGTATTATTGGCCAATGAATAATTACTGCATTTTTTAAAGTTATATATTTGTATTTTTGAAATAATTGTATGGAGATTTACATATATGTAGTTTACAGTGATTAAAGTGCGACTTGAAATCATGGGTAAATGTATAAAAATATACCCGGTGCGGCACCGTTATTATATCTTACTATTGATCGGATATTTTTCAATAATAAACCGCCTACAAGACGATGCCATTTGATAATATTCTGTTTTTACGTGCTAAAATCAAAGAGAATGTGTTTTAAAGCATTCTGCAGTTGTACACTGTAATAAAGTATTGCATTAAACATATATTTAGATTAACTAGTTATTATATTACGGTAAGATTTTTAAGTGTGGCCATGTTTGGTTTGTGTCACCCTACGAATTAAGTTATGAACGATAACATACTTTCTACCTAGTACATATGCATTCGAATAATATTTTCGGTTATTCAGACTACGTGATACGTTCACCGCAAGCTGAAATTGTGCCGTTACTTATGCGAAGTTCGTACTTTTATATATCATTGTGACAGTGGCCCCTCCCTGAGACACAACACTTGAAAACCACAGTGAATAAAAATAGCATATCTTTATTTTGTTTTTCATACGCAAATCAGTTCTTCACAACATTTTTCATAGTAAAGCGTATTTACCATACGATTACAGATATACATTGTTATACACACGATAGAGTAAAAATAGTATTCTAGGTTCCCAAGTGCGATCTTTCCATGGAATCCAAATGTCCCTATCATTTACGAACATACATTTTTAAATACCTATACTTTATTGAAATTATTGAATTACAGATAAATAAATGCGGCCTTTCAAGATGAAAAGTTTCCTCACCCCTGTAAAACGACAATCCTTTAAGAACTAAATACAGTACCAATTGAATCAATAACATATTTCGTTATTTCTCGTTTATTCTTGCATTTAGCCAAGTGTTTCTCCACCTTTTACACCTGCGCACATGTAAAAATATAGCAGTCGAACTGCAAATGTTTTTGTATACTGGCAAGAAATGTAATGTCGGTGGACCGACACGGGTCCGCGTACCATCTGTTGGGAAACATTAATTTAGCCTTTATTTTGGGCTACTATACTAATCTTTCAATTATAATTTTTATTAATTGGTTAAATGATTACTCAGTGTCAAATTTATGAATGGCTGCCATTCTTTCGAGGGAGGTCATATCGGGTAAAAAATTAGTTCAGGATGAAATATGAACATTATAATGTATACAAAAATTGACTGTACCGTTGGATGACAGAATCACCGCAATTGGTGAAAAGCAAACCATGACCGGAGTCATCACAGTCACCAGTCATGATGCCAGCCGACATTAGTCATATTCTCGCATCAAAAAATATTCAGTCACGACTCGCGAATCACACCGCAGTGATGACGAGCCGCCTTTTGCGGGTACATACATAATGCTAATGATGTTTGGTGGGAATAATAATTGACTTTCATTTCAATTCGATATTAAATCTATAAATGCCTCGAAAAATTTAAATATCGCACGACACCGTGCAAACCGAGAAGAAAATAATAATGTGCATTAACTTAGGATATTTAAGTGTGCACTAATAGTTAACGTTGTAATCAATATAAATGAATTCATGATAAAAATCAATGAAAGTGGGGAAGAAACGGGTTGGATTATTATTTATGTACACAAACATGCTATTTACATAGTTACTTCGCAAACATGTTGTCAAAAAGAACACGAACTAAAAAAAGACGGATAAATCCATGTTAGAATGAATTTGACTGCGTGAATAGTGAGATGGCTTTTGTGGATAAAATAATTACTTATAACTGACTTAATCAAGCAAAATTATTATTATGTGTGTCGTGAAAAGTTTATTTTTATTGTTTAGTCAAACTAAGTTTAAAGCTCAGTTTCTGAAACTAACCATGGTGGGTATACGTAATATAAAAGATAATACCAAAGTAAGGAGAATCAAATATTTCTTGCATATGTATTCTATATGCGTGTTTTTAATGTTTTTGATCTTTGCTCAAGTCGACCGCTAAGAATAGCAGACTTGAGTCAAATTTACGCAAATTAATTTATTTGTTTTTTTTTTTAATTTTCATTATTGTGTGGTTGATGGTTGAGGTAATCAGAATAAAATGGCTCTACGAGCGACCGGTAGACCGCGTGCAATGTACTAAGCCATCCCTGACGAATTTTCAATAAGATTGTAAAATTTGTATGTTTACGTCGTCTTACCGTGAAGGACTTTTCTGAAATGCAATGATTTTAGAACGAACTTCTTCATTTTATCACGCATATTGTTTTTAACATGGCATACTGATAGATTTGCCGCAACCGGCGTGTTTTATTTCAGTTTTACCAATACGTTGTAGCAATCGATGATTATTC
The DNA here is from genome assembly GCA_022494535.1 of Himalopsyche phryganea. Taxonomy (NCBI): domain Eukaryota; kingdom Metazoa; phylum Arthropoda; class Insecta; order Trichoptera; family Rhyacophilidae; genus Himalopsyche; species Himalopsyche phryganea. Next base: position 2,067,632 of record JAGVSL010000024.1, read on the forward strand.
CGTTTGAGAATTCGAGTGATCAACACTGGTATGTGATCACTTCAATGTCAGTAATAAACGATCACAGAAATTCGTTGATGTCACTGCCGTTTTTACTCGTTAATTATTACGAATGCAGTAACGCCGGCTGATTTGATCGCGAACGCTCACGTAGGAATGTCAAGCTGACAGGTTTGATTGCGGCCGCTCATTACGCATTCGCACGTCCGGTTGTTTGGCTCGTTCCGAGGGGGGAGATATTCCACAATCTACACTAAATTAAGCGCAGAGTCCAGCTTCCTAAATTGGTGATAATAGTATAAGTATCAGCGGTTGAATTGGCTCGATTTAAAAGAGACAGTTTTCGCAAAAAAAAAAAGATACAAGGTCTGCCCCGCTGGTAATCGTATGTATGCACTCGAGATGACGCTATGCTACTTTAAGATACTAGATCATACTAGATCATCGGCTCTCGAGGCATTGAAAAAATCTCGTAAGATGAAAGTCGAAAACAAAAGATAAATCTGTCTACGATAACCGCAGTTAACAACTGTACACGAGGACGGTGTATCACGTTACTAGGAACTGCAATCCCCGTCTGTATTTTTGGTCCCGGTATTAGAAAAGAACACGATTTTGAATGTGAAAAAATAAGATTACCGATCAAATATTTGCAAATAGAACACACCAAAACATACATTCGACTACAGGTACCCACCCAATCGATATATGTTTAGAAGTTGTTTTGTAAAGCAAAAACTGGCGGTAAAGTTGATGGAACTTTACGACTTTAATCCCGGGTTTTTGATCCCTACTCGTAACTAACATTCCATACAACAGTCTTATAATAAAATCATTTTTATTCTATTCGTGTACGAGGTTTCCCTACAAGTCCCTAGAGACTGGCGGCATTCCGCCAATGCACTACGATAATATTTTGATATGCATAACTAAACGTAAATGTTTCAAGTCCTATTAGGCATAATATTTTTATTACTAATACGTATGACTCACGACGTGATAGTACTTCCATTATAGGAACGTAATGCAATTGTAAAAGTTTTTTTAACACACATTTCAATAGTTTCGTGTGGTTATAGTTAGTGGCGAACAACTAATTATAGCCATTTACTAACTCCGTTGTATTGACCCTGACAGAGTTAGCAAAGCGAAAGAAGCTTGCTAGACAAATTTCAACATACATAAAATAAGCTTAAGGCACATTCGAATATAGCGCTTATTTTAATGGTCACAAGAAAACATAAAGTATATCAATGTACATGCATAAAACGAAGTATGTAATATTTTCAACTAAATATTTACTGTGTCTAATAAAGTTGCCAAGATTGTAATGTGGAAGTACCTATAAAAGTACGAAATTGAAACCCGATAGCTTCCGTGATTTCTGGCTATAAACTTTTATTCCTAAATTTCGTTTACCGTTGTAGTAGTAAAAGTTCAGCCGTATATATAGCTCTTACCAAGTTTTATGACAGTCAATAACTGCGTGAAAAGTATTCCATACCAGTAAAGGTCAGATATATACCCATACCCTGCCCAAAAAGTTCCGACGCTGATAGCCTTGATAGGAAGAATACAAATAATGTTATTTTTTAAGTTACTTTTCCACTTTAAATTGACGACTCTCGGCGAGACCACTGCGGATCAAACGTCACTTTCTATCATTGATAATGTAAAATGTCGTTAAAATTGCTGTAGTAAACGTAGACGCGCGAGGAGGAAAAATATGACCCGCAAAAATGATCAAAGTAATTTTGTATTTAAGAGTACACCATAGAACTCTTTTCAGCAAAAAAATGCTTCATTATATTCCTACAGTATCACTCTGTCAACAAATGATTTAAAGTAAACCACATGATGTATGTATTTTGTTTTATTATTTTTAGACATCGAAAATAATATCTCAGTGTCATTTGATATTGAAATATTCAACGCGAAATTACCTTAGTCCCGCGCTATACTCGCGTAAACGTGTGGTGTGTTTTCACATATAAGCATCATTTTCAGTCCACCAACACGGAAATGATATCATTACTCTACTACGAAATGATCTGCACGAGTATGTTACACCGCGTCGGTTAAACTAACTGTAGCTGGGGGCTAAAAGCTTATTGGTGGTAAACTATCCATCAGGGCTATTACCAAATTACAAAATATGTATGTGTGTACTCAAAATACTGTAGGTACCTATATCAACGTAAAAAGTAATCGTCGTGGTACTTCTTTGAATATCAGATACCTATATATTATATGAATAAGATATATTTCTCAACACAGTGCCGTGCGAATTAAAATATCGCAGCCCATGCTATTATTCGGAGCTGTCTGGGATCTTCCTTTCATGGTCAATTTATTGTCTGTGCACAATAAAAGTTCTCGAAATCAACTCCGTGCAACGTGATTGACGTACATAAATATGCCACCTAAGTTCATGCTGAGCAAGTAAGATCATGGCACTAACCCCGTTAACAGTATTTAACAAGTTTTACAACCAAAGTTTAACAGTATTTAAAATTTATATCTAGTGACCATATTTTTTTGAATAAAATAAAGGACACAATCGGAAAATAATTCATTATTTATCTACTCGAATTCAAAATATGTTTTTAATAGTACAAAAATGTCTCTAATGTCGCAACTACAAAACGTCTATTCACTCATATTTTACACTACACATTAACGGCAGCATTAACGCGCCGTTATCGAGTTTCGATGAAATGAGTTTTATATTTTTGTGAGATGTGTGTTTCGCGACAATTAGGTTTTTTTTATTAATATTAAATTCATTAATGGCCATTTTAGAAAACAATAAACCTGAAGGTTGCAAATTTCAAATAAAATCTATTTTGCGAAACAAGCATGCAACACTGACTTCACCTCATTGAATTGAAAATTTTGAAATTAATATTTCTAGTATGTAAACAATTATGACAAGCCAAAAAGGTGCTACGTTTTCGTATTATCTGGCCTTGTTGGAATTCGAGATATTTTAAATCCTACGATGCCCTTACACACCGAAACATACTTTGAACCCAAACATGTATTAGTGAGTATTTTTAGGAACTAGACAAAAGCCGTTTTCGATTTATTAGTTCTAGAGTTCCGGCGGCGAGTTTTATTAAAGCGGTTTGATTATAAAACGGATTTGCTAATTATATGTAGAAACGTAAATTTTGTTATTACATATACGATCGTATCAGCTAGAATTAATTTGATGTAAAATATTTATTTTGTAAATTAAATTAGCGTATGCCGGAAAATCAAAAAGGAAATAAATATGTACAAATAATTATCGTCTACCAATACGTAAATTGATGAAACATACATACTTACATTTATTATTTAATTGCAAAAAAAGAAAATAAAGTTGTATATTTAGCGTGCAACGGTTATAAATGAACTCATGTATTTCAAATGTAAAAACAGAGTTTATGTGTATTTCTGTTTGTCAGGTGTTGGTGTACTTATCACAATAAACATAGCTTCAATTTGCAGAAACTAACTGATAATAAAATGATAAGGATGAGTAAGTAGTGAATTAAAAATTCGATAGATAAAAATATAATTCTAAAAATGAATATACATGAGGCATGGGCGCTACTGTAAATCTTAGAGATGTCCATAGTTTATTTTAGCGTTATGAGGTAAAGTCATGATTGATCATGCATGAAGTGAGCTACGTGAAATTCCAACATATGCGCATTATTCCATTCAGCTATTACCGAGTTAGCACAATGTTAGATGTCAAAAACAGCACGCACTAGTATACAAGTTAATGCTTATCAAACAAATTGAGAATAGATATCAATGAACGTAAATTTCTTGGGAATACAACAGATTTGAAACGACATCAAACCTGTTTTAATACAAGATACACAGCGGTCTACGAAAAAGATGGTGGTCACCGTAGTGGTTGCAGTAAATTCATTTGAGCCAAGAATCAATAAAAATATTTCAAAAGTGCAACAAAAAAATATTACATAAATTAATTCGGGTTCTTCCGTTAATATCCCCATGCACCGTAACACGAAATGCTGTGTTTCAGTCATCCATAATATGACACGTCACATAACTCACAAAAACTATAGCTGCAAACGTACATGCATATGTATAGTTACGTTCGCTCACGTCCCCCGTTCCCATGCCCCGCTCCAACGCTACCAACGTTCGTCAATCATCGCGATTTTGACTCTCCATAAACGTCCAAAATTCGCCAATATCTTCTAATATGACAGTAAATGTATCCCGACCGCCCAACCTCGTCCTCCACATAAAGTTTCATTAAGTGTCCATTATTATATTGTGCGATTGTAACAATCATACTGCAGTTTCCGCACCTTGCACCTCTATTTAAAGTTTTTCATGCTTACGACTATATAAATATTGCTCATCTGACGGTTTGAACTGGATATTCTAGTAATTATGAATATTGAAAGGTAATATTTAACAAATATACATTTATGCGAAAATGATGGTCCAAGCGCTTGCCGTTATTTCTCTTTCTCGCTAAATCATTTGTAAAGTGAAGGGTCCGAGTGACTACAACCTACTTGCGTATACGCAAGTTAGGTTGTGTGACAGAGATATAGATAAATTCACAGCACGCCGATGGTAGGGATAAAAGTTTTGTTTATATTTTTTAATCGGTCGAGTAACGCCCCATTTCGTGTCGTCCGCACGGGGATATGCAGGGAAGAACCTTAGTTCGTTATAGTTATATAACAAGTGAAATTACCATTTCATAATAATAACAAAATGGAACTTTTATGATCGTCTGTACCTTTTTCTAAGTGGACCGCGTGATTCAAAATCGTGAGTTTGGTAGTTGGTAATTTTTGAAGATTGGCAACCGCTAAGATACAAGACAAAAATTAATCTTAAACTTCAAACACGAAATCCTAAATAGTCTAAATAAGTTGACCCTTTCATAAAACCCGCAGGTGCATCGCTGTAACTGAACATGAGTGTGTGTACGAAAAATCTGCATTTTTTCCCAAGCCTCTGTAAATACTTTCGATGAGTTTTTAAACAATAATTAAATAAGTGTATATGTTTTATTATAATGATCATCCATGGAGGAACGACTAAAAACTGCGTTATTTGTAAAACACGGTTACATTATTGTGCCTAATTTGGCAGTCTTTCGGTGTTATCAAGATTCTGATATCTAACGGATGCAGCCCAGCAGGATGTTTTTTTATATAGGAAGTATGAACATATCACTTATTTATAGGACATGTTATAAGTACATACCGACTACACATCTACGCTTTACATAAAGATTGCAAATGTGTGCGAACCACTTTCATGCTTCCTTTCTTTATTTTAATTTTATTCTATATGATTTTAAGATAACAGAAAAAAATCATACATTAACAGTAAAATCAATTTCGTATTCTAAACATAGCTTTTAACAGAAGCGCGGTGGAACTAATATTTTTCATTTCTTACATGGTTTTCAATAGGTTAGATATTGGCTTTCAAGTAGTTTTCAAAGAATTTTTATGGCCTCGACCGGTCAGTCAGTTTTTATTTTGACGTATTTCATACGCAGAGTATTTTTAAAAATAGATTTATTTAACTAGAGCGGTATTCTAGAAGAATTGATAAATAATTCATTAAAATATAAAATTAAAAACTCATTCGATTTGGATGGAAATTATTTCATATACAAATTATAGATTTAAATATAGACATTTTGAGAACACTCATAGAAACTACTGTCAAAATTCAAATATAGATATTGTAAATAATTATAATCATTGCGCGACTATAATCTTAGAGATGCCCGCAGGTTTGTCATGCGTAATTAGGTCATTTTATATTTCTAAATGCATGGAGTAAGCTACGTGAGAAATCAATCAATCAATCAATCACTTCATCTCAATGCGCAATGCCAAAAACTACAGTTAACATCACAAGTTTAAAAACGACAAACAATACATCAAATTGAGAAATTATAACACAGTTTTAAGACGGTACCATGACTAAACAGAACAATTTGAAAATAATATTTTTGTCGATCTATTATTTATTGAACATATAAGAAATACATAAAATACTTATTAATTAATATAATATTTAGCAATTTATAAAAACAAAAAGTATACTCTAATATGCAATTAGAATGTGTTTATTGTAGATATTAAACACAAATATTTGCAAACAACCATACTGTTTATTTCATATAATACAAGGCATTTTTTTTTAAATATTTTAAAATTTCATCGAAATATATGAAAGCCAAAGTTGATTCGCTCTAATAAAGTGGTAGGTAAATAGGTACGTGCAGTATCGGCATAGTAGAGGTCTGCACGGGCCGAAATTTGATGAAATTACCCGGCCCGAGCCCGAGTCTTAATACCACACTTGTTACCCGAGCCCGACCCGAAGCCTAGATTTATATATCTCAGCCCGACAAAAACCCGATTTAAAAAAAAAAATACAGCATAAAATTGATTAACGTACCTACCCAACTTTTTCACATGTAGAAAAATCTATTATTTCACGGAATGATTTCAACACACAACCACAGTCATCACTTTTCAACATTTTCTTTATATCGTTGAAACTCATTTTTAACGAATCTTTAGTATTTTTTTTTAAAAATGAATTTTTCGGCACACGGAATAGTCGACTATCTAAAGCGAATAGAAAACAGATACTGAATAATATCACACTTTATTCGTTTACGAACTATATAAACTGACTATCGGTGATGATTAAATAAACAAAGAAGTGTTTCACGAATCAATAACAATTTTATGAGCTCAGTTTCAGGTTACCAAAATATAAAATGATGTCTCCATACTTATCAAATAAAAGACTATTGTGTCCAATGATATTCAAAACGTAATAAATTATTTTATTTATTGCCTTTTTGCTATTCAGCAGTATTTAGTTATCAAGAGTACTCATGACCCGAACATAGTCCGAAATACTTTTTTGAAGAACAAATCTCTTACCCAGGCTTGACCCGAGCTCGAATATCAATTGTCTCTCGTCTGAACCCGGCCCACGGGCCAAGCCCGAGCCCGTGCATACCTCTAATAGGCATGGATAGGCAATTGTAAATTTTAAGGAAACTAATTTTTTAATATATTTTTTTGTCAGGACTGTTGTATATGAAGTGTACATTCGTTTAACGACATTACGTATGTGAAGCGATCGTCGAATGTATGTAATAGGTGTAACATTCCTGAGATCCACCCATTAGGTCACAAGAGTATCTGAGAGAGGTCAATAAATAAAATGCCCAACGGACGTGCTGTCATGATGTCATCCAATTTTGGCGACCCACGCTCCGGCAGTTCGGCTGGCCTGCTGATTTTTTTAACGCCACTCAACTCTGCCTACTTCTATCGAATGGGAAAAAAGACAAAAGGATGTAATAAATATGATTTACAGCAGCGTCTCAGATATCGGTCACACTTCAAGTGTGAAGTGTGGTGAACAAAAAAACTCGCCCGACACTGATAAATAAAAACGTATGCAAGATTAATTTGATTGAATTGCTAATCCATTGAATCCTTACTAATAAGTAGATTAACAGGCTTATAACGTAATAGCAGGTTTTCTTCAATATCGTCGCTGTTCTGGAAGAAAACACTAAATCGAAAAAATGACATATTGAGTTAGTTCCAAAATGTTCCTTATTTCGAACTCTGCCGTATGGAAGAACACATGTATTTTTATAAATTACACTTCTACTTCAAAACAATTTTTTTACACCAAACAAATGAATAAAATATGGCATTTCAAACATTTGAAAAAATTCAAAGTACAATAACTCAAAACTAGTATTTTTCAGTTAGTGTATTCTTCCAGAACAACGACGATATGATATCGTTCGACAAACACTAATGTCGTAATCTACCAATTATAATTAGGGGGTTACGATAAATCGCTGTTTGTCTAACGATACCAATATCAATCCGATTAAATTATAATAACATTCCTTCTTTCGTTTCAAAGATATTTATATAATTTTCATACTGAGGCTATCATCACTACATTCGATAAACGTGTTAAGATTATTTACATTGTTCGATAAATTTAATTAAAGTCTATTTTGTTTATATAATATGAACATAAGGGAAAATTAAACAGTGAATTTATTTCAAGAATTCGTCTGAAATAGAAGAATTCTCGCATGAAATTTAACGGAGTACGATTTCAATTGCATCAAGATCGAATGTATCAAATGCCTACACATGTTATGAATGACTCCATGCATGGTGAAGCATCTAATTTTACGGAATCCCGAAGACAACGACCGCTCGCTAACTTAGATGGCAATTTTGGAAGTAGTCGTTGACATAGGTCTTGGATAGATAACCTTGGGAAAATTGAAATGATCAGTTTCAAAAACATTGAACTCCACTGTAACAAGCGGTGAGTGTAGTTTCTTTAAAAGCTTTCGCGAAAACCAAGTAACAGAGTGAAATAAGTGAGTTGTGGAACTAAAACCTTCAATTACGAATTAGACGTGGCCTCAAAAATGAACGGAAAATAGTCAATGACAGCCGAATCGGAATTCGCGAAAGACCCGAAACAATAGATGGTATTTAGTTTATCAGATACGATTCAGATTCTGTCAGTTGATTGTAAAAAAATGCGGCTGAGCAAGCTGTCAAGCACGACCCACCTGAATAAAAACAGAAACAAAAGATTTTACCAGGCTGCAAATAATTATTATTTGGTGTAAATACATCATTGTCCAAGTCGCATTTGCATATATTTTTTGTATTCTCATTACAATAGCTCAAAAGCTTTTTTCTCTCAATGCCATGCTATAAAAACAATTCGGAGCCTTCAATAATATTAAAGGTTATTTTTGTTTTAGAGTAATCACAGTATATGTATTAATATTGTATTTATTTGTAAATTTTTAAAATTTTCTTTCTAGTAAGTGATAATGGAATGCTGTCCATCTTTTGGAGTAAGCGAGTACCTATTACATTTATAATTCCGGTACATGGTCGAGTGGACTTGCAATTTCGCCACACTCAGTTGAGTCATTGGTTTAAATTCCCGAATGGACACTTTTATACATTTTCAATCGATTCATGAAGTTAAGTCATGTATTCCTGTGATGTTATCATTCCTCACCACCTATTCGATCCTGAAAACGGACGTAGAAAGCGATTATATAATTAACACTTTCATATTTTCGATGGATTCGGCGGCAACTATGTGGAAATTCATTTTTCACATAAAATTAAAATTGATAACTTAGTTATTCGATTGGCTGAATCCAGCCGGTGGAATAACTAAGTTATCAATTCTATAGATAGATTGGCAAAGGTGAAGACGAAAGATTAATCGATAGAATGTGTTAAATGCTAAAACAAATTAGTATATAATATTTAGTATTCAAAATCAAAATTCAAGAATATCATTTCAGTAATATTTTTAACATAAAGTTTAATTTTGGATTCTAAATTTGATCGTTACTCGGTATCAATATTATTTGTTCGCATTTCAAATTGTCAGTTTCTGTTATCACTGAATCTGATTTTCATAAAGTTTCAAGTTCTGTTCATCATATAAACAAAAGCAAAAAATGGACTGCGGTATTATGAAACTTGTACATACCTAGGTATATTTTACAACTGGCTGATGGGAATGTTGGCATTACATTGTGACAGGTGTAATATTTCAGAAAAAAAGTTTTTAAAACTTTTCGGCTTGACAGATTGCATGTAATCGATACACTGAACGTAAATAATTTTAAACTCGAATCATTACGAACACCCGAGATATATGTTTAAACTAAAATATATTGAAAAGTACAAAACGGTGCTCACGAAAGTGTTTATTTTAAATAATACCTATATGAATTTAAAATATTTAATAATGTTATGATCACATCAAAACGTATAATATTATGTTAATTTAAATCTGACATCAGTACATACTCAATGATTTTGAATTGATTGTTTTATACTTGAATATATAGATGGAGATATTTCTTTGTCGCGGGCGTTACAAAAAAAACGTGTAAAATAATAATATTTTTACTTGTACAGTAATGCAACTGGTGATTGGATGCAATTTCACTGAAATAAAAATGATCAACAGTTGAAGGCTGCGATTCATGCGAAATACACGAGGCTGTTTTTCAGTTCAAAATGAAATACAGACAAAATGGAAAGGTTCAAATAGCTGATTGCAAATAATAAATTATATTTATATTACAATAAAGTGAGTAAAGAGAATCGTGGCTCGCGAAATCTGGTTTGAAATCCACGAATAAGGTCAACACATAAAAACATAAAACTTTATTGCTTAGTTGCTTTGGCTAATAGCACGCCGGCTGCGGCTACCAACGCCTAGATGACCGTTTACAATAACGATGTTAATAATGACATCATCGGAACTTGTCAATTTCTCACTAAAAATAACTTCAGTTTGATGAAATAATGACAAAAATCTACATAATTGAATGTAGAGATTCTTTTTAGCAAGTATATACCTAAATTCAACGAGAAAAGGGACATATATAACAACAATAAAGAGAAGAGTGATACAGGTATTTCGTATTTGAAGATAAAATTAACTTTTCACTTCGGCGCATGTGTAGATACAAAAACAATTCAGGTGGTTATTGTAACTCATAATAATTGTAAGATCTATAAATACATGCGCAATTCTGTTAATGGTATCTTTGAATTGGGAGAAAAACATGTAATTTTAACAAATAAAGATAGCAGTGTCAGGTTCTGACACAAAAGTAGGTTTGCCCATAGGACCTTATTCCGTTGTAAATTTGCTCGGACAAACATGCACATTAATTTTAAACCACTACCGATCGACAAGGACAATGAAAGAAATCATATTCTCACCTCCAAGTCAAAATAAATCCATGAAATGCGGAGTGAAAACGTTTAACTTGACACTTCACACAAAATCAACGGCACTATTCAAGGGCTGGGCACATATAAACAGAGACGCAGGTTAACACTGGTTACTCGCGCATAACCTAAAAATCCAATTTCACAAATCAAAAGACCGTTTCCTGTCAAAATTGATTAATAAGCGTGTAAATAAATATATTTTCTTTTAAATATCGTTGGCCGCTCAGCACTCTCAGCAGGCTATAGAGATTTTTACTGGGCGCCGCGGTTTCGTCAACTAAGGAGGAACTACTTCACTAGAGAAACAACTTGAAACAACACACAACGGTCGACAATGACAACATGTATGCGAGAAAGGGATGGGTTACTTTAATACGTATACGCAAAATCTCTCTCTCACACTATTATAGAAAATAATTAGATTTATTCAATTTGATTCCACATATGAAATAATTACAACATAAAAGTGTCATATTCATTGAAAGATATTTTCCATTTAATCTCCATTTCGGATTTCGTACAAAAACGCTTTTGTGATTAAAATATCTATTTTTGAATAATATTTATATTGTATGTATGTGTGCGTGTACAACTTGGAGTATATTTTATCAAGAATGCGCGCGCATATTAATCGACGCCATCTTGTTATATTACGTCATTCGTAAACATAGGAATGTGATGCTACGCCCATAGAATCAACTGCATCTAGCGGCAGACACTCAAACCCTTTTATATAGTTCATAGTGAACTTTCATGGACAGAAAATAATAATGCAACTAAGCCTGAGGCAATACGATAGGATTTAATTTTGGGAACATGTTTCTGAATATTAAAGAAAAAAATTAATCATTAATTTTCAACAGCATGCACAAAATTTCCTGTAGAGATTTTCATTGTTCAGTAGAATAAATTTAGAGGCGAAATAGCTAAGTAGGTAGGTAGTACTCGACATAGCAAAATACAATTTTTTTTTTAAATGATTTGTCAAAAATTAAAGTATCGTCAACATACTTGAGGGCGCATAGCTTCAGATCGGGAGCAACAGTCACACCTTGGCCGGGTAGACTTTCTCAGAAAGAAGACTATAATTAAGAGGAACGAAGCTAAGACACAGCCCTGTCTACCCCAGTTGAGACCTTAAACTATTCCGTAGCTATGTCGGCGATTCTTGATCAATAGCAATTATCTTGATGGTGATTCTGTACAATTTTATTTACGCCAAAAGGCCTTCTCGTAATCCACAAAGCAAACACGCCAGCGAGCTGTTGAATATGATGTTGCTTTGCTGAAGAAGGCATCTGAGATTATGAATTTCGTCCGCACATGATCGGCCTAGTAAGGAGCCAGCCTGATTTTCCCTGAGAATAGATATTCTCACCAAGGCCATGCCGGGCACACTGAGCAGTGTTATGCCCAGTAGTTGTCATATCAGGGATATCATTCTTAGAAACCAATGAATCTTAGCAGTAAATTTCTGGTATACAATATTATAGCTCTGTTAGCCTCAGAAAGCCAAACCATCAGCGCAAAACTTTTGTGTCATATATAGATAATATACTAGTCATAATACACAAGTCAATTAAATAAACATCAAAAATCTGATACCTACCACATGTTTTTTAGATGATAAATTTACTCCCTCACAATTATTCCGTTGGTGCTTTCCCCATTCCAGCTGTGAGCAGATACTTATTTGCGTATAATTGATGCTTTGTTTTATATTCAATCTTAAGAAGCAAATGTTGATCGCTTAGTTACACAAAAACAAAAATGAACTGGGCAACCAATGATCATTTTATATTGAGGAATGGTTTACCTTTTGTTATACAGAAGCTTGATTGCACAACCATCTGACATAACTTAACAGTTGAAATATTTTAGGACAAAAGTAATTGGTATCCTGGCCTTCATATTTTTACAATTAAAACCACTTACGACATTAAACTTTCTTCGGATTGGGGGCTAATGCTTTACATTAATATTAAAAGGAAGTAATGAATGAATTTAAATGCAGGTCTGAATTTTGCACAAATTAAAATCATTTAGATTTTTCAACCTTTCAAAGCTAATACGCTGAATGTGTTACAAATATATCCAATGAATCCTGAAACATCAAATGTATTTTTATCATTCAGTCTTATTTTATTAAAATAATTGGTGAATTAAATTTTGTATTATTTATAGCAAAATGATATCCACATAGTGAGTTCTTGACTTACAACGGGGTTCTGTTTTATCACCTTGGTCATAAGTCAAATTTCATACAAGAAATATGAGACTTGCACATGAAAGATATGTGCGTAAATAGCTTAAATTTCTGGTTTTTAACTTCATTGAAGAAAATAATTATATACCTATAAAAATTATCTAGATTCTTTTCTACCAATACGTATTACTGACTGAATTTGAGAATAGGATTGTAGGCTTTACAACAAAAGTAGTGATATTGGCTATACAGACTTTTTTTTGTTATATTTTTAAAAATATGCCTTTCCACCAAGAATTGACAGTTACACAGAACACATTAAAAGTGATATGTACATGTTTATTCCCTAGGATTGGTAATAAAAAGAACTAATATTGTACCACAGGTCAGTGGTAACATAACTTTTATCGCAAGAGCTAAATGAGTAACATTTTTTTCACAAAATACACATATCATTAAAACAATACTGTAAATGCTCAATTAAGAGAGCTGACATGGTAATGCAATTTTGAAGTTGGGACAAGTTATCGGTCACTAGTTATACAAGTATAATCACAGAGTGATACAGATTTTGAAGGAGGTAGGAAATTATTCAATGAATTAACAATTTTTTTTAATTAAAAAATTACTTTTTTATTGTTATCATGTAAAAGAAGATGTTCAAATATTCTAGAATAACATCTCCCGGCAGGAAAATGCTGTTTTAGAATCTGGAGAGCTGACGAACTAAATGGCAGTTTATTCATCGGCGATCGTTACTTCAACCTCTACACCGGGCTCCAGATTGATGGTGGTGATTTTCTTTACAATCTCGGATGGGGAGTGAAGATCGATGACTCGCTTGTGGATTCTCATCTGGAAACGATCCCAAGTCTTGGAACCTTCTCCGCAGGGGGTCTTACGAGTTGTGATTCTGAGGATCTTGGTTGGCATGCGAACTGGTCCCTGAAAGAAGCAAATATCCATTGAAACCAACAACAAATATTCATATTACAAAGTGGTGATGCCTTTTATCATCGCTATACAAAAAAATATTTACCACAACTCAAGAAACTGAATAAAATAAAATGTTTTCAGGAATAAACGTTCTGGTGTTGGAGTAGTTTAAGAACACTATTATAATTATAGGGTAATAAAATCAAAGGAAACCTAAACGTAACATATAAAAATAATTAAATATTGTGAATGAATTATACCTTGACACGAAGCTTTTGCTTCTTAGCATTGGTCACGAGACCGGTGCAGACCTTCTCGAGTGATCGAACATTACGAGATGTGAGGGTAATCCGGATGCGATGGATGAGAGAAGCCTCAGCTGTGGGCTTTTCCAAGTCCTTACCGCTACCGCCACCGCCGGCTACTGCTGCTGCGGACTGGATCACAAAACAATATAGTTAGAATAAAGATTATTTTTTACTATTACTACTGCTCCAGTTGGTAGAACTCCATTAAAATAGGATAAAATAACAATAAGTATTTAGTTCTAAAAAAAATTATTAGGTTATCTAGTTCTGGCGATGGCGTCAAGCCGAAATAGCAATCAACTACCTAATAAAATTTTGTAGAACTAAATACTTAGTTGTTTTATACTAAGTAGTTTTCACCATTATATTGTTATGAGTAAAATAGGCTATTTTAATTATAAACATTAATTTAAATGAGCATTAAAATACAATTTACTACTACACACATGCAATCAATACTCGAATGTCAAAAACATTGAAACACAACCTATGTAAGAATAGTTGAGTCGAAATCGTGTTATATTATCGATATTTTCCAATAATACTTACTAACCAATCACATTAACAATTCATAATACAACAGGTTTTGGTACTTGGCAATTAATGCATATTAAACATGTTTATTGTACGACTTTCCCTTAAGGAAAAAATGAAGTCTAGAACTTTTACTAAGAAAACCACAGTTGTGGCCGACTGTTGTGAAAATATTGAACCACAAAACTGCGATGATAATTGATGCTGTGGCTAGTGAGAAATATTTCCACACAAGACTTGGTAGAGAAGATTGTCAAACTAGGCAAGATAGCATGCGGATGGGGCATGTTGCCAAAATTTCCAATACGACAGTCCAAAATAAGGTCACCTGCCTCACTAACATCTTAATTAACCTTTTTTAAGTTTTTTTTACGAAATTACAATTGGATGAAAAAATGATTGCTTGTTATTCTATTTGTGTAGCTAGGTATGACATGTGTTTCGCCTCTTTAGCCATGTCACACCTAGTATGATGGATTGCATTTAAGTTCTTAAATTACCACTGATATGAACAATTTTTATTACAGGTAAGATTGAAGTACATGTTCGTCCAAGGTTCGAAGAATAAAGATAATCACAACATTCTAAAAAATAAACAAAATAAGTAATGTAAAAAAGTATTAACCCATTGTTTCCCATAATGTGGTCCACGACCCCCCTGGGGGCCGCGAGTATTTTTTTGTGGGTCTTCAACGTCTTCCTAGAATATAACAAATAAACTAGGTATATAATTTAAAACGACGCGGATGTATTAATTCGTTAGTGGTCAAAATGATTTTACTGGAAATTTCTGCTGAATGTTCTTGAAAGATAAAAGGAAATGGTTTTAAAAATTTAGAAAAAATGTAACAGCGAGGATGCCAGAGCTCAGACAAACACGGTGTACAATATCATGTTTTGTACATCTTTAGAAATAAGCAACTGCACTAAATATTAAAAAAAATGTTGTGAACATGAAAATATTAGTCCTTAACATACATGAATTGAATACTTTACACAGATATAAAAACTAAAAATGCAGCATTAGGGTATTTTATTAGGTTGAAGTCACTGAATGGAGGTTATATGAAGACAATCACCAAATTTTGAATGAAACAGCCGGTTTCAGATAATAATTTAGCACTCAAATAATAACTATTAAAATTGCAGGTTTACAATAAAAGCAACGGCTGAATTGGGCTGCACGCGAATAAACAGGGAACACAATATTGCAGTAAATTCGCGAGTGATTTACGACGTGCGCCTGACATATAACACGTGGAGAACATTTCAGCACAAATAATTGTAAATAGACATATTTATATTTCCGACTAGCGTCATTAATTAATAAGATGGTTTACCATGATATTTTTTGAGTTTTCTGGTCGAGATAATCAACTTTTTCGAAAATTGATCAGCGCTGAACCAGTTAATGGTATCAGTGCTAAAATGCCTGAAGGAAGTGAACGAGTTGTCAAATTATACCACGTACTACATTTTCGAACTGAATAATTAAAGTCTATGTTTTCTGTAAGTATTATTAGATTAAAAAAAGAAGATAATTAAAATATGTTTTAGTTTTGTGTTCATTTATGCACAGATTTGATTTCAATTTAATTTTGTTTTTCTGAAAAGTTTTTTGCTTGACCTAAAACTTTTTGGCTACTAAGTTGAAATATTACTGGTCTATTACTGGTGTGTAATTTAACAGCGTTAGAGGAGCTCAAAAGTCGTTGTCGAATTACACTATTTAAAGTATCCAGGTTCGTTAATATAAATCTAAAATTAATTAGAAAAATATGAATGTATTTTTAAATAGATCATTAGCCCGATTATTTACAAAAAAGGCGAAGATAATGATGTCATTTCATTGATGTCTCTGCATGGTTTGAAAATGACGATTGCAAAATTATACGTTCCATTCTGTGATCGATTTATTTATTCGTTAGAAACACCGTTACTGGTGTGTGTTTGCATGTATGTATATACGCACACCAGTGTAGTACTATGTATGCTACACACATGCTTGCTTTTTGACAGTTGACATATTGTATTGCAATCTAGATTGTTTCTGCCGCCTTTTGTGTAAATATATGGGAAGTATTCGGGAATGACGTTAAAATATAATTTTAACTATGATATGTCGCAAACTTTCATGTCGGACTGTCATTGGATTTTTTGGTTAATTATCAATATACAATGACATTTATGACAGATTGGGATCGCTTCAGAAAGTACGCGAAATGAAATTTAATGTTTTACAGTAGAACAAACCAAATCAGCTTGCTGATTGTCGTATTCAACGAGGTATGAAATTGCGTGAACCCGTGAAATATGAAAAACCTGTTGTTATCTAAGTCTCTTGGTATAATTCACTATAACCACCATCCTAGTTGACTCGAGTCCTTTGGTTTCTTTTTGTCTATTCTTATAAATTATTTAACCCAAAAAGTTAATTATATCTTGTCTTGTTTTTTACTGGACGTCAAATTGTAATTTCGACGATTGAGACCTTGCATACTTAGTTTTCTAGCCATCTTAAGGTTACATAAAACAATTGCCGATTCAAACCTCAGCAATGAAGGATTCATAAACTTTTGTTTACGATTTTTTATCCTTTCAACTGCCTTATATAAAACGAATAATTACTAAAACTCCGACTTGCTTCGTTTGATTGCAAGTTAACACCAACAACAAAATGTCACCACACAACCAATGGAATATTGATAGGTAGTGAAATACCTTGGATATAAGAATAACTGGTAAAATCTTTTTCAGTTTTGCAAAGAAAAATAAACAGTACACGGGTTACGACCACAGAAATTGATTTTTCATTCTATGGATTTGTGTTTTAAGGCAAATATGTCTATGATTTATTGGAAGCATTTCAATTAAGCCGTTCAACATAGGAAAGCTGCATTTATTTATTCAACTGTCTGGTTAGTGTTACATATTGTGACAGATATATTGTTATATCTGTTAGAGTTTTATAGTTTCTTTGACAATTCCTCTACATAAACTTGATTGACTTGCCGGATTTATTTAGATACATGTACTTTACATTATACTGATCACTCGGTCCAACAGAATTCGATAATTTACGACAAAATACGACGCGGTGACTTTTTCATATTTACATACTTCGCGTAAATTATCGGTTTACTCGATTTCCATGAATAATATTGCAAATGTATATTCTATAATGACGAATAGTGATGCTTGCTTGAGTTTGAGGTAATACATATTTGATTCGATTCATTTTCGAGGTTCTATGCGCAATATAATATAAAAACGTCAGATCTGTCAGTGACAGATCTGACGTCTACATATTATGGCCAAAGACAATGTTGGGGGGAAAACTAGAACCTGATACATTTCCCTGCCGACAAATGGTGAAAGTTGTATGGATCTTAGAGCCATTTTTCGGTAGATGTCTCAAGCGACCTTCTATGTTGAATTTATTGTGGTAAGACGTCACCGTTAAGAGTGCATATTGATTTAGTTATGTCGTACAAAAAAAATATTTCGGAAATACAATCTAAACGTGAGACAACTTTGTCTCATCCTCTTTACAAGAATATACTGAACTTAGGAGGGAGTTAGCAGTATAAGTCAGAATTGAAGTTATAATGTTTTTATTTAATTATCGTTTTGTTGTAAAGTACGTAGGAATATTGTTTGTAATATTTCATTAAAAAATTTAAACAGATCGGGATTATTGTTTTCCCAAAAATAGTTAAAAAAATGTCTTCTTACATCGCTCGCTGCCACAGAGGAACTGTTGTTTATTCTGTTATCTGAAAATGCATTGGTAACTGTTTCTGTAGTAACATTATTTATATTGTTGTGATGACCAAAATTCGAAATACCTTCAAGATCTCTTATAACAATGTGTTATTGAAAGACAAGCACGTCCCACATTCGTTTTTATTACTTTACTGGATATATGCCACTTTGCATACAAAAATTTTCTGTTCACACGCCCGCTGTCAACTGAGGGCAGAACAGTGAACCAAAGACGTAACTCTCCACCCTGTACTCTTGCAAATGGGGTTATACGCTTAGTCCTCTTTTATAATATGGTTGTATTAATTTTCCATTCTGATCAATTGGCAGCTTAATTAATGTCATAGGTATATTGAAAATAAAACAAATAATCAACACCGAAGTCTTAATAACAGAACGTATATTTCTTCTTAATATATACATAAATATGCAAACTAAATCATTATGCTCAGTACATATGAGAATTTTGAAGAAACTAGTATATTTATCGTCACAACCAATCCATACGTAATGATTAATATAATAATAATATGTAAAAATAATGTCTGATTATAAGACATTTCCATATTCATGCATAGTCTAAATTTTAAACAGCCGTAAAAAATACCATAAAATAAAAATGTTCAAAAGCTGATTTTTTCTATTTTGAAAAGACTTTAAATGAATTTCATTTCAGGCACTTTAATTTGCCGATAGAATTATTAGGAACCAAACTAGGTTTCTTCCTTAACTCTGACAATTTGTTTCATGTCATATTTCTAATAATTAACCTTGAAAAAACTCAAAACCAATACCTTCACCTGACATTTAGAAAAGAATTTATTTTTATGAATGTGAGAAAATTAAAGAAACATGAGGCTTTTCCAGAATTGTTTATGATTGTCAATTTTCAAAACGAGGAATCCATTACTAGCTTCAGCTAGCTTTGAAATTCAATTTTGAAGAGATATCAAATCTATCTAATTTATAAGGTTGATACAATATTTATTTATTACAGTCTTATTTTATTTTATTTTTAACCCTAGATGGGAGTTAAAACAAATAGGAAGGTATTGGCGATTACATTTTTGTGACATCAAATACTTGTATCAGTTAATTTGTGATGAATCTAAACTGAAAGAAATTTACAATATATTTTCGGTATAATTGATATAAAACAAAGGTCAACAAACTTACACCAATGAGGAGATTAAAACATAGTACATAAATATTTTATACTTACATAAAATGGTAATTAGGCAATTATTTGGCATTGAAGCCGACAACACGTGCCCAGTATTTTCTCTTTACAATTATTGTGGAATTAAGATATTGCAAATTTACTAAGCACACAATAAATTTATCCTGCACAATCGAAAGCTTGTGAGGTGCCCCAATAAAAGCGTTACAAATTACTAGTTGGAATCCCTACACACTCTCAATAACACAAAAATTAAAACTGATTACTAATAAATTTGTAACAGGAAACTAAGGGCAATATTGAAAAAAACCATACTTTTAAATTGGTGAAATATTTCTTTACGATAGTATTATAAATTATAACACAATCGAATAATTATTGTCAAATTAATTTAATTTACGTTGGTTAAGTTCGATTAACATTTTAAATGTTTTAAGCATATTATTTTATAATATAATAATTGTACACGTACATTTATACAAAGGTGCAACAATTATGAGACAGAGTGATGTAGACATTTAAGTTATTCATATATGTATGGAAAAAATAATTAAATGGAAACGTATACAACTCCAGTATATCCAAAAATATATGATAGTTTGACAGCCTGAAACTACATCTCCACAATTTGTTATTACCCACCATTTTTACAAAGTTTAGAATTTTTTTCTTTCATAATTTACATCTCAAATTTTGAAGATGCATGGTTTTTAATTTTATTTTTGATCATTTTTCTAGCGCTTAAATTAAATCCGCTTGTTTTGTCCAAATTTTTAATTCTGCTTGGTTGTTACGTTTGTTGTTAAATTGTTTTTTTTTTGTTAAATATATTGTATTAAATAGTGTTCACTTTACTCACCACTTTGAATACATATTGCCATTTCACGATTTTAAGACTATTTTATTAGCATCTATTGTTTACACAATGAAACATCGAGGATGATTTATATTTTTACGATTGAAAGAGGTTTCCATAGAAATGCTGCAAGATTTATTTTTACTATTTTTATCATCAACCCCAATTAGCATTTTCATCTCACAATATTATGATAATACAAAGCTGGGAAGAAAAATACTGGTTTACTTACATTTAAAATTGTCTTGAAATAATACTTTTGACACTTTCTATTACCATTTCTACCATGCATAAAAGAAATACTAATATAAATAGATCAAAGAATAAATTAAATAGAATCATCAATGAATACTAAATTTAAATTAATGGACAAAAATGAAATAGTTGAACTCAATTTTATATGAATATAAAATGTCTACAGCACTCCATCCTCATTTATATTCCAACTCATTTATTAATTTCCATTCAAATATGACATTGTATGCAGTATTTGTATGTCAATAAATCGCAAATATAGAATACCTTCTATCACAATATTTTAATATACTTATTATTATTATATTCATTTTCATTCTTTTTAATAACCTAGGTCGAATAACATAGCATTATTATTTCATTGTAAATAATGTAGTAGACCTTTTAAGTTATTGTATAAATACAAGATTATATATTTCAACATTGCAAATGAGCTGGCAAAATTTTCCACCTGAGGAAAGCTAAAATTTTCAAGATATTGAAAAAAATAACCATACTAATATAAAAAAATAATGCCAACAGCTGTAAATATATTAAAACGAAATTTTTCATATTGACACCCAACGAGACAGCTAACTCACTTTTGTTCATTTTGCAGGACAGCGAAATAAAAAATTATCGATTAAAAATGAACAGCTTAGAATTCATATAACGTCATAAAAGCTTCAAAAGAAATAAATTGTCACAAGTAAATAATACTTTTTTTGCTCCTGGAAAATTATTGAAAGTGTGTGTTTACTGCTTTATTCGTTGCGGGTATCGATATATATTTAAACAGGAATTCCCCTCTTCATTAATATAATATTTAAAAGAGAATGATAAGCGATAGTTGTCTTCGGTGTTTTTTTAAATCTTATGATGCTTAATAAAATGATAATTTAAAAAAATCGAGCCAATTCATTCCTAAGAGAATATTTATTATTGTACTCGTTCTGGCAAAAAATAGAAATAATTGTGTGTCAATCAATGTGAATCTATTTTATTATTTTCATTAAAATCTATCATTCTAGCATTTCTGCATGTTAGGTGTTTGTGAATGTAAGGTTAATTTGTGTTTTGCCAGATGATTTTCTGCTTAATGTTTTGCACCAAAACCTGATAAATATTTGCAAAATTTTGGCCATGAACAAGTCATTAAAGTTGATTTGATTCTTACTGTATTTACTTAAATTATCAGCGAAACTTGAAAATCATAATTTTTTTTAAATCGGTGTAAAAATTACTGGCTCATTGGCAATATTAAATACCTTTAGATAAAAAAATAAATATTATAAATAGACGATTAATGAGATGAATTTTTTACTTAAACATGATTGCATTGGTGTTGTAGCTAACTCTATATTTTATATTTAATAACAATAATACATTTATTAAACCGCATATAGTTAATTATTTCTATGAAGAAAACAGAGTAACGAGTGCCACACAGTAACATTTTGTTGAATTCGTGTTCTGGAATTTTTTCTTCTGATCGGTAAAAAAATAATAGTTTATTGCCCTGAAAAGGTTTTTTTTGGAAAAATTGGCCATAATTTATTATGGGGGTACATGAGTCATTATATTTCTTAACATCTTCAAATCATTTGTATGTCACTCTCTGAAGAAATGGAGAATGAAAACGGACGATAAATTATCTCATTAATATATTGTGTCTCGTATAAAAAAGTATCTCATAACAATTTATCATTTATGGAATATTTTTTCAGTTCATTGATCTCGATTTTTTTTCAAAACTTTAAATTCAGTTTCTGAAAACTTTGTAGTAGTGCTACCTTTAGTAGATGTTTTATTTGTCATAATAACTTAAATAGATTCTCATAAGATAGTTAAAGTGAAATATGAAACAAAACATAGCCAATCTTTATACTTTAACCGGCGTTAACTACCAGACTACATAAACGGTGAAAATATCCCTACCGTATATAACCACCAGTTTCCGAAAAGAAAATTATACCCTTTTCGTGGATAATGTGTTGATGTTCATTCCATGCAAGTTTTGCTGTATTAATAAGAAGTCCAGTAAAGATATATTATTCGAATTTGGATTTATTTTATTATGTTGGACATGCTTCCTTGACAGTCGTGTTCATCTGTTATCTCCATAGATAGATTTGAAATATGTATTATATATACAATAATATTACTATAACCTCAAAATCCTTATAAGATAGGGAACATTATTAAACATTGTAAATAATAAGCCATTACGTTAGTCTTAAAGGGTAAGCTGTCTTTTAGCATTTAATAATTAATAAAAATTAATTAAACAAAGAGATTTAAATTCTACTTCTTGAAAAAAATTGTAAAATTTAGAAATAACATTTTTGAGTAATATAACCGAATTTGTGACAATTTTTGCAAAGGAAGCCTTTTTTGTATACAATCTACGTAGAAAACTTAATTTGTAAAACAATAATAATTTCAAATACAGTTTTATGCTTTACATAACTAAATAATTTCTTTTGAAAAGGAATATTAACCGCATAAAGTAATTGATAAATTATACGAAAAATACTTTATTTAGGTATTGATTTAAAAATATCAATTAAAATAAGCAATTTTCTTAGATATATAAATTTATAACCGATTCAATTGACGTAAGTTTTATTTATAATAGACAAATACATTCAAAATATTTTAATTAAGAATCTTACTGAATTTAGCGTTTTAAAAATTGTCTTCATAGAAATACGGTAATAATTATGGACTATATAGGTATATTTTACATAATCAAATCTTTAGATTATAAGAAATATTCATTCTATTACTTGCTTTGCCTGTGTATAATATTGTAGAATGCGATTCTAAAGGAAGGCAAGACTCTTGCATTATAGTGATGTTATTATGCGTATTTCAAAAAAATGTTTTAAAGCAATAAATATCAGCTATCGTGTAACATTTTTTTTTTGTTGAGTTTTCATCAAAGGTACGTTATTTATTCCCTAAAATTAATTAAATTGTATTTACCTAGACTGGAAGCCTAATTTTTCATTTAACTTTTATGTCACCTGTGAAAAACAGTTATTATTTCTATTAAAATATTAAATAAACTATAGTAAAACAATTTAAATTAAAAGAAAAAACATCGTGCAACCCTTTTTAATGATAAGCGAATGTCAGTAAAATAGTCATGCAGATTTTCATCTATTTTTTTTTTGATAAAACCAGTTTCAAATGAGTTTATTGACAGAAGTTTTCACACCTCTGTTTAGAGCACAGATGGGCAATGTATCAACAATGATCTCATATAACATTTCTTTTTTGAGACAGTTGATTGCACTTCTTTAAAATAATAAATAGTTATGATTTTAATTGAGTTTGTTAAACTTCAATGATAAAATGATTCTTTTTACACCAGATCAGTTCCGATAGTGAGACACATTGGAATAAGAAATTTGCTTTACCCTAAAAACTGGCAGTTCACACGATCAATGCATTCCAATAAAACCAGAAACAAAATGTGACCAATACTCAATAATTTTTTTATGGAGGATTCACAAAAATAGATATACAATGTGACTGTGCACATGACATGTAGGCAAAAAAACTCAACAGAGTGAATGTGTTTACTATGTTCCCTGTGTATAGATATGAATCCTCAAAATAATGGTTATTCCAATAAACGTATTTACTCATTGATATAATAATAATGAGTTAGGGTATGAGAAAAATTATATAATATAAAATAAAATAGACAGAATCAGAAATAACAGCAGTAGATGTATCCGAAGCCTGTACAGGATAATTAACTTACACACTAAAATGAATGAGATTAAGGTATATTTATATATATATTAA
Organism: Himalopsyche phryganea; assembly: GCA_022494535.1. Taxonomy (NCBI): domain Eukaryota; kingdom Metazoa; phylum Arthropoda; class Insecta; order Trichoptera; family Rhyacophilidae; genus Himalopsyche; species Himalopsyche phryganea. Next base: position 2,092,329 of record JAGVSL010000024.1, read on the forward strand.
ACTATTTGGTAAACATTTGATTATACAGATAATTTATTAATACAATTTTGAATAAAGTTTTTTTTTTGAATTCCATCCCAAATATATTTTCATAATAGACAATAATTAGGCAATGAATAATAATTGATATAAGGTGAGTACTAAACATCTACTGAAAATATTTGAGATAAATTACATAATTGAGAAAAATGGATGACATTCATTTAAGAAATCTTCATTTTATCGAAACAGATTAATGAAAAAAGTTTTGCCATATAAAATTCACATTCTTACAATAATATAACAGATTTCCTGAAATAATTATGCGAAAACCTTCTTCTTTAAGTCATGAATTCACAATATGAACTACTTCAAAGAGCTGTTTGGATTTATGAAAAGTTGCCCTATTGAAATTTTGTAAAAATATCATAGAAAGGTAAAATTTGTGTTACCTTATATGTGAATTGTTTCACAGTTTACTGTGGCTAAATTAAATAATAAATGGTCCACAAAGAATAATAGCACGAATTTTAATTTGCTATTCGCAAATATGTCCAGATCAGAGTGCTGTGAATTTTTTTCTTTCTACCGTTACATTCAGCGAGTGGCGTGAGTGAGATATAAAGGCATTCCGGTATTTGCTTTTTTATCCTACTTGAACGTACGCAAGTGAGGCTGAGAGATGGAGATAGAGAAACATTCAGCACACGCTGATGATGCAGATATACATTATTTATATATAGAATAATAAGTGCAATGAATCACAAATAGCTTAATGAAATAATTTTGTAGAAATATTGGTATATTTCTAATCAGGACATGATTCTAAGCTAACCATTGGTAATTCTTATTATGTATTATAAATAATACGACATTTTGGATGTCACTTTTAGTTTAGTTGGGTGCATTGTTTTTATTTATTCAATATCATTATTAATAAAGAGCACAGTAACTTTTGACACAATATCTATCTAATAATATTGTATTTCAGGCTTCTAAGGTGACTCTTCACTATATAAACTATTACGAAAAAATTGTGAATTAAAAACAAAGTACTGTTTAAATTATTGACTTTCGTGGAGATTGACATGAAAAATACAAGCTTTAACCCTTTGAGTGGTGACTTATTTTTATTATGAAATTAGATTTTTTGAATAAATTGAAAAATATAAAAGCATTTCTTTTGTTTTCTGCCAATTAGGTAAGAATGATACCTACTATTTTATGTAGTGAGTAAATTTTTGGAATTTTGAAACATACAGTACAGTACAATTCGTTAGCCTAGTTCTTTATTGAGTCCATATGTGGGCATGCGGTTCTCTATTGGAATTGATTCCAGACAAAAAATCATATGGGCATAGATTTTTACATACATTATTAATTACATGGAATATTACTACAGCTTTGAATACAAAAATTAAGCTTTTCTTAATTTTTTTTTCATTTGAAACGAATAATAAAAACAAAGTGATCGCCAAAAGTCACCGATAGATATGTTAAATATCTATACATTAAGAAATAATGAGAATTTTTTTCAAAATACTAGCCTAGCAAAAGATAATAGACGACACGAAACTTAACCACACCTTAGGGTCATCAGCTCGAAGGGTTAAAATGAGTTGAAAAACATTATGTTTATATTCAATAATAAGAAACAGATAGAATTGAATGCATATCTAACAATGCTATAATTAATTCAGTACCGTCAATAGCAATAATCAAACATAATATGATGGTTCATTTTAGTCTATATATAATCCATTTCATTGAAGAATTTTTAAGACAAAATGCTTTGAAAACAGAATAAATAAAAAGTTTTAAGCATAGATTAAAATATGATACAGTATGCCTCAATTTATTATTGAAAGAAGATCACATTAGACTAGGTGCAATTAGATAATGGAAGTTACGGTAGTTTTATCTAAAATTCAGTGAAATTCATAGTAATCTATGCTTTGAATAACAAAATATAAATATTGACAGTAACACGTGTACGATTTTAGTGGATAAAGCCACACGAGGAATGCTTGCGGTGTGAGTTGAAACAGCATTAATTTATTGTGACAAAATCTGCTTCTCATAATTTATCACGTATACATTTTTGTGAATAGATTTTTGAAACAACAATTATTAAGAAAATCAGTGCTGCCTATGATGCTAAATCTTCGAAAGAAACGATTGTTAAAATATATATATAGATATGGCTTTTCAATAAAGTAAAATATGACAATTAAAAATGTTGAATATAAAAATATGACAATTAAAAATGTTGAATATAAAAATAAGGCTATTCAAAAATTAGCGTTTTATTAGATCCACGACGAGCTTAAAAATAAAATAAAAAAATAACAGCACTCAATACTGACAATTTTTAAGTAATATATTAAAGCATACCTATGTCTAGGTGATTTTAACAATAATTTCATACACTTAAAACACAACACAATTCTTAGAAGCTAATTAGATTTCAACAAAATACTTTTTGATAACGATTAATGTATGTAGTAAAATAAATTATACCTAGCGTTCTAACATTGAGACAGTGGTAACAACTGCAGGATGTTTTCAAAGGTCATTTGAAAAAATTGACAACCGAATTTAGCTTCGATCTGGATACCTGAAACAAATACAAGACAACAGAATAATTTGTGTTCAAGAAATCGAGTGAAGTAGTGACTGAAAAATATGATATTTTGGGTTTATAATTTACTAGTATTTATTACCCGGCTTTGCCTGGGATAGAAATGGAGAACATTAAATCATTTAAACATTGGTGTTATTTTGTTTAATGTTGAAAGCTAAAAATCGAAAATCACTGTGGACCATACCTCATGTATAGTTGCCACTTAATTACTTTACACTCTATATGTATATTATACACAAAGTCTATCAGTGTAGTAAAAAGTGCCAAGTTATAAAGCGTACCATCAATTAATAATTATTTTAAAAGTTGAATATAGCACAGTTGACCTAGAAATAGCAGGCAGAATGACCAACAGACAAATCAAGTTTTGCATTTCTGTAGGAGGAATTACGATGAAATATGTAATATTGAGACTTACCATAAAAAGGTAGCAATGGTCACCATAGTCGATCTATTGGAAGACTGCTAAAGCCACAATTCTTTCTTACTTCCCAATACTTATTGTTGTATTGCCAACACTCTTCACCGTTGTCACCCATTTTTTTGCTGAAAAATAAATAAGGGAATTATTTAATTGTTAGTTCGAGTTCACTCGTGTGCTCGAATGCCTGAAGATGCCGAAAGGCGAAACCCGATTCGTTAGTGTCAAAATACATGGAAATGTATAAAATCTCAACAATTCAAATTTGCAAATTAAATAAGGGAATGTTGAAATATGACATTTAACAAAAAAATATTCATTTTTTAATGATTATATTAACCTTTCCCTTACTATGTAAAATAAATCCGCGTACTACAGTGGAGTGTATTCATTACATATCATGCATTTATTGGGCATCTGTGTTTAGTGCGTTGTCATTCATATGTGAGCTAATGTGAAAAATGTTCAGTGTTCCTCGCTGGCCGTTGTATCCACTTGCACAACTCAGATGTGTACATAGCACACTCGCACATAATCCCGCTGCGCCCAATGGCATGTTATTCTTATTACTACTATTATGTTATTGAATGCGTAAATGTACAACGGAGGAATACCTAAAATCTAAACGCAGTATTTATTATACGTATAGAGATATTTTAATTATTAGAAGCTATGTGCACTAAATACACATCACAGAAAAGGAAAAGTTAAGATAACTGTTATAATACACCTGATTCTCATTTTTCCTAGGGTATCAAATTATTTATTTCAATATCAATTATCGGAACCGAACAGATAAATATTTTTTTACTTGAATGGCAAAGAAAACCAAAACGAAAAAAATGAACGGTTGGAAGCCCTGGTTTAAACATCTTCACGAAGATTTTATGTTCTCTTGAATGCATATAAAATGAGAAATGTGTCTCCTGCAGGCACTTAAAATGTAATTTAACTTAACAGGACTGCAAAAATCATTCTGAAGATATATTGGATGATTTTGGACTGTAAATAAACACACCTAAACCATTTGGGAATGTGCTGTTTGTTTTCGTCTTCGAGTAACTTCTTCCTGTCCCTTTGATCTTGTTCCAGCTGAAGTTTCAGTGTTTCGGCTGCTTCTATATTTCCTTCTTCTAATGCCCTTTGATCAGGTCTGAAATAGAAAAAAAAAATTATATCTCTGCTGTAAATTTTATTGTTTATTTATTTATCAAAAACTATAAATTAATATAATTAATTGATTGCAATTAAGTTCCAGTTCCTACCTGAAACGAGTATCAGTGCATGGTAAGAACTTGGCAGATTCCGGATCCAATTCGTTCAATTCCATAGCAAAGCTTGTGAAACCGTAGTACATTTCAAAGTCCTCTGGCATTGATCCTAAAAAGACAGGCATTAGTTGATTAGTCATCAAATTACTTTTAAGTAAATACGTAATAAACGAAAGCCAACAATATACATTTATTTCGATAAAAAAAACATATTTACCAGGTCTCCAGATGCATTTGGCCGACGGAGGCTGTCCGCAGAACAGCGCTTCTGACCACCGGCCGAAGAGTTTTCTCACTACTTTTCCATCGGAGTTGGTAATAGATCCGTGAACTTCGTGCCGTTTGGCTGACCAGTAACTTGCCTGGAAAAAATATCAATAGTCATTTTCATAACAATAATTAATTATTTAGCAGTACTACTACTAAGATAAACTTGTGAACAACAATTTTGTATAACCTATTTTTCGTAATGAGAACACGCCGTGAATGTTTGAAACACGCACCAAAGTAAATTGTTTAAATAATACAAAAAATATCTCAGAATCGGTAATCCCGTTAGTTTTCATCGGTTGTTTTCGACTGCTTAGATATATAAAATTTTTAGGCATGTAAAAATGTTTTAAAAAATTCATAATTTTTGCAGCACTACACCAATGAATGGGTTAAAATAAGCTTTATGAGACAATATTGCTTTAAACCTATTCTTAAATAATTTAAGACATCAACTGTGGGTGCTTGATGGAATTTCAATATCAAATCTCAATAATCCAAATTTTTTATTCTTAAATAGTATAACAACATTTTAGTATAATAAAAAAGTGTAGATAATTTTCTGATATTTGTTTTTTAAAATAGTATTAGTTGATAAAGTTTCGTTTCAAGCTCCTGCACAACTATCTGTTGTTAGGTTTGACAAAAAAAATCTTTGAGCAACGTTTTGACAGATGATTTCTTCTAAAAGAATCCAGCCTTCGTTTCACATTTATGTTTTAATATATATTTTTGATGTGTGTAGCAGTGTGCAACAGTCAGAAAGTATCGTCGTATTGCCTTCATCAGTCACTAGTACTAGAAATTTAGGGTGTTATTTTATGGCATGGTTACTTATTGTATTATAAAAACAGATTATTACAAAACTACCTTAACAAATGTCAGCTTGCACACAAGACCTTCGCTGGTGATCTTCAATTCTCCATACTGATCGACCCAACGCTGTCCCCCAAACAGATTGTGTACGCACGTTGTCACCTGGAACATTACATCGATATAATTTAATAAAATATACAATACTTGCTAATAAAAAATAAACATGAAAAGATTACTGTTTTCTAAAGATTTTACATCAGACATGAATGTACTTTGTAAGACCTATCGTACCAGGGAAAAATATTCTGCTATGCTCTTTACTTGTGAGCAATTAAGAAAAAAACACAAAAAGTACAATGTGCATAAAAATAAAGAAACACTGATTCTAAAATTAGAATATTATAGTGAAAAAATCAAATCAATCTTTGCATTTATGTTGACTCCACTTATGAAGACGCAAAATAAAATTGTGAAACACATAATAATGACTAACCACATGACTAATGTACGTTTGACAAGTTTGCCAACAAAATGAAAGTCATAAACAAGTCATTTTTATTGCATCCAGGAAACCTCAAACTATGTAACTTTTGTTTGAACTCACATATCATTATATGTTAGTATTTATGCATTGTAGGCCATTCGAGAGTAATTTCATTACCATTTTTTTCGGTATAAATTGAAAAATATTTTATAATTATAATGGACAACATATAACTGACAACACAAAAATCGTTTTATTTTAATTTATAAACAAGTAATTACAGTGCAGATAAGATAAGTGCCGAAAATAAATCGCGATCACGGAAAATAAGGATGTGTACTCTACAAACGATATATCCACACTGAAATATATTCACATAACAATCCGGGATACGAAACAACCTAGAGTATCAGTTTTTTTTTTAAATTTGTGACTGGTTAAAAAAATATTATTACAAATAATATTCTAATGTAAAGTTTTCTGAAGTAATAAATATTATATTTCAAGGGTTATTTTCAACCGTAAATATAATAAAAACTCTACACAAAAAATCGTAGCCTTTAATCACACTCTCTTGAATAACATAACGGAAAAAAATAATTCTCGTGCAGTCTGTTTCGAGTTAGCAGATTGCGATTCGTCGTGCACTGCGTAAAAACGCGCATTTCCGCGGCAGCAGGGTATCAGTTGTCTGAGTGTTAAAAAGAAAATTTATTAGTTTTGTGTTGTCTGCTTTTAATTTCATAATAAAAAGATGAATACAGGCATACAAATTATTAATATGAATTTGTTTGTATTAAATATTTAATGTGTGGCCCAAAACAACTGTTCAATTGATGTGGCCAAAATGTTTGACGCCCATGACCTAAAACAATGTTTACACTGCGTGGTGGTACTGTCAAATCCCTTAATATCAAATTTACTTAAATATTATTGCTATTACCTTATTCCAAGTATAGTGATCTCCTGTCTTAGGAAGGGTGAGATGAACGGTACTGGCCGGTTGAAATTCCATAGACTTGCCCCAGAACTTGGTCCTGATCCGAGCCTCTTGCCAGAAGATGAAACTCTTCGATTCAGCATAGCAAGTACTCACCGGTGGGTGATGAGAAACCTGTGAATGCAAAATTTCAGTCAAAGATTTGAAAGTGTTTTAAAAAAGAATATTATATGTACAAGAGAAAAAAAAACCTTCCATTCTTCGGTAGCAAATATTCAATTATTTTTATCCTTAAGTAAATATAATATATTAAAGCACGATCACTAACCTGTTCTCCTACAAAGCGGAATCCTCGATCTTCTCTGGAGCATTCATAAGTCTCTCCGAGAAGTGGATTGAACGGCTTGCTTGCAGCGCGATGTCTGGTAGGCCCGTAGGCGGACACAGCGAAAGCTGCTACTAAAGTCATTCTCTCGATCGGATCAGAGGCACTTGCAGCATTATCTAGTAGCTCGCTGTATTCTAACTCTTCACACAGACGCTGCAAAAATGTAAGAAGAATAATAAATACTCGATAAAAATAACAAAACTCAAATCTAAGAACATGAAAAATCAATCCGTATTATGATGGAACTATAAATTATTACATGACAATTCAATCAGATCAATTCGAAATATATTAAATTTCTTAAAGAGAAAATCAATGAGGTATATAAGGAAGAATACCAGAATGAAAAATGCTATTTCCTTTTAGGTATCTTTTGACGAATCGAGTTTAGAGTGTAGCTCAAAGGAAAGTTTTCAGTTCAGAGAATACAGTCTTGCTGTTTAAATTAGTACAATTTTTAAAAATGTTGAAGCGACCCAGTTGATTGGGAGTCAACTGAATTTGTATTTATCATGTAACATTACTGACATTTTGTAAAAGTTTTCTTATCAGATAAAGTTAAATTTGAATAATATACCTGGAGCATATTGAGGGGTTCATTAATGGTGACTGGCATTGAAACTTGGCTGAGGTCCTTGCCAATATTCTTGCAAAGCAGATTCCAGAGACTCAGGCCTTCGGTGTCAGGCCGGGCAGCCGGTAAACGAGTGCGCCTTCCAGTTAGTGTAGGACCACCGGCACTGGGCACTGTTAAAAATTCAAGTAACACAATATAAGAATGCGTTTCTTTCTATGTTGTGAATTCAAATTGATTGTTTTTTAATTCAATTATTACATAAATTCGGCTGATGTTTTCATTGTTTCTCACTAGTAGTGCATTCTCACAAATACTGTCGATTTATGGGGGCAAATGTCTTCAGGTGTTCTGATTTTTATGAAATCCGTGCAACATACATTTTCTAAGGATAAAAATTATTGGATTTGATCGGATTAAAAATTATTGAAGTCCGAATGGAATGAAACCGAGATGTAAATTGGAAAAAACTATATAATTTTTAGCTTTTTATACATAAGACACCGCTTTGGGTGATGATATTTAATTATTACTTACGACTGAGGTCAGTAGGCGGTTCAGAATTGTCTGAACTGACTGATCCTTCTTCGCTGGATAGACTTCCGGCTTCTGAAGATGTATCGCCTTCTAATTCTATCACTCCACCCTATAACAAATATGTAATAATAATTTATAATAAGAAATGGATTAAAGAGATAAATGTTTGTAGAACCCAAGTCGGTAGTATGATTATTTAACACATCTCTGGCAGGAAACGAGAATCACAGTCCTCAGTCCGCCAATCGCCGTTATATTCAATCTCGTTTTATATTTTGCTGATTTTTCGAAACCCATACGATAATGGATTTGAATAATTATAATTCGGATCGTTACGTCGACGAAATACTTGCAAATAGTGATTCAGATTATTCGGATGAATTGCAATATTGAATTTAAAGATTTAACATATGTTTTAATGGTTCGCGAATAATTCGCGACAGCATATATCGCGAATAATTACGCAAGCGGATATGCCTGCGTCGTTAATGAACTTACGCTCAACCAGCCCCGCCAGAGATGTGTTAACTATGCACCGTTCAATATCTATTATTGTCAGTGTGGTTTAATATAGCATACTCTATGACCCAAAAACAAAAATATTTTGAATGTTTTATGAACAAAGATATCGAGTTATAAGGTGTCGGTAATCTTAGTTGTCCACGGTTCAAAAGTAGCCTGTCATTTGAATAATATTAAAATATTAATTAAGCATTGTAGTTACCCCAACTGCGTTTGGTAAGTCTCCTGTTTCTACCTGTCCATCAAGGGAGAGTAAATCTTCTGCGTCGTAGAACTCTGACGCCGAGACACAAGAAGAGCTGTAGCTGTGCGATGTGTGGAAAGGTCGGACAGCCTACAAACAATATCAAATTTATGAGTCAAAAATTCCTTACAGTTTTAAGACTTGGCACGTTTAGGGCTGATAACATGCCTAGAGCGTTATCTTGCATGTTGCAATTGCTGCTTCCTAAAACAGCTGAGCATTGGGTCCTCATGTCCCTTAAGCCCCAAGCACAGAGCTAGTTGAGAGTCAGAATCAGTTACTTTGTGCATGTTAATGCAATATAAATGTACTTCTAAATAAGCATTGAACGTGTTCAGGAAGCTGCTCGATTTTAATTTGAGATTAGGAATGTAGAATCATAAATTTTGCTCAATTTGATGTCGGCGTCCGTGGCACAGTTGGTAGCGTCGTTGGCTATGGTTACGGATGTCTCGGGTTCGATTCCCGGTGCACACGGTTTTCATAAATTGATCTTTCAATCGATTTATGGATTTCTGTTCGTAGTGTGAGTGTTTGTGATGTCTAAAACTCCCTCCCACCTGTCCGATCCTCAAAGGGCGTAGTGAGAGCGATTAGCTAACCACTAGTCCTGTAGATACCTCCATTAGGAGACCATATGCTCCACATTGGGAGTGAACATGAAAGAAAAAACGAATTCAATTTTCCACACCATTTCATCATCGGAAGTCCAGGTGCATTCAGAATTTACAATATTAGATCTAAGAAAGGCTCTTCTTATCTTTAAAGAAATCTTGACTTTAAAAATCTATTTAATAGTAAGTTTGATAAAAAAACGATTATTGCTAAGCAAAAAAAGAATACATCTCACGATTTCTGAAGCCGGTCCAATGGATGACACGTCGGCCATGTCGGAAGCGTCGTGTATCCTCGCCAGGCGGCTTTTCAGCTCTGCAAGTTCGGAGGGTGAACCGGCTATACAACAAGTTTTTATAACAATCACACATGATGGCTAACATGCAGCGATTTACATAAGCGGCCAGCAGTATTAATAAAACAACATAAAACAAGACAATGAAAAAATTTATAATTTATTAGTGTTCGTGCATATGTTATAAAATATTTAGGGGTGAAGTAGGGATCGGAATGTAACACGTAGATTTTTCTATCATCTAATCTAGATTGCCAATATATGGCTTGCGGAATATTTAAACCACTCGGCCTGAGGTATTTTAAGGCCAATAAGATTTATATTGATGGTTATCAACAATACAGGGAAAAAACATAGCCGATCCCTGACATAAAATAGTAAAATGTAATTGCAGATTTTTTCGCGAAACTAACAATTTCCAAATGCATATTATCAGGAGTCCATATTTATTACAACAGATAGTTTGAAGTAAAAGATGCAGTATGCCATTTATGTCATGCATGATAATTTTGTTAAGAAACCTTTTTTTTATATTATGCATTGATTTTTCTGAAAAAATCTATCTACAGCTAAAGGATTGAGCACCTGACAGCACCACGGATTCACAGAGCATTAACAACTGGGCCATTTTGGACAGCTTTGTTTTAAATGATTTTGTGAAATCATAAAAATAGAAAAATAGATGGTCAGCTGTAGATTCCTAGCAGTAAACTAAGCATTAAACTCACTTTTGGAAATGTCAGTTATCGAAAAAAACCCCACAATTGCTTTTTAGATAGAGATAATATTATTATTTGCTCTTAAAAAGTAAATCTCACCCAAATGGTCGTAATGGTTAATTGTTTCAACAATTTTATCATATAAAAGAAATAAATCAAAACGAGTCTTCCAGTGAATATTACTTCCAACTGTATGGGTATTCTCATTTTATTGTGTTATTATGTTTCAACTAAATATTGATGCGATACAATTTGTAATCTTATCTATCTGTGTAAATAATGGTTACATGTGTTTCGCTGTCATCATTGGATAAAATTCTTTCAGAAAAGCAATTTACTTTAGGGGTCATCCAGACATGAGATCACACCATTTTGATTATTTTGCAGCCCCATTTCACCCACACATCTGTCACATTTAATGGGAAAGAGCATTACAGATATTATAGAACTTGACCAGTTTTTAACTTTATATTTTATTCTCGAAAGAAATGAGTTTTAATTTTATCGGTTTGGTGTCATCACAATTTCTACAAACCCCTGTAGCCACCGTCATAAATCATCGCATTGCATTATATCCCCTTCCCTGTCTAAGAGCGTAACATCATATATGGATGGCCTGTTATTTTTCAGTTATATGGTTAAGCGAAAAATTCTTTAGTTGCAGTCATAACTCCACAATAATAAAAATGTATACCATTTCGTAAAAACTAGCTTAATATTGTTTAAATTTATAAAATGGTTTAACTGAATATAGAGAAATATGTGTATTTATATTTCCACATTAAACAAATTTTGGAATGTGCAATTGTAGTAATATTGATTTTGCAAAAATTTGGTATTCTTTTCTAAGCATTTGTTGAGAGCTTCATGCTTTTTTCGTGGCACATTATAAAGCAGCTATTTCGCAAGCCATGCTCGGCGAGCATATAAATATGCTGGCGTAGTTTATAAGATATTTTCTGAAAACACGGTTTGCAAAATACATAAATATAATGAGGTAAAAATATAACGTAATTGCTGGAGATATCTGTTAAAAAAGGAGAAGTAAATATTCAAAAGATCACACAGCAAAAAAGATGCACAAATGATTAAATATGTAACTAAAATCTTGCATAATATTGAAAAATGAATCAATCCTGTGAGAAAAATTTAATGAATTTGTTTCATACTAATGCAGAACTTTCAAATATATTATTCCAGAATATGAGAAAAATATTCAATGTGCAAAATCAAACTAGATTTTTTTATTTCGACAAAAATATTGCCTTCAAAAAAGAGCTATATTATTCAAATAACATACTCATGAACATTAAGACAATTTCTCATTATCAAGATAATGACTTGTTTCTAATGATAAATAACAATATCATTTATTATTTGAACTTAGCCTATTAACTTTTTTGTCCTCATTGTGTTTTGTGATATTAATATCACAAATATAATATATTAATATATTTTAAAATAATAACATATAAGAAAATAAACCTGAATTTTGCTGCAGAGCGGAATTTAGAGTGTTTCTTAGGGTGGCGACCATGGCAGTGTTCTGGGCAGTAGCTTGGCTGTTTGCCGTACTCGCTGGGGGCTCCATGTCTATCACTACCTTCAGTCGGTCTCTTTCGGTTACCAGTGTTGATAGAATGCCTTTCAGTGTTGAGACAACTAAAAATGAAAGGCAAATTAAATGTTTCTGTTTTCAATGAATCACGATTTCATACAACTAATTAATCCGAAATAAAGATCTGCCCTGTAATGAATATGTGATGTTTATTGACATCATTTTTGTGAAATGACTTGAATAAAATATTAAGAAATTGTTCCTGCATTAAAATATAAAACGTATAATAAATTCCATGGATGAATTAAATATTATGAAATATGAAAAAAAATAGTAATCAAATGATTTAAGTTTGATACAATATTTTTATATAGAGACCGATTATGTCTTCATGAATAGTGCATTCGTCAAGACTTGATCGCTTGCACTGTAGTGTGCAGAAAGTAAAAAATTGTTTTTAAACGAATATATACAAAAACTTACTATCTTTGGCAAGAATAGTGAAATCTTCTCTTGCGTGGTGATCAGGAGTCATACTGATCAGACCGGACTGAGGACCGGAAAGATGTTCGGCACCCGGAAGAGATTGCGGACGAGCAGCTGCTGTAAAACATCAAAAATATATCTTAGAATATATAAAAATATATACAATTTTTTTTATTTGCATATATATACTAAAATACTGGATTATTTGATCAAGCAAATCGGGATTCAGAATTGAATGGATGATGTGTTTACCTATTGGAGCATTACATGGACTCCTTATGGAGCTTATCTCATCAGAACTGCATATTTTGCAGTCTCTCAACCTCTCTTAGTAAGGAAGTTTTAAAGTCATTAAAATTTAATTTTATTAAGGTATTTATTATTTTGGGCTCTGATATGTGTCGGCTATTTTTTTCATTAAATATTTTTCACTTCTATTGCATCAAGAGATATACGACTTACAACCGGCCAAAGGAAAGTCTACTAAGCTAACTTTTTTTCTTTTAAATAGGTACCTATATTAACAAAACACAATTATATCAAAGCATCAGGACTCATTTTACTCATTGCAAACATTTTCAATGATGAGATTGTGTTTATTTTTATGAATATTTTGCCATTCTTCCAATAATTGACAGCCAACCATAAAAGTGATTGAACAAACTATTTTCCATCATAAATACCTTAATATTTATTACCCTCTATGACGTACATATGCTAGTCGACCAATGAAACTTCTACTAATTCATACAATCAATCAATAGATTAAAAAACACATAAATTCTGACTAGTTTTGTAAAATGAATGCAGTATACACGGATCAATTCAAAGATGTTTTTTGCATTTTACATGAACATATTTTGGGACCTAACAAAACAAACATTCAATATGGTAAAAAGTGATATCGACAGATCAAGGTTTCATAGTACAAAGCATTCTTATGTCAGACTATTTATAATCATAAAAATGAACATTGTGCATCGAATAAATGAATCGGTTCATCCGATTCAGGAAATTATTTAAAATTTCAAATGCATTCATTCATCTGTCTCAAATCTGTCAAAAAATTAATCCATGTACACTTCGGCAGGTATTGGATTGCAATACATTCATTTTAAGCAAAAAAACAAACATTTCTACAGTCCATATTTTCATTGAACCACTAGACAGAAAAATCTAAAAAAAAATGTTGTTAAAGTAATAAAAACGAATTGAGATGTCAGGGTTATTTTTTTCACTTCTGAATGTGGCATAATTGAATTGAAAACTAACTGACAGACAAATTTAAACCACTATAGTATGACAAACTGAAACACAAAATACGTTTTTAGATATTTTCTATGGATTCGGCGGGAACTTTGTGGAAGTTCATTTTTAATAGAAAATTGAAATTGATAACTTAGTTATTCCACTTGGGTTATCACTAATGTGACGCGTTTAAGTTATCAATTTTAATTTTATATTACGGTTTTAGAGTTTATTTAATTGACAGAACCATCATTTCTCACAAACAATACGGAACTGACAAACTGTTCATATGCGATAGAATGTTCACATTTGGAATATTATATACTTCAAGCGATGAAAACTGGCTGATGCAAATATAGGAGAGAAGTTTCAAAATACATTATGTAAATACTGGGATATAGGGTCACACACAGGTGGTGCAAAATAAGTTATTGTGCCTTACGGAAGATATTGGAAGTCAAATATGAAGATAGAAAGACTGGAATAAAAGAAACACAGAAAAAAACAAAGATAAAAAAAATGTAATAGTAAGAAAAAAAATTTCGTTAGTATTCTATTATATATGTATTAGCTTTGACACAACTTTGTGTTTTACTGTTGTTGTTTACATGTAAATGCTAAAATATGTTAATTATAATATTCAGTGACGAGCTGTAGCTACATTATTTAAGTAAGATTGTTCTCCATCAATATATCGCACCTCTGATCAAAAAGAGCCATAAGTCCAAAACCCGGATTTTGAGATAAGTATATAGCTTTAATATTTCACCCTAGATAGCATTGTGACGCTATTACACCAACGCCATTTGAATCAAATATTATTTTTAAGACATACCCAAAACTGGAAATTTTCACGATTTGTACTAGTCCAAACATGTATGAAACATAGGCATTGCTCTAAAGAGCAACGAGTTTTTTGGGTTTCCTGGAAAATCTACTTTTTTGAGTTACAATTTTAGAGGAGGTGGGATATGTATTCACGTTGATATGGGCATATTAAGTTTTCTTTTGAAAGGAGTCAGTGATACAGTTTGTACCACTGACTCCTTTGCTCTGTCTCCTGAAGAAAAAGGACTAATGTTGATATTTGCTTTAAGTTATACTATTATGTAAGAGTGTTACCAGCCTTTGATTGTGACTGTTAAGCTGTGCCTTGTGCTTAGGGATTGGAATGCGGTAATAATGAAATATAGGGTATCGAAAAACAGCCGAAATACAGGTTTTGAAAGTGAAAAATACCAGTATTTCGGTGTTGATTTTTTTACTAATCTAAATAAATGTATCACTGATTTTTGATTTGACATTAAAAGTTGAAGTGCATTGTGTATGACCCGCTAGACGGCCACTTCCTGTCCAAGGAATCCTTGACACAAGTCAGTTGTCTTTGAAGGGACATGCATTGACATATAGATCAATAATTACAGAGATGCATTGTTTACTTATGCCTGGCATTTGTCACGTTTTGGTCAATGCAAAATATGTACATATTATGCAATATTTTGATTATTTAATAAATTTGGTCTGTGACATTGAGCAATTTTATCTTTGTATTGTTATACTATTAACAGATATAACTGTATTTTTTTCTAGTTTTTATCAATTTTTACAATATCAGTATTAATAATATATGTTCATTCATTATCGCAATCCCTTCCTGAGCAGTGTGAGAAATACTATAAGCAGTTACATTCAACTAGTTTAATTTTTACTAGTAAGAGGAAAAATATATATGCATGTTTCATTAAATTTTCGATAACAGCTTTGTAAAAAGGTCCCCTATCTGCTTTTCAGTTAATAGTCTGCACGACTAAAAGCGACCATGCAAAAGTTCAATCAGTAAATTCATTTTAGTACAAATCTATTGCAATTAAACTTACTGAGAGGCAATGAAGAAGTCGGTGCTGCTAAGGAGTGAGCTGACGCTGACAATGTGGCTTGAGGAGATGGAGGTGCTCCCAGTGAAAGTGACTGAAATAATAAACAAAGAATAATGAAGATAATGTCAAAAATTGGTATTTAGTTAAGTTTAAATCACGTAATTATAAATTTTATATCAAACAGAATTTTACGTTTCTTTAATCTCAACACATTAAATTCGGGAGATGTATTAATACTTGACTGGTGGTTGGTGGTTAACTGTGGGTAGTGTAATTATACCGTTTACAAAGTGAACAAGTATATATTATTATAATGACCATTGTATGATCATAATTATTTTTGAAGTGACACATTATTTTGAATATGTTTCATAATTACGAGTTGATGATTTATATTTTAAAAACCAAATCTGAAATGTGATATGCACCCAAAAACACTTGCGGACAAAAGCGACAGATAATTTATGGCTAGAACTGAAATATTTAATGAATTACTAGTCATAAAAATAAAAACAAAGGAACCCTTTATGGCACTTGAGATGTGCATGGCAGGAATTGTCAACATCACATAACATATCTGATATTATGGTTATTTTATTTACGGATTTTTACGAAAAACACATACATAATTTCATAACTTTTGATAAATGTGGAATATTTTGTAAAAGGCTTTAGCGATTTACGTAATTTTTCATATGATTTCCAAAGTTTAACTGAAAAAACTGAAAAGAAACCACTGAACTTTGGCAATTTTATTGACAGTGACATTTTCCCACAGATTTTCAATGGAGCTGAAAAAAATAGATCTAGTATTATAGGTGAAGTATGTGAAAATTGTTTATTTTTAATTCTTACACGTATAATATAAGTGCTAGAACTTGTATAACCTTTCGATGTTCATACTGGTGAGAACCATATTGAAAAAAAGAATTAAAAATCACACATCCCGAAGAAAAGTGTATTAAATCAAAAAAAAGTAAATTTTACAAGAGAGCGAAAACAACATTCACAAAATTTAAAATCTCCGAACACACGGTCCTGTAGAAAAGAGAAACTAGTGGCTCCTCGCGGTGAATTAGTGAACTGACCATTATACGGTTTTCATGGGGTGTAGATTATCATGTTTACTATACTATTCCGATATAAAACGTAAATCAGAAATTTTTGATTTACTACACTTTTCTTCGGGTATATCTTCTTTTCATGTGCGATATATTGGGTATTTCATGTAAATATATGTTTTTTACGTGCAGCATTGATTTTTTGCTGCCGTTAAGTTACCAGCGGTGTGAGAATCCCGCCCGCAGTTAATGTGTAAAGTAATGTTAGTAATTATAAATCGAGAAACTCACAATTGTCTGAAAATTTTAACTATGAAGGCTATGTAAAATGTCATGTTAGAATGAGTTCTTGTCAAAAGTTTACTGATAACTTACAGTAAGACTTAAGGCTCCTTGCGGTTCAGTATCTACTCGTAAAACAGCAGAACTCAGGTCGACAGATCCTCCTTTTGATGAACCTGATTTCTTTTTGCGGAGGCCGAATTTCCTGCGGTCTTTTTTCACGTTCGGAGAAGCACCCTCTAAATTTATCTAAAGAAGAATAAAAAAAGAGTGATTAACAGATGCCTAATATAAATTTATACAATAGTTCTTAAGGCGAATAAGTAGATTTTTCTGTGATTTCGTGAAAATGGTTAATCGTTTTCCGTCGCCTAAAAAATATGAAACGTCGAAATGATTATTTTTTCTTTTAATAATTGCATTCTCAAAGTATTTGTTTACACTATTGTACTTTTATTTAAATGAAAATAGTAAAGTTTTCAAGCCTGTTTAGTAGAGTTGACACCTGTTTTTCAGAAATGCTGGTAAATTTCAAACTTTTTTATAGAATCGTTATATTCTATAAATTGCAAATTCCGCCACAATCACTTTCTTAAAAATACTTTGTTTTACGATTTTGTCTCAGACATCAAATCTCGATAACCTACAATAAACTCTTATCTAGTCACGGCGTAAAGCAAATAAAAGCATTTCTGAAAAACAGGTGTCAACTCTGCTAAACAGGCTTGAAAACTTTACTATTTTCATTTAAATAAAAGTGCAATAGTGTAAACCAATACTTTGAGAATGCAATTATTAAAAGAAAAAATAATTATTTCGACGTTTCATAATTTTTAGGCGATGGAAAATGATTAACCATTTTCGCAAAATGACAGAAAAACCTATTATATCCTCTTAAGTATATTCGCAATCAATTGTTTTTAATACAATAGATTACGATATCTCCAATCCTGTTTTGCCCCATTGAAAGTTATTGTCCCAAATCTATTATGATTTTAAAATTTGTGTAAAATTAGTAATGTATAATATATTCAGATATAATATGTATGTTGTCTTGGTGGGAGGCCTTAACCGGTTAATAACAAAAGTAATTTCTTCACATAATATGAACATATAATAAGAAGATGTGCAGTAAAGCTGCAATGTTGTGAAAAATTAAAAAGTTTACTGACATCTCCATCCTGCGAACCGCTCGCTGCCTCAAGTACCATTAGCAATTGAGAGAGTTGTTGAAGGGTTAGTTGAGCCTGCCCTATTTCTTTCGCTGCACCTTCTAATGATGTTCCAGATTCTAAAAAAGAATGAATGTAAATAAATAAAAAATAGTGCTATTTATACATCAATGGGTTACTTCGTAAACGTTGCTCGTCTGCGACACATAGTTCGCACGCTTAAGAAGTTTCTTATAATAACTATGGTTGTCTAAGCCAGACATGTCAAACTCATTTTACACAATAGGCCATATAAGCTATTCTTCGTTACACTGAGCACTTTTTGTTTGAAATATTGAGAGAAAGAAAATATTTTCCATTTTTATTTGTTTTATGCACATACTTTTACAGGATGGGCATCATCATTTCCTCTAAAAAAATATTATATTTTATTATGATTCTTGAGCTTTTTTTAATGAAAGTAAGGATGAATATGTAAAGTTCACCTATAATCCAGGATGCGAGTCTTCCACCGGACGTACCGGCCACGAGAGAACCCCTGGGTCTCGGAGCGGTCGATCCTTCCCTGTCCTGTACCAATCCTGAAATAATAAATGGAAAAATGAAATAAAAAGATCTCACAGGGGAGGGGTACGTTATAAAAAAAAAAAAGGAATATTAACTTGAGGAATGTTTCAATGTTGTCTTTCACGACTGATAGTCATCCATGATTACTAGCTTTTAGATATGATAACTATGAATTTAAAAATAATTGTCTTCTATGAAATTTGTAGAAAACTTGAATCGTTCGATATACTATTGTAATTTAAGTTTTTCCCACTCTAGTTTATGCTAGTTCTAAAAAAAATTATCAATTGGATCAATGACTTTGGATTAATCTAGGTTTTTTCATTGTTACAAAATGTACGTATCGTATTGAAATCAAATCTATTGAATAACTATCTGTACTTTTTCTAAATTGAAATTAATGTCATGCAGAATCGGTTCTCATCTAGACTCACTGCATAATTGCGTTCATTTGTGTTTTACAGTGCAAGAACTAATTATTTATAATTACTGATGCTTTGTACCATGCTATCAGTCGCCGGCTGCAAAACATGCATGATTAATTGCTACGCGATACTTGGGGTCTTTTAAATTTACATAATACGATATGTTCATGCAATTAATGACCTTTTATTTCAATGTGAAATGATGAATTTCTAAAATGCAAGTCATTTCTATTTTACTTACGGGAAAATTACATACAATTATAATTCGAATTCAGCTTATTTGTAGCCATGTACGCATCACATTTAAGTGGATAAAAGTATAATATTCTATCTTGGTTACAATCGATTGCATGCGATGCATATGGTTTAAATTTAAACCGTGATAACGGCATTAAAACATTACGCAGAGTGCAGGGTATTTCTTGTTTTTTTCACTCATGAAATAAAAGGGATACATATATTGATTTACCTGGGAAGCCCTAGTTATCTGTGATTACAACATTTTTTTATATTCATTATTTATTCAAAGAGAAATAGATTATCTTAATCAGTAATAATAATTTAACCATTTGAATATAATATCTTTGTAATAAAAAATACAAATATGATAAAAACTAAGGAAATATAAAGAATTCACCTTTGCACTTATAAAACTTAAATACATTTAGCGTCAACATATTTTGAATCAGTTATGTCTACCATAAAAATCAGTGTTATATAAATTGATATTGGATATGTAAATATTTTCATGTAAATATTTTATATTTGTTGCATATCAAATAACCGACTAGGCAGTAGGTAATCAAAAGTGCTTAAAAATAAATAAAAGTCAACTACAAAATGCTACTTAACCGTTGTAGAACAAACTTTGTCTTCGACCGTCATCTTCCAAAGGGACTTGATTGGATGGAGGCTCTCTTCCGAAGGTTAAGAAATGTTGTCGGTATAACCTGTAGAATTGAACATATCATAAAATGATTTATTATATTAATTGTCTTTTGATTTTTTCTTCACTCAATTTTAATAACAAAAACCATACAAAATGTGTCTTTCATGGTATATCCCATTATTTGGAGAGATTGTGAGTGGAATATCACACATCTTGTTTTCATTCATGGACATATGTATATTTCAATGAGTTTTTGAGCATAAGGCATAAGTTAAAATGGCTTCGACCGGAAGCGTTGTAAGTTAAATATTGAAATTTGTCAATATACAATTGAAAATTATGACATTTTATAAATAATGTTTGACTGACAGTTATTAAAGGTATACTGAATTTTTATTTGTGCTGAAATATGCAATTGTTAGTCTGTATGAAAGAAGATTATTTTCTGGAGATCTGGAATTACTTGTGTATATATTTATTACTTACTATATTTCATGGTAAACTACTGTTTGATAAAATAATTTAAAATTGAATTCACTTAGCAGTCAATCTGTCATCCATTTTTTAATTTCAAATAAACTCATAATTTATGGCGTAACAATTGAATAGAACATCTTGAATCACATAATCGATTTTCATTTCTTTTAATTTTTAACATAATGCATTGAATTACTATGTGCCATTGCTGAAGATGATTATATAAAAAATGAAAAATAGCAGAATACCAATTGCATGAATACCTATGAGTTTTGAGCATGTTAACCCAAGCCTGGAAACACTCCGGAGTCTTGGCTCTGAGATGATAAATGAATTCTTCGGCATCTATGTCGATGCGTCGCCGCTTTGCCTTAGCTGATATAACGGACAGTCCGATGTCCACTGAACCGTGAAGTCTGCCTCGGGATATGTCCCCGGGACTGCGGGCGTAAACGAGAATTCCTCCATCCACAACAAAGTACCGCTGAAATCATACAATGAATATTAAAAAATCATGTCTAGGGATAAATTAATTTCAAGAGTGACTGCTGCTAAATATAGGCAAGATATAAGAAATACCTTACCAAAGCTGTCTCATATTAATATCAATCTTGCAACAAACTCAACCATTGTAGGTAGTAAAATAAACCCTTGAAAAGATAATCACGACACCTAAAGCACCAGGTAAAGAAATAATTGAGTGGACCCCGCATCGGTTGGCAGATGCTCTCTAGATGGTTTGAAGAGCGGTGGCAGTGACAAGAGTTTGTAACAGGAAAATATTGTAGTGCATATCTCCAGACTGACATCACTCAACGTGAAGCTTTACAAAGGAGTTTTTTGGAAGGTGCCAAATGCGATAAAACAATATAACATGGTGAATGGAAATAATACGTTCTGAAGGTTTTCTAATATCAAAACCAAAGCAATATTCAGTAATTCGTTACAATGCACAGTCAATTGATAGCAAATAAGAGTGATATTTAAAGATGTTTGATCCTGCAAGCCAAAAAGTTTGATAGAAATTGCAAATGAATATTTTTAAATGTAAATATTTTTTTAATTGTCAGCTCATTCATGATTTTGTATACGTAACAATTTTTTTGTGAAGATGACCATTAATTATTTGATATTTGAAAATACCTTAATATAATTTGTAATATCACACTGGCATAATAAAAAATGGATGACATGTAAAATCATAATTTTGTGTAGTTTTCTTTGGAAATTAATTTTATAAAATGCTTGAATTTGCTTCAAATAAATTTTAATAATTTCTACAAAAGCTAAGAATTTCATATTTTCATAATAATTATATTGGGATTGGCTCTAATATTCACAACATTTCACGAGAATGTCCGCCCTCCATGAGTTGCTATCAATAACAATGCTTCCATTATCAAACGACTAATCTATAAAGTTCTTCCTATTTAAAAATAAACAACCAATTGCACTGAAACAAAAGTCTACAATAGCCGCTGATGATGATTTCATTAATTAGTATACTGTTATGTTTTACATTCATTATTAATGTTTTCCATGCAATATTTGTGACTTTTGGCTTACAGGCTGCTTAAAAATCAGTTTAATAATAAACCGATCAAAAATTAAATCACGAAAACAATGCGAGGAAACAGCAATTTTTGTATTACCATATTTATGAATTTAATGAATATTCATTCATGAGTTTGAATTTTGAGTCTTTAATTACCTTGTGCCATCCTTTCAGGGGCCATTTCCTTTTCTTGTGTAAATATCCTTTGAAGAGTTCTGGCCTT
Organism: Himalopsyche phryganea; assembly: GCA_022494535.1. Lineage (NCBI taxonomy): Eukaryota > Metazoa > Arthropoda > Insecta > Trichoptera > Rhyacophilidae > Himalopsyche > Himalopsyche phryganea. The sequence continues at coordinate 2,114,868 of JAGVSL010000024.1, forward strand.
CGATCGAACCTCTGACCGTCCTTCAGTCCTTCTAGTACCTCCCATTCTGAGCCTCGGCGTCTGAAAATTACCATAGCAGTTCATATGAATCTCAAATAACATGTGCATCAAATCCACTGAGAAGAAGAGTCAATGTTCAATTTGAATATGGTTGCCCAAAACTAAATATATTATACATTATTATTTAAATAAAAAATCTATCATTCAACCAGCCAAGATGAAAATCTTCAAACAATAAATTGACTAATGTAAAAACTTGGATGGGTTATCACCTAACGCCACTTTATATCGGGAAAAATCGAGCAAATTATTGATAAGCGAAAGATAGTCTCCTCAAACATTCTCTATTGGGAGAAGCGCAAGTATAATCACCTCAATTCTGTAATAAATCCAGCAACAGCATGCACTCTTGCAACGATGGTACACGAGAGATTCTTTCTGTACTTTGAACACAATACCCATCAGCAAAGATAATCATGACAGGTAAATATGAAGCTTCGTGAACTGAAAGAATTAGGTTACACTGCAGATGGTCAGAGAGATGTAAAAGACAAAAGTGTTTCTAGTTAAAGAACTTTGGAGATTCATTACCAGTTGAATAAGCGGAGACTGTTATCACCAAGTGTTGACATTAACACAAATATGGATTTAAACAGACAGCTATGAAAATTTGATGAGTTCTAAGAAATAAACAAAGCTCACCTATTACTGTTTCGATGTTTCCTGTTTATAGGTGTAGGTTGAACGAGGGGGGCTCTGAGGTCACCGCTCTCAGCGGAGAGACTGTTGGTTTCGCCAGAGTTATCAGAGTCTGACCCTCTGGCGCCTCCGTGTAGCACTCGAACTCCCCGAGACTTTTTACCAGCATCAGCTGAAATAAAAGGATAGTAATGGTTTAACAAATACACCAAAATTGAACTGCCTGAAATTGTATAGAAATGTAAGTAAAATATAGCTATTTAATTTAAGCATTTCAGATGTTATTGAATTACCATTTTGAAATTAACATAATGTATTTAATAGTGACGACATAACTCCGACATTCTTACTAATGATTCTAAAAGTTGATCAATATTTATGCTTCAAAATAAAATATTGGTACAGCGACTAATAATTATTGAGCAGCACTGAAAAAAAACTAATAAAATAAGTTGAAATACTACAAACCGGTGGTTAATAGTAATTTGTTATTAATTTTCATCATGATGGATGGAGAAGATGTTACGTACACGTTACAAAATTAAGTGTTAACACGTCCGCTCTGTGTAAATGTCAAATTTAATGCTGATAATAAATTTCAAAATGATAAGGAAAAAAACATAGTGATAATAGATAGCAAACCAAGGAAACATGCATACAAAATGATCGGAAACCAATAGTATATCTGGATTTATTTCTAGCTGATGCACGTATGAGACATAGACAAGTGAAATCAATCGATCATTATGTTTTAATATTTACAAGTAATGCACACTATTTCTTTCATGCAAACAAGAAGTTTTGATAAAAAATTATAACAAAGGTAAATTTGTATTTTATATGCTTTTAAATATTAGTTAAGAAGTAAGAAGTTACAGGTAATTGAACAATTCTCGCATCCCATTTCTATGTCTGATTTCAAGAATTTGGCATCCAACCTGATCTGCTTAGATTTTTTATTCTTCAATTTTATTTGTATCGAACAGTGTTATTTGTTGATAATGCTTGACTGATATAAAAAGATGTAGTTCAAAAAACCCGCTAATATATTCATTGCAATGTTATTGATTGGTTACTAATGGGTTTCAAAAATTATATAATTGCATGGGAACAAGAAAAAAATTAAGGAGATAAAATTATGTTATATATTGACGTACATAATGCAATCAATTTTTTTTTAAAATAACTGGAAAATTAAGAGCTGATTATTAAAAAATAAATTCGAAATATTGAATGAATTTTATAGACCACCAAAGGAAATTGAAAACCGAATTTATGAAACTTCTCAATTTATGAAACTGTCCGTACAAGGATTTGAGCCCAACACATCCGTAACCGAAGCTAATGACGTTGACCACTGTACCACGGAACGACATCAAAGTTTTACTGCGTAGAAATCGTTTACAGATTATCCAACATAACAATTTAAAAAACGAGATCTAATCGTAGTGAAGTGACTGAAGATATTTGATATAATTTACAGGAATAAAACAGTGAGTAAACATAATAATATGACTCACGGAAGGCGCGGGAAAACAAACGTTCAGTGTTAACGTTTTATTATTGTAATAAGTAGATGGAAAACCTTGAATTAATGGGCGGATGTATCCAACGGATTCGACCAATGTCCATGTCTGCCTTAAAGATTCTGTTTTACGTTCGTTAGTTGTCAACTCGAAATTCACTCGCACGTCCACACTGAGATTTAGTCGAGCGCGAAAGGCAAGTCACTCGCCGAAACAGCAAAATTTCGTAATGAATTTTTGACGTTAGTACCGTAATGCTCGTAATCATAAAAATAATTTAAGTTTTTAATTCATTAGACAAAATGATTGAACATCCTGAATCATAGTACAAAGATTATTTAACGTAAAAAGAAAAATATTCATAAGTATTTAACCAACAAAAAATACAGTATCTACAATAAATGTCCGAGTTTATAATCCTGAAATTCTAAGAATATGAACTTACTTGCTCCCAATTTTTATCTACGTCGCCGAAACTAAAAGCAAACATTTTTTTTTTAAAACTTGTCATATGAGTCGCTAGTTGCAAGGGCCGTTCGGATGACCAATGCATTACTTAGGGATGTGGACATTTTCAGCAATCAACTCTGTGTATTATTTTTTAAACGTTTTTTTGTTTTCTAGTCTATTTTCTCAATTCTTAAAAAGGTTATTACTAATTTTTGTTATATTTATGTACTGTCTATATGCATGGCGCTAGCTGAAATGCCATGTATTGTGTTTTTCATTAATAAATAAATATGGATAAAAACATTTCATTTGTTGTTAAAAAACATATTTTAAAGAAATGTACACGTTATACAAAATACAGTATCTGAATAAAAAAAATGTTATTACGTTTTCCTTCAAAATAATGCCAAGATATTAGATTACAATAATAATTATTACAGAAACAATTTCCTGAAATGATTTGATCACGTAATTGATTTTGCGCGATTCGGGTTGGTAAAATAAATCCGCAAAATTTCTAGGGGTGGGTGTACCAACAAGTATTTTGAAATGAAATTAATATTAAAGCAATCATAGACGATCGAGAATTTTTGATATTTATTTATTATTTATTATCTTGTCATCGGCAAGGTTTCTTAACTACACAATTGGGGTGAATATATTATAATACATTGATATATAAAAATATGCGTTCATTTTTCTGTCGAAAATTCAATTACATGATCTGACATCGTAAGCAATTTAAAATTGTTTAGAATATTTTTTACTTCAGCAAAAGCTTATTGTCATTTTTACAAGGGCTCGAAACGGAAAATTTCATGAACCGGAATACTCGATAATTGTTATTATAAAAATTTCTACATTTTTCAGAAATTTTGTAAATAGTGCATGACATGATTATTGTGTTGATAATTTACTTAGCGACTGAATAACAAAACTTATATTGAGATAAGATCCATAAGGAGTCAATATGCTCTACATTGAGAGAGGATATAATTAATAAAATAAATTTACAGAATATGTAGAATAACAAAATATATTCTTCAAAGTGACATTGAAGTCTAATTGTATGTTGTGAACGCCTAATGTTTCATTCTAGTCTGTTGATATGACACCATCAAGAAAAACTGGCGAATTTATAATTACTAAGGTGATACATACTTACGGACTGTGAAGGCTCAATACGAAAATTTGTCCATTATATCAACTATTCCGGAAGGAAGTAAATCAGTGGTGCAGTAGTGCAGCAGTGAGGAGGAGAAGCGCGATAGGTTGGCGTTAAATCCTCAAAATACATCAGTAATCTACCGTTAGCGATTGTTAAACCGGTATCCCGGTATTTCAGCTGTTTTTTCAATACCAAAATTCCTTTTTTTTGTATTACAATATATTACGGTTCAATTTTTTAATGACTCAACAAGAGACCGAGAGGGATTTTTGCAGCCAGACTTATTTGCACGAATATTCGATCAAGAATCAAGATTCCAGCATTGCTGAACGAGTCTTTTTAAGGTCTTTATAAGAAACAAGGTATTTATTATAATAAGGTTTTTGTGCTAATCATATAGATTAACGATTTTTAAAATAAAACACAATTCGTTTCTTACTACTTAATGATCATTAAAAATTAAAAATTAAAACATTGTAAAATTAGTACAAAACAAATTGTGTTTTATTTTTATAATATAATGCCTTTCCAACAAGAATTGAAAGTCAACAACTTAAGTGATAGATATACGAGTTGAAGTCATGAAAATGAGAATTTGCAAAACAACACGTTAAAGTAAGCCGTAAATGAAATTATAATATCATTTTTATTTTATAGAGTAAAGATGTGCGTCATTTTTTTATAATACGTAAAGCATTTTAAATGTATATTAAAGTAGTCCTGTCAACGAAAAACATCTTTTTTGATAGCTGTACATCCGGATCCGTTTATTTCAGATAACGAAATTCCTGTTATCGAACAAAAAATGTGGAAAGCTTCTAGATATTCCGTGACTAATGTATTTACTATTTATTACAGCGATTAAAACGATCCGTATTCCGTCATGTAACGATAATAAAATGCAGGGCTCGAAATGGAATATTCTACAAGCCGGTACGCTCGATAATTGAAAAATATTTTATATCAATATTGATAATAATTAGGTGTTAAGTGTAAAATCTAGTGTGGAATTGAAACTATCCTGCGGCTCCACCTCCACAATTACATAGAGTACAACCTCGAAATTACGACCCTTGGATTTACATTTACCCGTCACTTAATTTTTGCAGTCCCGTTACGTTTTAGTTACTTAACACGAGCTATATAATTTTCCCATGATTTACATTTTATAATTACGGAATGAGACTAGCGATACGACCGTGATCGACATGTTGACCGGTTCTAAAATTGATATACATAAAATGATTTTTTGCACCAATAATCAACATTTTTCCCTCAATTTACATTTAAGTGAGTTTGTTCAACAACGTGATTTTGGGGTTTCATATTTTTGAAGTGTTATTATAGGGGATATTTTGAAAACGATACGTCTCACCTCAGTAAAAAAAAGATTTATTTCCTTATGTTATCAAGATTCATAAATTATGACACGTGCAAAAAACGAGACAAAAAATGTATACGTTGTTTTGCGTCACAATAGCGACGATATAACTTCTTGCACACAAGTGATGTGAGAAACAGAAAAAAAAATAACGACGTATTTTATGTGTATCTTCAATGGCAATATATAAAACATAAGATGAATATAAAAATAAAACTTTTTGCAATGTTTCTGTTTAACAACATGTTTTCAAATTAGGAAAACGAAATCGCTTCCTTCCAGATGAGCAGATTCAGCAGACAAATTTCGATATTATAATGTGCATAAATATGTATCCAGATAAACATGCATGTCTCCACAGCAGAGGTGGCGCAAGGCTTGATAGTCGCACCATGACATGAATTTTAATGGCAGCCTCATCTTTTATTTATAATATCGAAAAATGAGATAATCATGTTCAGACATGCGCCATGTGGTATTCTAAAATATGCAAAATAAATTTATGTTCCGCAGTCTTTTCAAACGACGGACGGACGAAGCAATAGGAAACACGTAAGCATTCATCGCTGTCATTTTATGCAGCTGTCAAGGAAAACATAAAGATCAATGTATGATTAGTCAAAATAATAAGTAGTGTTGTGGTTTAATCAAAATTTGCTCTAATTCAAAATTTTCGGTGGGCTCTTTTCAATTGTAAATGTTTTGAAAACTCTTCCTGGAATAGTCAAGCAATGTTGAAATCTGTATATTAAGATCTTTCAGCAGGTTATTTGAAAGTGTATTTAATGTCGGAGAACTTTTTTGGGTATCTTATGTTTATAAAAATATAGCCCCCTCGTGTAGAAAACATGACAAAAAGTCATGCAATAATATTTATAATTTCCACCTTCATTCCTCCAATATTTTCACTCTTAACGCATTTATAGTAATTCACCGATATATACTGACTCTTGTTCTTAACTAAACTGTCAGTTAATATTGATTGTATTAAAAAATGTGACATTATTCTACAAGTGGAACACAACTGCATAGTGGACTAACGAATGATTGATTGAATTGAAGTTCATTATATAGAGGTTTAAAATAACAATGTATTTAATTCTAAGACAACAATCTAACATTTTTAATAGTTATTTCGCATCACCCAATCGTCAAAACTTTTAGTTAGTTTGAAAAGTTATAAATTCATGTTTCCGAAATAGTCCGTAAGTTCCTGAAAAACTGTCGACAATATTTAATAATTCTTGTAAAACTAGATACATCGCTATTTTTTACCATATTGGTAAGGCGAGTGTTCCTAAATTCCATACATTTAAAAAAACAGGTTTTCTTTTAATTCGTGTAGGTAGTCTTGCTACTTGCCAATGTATATCTGCACTATACTGACCTATATGATGCAATACGATTTAAAAAAGCACATTTTTACTTCGTAAGTTTCGACAAATTCACCTTGTATGGGGACCGCTAACAAAATATACTTTATATTGTCATGCTTTGCATCATTATGTTTTTTATTGTTCTGTATACTATCAGTAAATTATTTCGCGATATTTATGAAGTTTCATAGTGATGACCGAACACTGGGCAACGAAATGCCGATCATCGGATTTTGCTGGCCGACCACTGGGATAATTGGGATTTTTTTGTAAACTTCTATTATTTTATGCTTCGTACAATATAAACTATTTTATTTTTAGTTGGTTACATTACTTAATCCCTGTTTAATGGAATAGCAGCGAAAAAATATGTACTTATCATTCATTGACTCATCAATCCCTTTTGATAGTACACTTGTCGCTTAAATGGCCGACCACTGGCGAAATGACCCTATATCGAAGTAAAGATATAAAGAAATCAATTTAAAATGTATGCATAAATACACGTCTTATGATTTGATGTCAAATTATATTTTTTTTACAAATGCACCGAGATGAACAAATTAAAAATCTAAACAGTGATTAAACCATTCATATAATATTATTTCAGATTAATTTGTTTTGGGACGGTACTCTTGTAACTTTTGTATTGCAGGTTGAATTGATTAATAAACTGAAAACAAAAGAGAAATTTAAATATTCACTTTTGAAGTACTCCAGTTACGGGAGCATGTTTCCACTGGTTACGCCACTGGGAAGGTTTTCAGTCTAAATTCTGTTAAAAAAAATATAAGATTGAAGTTAGCCTTCTACTGATGTTAATTAAAATAGCCAATATCTCGCTTCAGAGCTTTTCGCTTATAAGCCGCTCTTCGATTATATACGTGTTCAATTGTTTTTCATCTTGATTGTTTCATTTATTTTATTATGTCTTTATATTTTCCTTGTGTTAATTAAAATTGTATTTAAGTGTAGTTAATATATGATATTGTTCATTTAATCTAACACATGAGTAAATGAGACGATGTGAATCAAACTTGGCTATCTCAAATGAACGTCCATTCGAGATAATTGTCAAAAAGTATTAAAACAGAAATATTGAAACCATGTCGGTATTGAACGAACACATATTATTTTCCACGCCGCGTGTGATTCAACCCTACCCCGCGGATAACCACTATAATATATCGTAGGTATACTGCGGAAAAGCTTTATGTCAAAAATACTAGTTTGGAGATAATTGAGACTGAAAGTTTGTGTGGTCATAACTCATTTTAAATATATGAAACGTCATGAAATTATGGATTTCAAATGACAGATTGCTCCATCGCCATTTCTTTATGTGTCACCAAGAAATTCGTGTATTTTATTCGAAATTGTTTTATTGTTCGATTTACATGACATGTCATGGCTGTACATGCAAGTGAGGCAGTGGTTTGTTTTACAAAGGAGGTCTGGTCCATACTTGCTCGCACTTCATAAAGAAAAAAATACTTAAGTTAAAAGATAAATATTACTACATTTAAAAACATTGTTGCCAGATCTCGCGATCTTCTCGTGAAACAATCAACATCGATCGATGAGTCAGAATGGCATTACCGCATTCACAAGAATAATGTCATACACAATAACTTGTTTTTTATGGATACCATCATATATGTACGCATCACACTGAAGGAAAATCTATAATCGTAATCGAAAACAATACTGCTTACCAATCACACGGTTTTAGTAATATAAGATGGTATAAATAGATACTATTTAAAAAGATTGGATAAAAACAACCAAATAATTTAAAGATATGGAGAAAACTATGTTAGAATAAAACAATGAAAGAAGGGAAAAACAAAAAAAAAATTAAGCCTCTGAGTCAAGAGAAGGAGGCTTTCGTCAATAAATAACAGTGTATTATGATTATATCAGTTATTATTTTACCGGAGTATGATTGCAGCGGTTTCATTCGGTAGCTGATTAATAACAGTGACTTAATAAAGAATGATCGAATCTAAAATACTACTTCGATCCACATTATATTGTATACTGAAAAAAAACAGACTACTACGACTAAGTTATCAAAACGTGCAAATTGCTGTCGATAATCAAACAATGTTGCATGATTGTACGTAATATTTTTGACAGATAAGTATTATGGCGCGAAAGTGTATGGGTCACAGATGATTTTCGCGCCATAATTATAACTTGAAAAAAATATTATTATTATCTATGATATGATAAGTGCGAGGGCACTACGCAATCTGTGAGCTGAAATTCAAAGCCGCATGCCAAGCACGCACGTCATCTCGCGAACACATCGCAACGCAGCAAAGTAATGGAAAACGAAACGGACAAAAATCAGCAATGAGGCGATAGAATCTAAACATTATTTAAAAAGACTGACCGCTCATTACCCAGTGCAGTCCAGACAGGACAAAAGATTGCGTTCTTCTCATAGTGGACACCCCGTCTTCGTGATGTCGCAGAAAACTACGACACTACACCAAAAATTCACTAAATAGCGCACAAAATAAAGACTTTCACAGCCAAAACAATGGTTGGTATCGAGCACACGTTCTCTATTTGCCAAGAACATCCCCCATCCATTAACCCTTTCAAGGGTCCGGCGACGAACTCACTAATCCACATTATTGTGCAGATTTTAACACTGAAACAAACATTAAAAAAAATCATTGCGTTACGAAGTGGGTACACATTAGGTTTAATAGCTGTCGGACTAGACCATCAAAAAAATTGATTTATTGTATTAACCGCAAATTATTATATTATGTTGGATGACTTCACGTAACATGGAGTTTAAATTTTGAAACGAACTCACTTTTTAACGTTAAATTGTAATCATATGAGTGCTGCCAATTTCTGCAAATGTAAATTTTTTTTGACATAATGTTACGATGGTGCCAAATAGACACTCATAATAGAAAGACCCGACGTTATTATTAATGGTTTAGTATAAAAATACACAACGGGCTTAAGTCATTTATAAAAAAAAATAATGTCATAATCAACAACTTAACTGCCGTAAAATATCAAACGGTTGAATAACTTCACTTTTTACAACACTAAAACACGTTAAAAAAACATACACAACAGAATGAAGCGCGTAATTTGAATTTGGAACAGGCACAAAACAAAAGAAATGATTCCAATATAATATATATTAATTGGAATGAACTGATCCGGAATACCGTCAGTCGATCGGCCCGCATTTAGCAAAATCTTGATCAGTAATAAAATAATCTACACGTCGCGATTTTTTTCCTGTTAAATTATTGCCAGCTGTTTCTTGTATGTGAAAAATTACGTAGCTGTTAAAAGTTATAATTAATGTATAAAACTATAGATACGACTCATCGATGTGACATTGAAGCCAAGAAGTGAATACGTTATACTCTAACAATTAAAAATACCGTATATTGCGAATTATCCATATAAAATAACTGTGTTCATGGACCGTGTGGCAAATCGGATTGTTATTTTACGATAAAAAAATGCATTAAAATTAAAAGGTATCAGAAAGAGAATACTATTACGAAACGAGAATATTCTCCGAAGATTTAACAGCGCAATATGGCAATCGTATGAACCTGGAGCATTTATGAACACCTCTAGAAAGTAAAGGATTGTCTATTCGCGTCTATTGTAATGTGAGGACACTTTTGAACAATATACTGGGGTAATTTTCATGAATGAAATACAACCTTTATAATAATTATATGATCATAATTTTTATATATCTGTAATCTCATTACACTAGAATAATAACCAACAAACTAACGAAGCTAAAGTTCCAAGGGTCCTGGCAAATAAGAAAAGTGTTATATATAGCCCGGATGTATAGTTTCATTTGAGCTTTCAAAAAACGATAAATCGGTGTTACACTGATATTTCTTGCAATGCGTTTGTTTTTACTCTCGAAAACGAGCGCACTTCTTATCAAGGTCACAGTTTGTGTTGTGTATTTTGTACTTCTATACAAGCACTGAAAAAATCTCTTCACTATTTAAGACAACTGGGAGAAATAGGTCTATACATTCATTCATACAAGAAACCTCGAATATTTGGTATTGAAGTTATCATTATTTTTATGCGGAGGCCAAACATGTCATTAAACTAGAGTTAGCGAATTTCGATATTTCTTAATAGCAATGCCCGCACGTATTTTGCCGAGTATGATAGTTTGTAATATATTTGGCGTATAAAAAAATATATTTATTTTTTAACAACTTATCGGCCTCTGTGGTCGAGTGGTAAGAGCTTTAGATGGATTCGGCGGTAACTTTGTTATTCCACACATGACACGTGTTTCACCTCAAACAACTTTGAAATCAATTTAGCTTATTTGAATTTGTAAGTTTGAAAAATAAAGGAAGCCTAATGAAATATAATCTTTCTAATGCATTTGAGTGGTGGTGGCATTTATTAAGTATAACTTCATAGCATTAGGAAAAAAGCAATGTGTTAGGATCGTCAATTGAATTATAACTAAACAGATTAATATTTTTTCTTTACGGACAATTCTAACGATGGCTTGTGCTGCAATAGCTATAAAAAACATTTGACTAACTTATTAGAACTAAATAAATTGCTATTTTTAAGGGATGCTTCTAATGATGGCGTAATTATTATATTGATATCAATAATATTTGCCCATCCTTGTAGAATTACATAAAGTTTTACTTATTATCTAGTTACTTTAATTTTAGGTGGTTTTGAATCAGTTTAGTATTTAGTCCGTTATCTAAAATTTATGCAAATTAATATTCATACAATTTCATTTATATTACTAATATTTTCTTCAAATGTAATTACGCAGTTTTCAAATCAAGTTGCCAATAAATTGATTATTAAGCCTTTTTTGCTAAGCAAGACTCGAAAATTATACGATAGATAATTTGGCTTGGTGACATCACGTTTTACTTTTTTCTGAGTATGACTGGGCGTATCTACGCTATAATAGAACAAGCTCACTCGAAATAGTTGGCAACATTTCCATAATTCGGCAGATATTAGCGTAAGCGAATGCCAAGAGCGGGAATTAAAAATAGTGCTGTGTTCTAGTAAGAGGGAAGAAAAATAGTGGCCGATATATGGGATCTGTTCACACAGATAGGATTCTGCTGTGAACGTCCGGGAAATTCAACGAATTTCCTCTTCTTTTATTTTGACACACTGCCCAATTTCAAAATCGGCCTCCGTCATATCAGTGGCCACTCTGTTCCTCAATATGACAACACAGCAAATATTTATTGTTATAATAAACAGACCAGATACTAAGGATAGACGCTTCTCACTTGATAGCTTTATACAATAAACAAAAAAAAACAATTGAAAGTTCGGCGGGGTTACGTTTTCGAATTTCTGAAATCTTTTGAAGATTATGAATCTTAGACAAACAATCAAAAATACAGAAATGTTTGTTCATGAAAAAATGTTTATAGACAATATTGAGCTAAATATAATAATTTTGTATATTTTTAAAATATAGTAGGTAAAAGTGTTAAAGAAAATACCCAACGTGTCAGATATTTTTGGAATTTCAAATCACTTTGGATAAATTTGGGGAGAATTTAGAAAGGTCACCCAAGATCAAATCGAGGAGAAAATACTTCACGAACGCTCAAGTTGGAAATCACAATTATAAATTTTAAAATAAAAAATCTCAACCGGACTGAATCAGACCTGTTTCTTCCGATCCTTAGCGGAGCTCCTGAACTGTAGCTAGCGCATGAGTTGATCAAAAACAAACATATCTTATAAAATATACGTATATTTTTTCCCTACAAATGGATTTGAATGGCAAAACGACGATTTCAAAATAAAGTATTTGTTGTTATTCTGCCGCACTGTCTTGAGTTTTAGTTAGGATAAGAATAGAGATTTTTCTTTAGGAGAAGAAAAAGTGTTACTCAATATTTCGCAATTCAATTGTTGCTATACGCAAAATTCATTTTCAGAAATTTTATAAAATCATTTGGATGAAATTTAACTGAGTGGAATCGGTCCTGAACATGTTATAAGCTTGTGGTACAAGTATTACTAATTGGTTACATATGCACATATGCAATATAATGTATATATGCATATAAATATATGTAATAGGAACCAGCAATCTTTGTGATTGAACAATTAATTAGTTTTAATTTCGCATATGTGTATTGTAGAATTTAGTCAGCGTCGTTTTTATTTCTCTTTCGTAATTGGAATTTGAACGGCAACCGGCTTAATAAGCGGGTCGACATTTTTTTTTACTAAGGCAATGTTCACAAAACACGAACAAAATTATAATATACCAGCCCACTTCAATAAATTCGAACATTAAACCGAATTACAATGCAGACTTTTTCCATGAATCAATGCCGTCCCACGACTTTCCTATTTTATAGCGGCTTACTGGAACCATAAAACGCCTACATTGGCGACCCCTGACGCAGGCAGTCTAGTTTTGTGTCAACGATAGCTAGCTAACACGGGAGATTTGAACCACCATTAACAGAATGGCAAAGAGATACCCAGGTGAAAAAATTATTAGAACGTAAGTATGGCATGGCATAAAAAATTCTTAGAATAACAATTATACTGTTGTGGAGTGAGAGTCACTAAATATCAACAGACCCAGGCTCCATTTTTAATCAATTCGTGTTTGTGTACGAATGTACTTAATTTTTATTTATATCTGACTGCCTATTCATCGCAGTGGTTGGTTAAATTATGACTCAATGAAGCTGTATTTTTTAATTATATTTTATGAAAATCGGAGTTGGAGTGGAAGGTAAAATAAATATGTTCTTAAACGACTCCACAGTCCTGATTTTTACAGTAGCGCCAATATTACAGCATACATTTTCTTAATATTTTTTTTAACAATTGGCGTGTCTGCTAAACATAAAGTTGTATTCAACTTTGTGATTATATTGAATATTATTTGTAATATCGGAAAATATAGAATATTTATTTGAAATCTATTTCTGTAAGTAAACGCGAAAGAAAAATAATTTTACAGACATTATTTACTAAACTAAAAATAGCACATATCTTAGTTTGTTATTCCTTAATCGTACAACAAATTGATTTTCAATATTATTTGACGCTAAAATGATCTTATTGACATCAAAGCATACTAATCGGCCCATTTTCAAACCCATATCAATTGAAAATATTATTTTAAATTAAAAAAAATAATATGTGAAAACACGTCAAAAGTTTATTCATTCTAATATTTAATTTTCAGGGTGCCTGGCCCACGTATTCGCCTGGACAGTTTTGGCATGAAAATTTATAGATGGCTAATTGATTACCTGTTATATGTACAATTTAATTACATCTTTCCAAAATTATATACTGTTAGATGTCAATTTCAACAAATTATTTGTAAATGTGTTTCTTTATTAATATCCACCATGAAGCCAGGAGAATTCGTTTATCAATAATAATTATATTACTTAATGCGGATAATTGATTAAGACTTAATCCCACCAAGCCGATACATAATTTACCAAGAAACTGATTATCCTCATAGTATGCTTAATTCTGTGCTAGATATATTTACTCGGTTTATCAAAATGTGTTTATTACTAGTATTAAAAAGACTACGCAGTACGGAGGAAATATAATAATAGTGCCTAAATTCGTACCAAGGAAACCCACATTAACTCAGGACAAATTTGTATAGATACTTGGTGTAATATATTCCCGCGTCGAGATCTATTTGTCATTGGACGAGATGCATATTAAGGACCTTTAAGCTAATCTGTCGTGTGGCTATTCAAAGAACTAAATATAAAACTGTTTAATTTTAATATAGTTATTGACATTTTTGGACAAGCTTTAGATAGGAGAAAGCATCGATAAGCAATATACTAATAAGATACTTCAATGCGGAAAGTCTGAGACTCACAGTTGTACTAGGTCAGAACCAAGTGCCACCTATTCAGCGCATGCATCCTAACGGTGTTGCTTTACGGTTGCGAGTCATGGCACCTCACCAAGGCACAGGGTAACCGTATACTGTGTTTTGAAAACAGATGTTTGCGGCGAATACTAGGGGTACGGTGGTTTGATTTTGACAGGAAATCGGAGGTAAGAGAACGGACGGACCAGCCTCTTATTACGTCCAAAATAAAAAAAAACGAAGCATGGAGGAACTGCGTGATAGCCATATGCTCCGAATAGGGAGCGGATATGGCATAAAAAATAAGATAATGTACATTCAGGGTTAGCAAATTGAATTTACTGTTCCTACTTTAAAATACAAATTTTCTTTTTAAGTAGGAAATAGTGAAACAAATATAGGTAGTTTTTCAATTAATTGAAACTGTTAAAAACAACTATGAAAATGCGTATTGCTGTACCATTATTAAGATTTCTGAATAATATACCGATTTTGTTTCGGTCTACGTCAATAATTCATGTATAATGCATGTTTATACATAATTCGACTGTTGTTTTTTTTACTTTTCTTAATTTTTTACGTGTCCTGTGCGATAAACATATTATTTTAAGCGGCGCTGTTAAAGGGTTAAGAATCAAGTGAGTCGATATCATTTGGCAAATCTAATGTACAATATAAACATGTTGACAACCCCTCGACAGAGATATCCATACTACACAGGCCGCTTCACATTTATTACTGAAAATAGAGGCATAATCTCTTTTCCATACAATTCAGAAGGAAGAAAATAACTGTCTTCAATAGAAATACTTAGCCTTTATAGATTGTATTAAATAACACAAATCCTTGGCTCGTGTTGTATAAGACACAATTAGGAAAGAGATTGATGAGTATTAGAGATAATAGATGCTTCGAGATAGTAAATATAAAGCGGAAAATAATTATAAATAAATTCAAAGGATGTAACGTAATGAATACTGGAGATGTGTAGTCGTTTACCTACAGTTTTATTTTTTATTTGTTGATTTGCATAACTGACAAAAAAATGGAACAATCAATATTATCGTAAACCTGTGTCGTTTATAGATGTATAATGCACTTCTCGATAGTACGGTAGATACGGGCGTGCTATCAGGGAGCGTGCTATCGGGGAAACCGTACCCACACAAAATCATGAAAAAATTATAATACATATTTTTTGTAAACAAAAATCATTGATAAAAATAGCATTGACATGCTCGCTGCCTTTTGTAGCATACAGACTGCCTACAGTCCTAATGGAGGATCGCAAAATAACTTGTTTTTAGAGTAACAGTTTTTATTCGGTACCTCAACCTCCCTTTTTGGAATAGGAACAGTCTAGTCGTTAGCAAATCCCCCTCCCTACACCGTTTTTCGGATCGCATTGGCGGGACGGAATATTTAAATCACAGACATGCATGCCTTTGAAAACAAATTTATATATCGAATCAAAGTGTCCGTTCGGAATTCGAACCAATGGACACCGCTACAATATCCGGTGAATTTCCAAGAGCATTAACCGCTCGGATACAGGACATTTATATCTATACTAGTATAACCGTACCCGTCATAGATGACGGTATCGAAGTTAAAATACTGAATGTCTAAAGTAGCGGGTACGTCGGAACTGTGTGTGGATTGCATAACATTTTATTATATATATATATACACTGCGAACGCTTAGGTTATGAGAAAATTTCATACCTACATGTGATAATAATAAAACATATATGTAAATTGGCTGAGTTTTATTTTTTGCTCGTATGCAAATGAGTAACGTTGTATATACATAAATATTATCATGATCATATCAAGTCATACCAAGGGGTGAAGTTAGGGTGGATAACGTGAGTTAAAAATAGAACTGATTCAATAGTTTGAACGACTTACAGGGTACATTTGCAAAGGTCGGTTCACACATATAACAGTGTTGGATAACCGAAATTAATAACATACGTAATAAGCGCTCGTTATTTTGCATTGATAGCATCAAATGTTCATGTTTGGTGCCGAAAAAGTAATTTATCTGCTGTAAGGAATAATTTTACTTCGGGTAAGGACAATTGGAAATATGAATAATCTAGAAAAAAGAACACAGAAAAAACTGTAAAAAAATACAGTAAGGTTCACATCGTGTTTGATTTTTAATAATTGTCAACAATCAACCGTTTTATGGATTTTAAAAAATAAAACACAATTCATTTGTACTATTTCCATATGTTTATAATGATCAGAATCGGTTTCACTAATCACGAGCATTATCAACTGATAAAAATACAAACATAACAGGGCTATTTATATAAAATTGAGTGTTAATAATTAAAGGAATATAAAACAGTTGGTTCATGAACTAAGACAAGACATTAGTGATTATCAAACAAATTTAAAATGTTAAGGACCTCTTACAAATCAATAAATACTAATCTGAAATCACAAATATAGCTACATTAAAAGTCCATTAACTGAGCAAAAATTTTTAATGACATTACTGATGAATTAGGCAATGAAATAGCCGATTGGGAAAATTTTAAGAAGGAATTAGAGAACCATTTAAGCATGCGGAAGTAGTACGGATGAATTGTGTTTTATTTTTTAAAATATAATGTGTTTCCACCAAGAATTGACAGTTAACACCATAAAAGGGTTTTATGGTAAATACTATATGAAGTTAAAATTGAAAGCTTTGTTATTCCATTTGATGTGTAATGATGCGTGGCACATGTATCGGCTCTTTGAGAAGCATCTTCAAACAAAAATCATCAAGAATTAATTTATAGATAGTCTGGAAGTTGCTTTTCATATACGAGAAACACGAGTTTCACCTAATCATACAACAAGAGGAGTAACAAAGTTATATGTGTTTATTTATTGAAAATGAATCTCCACAAAGTAACCGCCGAAATCATCGAAAATAATATTCAACACTTATCCAATCCTGCCACGCTCGGGCAGTAAAAATACTAATATCCAATTTGAGACATATATCTAAAATACTACGGAAATTTAAATTTTCTTTATGCACCTTTTTTGTGTTCGTTTTAACCCTTTCTCTACTGAGCCTCAAAACAGAGTTCTCACACCCAAGATTTCAAGAATTTAATTAGCACTGTCCGTGTTAAACAAACGTATGGATATGGTTCGTAGCAGAAAAGTTCTGGTGATATTTTTATACAAAAATGAATCTCGTTCGTGTTAAAATTTTTTACCCTATACTTTTTAAGTATCAACACATCGTAATCGACCGTAACAACGTTTAATATGTTAATATGCACCAGGTTTTCAAAACAATATGCCGAACAGTGGAAAATTCTCCAATAAGTGCCGTAAAGTAAGTGTTACCGTAACATTACGTCGATAAAAATGATAATTTTCCTTATCTGTTTTTTTGATTGAGTGTTTTAGTACATATTATCCTTATACACATACTTATATTTCGAGTTCATGGCGGGTTCTTTCATTAATAGTTTGTTGATAATATAATTTAAATTCCAGTATAAATTATAAAAAGTCTCATTCATAAGTTATGAATTAGAATCTATGTCTACGTTATAAATAAAAATATTGCGATACAATTAATCTGGATATGCTTCTCAAAGGGGCGAAACATGTGTCACACGACCAGTGGAATATCAAAGTTACCGCAGAATCCATCGAAAATAAGGTTTTATTACACCAAAAGAATATTTTACTATCTCATTTTATAGTCTTGATCTCATAATATGAGCTCCAGTCTTATCGAAGACAAAACAACACTATTTTACGGTGTGTTTTAAGTGTATTGCAAGCGAAATTTTTCAGACACAATGTACGATGATATTTCCCAACATACGTATTAGGTCCTCGATACAGTAGACTTTACTGACGTCACGTAAAATTTGCATATTATTCGTTTTCAGCGAAAAGTAAATAGTAGTGGCGTAAGTTTGTCGAGCGTAGTGTGAAAGCAGCTTTCGCATGAAAATTTAAAGCACACGTAAACGCGTCTCACTGTGCGTGACGTCGGTTACATCCGAAGTGGCACGAGGCTTAGTCACAGCGATAACGGACCCGGGTGATTATTTCTAACTACCCGCATCGATGTTTAGAAAGTATATTATTTATAAATATTAAGATAAAAATAACTATCACACAATATAATACATCATACGCTGTTTTGTGTAAAACAATTTAAACACTAAATGTCGTAAACGTTAAAAACTTCTTTTGACTCACTAACTGTTAAGTAATTTTAATGATATTTGTTATATTTTTATTTCAGTCCAAATGTAAAATATTGAGTAGCGAATATTTGATCGGCGATTAAATGTCTCAAATTCGATTTTAACTAACTAAAAAGAAGAAAAAAAGGTACGCGATTACTGACAAAGTCCGCATTCTGAGAAAACTCGTATTTCGAGTTATTTATATAATACATTCGTTCCACTTTTAAGCTCTCTTGTCACAAAAAATCATTAATTTATTTGAATATTATACTATTTAGACTCACGTGCATTCATTACCATAAAGTTATTATTTGAAAAATTTATTGTTTAATTGTATGTGACTGATATATTCAACATCGATATAATCAATGTTACTACACTAATCCCTTCAATAAAACGGAGAGTTCCGCGATATAGAAAAACGTGTTATAGAAGTTTGACAGTTCCATAGAAAAATCAGGGCTAGATTTTATTTTGTTATTTATTAAAACTGCACGAAATCAAGAAACAAAACATTTTCGTAATTGTGTCTACAAAATATCATTTATGAACTTTTTATATTGAAAACGTTGTTACATATCGATACGCCCGGCCCAGGACGATAAGTCAAAAATTTTACGTTTAGAGTTAAGTTAGCCATTATAATCGAACACCGCTCTTCTACACTTCCACAAAAGTACAGCTTGTAAAATGTACAGGTTTTCTCTCAAAAGGCAGATATTTGCATACGGAAATCGGCCAAATTAAATAATTTCTCAGTTCCATATACATATATATCGAAATATCGTATTGTGGAAATATATTTTTGTGAATCGTGGTGTTCCATAAAGCAACAACCTTTAATCTTAAAATTATAAACTATTGACCACTTATTTGAATAAAAAAGTAATATAAATAAAAAGCCATCACTTTTTACGAGTCAGTTTAGACGAGTCAAAACTTTGATCGGCCATATCTCAAAACTATCAATTTATAGTTGCATCACTATGGAACCAGGCCATCGATATATGTATTACTTTAAATCTGTAATATTGTTTAATCGGTTGACTTACTGCCTAAGCATTGCTAAAAACGTACTACAGAAATGCGTGTTAGAGAAGTTTTCACTTTATTTCCGTTAGTTTTGATAGCAATGCATAACATATAATTATTTACGTTTATCTACTTGTTCCATGGCATAGCATGCCTGAGCGCTTGTTCACCAACAAGGGTTGCGCATTTAATGCTGCAAAATTGTTGAACTTACGTCATCGCGGCGTCGCTGAAACAATGGCGTAGGATAAATACGATAAGGGAAAGTATTTTCTGCAAAATCCAGTGACTTAATATCCAAGAACAAAAGATTCAAAGTTTCGAAGGCGTACAAAATTTTTATCTAGCCAATTAAGTTTTGTACTACCCACAAAGATCTTTTACTTCTGATGTGTGGGATCCGTGATTTTCTGACGCGTAAATTTATCAAAACTTTGCTGCCTAGTAACAAATACAGCGCATCTTCAGCATTACGGTAAATCTCTCATTCAAACTACGCTTACTAAACCAAATCAATAATACAAGTAATTTATTGATTTCAATATTATATCTTGTTGCCGAGTGGAGACTTTTTGGGTATTCGTCATTCGTTTGGGGTGGCCACAGGGTTTTCAACCGATCTGTGTTCAAACGCAATTCTTACATTCCCTCCCACTTCCCACTAATCCGATCCGACGAAACATGGTGCTAGGAGAGCACTTATAGCTGAATACTAATCTTTTTCTAGCCCACATCCTTACATTCTTAATCTTTCCGAAACAATGGCTTATCTAATAATTAAAAAATAGTTTTCGTAAAAAAGCTTCTGTTGAGATTTGCTCTATTGGAAGTTCATATGTTTCATTTTTTCAGGTATATGGTTGAAAAAATATCACAGTATTTAGTTCAACAAGGATTGTGTAATATATAAAAATTGATTCCTGAATATTATTCATGGCAGTGGAGTCGTTTTTTTGACCATGTCCACTCCCAATGTGGAGCATGTGGCTTCCTAACGGAGGTATCTCAACAGAAGTTTTTCTACGAGAACTGCTTGTTTTAGGTGCTCAACCTCTCTTTTTCGAAGAGAGCAGGGATAGAAAGACAGGGTTAGGAAAGGACTAGTGGTTATATAATAGCTCTCGCTAAGCTCCGTTTTTGCGATCCGATTGGTGGAGGGAATTTTAGACATGACAAACATCCATGGCTTCGAACATAAATCGATTGAAAAATAAATTTATGAAACTGTCCGTACTTGGATTCGAACGTGTGAGTTCCGTGACCGAAGTCATCGACGTTTACCACTGCATCACGGACACTATGTAACTGTGGTAAAAACACTTTTTTTCAACATTAATTATACACAAGATGGTTGCCCCACCTCCAACCGTTATATGCATGCAGCCACTCTTTCACGGCCGCCTTCCATAACGCAATACCGATCAAGAAATGAAACGAATTTATTCTTCATAATCTTTTAACGCAGTATTCAAAATCAGTTTTGAATTTGAATGGTAGACTTATTTTTCTCAGTCAACAGCGTGAGACATTGGTGGCACGTACACAACGGGTGGTGGTGTGAAACCAAGTGTTAAAAATAGAATTTATTTTCCTTGCATCAAAGAATAGTTGACTGGCGCGTCGTGTTGATTAATAACCACCGTTTTACCAAATCCCATCCACCTCTACGCCGCAGAGGGTGAAGAGTATCCGGGTATATTCTAGAAACATAATAATAAAGCAATGTAGAATCAACAACGCCAATGCGTATCACGCGCATGAAAACCTTTTAGCCCGCATCAACTACCCGGCAACTCGGTTAACATGCTGTACTCCTGGGGGAAATGATGCTAGGGGCGACCGCATAACAAGTGAAGTAACTTGTCGAGGTTCGTCGAAGACCCGTAGCGCTGTAATATTATTAATTAAATAAAGCATAATAATAACGTTGTTAAAATTGGCTATTACTGCTGCCTGATTTGTATTCAATGCCGCAATATGTTAATTTCCTCACACCCTCGCCCGCAATGCTCACTGCGATTGCTAGTCATATTATACAACACGATTTACAATAAGGTTATATTTTAAGGGTAGTAATGCATCGGTAACCTAACAAAACTAATCTGTAAACAAAGTACTGAATTGCCATTTATTTAATTTTAATTAAACTGAATAACGAAAAATGGCACTGCTTTATATTAGCATTATCAATGCGGCAGATATTTTTTATAAACCCTATTAAATTTTGTGAACCACTTGAGATCAACTCAAGGAGAAATAACATCCTAAATACCTATGTTTAAGATCACAAATTTAAATTTGATATTGACCTTGTCGGGACTTGAACCCAGACTCATCTTATCGCTAATGTAAAGCTTTTACCACTGGATAGATGCTGACATTTCGAATTTAGTTATGGTATCTGATAGAGGTTTGCACTGGACTGTGGGCCGGGTACGGACGGGTAAAGATATCAGTTTTGAACTCGGGCCAGGCCCGGGTAAGTAATTTAATTTTCAGAAAAATATTTCGGACTATGTTCGGATCAGCCATAAGTCAATACTATTAATAACTTATTTAACTAACCGTACATAATATAACCTATTCATAATTTATTTCACATGTGTTATGAATTTCGCTGGAAATATTGAAACAATAACAAAATACGTTATATTTTTTGAAAAGTATAAATGAATTTCTATAGTGAAAAACAATCAGGCATTTTTCGTGCTGAGAAAAATTAATCTGGATTTCGGGTCGGGTTCGGGTAATAAGTGTGATATTGAGGCTCGAGATCGGGCCGGGCCGGGCCTGAAGATGTCGGGCTCAGACCGGGTATTTAATAAAATTTTGACCCGTGCAGACCTCTAGTATTCGGCGACTTATGAGTATTAAGAGTTAGTCGAAAATTCTTGTATATATATAGCTTTTTTTCACCTATGGTGAAAAATCAAATCGGTTACTGTTTATATTTCCATGGAAAGTAAGTTTTCAGTCAGTGGTAGACTGAATTCTCTTTCATATTGCAAATGCTTTAATTGATAACTATGACCAGTGATAATGTCGGTTCTGTGGTCAAGTGGTTAAAGCTCGTGTCAGTTCGTCCTATTCGATTGCGCTGTCCACGGGTTCATAAATTGATATTTCAATAGATTTATGAATTTGTGTTCAAAGTCATGGATGTATGTGATGTGAAGAATTCCTCCCACACATCCGCCTGTAGTATTAATAGTGCTCAAACCAACTTTTATAAGAAGATCGTTTAAAAGCGAAAAGATTGTCGAATATAAGTGAAATTAAATATTTGTCGCAGCGATAAATTTATAACATTTTAAAACTTATGTAACGAACTAATAATCCCAAAATGGCGGCCATAGCAGTGTTGCTTAACTTAATCCATAATCACATGATTATGATCACACTCTCTGTCTATCTGTAAGCCGTTAATATTGATTTAGTTTAAAACCGTGAAATATAAATATCTTGTTTATTGAAATATTGTTATAATTTTGAATTATTTCTACATATACGGGTTCATATCTCTGGGTGTAAAGTAGGAGGCCAATATTAAAACACATATTATTAAAAACTTTCAAGGTGCTAACTGTCAATTCTGGGTGGAAAGACATTAAGTTTAAAAATAAAACACAATTTGTTTTGTACTACTTAGTTGAATATGCTCGCGATGAGCGAAACCGGCCCCGATCATTGTAAACATGTGGAAACAGTACGAAACAAATTGTGTTTTTTCAAATTTTACAATTTTTAGTATATTATCTATTGTCTAATCAAATTTAAATATTAGTGAACGAAGTCTCAACGTGATTTTAGTGAAATTAACTAAGTCACATCCAAGAATTGTAACAAAGTACAAATTTGCTGTATATCAATGTTCATTGATTAATATGAAAAAGAATTTTGGTTGATTGAAGTGACATGGTTGATTGTAGTAAAAAATGTCAATTCAATTAACCAAAATTCTTTTTTATTGAAATTTTGTAGCACTGATACTTTGATATTTACTGATAAGTGATTGAAGGTAGTTGAACAAAGAAAAATATTAAAATCAAACAGTCACATTGGTCAAAAATGAAAGCATAAGAAACACTGCGAATTTATAATTGAGATACGCCATTACGGTTTAATCATCTGCTTAATCATTTTTCACATTAAAACACACTTTTCTCAATAAAGAAATATAAGACACAATATAGAAAATAAAAGACCATAAATAATAGGAGCTAGATTATTATTTTATCGACCGTAAAGCAATCCAACGAAGAGCTAGCACCGGAGGGGCACTTAGCTTTGACATTTTTTCTCACTGCGGATATTATATAAATTTCGTTTGCCTTTTTATAGAGCCCTTGTCGTAACAAAGTGAGTGTTTTCCAAACATCACAACACATTATACTCAATTCGAACAGCCCTTCTAGAACAAACTTTGTCATCATCAACGATACTCTGCCGCCGGAATCAAAGTGGTTTTAAAAATAGACTCGGGTTATTGTTTCTCGTTGTTCATTTTGGGTTCATGTTTAATTCGTTGAGGTTTGCCGCTTCGAAATTGGCATTTATCACTTTTAAGTGTTAACTGTCAATTCTTGGTGGAAAAGTATTTTATTTCAAAAATAAAATTCTTTTCAAATTTTCCAATCTGCTATTTTGCTTAATGAATCTTTACGCATTAGTTAAACTAATTAAAATTTTGCTCAGTTAATGAAATTTAATTGTAGCTTTATTTTTGATTTCAGGTTAGTATTTATTGATATATAAGTTAACATTTTAATTGTAGACTATTTAATTTATTAAATTACCTGTAAATTTTTGTCTTAGTTCATGAACCAACTGTTTTATATATGTTGTAATCGTTAACATTCAATTTTATATAAATAGCCGTCATGATTGTATTTTTATCGGTTGATAATGCTCGTAATGAGAAAAACCGGTCCTGATGATTGATTATAAATATGAAAAAGTAGTACAAATACATTATGTTTTATTTTGAAAATATTGGCATTTACTTAGTAAAACTCCAATGTGGGAAATATGGACTTATTATGAACAGTAATTATTCTACGAAAACTTGTTACTCTGTCACTTAACCTCTCTTTTTGGTAGGCTTATCACTCTCGCTACGCCTTGTTTTATAGATCGGATGGGTGGAATAGAATTTTGATATCGCAGACATCGATGTAATATAAAACAAATCCATAAATCCATTGAATCAATTTATGAAACTGTCCATATTGGAATTCGAACTAGTGTAAGTAAAAATAGTGAAGCTTTTCATTCCATAAGAGCTCCGTTTTACATCTATCATACTTTGTGGTCTTCGTGTCCGATTCGTGGGGTTACAAACTAATATGAACTCAGTAATACTTACATTTTTCTGTTCTGGTTTGAATCACGCACTGTAAATTATGCAATATGTCCGAATGAAAATAAATATTTACTAAATAGGTATGGTAACGTAACACGTAAGGTTAGATGAAACTATAAGTGATAACATATGTAAGCATACTTCAAGTATATTTATTTATATAAAGAAAAATGTATCTGGTTAATGTAATTTAGCATATTAACTATTCGTTACCTTACTTTGAAAAGGTTCTGACATTTTGGCCTAAAATGACCTTTTGATTGGTAAATGTTGTATATATTCTACCATATACATTGATTTCAGGGTCATATATTTTTAAATGAACGAGTTAGCAAGTATTACGGAGTTCTATCCAAACATTTATTTTTCATAAATATGTTTTATAAGGTTCTATGAATCGATAGAACTGCTTATTATCTTCTCACAGAAAAAATATATAGCACAGATTCTTTGAAAAGGTTTTAACGTCATGTGGAACATTCATCGCTCGATAATTAGTGCGTGTTTACACATTATTTCTATCTTTCATTCGAAGTATATATGTATTATTATTCTGTTAAATTATAATATTATTGTTAGCTTATATGGTTCAACAAGTCATTATAATATATAATATTAATAAATATCTCAAAAATCAGAATATTTTGTTTGATAAAATTGAAATAGCCGATAAAACCTTCTCAAACAAATTATTGTTGACAGCTATAATTAAAGTTTTAGATAATCACTATTTCCTAATATGTAGGCTTTAGTTAAAATAAATTATATAAAACACGTAAAATATGTATATATATTGATATATGCTTATTCAGTAATTAAAAATACATGTTTTCTTTCAAAATACAAAATATGATCAGCCAAAACTTCAAACGCTCGCATCTCAAAACATGGTCAAGTGTAATTAGAACCTTTTCAAAGTAAGGTAGCGTATTTATAAAAAAAAAATAAGAAAACAAACTTAGGCGCTGCTTAGTATGAGCGCGCTTACTAACAATAGAGTTAAGTTAGCAAAATAAATATTATCGGTAACTTACCGCCTTCAACAGGCAAAATCATCAAATGAACCGGACTATTGAGAAAAAAAACAAGCTTTAAATACCTTTACACTTAGGATGTGTCGACAATTTTATTTCTTCTTTCTATCTCGTAGTTGTAAATATCTCAACTGTCAGACACGAATGACGTGCATTGTACGCACAACAATTTTTGTTTTTAAGATCAAAGTTTTTCTTGCGTGTATTATATGTGAATATGTATTGTATACCGTTTCAAATGATATTCATTATTTCTTTTATCAATCTGAAAGGCACCACACTCTTTCTTTAACAGCAAATGCGCAGAAAAAGAGTGTGTATGTGTGAGCGTCAGTGTTGAGTGAATGTTTACAGGTGAGTGAATTTTCCTCTCTGTCGTCGTTCTCATCAAGCGTATTGAGCGAATACTGATAATTTCTAGTATAATATAGAAATCACGTTTAGTTTGAAGTGATTATAATCATATATTGACGGTGTTTTAGCCAATTTGAGAGAGTAAAAACTGTTTTTATAGAAAGAAAAACGTATTCAGTGATTTGCGTTGTAAATCTTTGAAATGCACTCCTGTAAATTGTCATGTTTGCAGATACGGGATTATACGTAGGGAGTGTCGATATAATAGTGGCTTACATCAAGTGGCCGGGTCAGAAATTTTACACCTAAAATCAATGTGAAATGATTTTGCTCTTCCAAAAAGTGGTTAATTTATTTTTTTCTAATTTACATCAATTAGCTGAAAACCGCTCTGTTGAGGGTTACATCAATTGGTCAAAACACAGTCGATATGTATATACTCCATAGTGAATAACTAATTTTAGTTGAGATATACCTATCCAGTCTTTTGACATTAAAACATTGTGTAACTTTTTCATAACAGTGAATACTTATCGTCTCAATCGCTTTTCCGGTATCAGTAACAGTTATTAAACAAAAAATATTTATGTGATTAATATTTTAATACTGAAAACCCTTCTCGGATCTTCTACGACCCTGATTTTAATATTGTTACAGTATGCATGTAGGAAATAATAAAATGAAATCTATTTCGATATCGTAATTTCCCCAGGTTATGTAATAATAAGATACCGCAAAATTCCCGTATAATATTTGAACCTCGCCATATATTAATTACACCACAAGTAAGATTCCGCAAAAAAGTGGTGTGCACTATGATTTTAATGCGATTTTCTTTTGAAATGTAAAATTTACTTTTCTAACCAAGCCAATATTCAAGTTTTTAAGTATGTATTTACAATTTATTATGTAGATTCAAAACATGCGCTGCATTTTCTCGAGGAAGTTTAGTGCTTTAAAAAGTATTTCTGGAATACGTTGTTTTGAAATTCAAATTTTATATTTAGTAGTTGAGTCGCTAAACACGCTCCCGAAAGTTTTTAGATTTTTGAATAAATCACGAAAAACTGCTATGGGCAGTATGATAGTTTTATGTATAATTTAAGTTACTTTGTGTCTTCCGGTTTATAAGGAAAAGTAAAATATTCTTTTACACTGCCGTTTTTTTCGGAGCGTGTCGACCGTGTAAAACGAGAATCGAGGTCGTGTAAAGAAACAACATATTTATGTTATGAACATGGGACGAAATAGGAAGATATTTTAGACATGCAACGGGAAAAATTGATAGATCTATCGATAGTGCACATACGTACATTAAAAACTTATTTTATTGAAAAACCACCAGGTGTGTGTAACGACTCAGCGACTGAATATTATGCTAAAAACAAGTCTATCTACAAGTTGTTGTACTCGGTCAGAACCAAGTGTCACTTATTCAACGCATGCATCCTAACGGTGTTGCTTTACGGTTGAGAGTCATGGCACCTCACCAAGGTACAGGGTAATCGTAAACTGTGCTTTCAAAACAGATGTTTGCGGCGAATACTAAGGGTACGGTGGTTTGATTTTGTCAGGAACTCGGAGGTAAGAGAACGGATGGACCAGCCTCTTATTACGTCCAAAATAAAAAAGCGTCGATGGACCTGGCTTGGACACGTGCTGCGGATGCCCCAGAGGAGCCTGAATCCTGCCTGTCTCTTCTACCAACCAGATGGATTCCGTCGCCCTGGAAGGCCGCTGATGACCATCCATAGGATGTATTCGGCGGAGCTACGAGACGCTGGGATGACCTGGGAGGAGGCGAGGAGGCGAGGAGGCTGGCGGGGGACAGAGAAGCTTGGAGGAACCGCGTGATGGCCATATGCTCCGAATAGGAAGCGGATATGGTTTAAAAAAATATATACAAGTTTCATTCTGTTTTTCTCATCAACAAACAATACCTTAATTTCGATAATCGAGTTACGGAATCGTTGAAAACCTATTTAAAATCAGAATAAGTTCACTATGTCTATACTATAGACTCTATAGTTATCACTTTCATCTCGTGTTTAAATAGCAATTTTATTTGTGGATTACATGAGCATTCACATATACAAAATTTTAGATTCAAATTTATTAATAGTTTGAAAAAAACAACTAACGATTTTATTTAAAAAATAATGTGAAAAGAGCGCAATTCTCCCATGCTATTTCAATGTATGTTTGCAAGAATATGCCCGCTGAGATGAAAAGCAAGTTCCGATTTCCTATACATAATTATTTCCATACTTATCGCTGGCTTAAAATTGCTCCTTTTTGATTACATTGTAGAGTATAATAAAGCTGTTTTCTTTAACCTGCAAATTAATAACAATCTACTTTCTGGCAATGTAGATACATTACGCGTAACTCTGGTATATACGATAAATGGGTTATTTAATTAAGCGTCAACAATTAATTATTACGAACGCATGACTAGTCTGAAGATAGCTTTTAATATTGCACATTGTAATAATTTCGACGGCTTGGAAAATTATAAGACAGAGAAAACATAATCGACTATTGTTAAAAAGCCCTGCACTTGTACTGCTTAGAGAAGTCAAGGATTTCTCTCATTCTTCCGCCTCCCGACTTGCCCAGTCTTACTGCAAGCGCATTAATTATAATTATTGGCAGTAACTTTTGTTGCATATCAGTTTGACGTGCTTGGACATGCTACACTGCAGCATAGGTGCAGTCAATTATCGCCGGGTAATTAATTTCGACGCCACGGCACTTACAGAGTATTGATTGCGATACAGGTATTATCAAAGCCGGGATTCCGGTGAGCTGTTTCAATACTGAAATACCGGCAGTGAAAATGTAAAATATCGGTATTTTAATATATTTCTGTACAATTATTTAATGACTGTTCGTTCAAAAAGGCTAGTTTATTGTTACACGAATATCAGATTCCAGCGTTGATGTACTGGAAGTCTTTTTAAAGTAATATTTTAATTAAAAAAAACAATTTATGAATATCAGCATTTTTAATACCGGTATTTTATATTGCAATCCCTAGTGTACAATCTGTTTATTTTTTCAATATTGCGAAGTCATGACGTAAGGCAAACTGTCGAAGGATAAAAATAAATATAGCTTTTCATGCTATTTATCATTTAAAAAATTGTGGTCAAGGTACAACATTACTTAGTCACAAAAAATACTATAAAGTTTTGGTGATGAATTGTGTATTTAATCCGTTTGATGTTTCAATTATGTATTTCATTTCAAAGAAAAGTTAAGCGCCAGCCATTTAGTGTTTTGAGGTTATATCGAGAAATTTGCGTTATTTCCTTGAATACCATCAAACTAAATGAAACTGTATAGATGTCTATACGTATGTAAAGAAAACTTTTGCTCCGTTATATTGGTACAACTGCCTTATAAACAGCTAATCACAAACGTGTCGTGAGGTTTTGGAAACAAATAATTTTGTTTTGGAAATGAAAACGAAGAACCACAATATAACCGCCGAATGTACGATAAATCAGGTTTCTTTTAAAAAACGGTACAAAAATACATAGAGTAAATATCATAAAAGTGACATTTGTTATTGTGAAATGGTATCTAACAATGCTTAATGCTGTTTAATTATAGAAAATTTACAAGACTGATATTTTTAACTGCATATTCGAAATATGTTTATGAATTCTTGGCTTTGATGACGTTACCGCAGCAACTCCGCGGACCAACGGTTGGCGACCGCTACGTTAATAATATTATTTTTAAATGATTTACTTATGAATAAAGTCATTAATACACAAATGGAATCAATTCGCATTCATAATTTAAAACACGGTTTCGATTTCATTTTTAATTTGAGATCTAATCTACCATTTTCAATGTATTTTTCCATTCAAGGACCAATTAATAATAAATATTTTTTTTAGAACGTAATGCAGTTTTTTCACCGAAAATCCTCGCATTCTTCAAATCTTTTATTCCGGAAATCCGTTTTAACATTCATTGTCTACATATTTTCTGACAAAGAAGAAAACGATCTTCCGCATAGCACTCTTCATGACTGTAACACAAAATGGCGATTTGTTTCAATTGAGTGTTCTAAGCCTACCAAAAAATGTTTCTGGATGTATTCCTAATTGTTCGCAACGGCTTGTAATTAGTTGTAATTAATCATTAAATGCAGCGAATTAAAACGATTGTAAATGAACTCCATGTAACGGGATTGTTTGTGTAATTTTTTGATTGGTGGGTGCACAATCGAACTGATAGGTTGCTTTGGCGATGTACGTTTCAGCTCGAGTACCAAAATTACGAAAGTGTCTTCCTGACATATTATCATGAACCAACCTTCACAACATCAATGATACATTGTAAAATTACCCAAACCACTAGGAGGAACTTATACAAAAAATCATTTCGAATGTTATACAGAAGGTTAATCGCAAAAAAATTCACCTGCGACGCATATTTCTTATAATGACATACTAAATATTCTACGCCAATTGAAGTGTCACGTAATACGAAAATGTGTGATGCCTGTCTATACAAAATGTCTTCTGTAATTATTTAGAATTATGAAAGAGGTTATTCATTATTACAAAAATTCTACTAAATCGAGATGTCGTAATACGGGTCTTATCGTTTGTCACCAGTTGGTAGACGACAATTAATCAGTTTCGGTTGGATAAGGTGCACCATAGACTAGCCAATTGCATTAAGTAATTGCCTTGTCAGATTTTGGCAAGATCGCGTGCGTTGTCTGCCATGTTTTGTGAGGTAGATGGAGGTCAAAATCGATAGTTTAATTAAACAGCTGAAGCCCTTTCGACCTTGTACATTGTAGGAACTCGTTTGCTTTATGGGACGTATTCCCAAACCTTTTCGAATCAGGAGCCCCTTATAATAACCAAGTATCTTGCGAATCCAGCAATATTTTCACGAAAAAGGTATTTAATTAGATCACGAAAACGCAATAGACGAGATTGGTACTTAGAAAAGATGAGTAAGGTTAGCTTTATGAAAATGTTCAAATATTTTTATTGTTCTTAGTGATTCTTGGTACGCAAATCAGTAATGTTAGCATGTAATACAAAAATAGGTCGATAAACAGGGATACATTCATCTCAATTGTCAAATATATATTTGCCAGAATTTTGGCTTTGTTTACTGCAGGAAACGTGCAAAGCGTAACTTTCCGATGGGTGAAAGCTTTGGAAAATGGCGTGCGATATGGTAAGTAGGACATATACATACTGCAACCTTTTTCCATGCAAACACATGTATGTCCCATTTATACGAGCTGTGTAAAACAAAAGCTTTTTTAAAACCATGCCTGCTTCCAAAGTTCTTTTATTTATTTAAATATGGATATGCAATACTAAATTTCCGAAGGTGACGTCACACCAATGGATGGTATATGCCAGAATGCAATTTTAAGACGAAAATCAATATAGATATAATGTAATGATTAAGACCACTTGAAACTTCTAGGTAGAAAAAGAAAATTCACGAACACAGATGAAAAACCAATTATTGATCCACGTGCCGCGCACGTCATTCGTACTTGAAGGGTTAAGAAGAACTAGTAAAGTAAACGAAAATGCGTGGAAAGGGTTAGTGAAGGATTTAAACATAATATTGTTTTAAAATATTACAATAATTTGTCACAAAAAAATTTGTCACAAATGAATTTTGATTTAAAAAAACAAACAATGAACAATGTCTGCAGATAGACTGGAGAGAGACCGAATTTCATTTTTCAAGTATTTCAAATAATCGATTATTGTAGAGTAGTGGTCTGCACGGGTCGAAATTTTATACAATTACCTGGTCCGAGCCCGACATCTTCACGCCCGGCCCGGCCCAAGCCCGAGTCTCCATATATGTAACCCGAACCCGACCCGAAACCTATATTTATACTTTTCAAACCATATATTATGTTATTATTTCCGACGATATTCATAACACATGTGAAATAAATTATTTAACTTATGAATAGTATTGCCTTATGGCTGAGTCATGACTCGAACATAGTCCGAAATATTTTTCCGGAAATCAAATTCCTTACCCTGTGCCCTGCCCGAATCTGAATTGCCCGCCTGAATCCAGCCCACGGGCCGGGGCGGGTAAAATCCCGCATGCCAAACCCGGGCCCGTGCAGATCTCTATTATGGAGCAATGTCACCATCACATAGCATACTATTAATAGCTCACAAAGCTCTGAATTTTTTATGTATCTGTAACTGTTTCCTGTCGATCACTTAGTAAATAACGCAATTATGGCGAATAATTTATTGCAGCTTATTAGATTTATGTACTTTTTGAGCGAATTAATCGTTCAGTACGCCTTGACTTTTGGTCTTCAAGCTGAATAGATAAGGTATTGACTGTAAAACAGATTTTTTACAACCTAATATAGATTAGACATAAAAGGAAAACTGCTTTGCCTTGGCTGGCTTCGGAAATAGTCGCGTTTAAACGATGTTATTACATCCGAGTTGTATAAAAATATTTTTATAATTTAACATCTTTGAAAATTGAATGAATATGAACATATTTTACATTCATATACCGATCGAATAAAACTGTGTATTATACAATATATTTGTCTTGATTTAGTTGTATTACTTTTAAGGTGTTAACTGTCAATTCTTGGTGGAAAGACATCATATTTTAAAAAATAAAACACAATTTTTTTGTACTACTTCCACATATTTATAATGATCAGGACCGGTTTCGCTCATCACGAGCATTGTGTTTTATTTTTTAAAATTTAGTTGTATGTCTATTGACCGAATGATGACCAGTGGTAATGCCACCGGGTATATTTATAATACTAGATACAACATAATGATCTGTAAACGCAGAACACACACATCTTATGTTTATCTTTGTATGTGCAACGTTCGAATCAAGCGTATTGGGTGAATTCTGGCAGGTGGTACTGCCACTTTAAGTCAAATGATGAAATTTTTGACGAATATAATTTGTTTAAAATACTAGAATGAAAACGTTCATGTCGACTGTGTTTTGGCCAGTTAATGTAACCCTTAACAATTTAGTCAATGATAGGATCTCATTTTAAAGACGGCAGAGCAGGTCTCGGCCAAATGATGTAAATTAGAAAAATAAATTAACCAGTTTATGGAAGGAAAACATCATTCTACACTGGTTTTAGGTTTAAAAATTATGGCCCGCCCACTTGGTGTAAGCGATGTATCTGCAAACATAAGAATTCACAGGAGTGCATTTCAAAGATTCATAACGTAACTCACTATATAATGTTTTCGATAAAAACAGTTTGTACTCTCTCCTGAAGAATTTCAATTTTTAGGGTTACGTCAATTAACCAAAACACCGTCGATATATTGATTTGTATCCAATACATGTATTTCTGCGCTGTTTTCATACCATGTCATTCATTCGACCGAGTACAATATATAAACAAAATACGATTTCTTAATATCACAAAGGGTTAAAAGTTGATCAATTCCTTTTGGGAACACCACTGATAATGTGGTGTACAACTGACACGGAAATAAAAAAGCGCTATTTTTTTCCTCGGGTGAATCTACATCGCAGGGGGAATGTGGTATGATTCGGATCATTGGGTAATTCCGATCATGTCGATATCTTGAATTCTAGCGAATAGGAAAAAAGTATAAAACCAACCAGCGATAAAGAGAAATGTAATCAGAAAACCTCTATCTACAAATGGTACGTCATCATGGAGATCTCTGGGCATAATATCTTACCATGTAATGACTATGACGTAATTTCTTCAAATGTTTAATTTATTAGATAGAATTGTTGAAATTGTGTGATAATAGACTCGGCTAGTAATAGTTCAAACATCGACAATTTACGTAACATGCCACTGTGTAAGAAGTATAATTGAGCTGGATCGTTGTTTTTGTAAACTATATGAGGTCACTTTGACGAAACAAATTTGTACTGTCAACAAAACACTGTTGTCAACATAGTAGATTGATTAATAGACATAAGTAAAATCGATAAGCACACAGTGCATCAACAAATGCAAAAATGGCGACTGTCATCCAGCTCACCTGTTATACTTCTTACACAATGGTAACAGACTACGTTTTCCTGTATCGACCCAAATATTACATACGACTTGAATATCAAAGATAAAGTCATTACTAAACTATCGCGATTCCCCTTCACTATTAGGGATTGTACTACCAAACGAATGTATCAATACCAGTATTTAGATATTTTACGTAAAATACCGTTAATCCAAATAGAGGTCAGAATGGGCACAAAAAACAGCTAATTCTGATCGTAATATCAGATAAATATATTGTCGTTGTTCAGGAAGAAGGCATTGACTGAAACACACTAGTTTTGAGTAATTGGGCTTTGAAGTTTTTCAAATCTTTCAAATACTTTACGTTTTTCACTGTGTTTGATTGTAAAAAAACTATTTTTAAGTAAAAGTATACTTTATATAAATAGATGGTCTCTTCCATACGGTAGACTTCGAAATAAGGAACATTTTGATATCACTAATTCAACATTTCATTTCTTCGATTTAGTGTTTTATTCCAGAACAGCGACGAAGTGACTTTCATAAATACCTCAAATATATTTTTCTTTGAATTAAAAAAGGACCTTAAAAACCTAGTTTTATCAAATCATTTCGTCAATCGTGTAAATAAGTCCGGCTGCAGAAAAAGCCATTTTCAGTTCAATGCTTGTTGGACGAACATTAATTGATTGATTGTACCTTAATATATTCTAATACCGAAATACCGGTATTTTACATTTTCAAAACCAATATCGCAGTATTGAGAAAAATACGGAAGACTGAGATCCTGGTTTCAGTAATACCGGTATTGCAATCAATACTCACTACCAGCGATCGGCAAATAAAAAGTCGTCGCTTTGATTACTTGCAGCGAAAGTAACTCATAAATTAAATTGTGTGAAGCAAATTAAAAATAAATTGATAATTACGGTGAGTTAACGTGTCATTTTCAATGAAATTTCAAGTAATTTGATGTTTCGTTTTGGTTCTGAACTAATAAAAGTATTTATTTTATTCACTTCTTCTGTAAATCAAAATGTAAAATTTTGACACAGAGCTTTTTCAGTTTATTCCTTGATTCCATGATGAATTGCGTAGATTGGTTTTAGCTGTACACAGATTAAAAAGTATTAAAAAATAAAAACGTCTTAGCACAGGCTAATATCTATACAATATGATCTATAAACTTGACTATAAATAAGCGCATAATGAATTTTAAATCAATAACGAGCGAGCGGTGTCAGTATGTTCGTATTATCATTAATGTAACAAACTCACCTTTGACTGAGAGGCTGGATGGTTCTGTAGAGATGTGCCTAATAATTGAGTTAGACATTTTCATTTAGGGCCGTTGCTCGCGTTGCGAATACTACTTAAGACTTAGACGATACACAATATTTAGTTAGGCCATCATCAGGACCTGTGGAAGAAAATAAAACAATTATTGGCTAAGTAATATGTGTAAGCAAATAACAAAAAAAAAAAAAACATTTAATATTATAATTTAAGACATCGACTGAGGGTGCTTGATGGAAGTTCAATATCAATTTTGAATTATTGAGATTTTGTACACTTCCGTGTATTTTGTCACTAACGACCCGTTAACGTTATAAACGTTAGACACTGTTTACTGTCTGTCAGTTTAAGTCCATTCGTGCGCTCGAATGCCTGAAGATGCCGAGAGGCGAAACCCGGGTCGTTAGTGACAAAATACACGGAAGTGTACAAAATCTCAATAATTCAAAATTGACATTTAATATTGTTTATGTTTAATCCTTAACTCTAGAAGTAAGTTTCTTCAAATACTTAAGTGTGTGCAATAGTCCAATAGT
Organism: Himalopsyche phryganea; assembly: GCA_022494535.1. NCBI lineage: Eukaryota > Metazoa > Arthropoda > Insecta > Trichoptera > Rhyacophilidae > Himalopsyche > Himalopsyche phryganea. The sequence continues at coordinate 2,151,243 of JAGVSL010000024.1, forward strand.
GTAAGCAAGACGATACATAGATATTATGTTCATCTATAGTTTCCAAGCTGAAGAGTAACATTCTAAAACATATTAAGTCCAAAATTTTAGATTTTTGGAAAATATTTGCACATTGTTTTATCAAATTAAAGAAATTTAAAATGATCATAGATTATCATACTAGATTATCTTAATATATTTAATTGTCGTTATATTATATACTATCAGATTCTATAATAACATGGAAATGAGTAATTTTTGACATGGTGCATTCTACTATGCCCCTCTTCGATTATAACAAATATGATTAAAAACTTGTTCAATGCTATATGCAAAGTATTACATAATCTATTAATTATTATTATAAATGTATACTAATTTTTTTATTATTATTCTACACGTTTGTATTAACTATTGCTATTCTAACGTGAATAGAATGTTATACGAATGGTCTTACTTTTGTCGCCATTATATTCAATAGACCAGAGTTTTTCAAACTGTTCTTGCGATGGAACATTTCACAAATCCTAAAAAGTTAACGGGACGCCTTATTTATTTTGTTGGGTATGTAATATCAATATGAAGTCAAATATGTTTGAATTTGTTGCGGCTGAAAAAGCATATAAAACCATACAAAGTTTTTGCAGAACACCTATTCCTTTTCCGCGGAACATAGTTTGTGAAACCCTGCAATAGACAATAAAATTAATTTAAAAAATGTACGAATAATTGTTAAGGTATAAAATGGCTCTCTTGTTTTATCACCATTGCTGAAATATTCTGTTAGAGCTCATTATCATTATGAATAACGACACCTGTGGTTCGTTGATTTTAGATAAATAATATCAATTGAATGTGAGCATTTATTGCAGTAATGGTGAACCTTCACAGGCTTTCGAAAATTTTGTAATCGATTTCACAGACCAAACGATGACTGCATATTTCAAAACTTACTAAGTCCGATAATATGATTGAAAATATGAAAAAAAAAAAAAGGATTGGGGTAGGACAGAACTAGTGGTTATCTAATCGCCCCGTTTTTGAGGATCGGATGGGTGGGAAGGAGTTTTAGACATCACAGACCCTCAGACTACGAACAGAAATGCACAAATCGATTGAAAGATCAATTTACGAAACTGTCTGCACCGGGAATTTAACCCGAGACATCCGTAGCCGTAGCCAACGAAGTTACCAACTACACCACAGAGCCGAGAATACTAAACACTAAACTACAAAAATGATAAAACATCAGATAGGTATTCTTTAATTTGATTTGCTGGTGCTTTTTCTAGTTCTAAACCTCATGTTTATAAAAATGTTGCCATTAATTTAATTCAGTAAATTCTTTGCTTAAAAAGTTTTTTCTGCAGAATCAATCAATTTCTTTGAGGAAAACAACTTCCCACACGTATAAGTTAATATTCACAATTAATAACTTTTTCTTTTAATTAACCGTACTAGGTAAATAATTTCATTTGTATGAATATTTCGTTCACTGATTTTTTCTCAGTAATAATTTATTACGCTTTTTATGTAACTTGCAATTTACTTATTTAAAACTGTTTAGGACGTCTACAAATTTCAAGGATAACTCAATTGAAGGAAAATATATATTCTCACTGCGAAATTTAGCAAATGTAGTTTTTAAATATATTTTTGTCACCTGCGGGTTACGATTCACCATCACTTGCTAATATACATGTTATAATTTGGTATATTTTATAGGTATCTATATACAATAATTTGTGGTTTTGTAATATTTTTGTAATATGTTTTATTACTTGATAATTAAAGTGGCGCCACCAAATTGTAATAGATGGTGAACTGAAATTCCCCTGTGCATGTGCAACAAAAATAAGTATTGTAATTAATTAAAAATATTGAATGTACCTACATCATTTAAAAAAAACTAAACATACTATTGCAGTGTTATGCATTATTATCAATGTCGTTTTTAAATTATTGGCTAATTCAATTTTATTTTTTTTACCATGTCCGCTCCCGATGGACACCTAATAGAGGTATCTCAACAGAATTGTTGTATTTTATTTGTCGTGTCCGTGGTGCAATGGTCAACTAAGTTGACTTCGGTTACGGATTTCTCGGCTTCAAGTCCAGTCCTACCCCTACACTCATAGAAAAAGAGAGGTTGCGCATCTGAGTAATTACAATAGATGTCGATCACTCATCCGTTTTCAAAATGACAAAAATTTATAAATAACACAGTTTGAGTATTCGTTTTCTTCGTGTTGACTAATGCCCAATAACGGATATACAACAAGGGAAATATATCCAAAAAATATGAAAAGCAATAGAACATATTAAATTTTAATTTGCAATACATTTTTAGTCTATGGCACAGATTCTTATTTGACACCACGTGACAAACCTTCCATAAATACAGCCCCTTGCTTAATCAAAAGTATTTTATTGCATTACAAAATATCGACACTGCCTGCGTATAATTCCGTATCTGCAACATGACATTTTACAGGGAGCGTCTCAAAGATTCGAAACGCAGTTGCAAAGTAACGGCTGCATCTATCTTCTTCAAAAGTGGGACAGTGCTATTATTTTAAATCTAGTTTCTTATTTTGTATAAAGTTTTGCTGAAAAGTATATAGTTTTAGAAAGAAGGTAGTGTCGATATACGCATAGGTAATATTTTTGTTTCTTTAAACGGAAATAGTACGGCGTTTCAATAACAATAATATGGCTCATAAATGTACAATAATTTGAATTAAAAACCAGTGACATAAAAATGATCTATAGCCATAAACATCCGATAAATGATCACATGCGAATTCAGCAATAGATGCGGGAGAATGAAGGTCATTCAAAGTGTTGCATACTTAACTTACTTTAGTGCTTTTGGATTCTCAAATAACATTATAATGAAATCTGTTTACAATTTATTATATTGTTTAAAAAGAGAAAAATCACTTTTTAACTGGTGCAATAAAGACGGCAAACGGGTCAATATTTCATTATATTCATTTCAATATTTTAACCATTGAGATTAGTGTTTAGATGGGAATTTTGAAACGGCGAGGAAAAACACGAAAATAAGAAATAAACAGTTAAATATGATATTTTTCAATGTTTTTTCAACATATTGAGTCCATGTGCACATATAAATATGTGTTTAACATCAGGCCTCTATTTATTGGGTCAGTAACTAATTCTATAAATGGTCAGTAATCACGTGGTCAGGTAATAAAGTAAACGATCAGTAATTTATTTTTTTGGTCAGTTATTTACTCACCAGAAAAATGAACACATAAAATGGAATAACCTAACCTAACCTAAAATATTTACTTACCATTTTTATTTTTCTATCAACCGTTTTATGCATTTGTTACTGACCGTTTCTTTAATATTTACTGACCATTAATTGAATTAGAAACTGACTAAATAATAAATTACCATTTTTAATCTGCCGAGTCTTACGTATGAATCAAAAAATACTTCGCATTCAAGATGTAGTTTTAATTACAAACGTCTTTAACTAGCAACGATACGTTCAACAGCAATATTTACAAAAAAATATATATCGTCTTTGCAGTCGGAAACGAGTAATATCAACCATTAACATATTTATAAATGGGGCAAGTCGACTTTCCTACATAAATATAAGATACAGTAACTGTTTTATTAATTTTATTACTGTTTAGCAGCTTTTTCCAATTAATTAAGTTGCAGATTACTATAATGAGGTTTACAACAAGGCGGAACCAATTTAGTTTGGCGACGTCGTTGCACATAATCATCACCACATGTTTCCCAACAGATACTGTGTTTATTCAGAAAACCAATTACACAATTTATATGTTAGCCAGTGGTTTTAATTTTTTAATCTTTCTCATTTAAGCAAATTTTCTTCAAAATCATGTCTTACTCGTCTCTGGATATAACCGTGCCTACACTATTTTAAACATAAAATGTGTATATTTTTAAACTTCTTCGCGTAGCCCCATTTAGGAAAACGTTGCTGTATAGAGATATACAATTTATATTTCAGTAATTTAGGCAACAAAAGTAGTTATATCGCGTTTTCGGCTAAAAATACTATTACAATATTTATTTATTTTACCATGTCCGCACCCAGTGTGAAGCATATGGCCTCCTAATGGAAGTATCTCAACAGAAATTTTCTACGAGAACTGCTTGTTACTCAGTTGCTCAACCTCTCTTTTTACGAAGATATAAGGGATAGAAGGATAGGGCTAGGACTGTTCTAGTTGTTAGCTAATCGATCTCGACATGCCCCGTTTTTAGAATCGGATGCGTGGGAGGGAATTTTACAATTAATAGCATTATCATATTCGAAAATTTCTACTACTAAACGGGAGAGTTTGACTCCCTCAATGTTTAAATCCTCTCTTTGTTCGTAAAAAAGACCCTTCAATAGACAACATAGAAATCTGAAACCTTGAAAACAAAAAAAAACCGTTGTTCATAATAATTCCCTAGCAACCAAAAAAGGATTGTTTTTACGAAGTTATTTGACTTTTTAGATTTAACTCCATTAAGGCAGTGCTCCGTAGTCAGTGTGCCACGGCATAGTTGCCAAGATATAGTTGAAATCAGCAAAAGTTCAAATGACGAATATAAATAGAATTGTTTACTTACATGTAGTTAATTTTTATTAAAAGTATTTTTCATGATCTGTAATAATTATACTAATAGATTTTTCTTAGCTTTTTAATAATTCAAATAAAACGTGTTTCATCACTTTCAAGTGTTAAGAAATATGATACGTAGATGCTATTGGCTTACAATTAAATGCACTTTTGTTTAGATGATATTCACTTTCGTAAAGATAGTTTTCACTTATAACAAATACATTCCACAAAAAACAAATTATTTCACTAAAAATAAAGTGATACCACATAATAAAATATATTTAAACATTGAAGAAATATTTTGCACTTACGAAAAAATATTATCACATAGACAAAATAGTTTTCACTCAATATAAATACTCAGACTTTGAAATCGATAGTTTCACAACGCTGCAATGAAATGTCACTTATTCTTTACTACTTGCAACATTGAATTTTCCACCATAGACTAGTTTACTTGTCGCAACTCTATATTAGGCGGCCTGTATTGTCTTTGCTCCGCGCATTAGAAATTATTCACTAGTATATTTTTGGAGTGGTATTTATGAAGATGCAGGGTTCTAAGTGAACATGCAATATGTTAATATAATTTATTTCAATGTCCACAACATACAAAATTAAAATAATCCGTTTCAAAGTCAAGCTATCAAAATTAGTCTGTGGTACTTTGTTAAAAGAATCAGCTTCGAAGTGAAAACTATTAAAATCAAAGTTTGAGTGTACTAAGTTAATACTATCTTATACAAAGTCCAAACTATCGAAATAAAAGTTCAAGTGTACCAAGTGAATACTAGCTTACACAAAGTGCAAACTATCGAAACAAAAGTTCAAGTGTACCAAGTGAATACTACCTAACACAAAGTGGTTAAGTATTTATAACCCTTTTTAATTCATAAAAAAATAAATTTTGAGTGTGAAATTCACATATTTTTGCTTGTGGTGTGCCGTGAAATTCTAATGTGTGCTTGGGTGTGCCGTGGATGAGAAAAGGTTTCGGGGCACTGCATTAAGGTATTGATTGCTTATTGTATCCCATCAATCATCATTTACAATATGATTCACGAGGATTGTTATAATAGTGTGATAAATCGGACAAATATTAACTTTATACGTGTTTATTATTACAGCTCATTTTGAGTGTTCCTGTTGAGAACATAATCGAAGCTATGACACACTTCATTCGTTATTAATTTAGGAGGATACAACGAACTACGCACGTATAACCACTGTCGTGCGAGCGCAATCTATAAGCGTTATAATAAATATGTATAGGTCAGGCGCGTGCAGTGAATTTCTCTCTTTCTCGCTTAATCATATGTAAAGTGAAGGGTGTGAGCGACATATAAGGGCATAGTTTTGTATCCTACTTGCTTGTGCTTATACACAAGTGAGGTTAAGTGATAGAGATATAAATAAACATCCGTCGCATGCCGATGGTATATATAAGTATTAAGTATATGTACCAGCTCATCTATTTTATATTACATGTGAATACACCCATAAACAATGCGCTAAGGCACAGGTGGGTAACGCCTCTGTCAATAATTATTGTATATCGTATGTCCTGTGTGGCACAGCTAATAAAATGTTTTGAAATGAAATGAATGACCATTCTAATTTAGTGTTACAAAGTTTAAAGCAATCATATTTGGAAATGAATCGACAAAAATATCGTTATTTTGTAATATACATGGCAAAAAATGACACCTTAAATTACGAGTGTCCTCTATATAGCTAATAATTATGTCTTCATATAGATGTAAACCCTACTAATTACGAAAAATGTAAATCTTAATCCTAACTCAAAAGGTCAAACTGACAACCCTTCCTTTCGAATTTGCCAAAATCAGCATTACGTTATTGTATTGAACCGCAGTTCTAACAATGACGTGTCGACGAGATGCTTGGCAACAATGTTTGATAAACTGTATAAAGAACTAAATACATTGATAATTTATATTTTACTATCGATTTCAGTGGGTAAGTATTTTTTTGAAAATGAAAAAAGGTGATATTTATCAATTACTATTTAGAAAATTATTATCTTTAAAATCCAAGTTAAATGGAACCGTTTGGCTTTAAACAATATTGTAATAATTATCAAGTGAGTGTTCATATTGTGACTAACAAATATCGACTTTTACCGATCAAATATTTTACGAAATGTGCAATAATATCAATGATTTATAATGAGAGAAAATATCACAATATTTATTGTGTTCCGCCATTCGGATGCCAAATAAAATACATATTCTTAGCGTAATAGAAAAGGGGTATGCAATCATAAATATTCTGAAGAGCTGACGCAAAAGAAAATCATAAAAATGTAGGAATCACAAGAGTGTTAAGTAAAATTTGTTTTCGTGATTTCATTTACAGATTAGAATCACAAGATGTAATTCATTATTATTTAAACGTCGCGTTGCTTTGACATACGTTATGATTTTGTTTGAAGAATTCCATTTTTAAACCGTTTACATCACGCGATGGAGCTACAATACAAGGTAGATTTGAAAATATTACACCCACGAGGACTAGGTTCGTTTACTTTTTTATTTTTATTTATGGCAACTTTATTTTCAGAACGTGCAACTAGTGTATAATAATATTATTATGTACGCAGCATTATTTAGCTTCTCGGTATCTTAATGGAGACATTTGCTTGATGAATTGTAGCTATGCTACATATACGTGGTTTATGAGGGGATGTTGAAAAATATTTTGAAAATATCACAGCTAAAATTAATATCTATGGAACATATGCATAGATGTAAAACGGCGTGGATTAAAATGTATCGATATCAACAAAATATGAAAATGAGGATTATTGTATTATTATATCATATTTTTTCATATTTATATAAACTAGAGATCCACATTTTATATTTTCTATTGATAAATGTTACCAATATTCTACGCACAAATCTTAATATGAACATCTTTGTATGGTTCTAGGTCTGTAGCCGAACGGTCAACCTCGTTGTCTTCAGTTGTGGTACCCATAGGTTTTAATAAATAAGAAATTGATTTTTAGTGTCCAACCGCTTTATCTAGACTTATACGTCATAGCGCTACGAACGCCGAGATTATTACGTCATAATATGACAATTTCTTAAATACTTTATCTCTGGCACTATTGAGTTGAATTAAAAGCTTTCTTTTCTGTTTCTCGTCCTCACAATATTTCAATACATTCTAAATAATGCCCTTCGTCTGCTTCCGTACAGGCTCAGGCATTTTAATGTTGAAAAAACCGCAACGATAATAAGAACAGACTGACTGACAAGGCGCGGGGAATGTAGTAGCGGGGCGAGTAAATGCGAGGAGCGGACGTTACCACCAGGAACGACCGTGATGACGTGTAAGTCTTGCTATGATGGTGGCACTGTAAACGATTTATGCATTTGTGTTTGAAGGCATGGATTTCTTTCAATCAAATTCACTTCCACCCAGCCGATCCTAAAAACGGGGCGTTTCGAGAGCGATCAGCTAACGACTAGTCCTGTTCTAGACGCATCGTTCCATCCTTACACACCGAAAAATATAAATTAAGAGACTGAGTAGCGATCAGTTCTCGTAGAATAACTTCTGTTGTGATGGGTTCCATTACGATTTCATATGCTCTGCATAGGGAGCGGACAGAGTTACAAAAAAATATAATAAAAGAAATCTGAAACTCAAAAATTATTTTAATGATTAAATTGGCATTTACTTGGTCAAACTCCATTATAAAAGGGTAAACATAACAAAGTATTTAGTTCTACAAGAATTTGTATTACATTTCTAAATATTTTGTTATTTTTACCCATCAATCGAAAGTACATACGTATATATTTATTGTTATTAAAGTTTTATGCCTTATTTTTTTAGGCAGTTTATGGTAAACGTTACGAAAAATTTAATTTAATTTAATTCAGTTCGAGTCCATTCGTGTGCTCGAATGCCTGAAGATGCCGAAAGGCGAAACCCGGGTCGTTAGTGACAAAATACATGGAAGTGTACAAAATCTCAATAATCCAAATCCAAAATTAGTTATGAAAAATGTTTGGAGACTACTGTTCTCATCTATACCGAGTAATTTTACTTTTCAAGTGAATCTTCTTAGATATATACCTAGATAGCCATTTTGTTTACTTTTATACATTCTGTATTATTTTGGGTGATGTATTTTTTTTAAATTAAGACCAGGTAGAATACTTACGTTAGCGATATGAGAAACGGTAAATAATGGTTTGTTATCGTACCTATTATTTGTTTTGTCGGAGAAAAGTTCTGACGCTTCAGTAGTTTTAGACAATTTACTTATATAAAAAATAACGTACATTACCGAATCATATAATGATGTTCATAATAATGCCTTACGTAAAGAGTGAAATGACAATGAGCGGAGTAAGCCATTCATCGCCAAGCAAATCACTTACTCATCAAAAGGTATAATAGACAATAGACACATCGTAAAGCTAGGATTTCCTGAGTTTATGACACACCAAAGTTGTATGAAAATAATAGAGAAATATTTCGCGAAATTCACTTTTTATTTTAATTTTCGAACAATCAACACTTTGAAACTTACTAAAACCCTCAATATTATGTTACGGGACTAGGTTATAATAAGTGAGTGGTTATCCTCAGTTGTCAAAACTAAACTTCAAAAAACGTTCTCAATTGAGTATACCTTATAAGATACGAGTCATTTTTGCATCGAAAAGTTTTTATGCTTTTGAATCTTGTGTACAATTATCAAAAGATACCCACTATTATACACCTGGCCACCCTCAACAGATCATGTTCTTTTGCACCTGGTGAGCGAACAAAACACTTCGAGCCCTGATATTGAATATACAAAAATCCGTTTGTTAGTGAAAACAGCGGATTACCAATCCAAAATAATCAAGACTGCGGAAGGTATTACTAGTAGTTAAGTTTAAACATAATTATGATTCATGATATTAAAATAGGCATGTAATCTTTTTTACTCCACAAGTAACTATTTAACGACGCAAAAAGTAAAAATAATCATGTCGTTAATCGCCACGTAAGCGACATAAACAATGTTTTAATAACTTGTACATTTATTAAATAACCAGTCGATTATCGGGTAATTATGATTTGGAAATAATTTTACGGCGATAATTATGTATTTAAATACCACACAATTAAATGGTTATGAACCGTGGACATGATAATATTATATAATATAGATGTTAATTATAATGTAGATTCAATACATACCTACTATGATTACATTTTTTTATATTATGACAGATAGGGACGTAATGTTTCCAATTTTGAATATTATGTATTAGCATGGATAATCAGTGGCATTCTTAGTACATCTAATTCAAGGAAAAATGAATGTTTTAAGACATCGACTGAGGGTGCTTGATGGAATTTCATTATCAAATTTGAGTTATTGAGATTTTGTACACTTTCATGGAAGTGTACAAAATCTCAATAACTCAAATTTAATAATGAATGTATTTGTAATATTATTAAAATTACATATAAATCTAACTATTGGACTCTTAAATAGACAGGTTTTACTGAAAGTAATTTTAGAATAACATAACAACTAAGTTTGATTATTATTTATAATATAGGTGTCATGCACTAACAGCTCGATTGAATTTTTTGTTACTATTTACGGAAAAAGAAATATCGCATAGGAACGCAGCTATAAGAAACTCCAGACTAGAGAAGGTACAAGGATCGTACACAACTAGGTAGGTATAATATACTTCAATAACAATTTTACAGTTAGCGAAAAAAGTGGTCTAAGTGTGATTTTTTCTGTGTAAGCAATAGCTACTCGGAGCATGTTTTATAATTAAAAAATCAACACCACTTGGACATTGCCCTGTGACTCCGTATTACAGTGTAACTTGTAAATTTTCCAGCATTGGACACCCTTAGGATATAGTTCATAATCACATAGCATCATATTATTATTGAATGTATTATGTAGAAATAGTTATAATACCGCAGTTTTCCGGTACAATGTATATCTATTTATGACAATTTTTCTTGTATTATGTAGGTACTTATTTTAAAAAAACTTAATAAATAATATTGCTTAATTTTAGTAGGCTGCGGCCCGTGAATTATTACTTCATGCATACATACTTTAAGAACACTACAATTATCACTGTCTTCAAAAGAAATTCTTTTTATCGTAGATATTTAATTCTTATGTGATTGTACAGTTAAATTGAATATTGTCAAGAGAATTTTCAAATAATAGCGGTAAACCTGACAAATACACATGATTGATGACAACTATAAACATAAACAGGCAGAAGAAAATTTTAACGGAATGAAAACTATCATCCTGGGTGGTGCTAGCGGAATATTTTTTAACGTATTTTTCCAGCCGCTTGACGATAGTCTACGCAGAGATTCGTACTTAAGTTTAAAATGATATAGATTTCGAAAAAATATTATAATAGATGTGATGATTCAATAAATACATCGTAATGCGTTCTATAGAAATGGACCATGGGTTTACATGAAATATTACCTATTGAAAAACGCAGGAAACTAGACGATCAGATTTATTAACTTTCTTTCATATTCCGCGTTCAATTTTTGCTTTTATGGGTGTGGGTAAATCTTTCATTGACATTTCTTAGTTCTTAAAAATAGGTCGACATAATTTTCGGTTCACAGTACATAGAGACGACCGAGGTCGTTTCTCGTAACTCTATCTAACCTAGCTCTGATTCAAGGTTGACAACTCTCTTTATGATAAAATACAATTTGACTGAGTGGCCAATACAATCCGATGCCAATTAATAAGAATGAATCAACACGCAACACTTACGTAATGTATAAAAAAAGATCCCCAATAAATACGATCACGAATCAAATTGGAGCACTGATGCACTGATCACTTCAAGTAAGGAAGAAAAGTGTTGTTTCATTATTTAATAGTTCGGAACAGGCTCCCAAGAGCACACTAGCAAATCGATTCGCAATGTTCTGTGTTTTTATTATTGTGGGTCATTTATAGTAATACACAAAAAACAATTTAAAATGTAAAATCACTCCAGCCAATTTCGCTAGCACTAACTACATACATACATAGCAGTACGTAGTACGTCACTGCGGTAGTTTGACGTTTAAATTATTTACGGGTGTCGCTACCTAGTGGAAGTTTATGAAACTATATTGTGTTGGGGCACTGCTTCGATTCTATTCAATTTGTAGCATATGACACCAATTTTACATAAGTACAATATAATAAATTGCCAAATCAAATATTAATGAAGATCGTGTGTATAGTTATATTATATTGTTTGTACATGTGTTCATTTTTTTTTTTAAATACAGAAACAGGTTTACAGTGACATCTACAAGCAACAAAACAAGCTATTTTGACAGTTCATATTTCTACTTTTGATTTATGAAACAAGGTGCCGTTAAATATTCTGATATATAAAAAGCTAAAGAAATTAAATTATTATTCCTATCAGGTATAGCAGGAACTTAAATTTTGAACTCTCCCTGCCTAATTTACTATAAATGAATACTTTTATTGGATAGCGTTGTAAGATAGTTGGAAAATTGTGATGTAGATAAAACAAACAAAGAAACGTAACAGAATTGAAAATACTATGGGGGAAAATGCCCATACACACTGGTGGCTTATTGCCTCTTGTTTTATATGAAAAGTATTTACTGTGAAGCGGCCAGTCGCCAGTGAATATGGGCATTTAAGTAATGAGTTGTAGGTTGATGGTTAAAAATTAAAATTGAGTACACCCAATCCTCTTTTTGGATGGGGGATAAATTCCAAATACTACCGTGTAAAACAGATAAGGTGCCCATGCAAAAATTATAGATGGGTTCTATTAATTAAAATCAACTCAAAATACGAAATGTTGAACACATCATTAAATCGAATTTATTTATTATTACTATGAACTAACATGGATTCATTTACATTATCTGAAACAATCTCTAGTATTATCACTTCACTAAGCACTTTTTTGAACCATGTTATTTCAAAATCGTGCAAAAAGAGGATTGGGTGTATATGGTACTTGCCTTCAAATACAAGATACATCATTTTAGAAAGGAGAGACTTTCATTGCAACCGTAATTAAGCATATATTAAATTTGAGTTCAGAAATAGAATTGGAAACATGACAACCACAAATAACTTATCACTGAGCTGTTACCTGGATTTTTTAAATTTTAAGGTGCATGGTACCAATCACGCTCTTCAAAAAAAATCATATAATTTGTCTAATATTGAATACTCTGCCCACACATGTAACTGCATTTTAAATGTATGTTTGTCAAATGAAAAACACAACTTGTTTTAATTTCTGTGTATACCCATTTTTACTTGTGGTATGTCATGGAAATTCAGGGAAAATTTTGTTGTCGCGGAACACTGTTTTAAATAGGTAATGGTATTGAGTGAAGCTCTTTTGTTTATATTTGGTAGCAAATAAATAAAAGATTTGGTTTGTTCAAAAATACAGTTTATTGAGCATATTCATACAGAAAGCTTGCAATCATGCGCGAATCACATAAATTGATATTAAGTTCTATTCAAAGAAAAATAGTTTAAAATGATTCACATAAACATTAATAAAGTAAAAATTCACAATAATAAAACAACAACTGAATTATTAGTACTTAAAACATTTCAAAAATTCAATAAATATGATTTTCTATATATGAACGCTAATTTCAGAAAAAAAAAAACCCAAACAGCATGTCATGTTTTGAGCAATGAAACATTTACCCAATTTAAAATTAATGTTAATATTTCATTTCTTAGAACATAGGTGGGTTTCACATCGACATTATGTTGTATCTCATTTTTTATGTGAGACAGCTAATTGCTGTTTACTGAAATAAAATCATCAAATTTATTACAGATCAAATTTGAAAAGGAGTCTACAAAAAATGCTGTAATAGTGCCTTTCCTTTATGACAGTAGTATACTGTCATCAAAACCAATGAAAAGATTTCAGGTTTAGTTAATTTTATAATAATCTTTTATTGATTGTTAAAGCTATCACAAATCGAAAGAATAAAATATTTTGGTTGAAATCAGTTCGCTTTGTTACTTAAAATATTCTTTTTGTCATTTGTGTACTTTGACTTGTAATGGCAGTATAATTAATATATATATAGTTAACATTTGAGTTAATCAATTTTAATCAACAATATGTATTAATTTTAATATAGAATTTAATTATCAGCTTTCATGTGAATAGAAGAAATGTCCGTAAGTTTCAAACACTAATAAAAACTAATCATTATAACGGTATGTAATATTTATTTTTGATGAAAGACTAAAAAAATGCATCAAATTTATCAACTAAGGAATGCTTATAATGAATAGGAAAATTGCAATACGCAGATCTAAGAACATGCAGTTAATATATCTTAAAAGAATTACGATTTAGGACATCACATTACTAAATTAACATAATTAAAAATAAAATGTAGATACAGTCTCTTGATATTCATGGTAAAAGGCAATGAAGCAAATATTTTTAAAAGAAATCATATCGATTGTCATTGCTTCCATTTTTAACCTGAGGATTGGCACACATTGCATTGACAAAACATTTTCTACTGCTAGAAAATATTCCAGAAAGCCTGCCCCTAGAATCAATATCAGTCTTACAGCTGCGAATATAATAACACAACAAATAATGAGTACACTGTTTCAGACTAGACTCAGAAACAAATATAAACATACAATAAAATATTTGTGATAATTTTTAAATAGAATACATAACTTGTATGAATCAAACAACCAAGAAAGTATACATATTGTCCATTATTCTTCCAACAATTTTTCATACAATTATTTATGCTCACAGTTATTAATTCATTATTTCAAACTAAAAAAATTAATGGCATAATTATAACCAAATGATTGAATAAGCAAATTTTTTGACTAAATGTAAAATTGAGTTAGAGAATCAGACAAAATCAAAAGCCTCCTATATGCCCATTTCCAGCACCGAATTGAAACTCGCCATCGTTTTCTTCCGGAGCTACTCCATTCTTCTTTGTGTCTTCCTCCGAGAAGAATGTGTCCAAGATTTGAAGAGTCTTGATATAGATCTGTTGAATTATCCACATTGCATCAAGCATATATAGCATAACCTGAACATATTTATATACTTTCATATATCAATTGTAAAATTAACATTATATGTATATGTCCAGCTGGGGATTGGAACTATAAATAGTGACATGGAAGCACTATATTTCCACCAGGCCACAGCAGTTCGACAGTAGAAAAAGGATATAAGTCCTGTAGCTGAGCGGTCAACTGTCTTGGTCATTTAGTCTTTTCGACTGAAGGGTAACACATTTGAATTCCCGAATGGACATGAGCTGATTATGATGAATGATATTTACCAATACTATATAATTGATGGTGTTTTAGAAGACTGATGTTACACTATTTTTGATTTTTTCAGATATTTTTTAAAAACTTCAAAAATCAATAATTACCTCTTCATTTTGATGATGTTGCAGACCTTCCAGTTTATCCAGATTGCCATCTTCTTCAATTGCAACACATAATTTCTCTAATTCGCCTAATTCTTCAGCTCTCTGAATGGTCAAAAAAACAATAAAAATAAATTAGACCTTCCTGCAGGTCGTACACAGCACATTTAATTTTGTAGTTTTAAAAGAAAAGACTGTGGACTTGTACGGGAAAATAGGTGATACACTTCTCAGTTAGATATTTTGCATGCCTTAATAATTTTGAATATTTGTTAAGAAGCAACTGAAAAATAATTAGTAAAATCTGTAATATTATGAAAAGTCAACATTATATCAATGTGAATTACAATTGGTATATTTTCTTTCAAGATAAGAAACTTTTGTGAGTCTGTTAAAAGAATAGTTAATATAATTTTCAAACTTTTCAACTTACCCTGAGCAAATTGGCTAATCCATCAAGTACTACGACCGTTGTCTTGCTGTCAGGGCCATCGAGCAACGAGAGATAAGGCTTAAGAGCTCCGGCACCCAGCAAAACAGATAGCTGTTCAGGAGATGCCTCTAATGTCATGTTGGAAACCGCCCAAGCTGCTTCTCGTTGACATCTGAAAATGCACATTGAATTTAATAAGATTTTATAATTAATATTTAATTTATTTTATATTTTAATTAATTTTTAAGTTTGAAATAACCAGTGAATATTTTTGTGACTCTGAGAGCTTGTTTTTATGTCCATTTTCATTCAAATGACCACATAAACGATTGATGTAAGATTTTTTACCATGTCCGCTCTCAACGTCGAGCATATGTCCTCTTAATGGAGGTATCTCAACAGAAGTATTCTACGAGAGCTGCTTTTTACTAAGTTGCTAAACCTCTCTTCTTTAGAAGAGAGTAGAGATAGAAGGATAAGGCTAAGACAGGACTAGTGGTTAGCTAATTTCTCTCGCTACACTTTGTTTTTTAGGATTGGGTGGGTGGGAGTCAGTTTTAGACATCACAAACATTTATGAATACAAACAGAAATCCATAAATCAATTGAAAATTCAATTAATGAAACTGTCCGTACCGGGGCTTGAACCCGAGACATCCGTAACTGAAGCCAATGACGTTGACCAATGCACCACGGAGCCGGCATGGGAATATTGGGGTAAAATATAATGCAACAGTCATGAATCTTACCTAGGTTCTGTGTGTGACAACACTTGAACAAGAACAGGAATAACATCAGAATCAACGACACACTGAATTTGCGAAGGTGTACCAGCTAAAATATTGCAAATAGCCCAAGCTGCTTCTTTTACGATTGCCGATCGGGGACTCTGCAGTAACCTTCTGAGAAATGGAAGAGCTCCGGCTACTAGCACAGCGTCAGTCTAGAATAACAAAAGATCAGATTTAATAAGTCACTTAATGATTACCAATTCATAAATATAAATACTTATATATTACAAAAACATTACCTGTACATCACTGCCGGTAACCATATTTCCTAAAGCCCTCAGAGCCGGAGTTTGAACAAGCGGCGCAGGATGGGCCAGTAAGGGAACTAAATATGGAAGCACATTTGCCTTCTGTACAGCTCCGATTCTTTCATTAGGACCGTCAGTCAAATACGATAGGGCCCAACATGTATCAGCTACAAAATTACATTTCAACAGTTTTATAAATGCACTTAAAAAACAAATAACTAGACAATTATAAAAAAATATTTTGAATAAAAATAAATTAAAACCTCACTATGTAACATATCATGATTACTTCTTACCCAATATATCTTTGTCGCCGTTCTCGAGCAATACGGCCAAGGTGGGAAGGGCCGGTTTGACAGCTTCAAAGTCCACAGAAGGATTCTTATTCCTACAAAGATTGCTGAGCGTCCATACGGCAGTTCTGGGAAGAGAGCCAGACAGGGATTGCGATGAGTTTAGAGCTTCGAGCAGCGGTTGTAGACCTCCTTCATTTAAAACTATATCTCTGGCCCAAGATCCTTCTCCAGCAATGTTACCAAGCGCCCAGAGAGCTTGTTCGCGAACAGCTACAACTTGGCAGGAGATGAGGCGGACCAGAGGTCGGATTGCACCGGCCTAAAATTAATAAAATTGAGATTTAATTGAGATTCATGAAATGATACTAGTATAAATACATAGCAGGGCCTGCAGGTGAGTGGCCAACGTTGTTGGCTTAGTTTGCGGTTTGCGGTGTCCACAGGTTGCGAGTACGGACAGGTTCATAAGGTGTTCGAAGGCATGGATGTATGTGGTGTCTAGATTCGGTCCCACACAAACGTTAGCTAACCATTAGTCTTGTCCTAGCACCATCCTTCTGTCCTTACCAAAAAGAATAGGTTGAATGACTGAATAACAGCTATAAAATCTGTTCATATGCTCATACACACATTACAATAAACTACCGTACATAAAAGACATTAAACACATTTTCCTGCTGTCATCGTATAGTATTGGCTAAAGAGTCAAGGCTAGTTTTCTGCAGGTAGCGCGCTGAGGACTGTGATTGATATTTACTGACACCCAGATACATTCATCATAGTAATTAATACACGATAAAAATGTCATAATGTTTAGTGAAAAGTATTTATAATACATTATATTAATTACCTCTACCACAGCCGTGGTCTGCTCCGATGACCCGGATGCGATGTTGGTGAGAGCCCACGATGCTTCAAATTGTAGATCAGCACTGAAACAGAAATATAATTGTGAATAAACCAAATAAAAGTACTGTATATCTTTTCTTTATCCAAAATCGTCTTCTCATCTTTAATAAGATTGTTAATAATGAACTCACCAATCGTCATACTGCAATAGCTCGATAAGCCTCGGCAAGCATCCATTGTTGATGAAAATATCAATGGGAGGATTCTGCTCACGGGAGAGTGTTTTTCGAGCGGATCGAGCACCAATTAACTGAGTACTGCACTCCGAACTGTTCAATGCTGAAAGAACAAAAATATTCTTACTAGGATTGATCATGCCATTGACCACTCCCTAATTAGAGCACATTGAATCCTATTTTAATCCTAGTATCTCTTTGTTGGCTCCGTTGCGCAGTTGGTAATGTCGTTGGCTACGGATGTCTCGGGTTCAATTAGCGGTGCGAACAGCTTCATAAATTCATCTTTCAATCAATTTATGGATTTCTGTTTGGTGTCTGAGTGTTTGTGATGTCTAAAACTCCCTCCCACCCTTCGTATCCTTACAGGGCGTAACGAGAGCAATTAACTAACCACTAGTCCTGTCCTGTCCTGTAAGGGAGGTTGAGCAACTGAGTAACAAGCAGTTCTCATGGAAAAATTCTGCTGAAATACCTCCATTAGGAGACCATATGCTCCACGTTGGGAGTGGACATGGAAAAAAATTCTCTAATATATAGCAGAAAATACATGTATAAATCAGTGGCGGACGATGGGTGTTAATATTAGGTAATTTTTATTAGCCGAGGCTTTGGCACGCTTAAACAGCCTTATAGGCCTTTTCCATATATAAATAAATAAAATTACAGTAAATTATGCTTAAGAATTATGTCTTATTAAAAAAAAAATATCAAATTTCAAATAAACAAAGAATTATAATTATTTATATAGTAAATCTAATCTTCATTGTTTACTCATAAATTTTTCAATCTCGTTGTCATAAAAGGTGCTCTTCTTTTTAATATCTATAAGGATTCCCTTTTCTATCGAAATCAAAGCTAAGGCCACATAATCATTCTTGGCCTTTGGTACTTCGTCGATAACAAGTAATGATTTGTTTCAGAGCAGAAAATGAACGTTCTGCTGAAGCAGTACTATTTGGGAGAGTTAATATTAGTATGTCTAATTTACTTCCTGAAAACCGGACTCAAGATTATTTTTATTCATAAATTGTATAAGTTTATGAACAGATTTCTTTGCAAATTCGGGTAAAAGATAAAGAACAGTAAGCTCATTTTTTAAACTTGTATAATCGAATAATGTTCCATAGAATTGTTGCAGTTTGTTAAGTAATTCATTTGGAAATTTTCTTATTCAAAATATCTTCCATCATTTTTGAGGTAAATAAAAAAATAGAATCTAAAATAAAAAATATAAATTTTGATAATATATAAATAAGATAATGAAGTATTTTATGCCAAAACATAAAAAAGGAATGACCTGTTATTGTGAAATAATGTAATAAAAAAACAGCAACTCAAGAGTTTTAGATATACGCGGACTAAGTTCAAGACTGACTTCAATTGTGAGCTGAAAGTCGACAGATCGACTTGCGCTGTTAAATCTGCGAACGATTAGATTAGTTCACGGTTCGCCCTCAAGGTCGGCGCGCGCCATATGCAGTTCTTAAGTCTGGTTGTTTGCATGCATGCTTTCAGAGCGAATACAAGCGCTTACAAATATAACTGTATGCAAAACAATATATCGTTTTATGCTCTAAGTTTCTAGATTTATGTTTTAATTTATGTGCTAGGTGTGTGCCGCACACCTAGCACACCCTGAAATACACTCCTGGTATAAATCTGTTAGCCTGTCCATCAGTCTGTCAACTGTGCTATTTTCAACATCTGAATTTTAACTTTATTATTAATAATTGATGGACTATATTTTGTTGGTGTTACATACAGTCCACAGAAATATTTTCAACTTCCAAATTTCAACATTAGTTGTTACCAAAACAACACCGGCGTCTAAATGAGAAAATATAAGCGCCCTTTATTTCAGGCAAAACCAGGTAAAAAAATACCAGATAATATAATTGATGTTACCAGTAGTATGCACCAAAACCCTAATTAATTCAGAAAATATCATAGTTGAGTGCAAGAGCGATTTTTTGCTGTCTATTCAAATTTGATTGTAATATACTTCGAATAAGTAATTGGAACGATAATTCATTATATTGATCTGTGATTAGTTGTCCCACACAGGAAATAAGTAAAATAAAATAAATGTAAATCAAGTAACGTACATTTTTAGATATTGACAAAAATGTTGATGGGGAGAAAGGACTATGAAGACGGGTTAATAATGAAGATATACCCCTAGATTCCATTTTAAAGGAGGATAGGGTGGAAAAGCAGTAAGAAAAATAAAAAAAATCAAATTGTTAAAGCTTTGCACAAGAGTGTAAATTCAAGTTACTATCATTCATATGATATATCAAACTTTGTACAGATATATTTGTCTTGGTCTCAACAATGTATATATGCAAATGTTCTAGATAAGATTTTCAGAACAGCTAGCATGTTACTAACATACTGCTAGCGGTTAAAAAAACTACTGAGAGGAACCATCAATTTAACACACTATGAGCAGGTTTTGCTAATAAGTCACAAGTACGTGCAGCGGGCAAAAATCAGCGGCAAATGAAAAAAAATCAAATTTTATAGTAATCGCTCCATCTTCCAAACTGGGGGTTATTTTTAAATGAAATTTGGAATGCATCCTTACCATATGCAACTGCCTACTACTAAATTTTTTTTAACGGATAATTTAAGGTTGCATAAGTATATTACGATTATCACACATTCACAGCAAGATACCATAATCATAAAAACAAATAATTCTTTCACTAAAGATACATATTTATATTATCCTACATAATGCTATTTAATAGTTGGATAAAGTACCGATTTCTATTTAAATCGGGGTGGATTTCAGAAATTCGATCCACACATGTTATGTTTTTTTTTGTGACAAGCACTGGTGCAAACGGGCGATACACAATACACATGCATGGGCTTCGAATGCATTTTGATGGCTTACGAAGTCCCGCTTTTTCGCTCACTCAATGGAAGGATAATCAAGTGTTAGAAGAAACCAAGAATATTTTTGGTATAGTCATAAGAAATAATATTTACATTACTAAAACAAACGACTTCATTACGATAGCTGAGATGTCGCATTTTTCGCTCTCGCGCTAAAGGAAATCTAAATGCAAGAAGAAGACGGACATAATTTAGACCATCATAGACTCTTCACCAACACTAATCATCAAAACCAATATTACTAAACACAAAATCTCATAATATGAAGTGTTGGTGCGTAAAGGAAACGAAGTATTATTATTTTTTTTGTGAATGTATGTGTAGCTGTGACTGTCCTAGGAGATTGGTATATAATAATGATTTGAAATAATCGAGTAGATATAGTTACCCGCCTTTAAAGTGGATCTGGCGGAAAAGGAAAAACTACTCTTCCCGCCGTTGAGCAGCAGTTGAAATAGTGGGTATTATTACCCTTCCCGCTCAGATGTGTTAATAGGGATCAAACTTGAGATTGGAGAGTTATTAGTTTTCACTTACCAAGCACAATCTCTTCGATAGGGAGCAACTGTTCCGGACTTAAGGGGCATTCATTAATATTAGGAGGGGATAGAGGCTCTTCAAGGTCGCCATCGCCCAGCGCGCGTCTCTTTTGAAGTTGATCATCCCGATTAGCACGGCGAAGTGTTACACTTTGTTCAATGCGTTTACGGCGAAGGTCCTGCGAATATATATATACATATTGTTTCAATTAAAGAAATGTAATACCGAAAAGTTTACCATTCAGTGGAAGTGCGGTAAACAGGTCAAAAGCGTTGCCAGCTATTGTTAAACTTAGGAATTGAATTATTCATAAATTAAATTATTTTCATTAACACAATAATTATCGCTGAATTTGTGTATAAAAAAATAATTTTGAAAAAATTTGTGTTGTGGAAAATAGCGCAAATATTACAATGAAATATAAAATTCAATTTGTAATTTTGTCAAAATTGGAAATATGCAGAAAAAGGTTATACATATTTTTATATAACTTATAAGTTTTTTAATATTATACAAAATGCTGCATTCTCACAGGAAACAAGTTTAGAAAGTGCCTATACCTATATGAATTCATTTTATTTTTCCAATTGAATGTTGAAAATCAACAGGGACATTATAATTAAAGCCATTTGAAATTTTAAAGAAATGAGAAGAATGTTCACACCCAGACAAGAAAAAATGTCTTAACACATTATACATGAGAAGAGTATGATAACCCTTACAGCCCTAGAGATCTGATCTACTGGTGCACTAAGAATGGACTGAAAAGCCTCACAGAGCAGATCAATCGGCGGAATCTTTAATGTATCATATTACGAAAAACAATAATAAAGATTTTTAATGTTTTTTTTTGCAATATACCTACAAACTTGACAGGTACTGTTTTGTTTAATATTTTACTTCAACTATAGTGAGTATGAGAGATAACATACAGTGGGTAACTTATTTTTAAAATATCTTCTCTATTATAATTATAGTGGCTAATGTAGTGTAGTCTGAGTGTTTGTGTTGTCTAAAACTCCCTCCTCAGCCGCCCACCCTATCCCATGGGTCAGAGCGATTAGCGAACCACTCTCTGCGATAAAGAGAAGTTGAGAAACTGAGTAACAAACAGTTCTCATAGAAAAAATTCGCTTGAAATACCTCCATTAGGAGACCATGTGATCCACATTGGGAGCGGACATGAAAAAAAATGTAGTGGGTAAGATCTCCTGTGCATTAACACATTCAGTCCTGAAAACACGCCTATCACATACACGCATATAACGCGAGGAGTATTATCCCTTGCAATTGCTGCTTCACAATATATTTGAGCATCATTTCCTCATGTCTCATTAGCCCTCAACACAGAACTATTTGTCATCTTGATCAGTTTCTTAGTGCATTTTAGTTCAACATAAATTTACTCCAAGATCACTTATCTGTGTTAAAATATGTAAATAAATCAATTGAGCCAGATATCTGAAACTGATGGTTTAAGAAGTAAGTCGTTAAAAAAAGATTGCGAGGAATATTCATAGCTCAATTAACCCGGATATCTTAAAAATACTGTATAATGGATAAAATTGAAAAGTGGAGAGTAGGTACTAAATTTGTACAATATATTTTTTAACATGCATTACAAATGTTACTAATTAAAAGTTTACGTCTTTTGCAATGTAAAAATGTTTAAAACATAGTAAAAAAAAAAGTTGACATCCGTGGCGCAGTTGGTAGCGTCGTTGGCTACGGTTAAGGATTTCTCGGGTTCAATTCCCGGTGCGGACGGTTTTCATAAATTGATCTTTCAATCGATTTATGGATTTCTGTTCGTAGTCCGAGTGTTTGTGATGTCTAAAACTCCCTCCCACCCATCCGATCCTCACAGGGCGTAGCGAGAGCGATTAGCTAACCACTAGTCCTGTAAACATTGGAAATTGGCAAGGACATCAACCTGGTAAATTCAGACAAAATCTACTTTAATACATTGAAAAATAGTGCTAGTCTTAAGACAAGTCCATGTGGAATGTACCAATATCTAAAACAATATCGTTGAACATTGTTATAGCTTTTCCCAATGGCATCTCCATTGGCAGGCTGGTTCTACACTTTTTTCC
Source organism: Himalopsyche phryganea (assembly GCA_022494535.1). NCBI lineage: Eukaryota > Metazoa > Arthropoda > Insecta > Trichoptera > Rhyacophilidae > Himalopsyche > Himalopsyche phryganea. The sequence continues at coordinate 2,174,731 of JAGVSL010000024.1, forward strand.
AATGTGTAGAACCAGCCTGTCATGTAAAATAATTCATGTCGGCGATTCCTCAAAAAATTATCAGAAACATTGTGCTTGACGTTCTCAAGAGTGGCAGATTTCTCTTTTTGGCCTCGTATAGGCGGAAAGAAATATGTTGTCAGAAACATTTCTCTTCGAGAGTTCAAACTATTATTAACTACTCCATTGTATATTATAATGTGGTGTGGTGTCCTTGTGACACCATATGATACAGAAGGTCGCCAAATGGTTCATTGGATCATCATATAAGTAGGTCTGAATGCTGGAGAGGCTTTCAACTAGGTGTGACCATTGACTGCAGTTGCAGAGTTACCTAAAGAGTGCCCACGATATCACCATTATAATAGATAGTCATCGGTAAAAAACGTACCTAACCTACAGCAACCAAGTTGATTCCAGTTTAAATGCACATGACTATTTTCTAATAAGAATTTAAAAGATTCGCACACATCTATTTGATTGAAAGCTTTCATGTTATTTGATACATTGCAGTATTGCATGAATACTTTTGCTAAATTAATGTTACCTGCGATCCTTTCACGGTGCTTTTGAAAGCGGTCAGTCGAGATACGTGTTGATTTTCGGCCATTTTCGATCTTCGGTATCACTGAATATTGTGTTAAAATTAAGATTCTTTTTATTACAAATACTTTACTTTACTTCTGATCATGTGGACGAAGTTGGAGGTGAAAATAAGTTGGCGATGAAATGTGCCACTTTTTCAATTTTTAAACACAACGGTTGTACAGTGGTGCCAATAAAAAGAAGACAATATTGTAACAATCGAGAATTTAACAGTTATTAGTTTGATCTATAATTTATATAGATTATTTGAGAATTTATAGGTAGAATTTAGAGGGTATTACGAAAATACAATGTTTAGATAGATTTTATTACACGTATAATACAAGAACGAAAATTCATCGAATATGAATGTGTATTTTTGAATTTATATTATAAAATGATAACTAGACTAATACTAAATCATTCTGATAGGTAGGTACCAATGATTGAGGTTATCTATGAATAGGTAGGTTATATGAAATAATCAAATAAATAATGGAAAATATGTACGATATTTCTTTGCCTTTGCAAAGCTTAATTTACGATACAGTATACGAAGATGCCTCAGAGCAACGAGAATGGGTGAATTTTAAATAATGTTTCAATCGTAATAAAGAAAGTTAATAATACGATGAGTCTGTAAAAACGGAATCGGTGTGTATATTGCTGAAACGTCAGTTTAATACAAAGTAAATACCTATCATGAAACGTCAGCCAAGAAGTAAATAAACGGGAAATAATAAATTATGTGATTTTTTGTTTTGTTCTCAAAAACCTGTTCTAATTTCGTCACATTTTTTATGAGTATGCTCTCGAATATGGTACATTTAAATTTAGTAGAAATGAAAGTAGTATAATGCGAAAATATCGATTAGGTAGCTTTTATTATTGTGACTTTTCAATTATTATTTTATACAATGGAAACTAATTGTACGTTGGCGGGAAAGGCTTCCAAATATTTTCTTGACATTATTGGTAAGTAATCATTTACATTAATTTATTTTAACCTATATTTATTGAAATTCTATTACTGGTATTGAATGATTTTTAAAAGCAATATTGATTACATCCTGTACCTTGTATTTCTATAGAAGTGATCTTAGAGTCCTTGAGGCATTTTGCTGGATGCTATTTTGCCGTAGTAAGACAAAAATCGTTTTATATTTAATATTTCGCCTTAAAAACTGATTTTGTTTTATAATAATATTTCTCATCATGGTTTTTCTTAATCAAATTCATATAATATATGTAATTTAATAAAAAAATCTAGCAATGTATAGTTATATTTTAAAAAATAAAACACAATTTGTTTGTACTACTTCCACATATTTATAATGATCAGGACCGGTTTCGCTCATCACGAGCATTATCAATAGTACAAACAAATTGTGTTTTATTTTTTAAAATATAATGTCTTTCCACCAAGAATTGACAGTTAACACCTTAAAAGTAATGTATAGTTAGTTATTGTCCTAATGTATTTTCGAATCTAGATAAAAACAAAATGTAAATATGCCTTACAACATGCTTCTTTTTTCTGCCTCAAAAATTACTTATTCTGAAAAAAATGTCATTCTCTAGGACATTTAATTGCTGATATGAAATTGGCAAAAAATCGTTATATTTTTAAAATAAAATACAGTTTGTTTGTGACCACCTCCCTCCCCATTTCTTTACATAGCCTTTTACCCAAATATCACATTGTCACCTTATATCACACCCCCCTCACCCTTAGAGCTTGACGTCATATATGGACGGATCATTTTCATTGATTTACAAAAATTACAACGATTTGCGATATAATTTATCGAAAGCAGCTAAAAAATTTAAAAATCATGTCTATTTTTATGCGTCTCTGATCTAAAATGTTTTAATTGACAGCTTGTTTTTTTCTTCTATAGATTCTACGTTTGCTTTGTGGTAATACATTTTAAACATACAATATATCTTTTTATCACCTTTGTATCAAATCACATGACATATAGTAAGCCTTCTTCCAGAGATGTGTTTTTTTTCAATGTATGTTGATTTGTTTCATTATTTTCACACTACAGCATAGATATCCATGCCTTCAAATACAAATCCATAGATAAACTTATGAAAGCGACTGTACTGTGGCTCGAACTCGTGGACACCGCAACCAGAGAGCATGTCATTGACCATTTGGCTGCAGGCATGGTCCCCTGCAAAAATATTTTTCGTGTTTGTTAAATGTTCAACTTTAGTTGTAGAAATGCACAATATTAGCTTTGATATATTCCTTGGTTGTTGAATATAAGATTCTGTATTATCCAAAGAGAAATACTACTGCTCCTCTTAATTTACATTCTTTCCTTCTTCATAGTAATGCACATTGAGTATCTCTCACCTTCTGAAGTTCTAATAGATTGTTCTTTTACTCTCAAATCTTTCTTTCACCTCTATTGATTTTTTGATCAGCACTTTGTTAATTAATATAAATATATTCCACACTGTGACAATGATTCTATTCTATCTTTATTGTTCAATAAGATTTTACGAATCGTTTAATTGAAAATGATCATACTTTTAATAAAAATAATAACGTAGAAATACTCCATTGAGTAAATAAAAAAGGTATTAAAATGAATAGCTTAGAATTTTTAGAAATCAATAAAACCATTAACAGTAATGGAGGATTAGTAAACAACATTTTAAACAGAACAAGCGAATCGCCATTATTAAATTTACTCTCCTTGGGTTTTTCACATCCAGGTGCCAGTAATTGATTTGTATATCGTGTAATAGTGTTTACAGCTTACCCCCCTCCACACGTCCAGTAGAATGTAATAAAACCCACCCCCACCCTTTTAAGAATTAAAATCATCTTTTACCTTAGATTTTAAAAAATAAAACACAATTTGTTTGTACTACTTCCACATATTTATAATGATCAGGACCGGTTTCGCTCATCACGAGCATTATCAACTGATGATACCTTAGAAGTAAATAACCTTACGATACGGTTAGTCTGAAGATGCTTCTTAAAGAGGCGAAACGCGTCACGTTAGTGATAAACCAAGTGGAATAACTAAGTTAACAATTTTTAATTTAATTTTATATTAAAAATGAACTTCCACAAAGTTACCGCCAAATCCATAGAAAATATAATAATACTAATTACCATAACAATCACTGACAAAAAAATTACTAGTGAAATAAACTTGATAGCAATGAGCCACCTTTCCCATTTTATATGTTATTTATTTATAATTGATTTCTGTTATGCAATGGTTTTATTTATTTCTAAAAACTCTATCTGTTTTAATTCCTTCATTATTTAATCGATGCAGAAATTCTGAACTATTTATTATCTTTGTTAAAATTATGATCATTTTCAATTAAATGATTTGTAAACTGTGAAACACTTACGTGTTAATTTATCATTGTGCATGTTGCTTTAACGATTTTCTGGTTGGAAAGAACTCCTATATCAAATTTGGATTATTGAGATTTTGTACACTTCCATGTATTTTGTCACTAACGACCCGGGTTTCGCCTTTCGGCATCTTCAGGCATTCGAGCACACGAATGGACTCAAACTGAGAGACAGTAAAAAGTGTCTAACGTTTATATAGAAGATACAAATGCGACAAATATTATTTACGAGGTAAGATATTATACGTCTGAGAGCCACACTGATACCTGAGTTAAAATTTCGGGAATCGCCCTAATCCTTATTTTGTAAACACCATATTAACAGAGTGGCGAATTGCCGCTTTTCAACTTCTTTTAGAAATACCAGTGATTTTACAATTATAATAGTATTGTGGGTTTTGACAGGATGTAATTCGACGAATGGGTAAATATATACAATCATTCCACATTTAGTGACATCTGTTTGGTGTTTCAACGTATAGGATATAATAGCGGAGAATTAGGAAGGTTCAGCTGCTCATTCAAAATTGGCAAGGAATTTAACTGGGCTCTATTAATTTCCAAAATTTCTTGATAAAATAATTAATGATCCCCCATGTTTTTATGCAACAGTTTAACCCCATCATCCGCATTAAACGTATGGTTCTCCATTAGCAAGTGATTTGCGAATGTCGAAGTTTCTTTTTGATAAAATAATTTATGATCTATATTCAGCTCCAAAAATAATGAAAGATTATTATTCCTCACAATGAAATTTCTTTTCTCTGCAAGAATCTACACTATTTAGTAGTATAGTATTTTAATATTAATTTGTTGTTTTAATTATTATTTTATTAATTATTTTATAAATTATATAGTATTTTAATAATAATCTGTTATTTTATAAATTATCATTGGTTCAACTGATTCAGTGGGGTGGGGTCAATTTGAAAGAGACTCTCAATTATTTTACGATTACATTCTCTCTCAAATTCGTTGCAGTTAGAACTGTGTACCTCATGTTTTTGCCATAAAAGTTGAGCAGGAAACCCAAATGAACAGTATTATACTATGAATATTATTCTGTCATATTTTTTGTGTTACTTCTTTAATTTTGAATGAACAATTATTTGTTTACATACACAAACCATAATAGATGTTTCAATCAATAATATCTGAAAGTTTTTATGGAAGTATTAGACACCCAAAAAGAATCCAAACGATTTAATCTTTGTTGTGAAAGCGAGTCACTCCTTTATCACTATGGAAGTACATATTATAATTGTCGCAAATTGATTGCGTTTGATTTCCCACTCTTTTACAGTAGCATACAGAGTGAGAAAACAAATGACTCCCAATAATACTTTGAGTTGAGTCTCAAGTTATTTGTTTTCCCACTCTAACACTGCTTTTTTAATAGCATACAGAGTGAGGGAAAAATGACTTCCTGATAATCCAATTAGAATTGAACCGCAAGTTATTTGTTTTCCCACACCAACACTTGTTTTTTCACAAGCAGGCCGAGCGGGAAAACAAAGAAATTTCCGCTTAATTTGAATTAGATTAAGAAGGGTATTGTGTTTTAACTTTTAAACAAGCTTTTATTAGTATTCATTATTTATATTAAAAAAAATACTTAAATGCAATAAATATTTTGATCCGGCCTTAATGACTATCTATCTATAAGAATTTCCCTATATAAACTGAATGTAATAGCTTGGGGCGTAAATATAGAAATGTCCTTTGATCATGTTGGTCAAGCAAATAGATTATCCATCATCTTTATTTCGGGTAAAGCTGTAAGAATTCAGAATACAGTCATTAAATTATAATACATATTTTTTGATTTTCTTCTTTAGTAATTTCCGCCCGCTGGTCGGAGAATATGGTCACAATAAAATTACTTAATATTTTAACAAATATTTTACGTAGAGTTTACTTACTGACTTAAATTTAATACATATTGATACCATACTGAAACATCTTATATGTAATAGCCTAGACCGCTCTGTAGACGTTTTATTATTATCGCATATCACATGTAGGTATGAAATTTTCTCATGGCGTAAGCGTTCGCTGTGTATATAAAATGTTATACAATGCACACACAGACATACTAGCTACTTTAGCCATTCAGTATTTCAATTTCAATACCGCCATCTATGACGGGTATGGTTATACTAGTTAAATTATAGAGTTGTAATGATTCCATATCTGATATAAGATATTTTTATATTTGGCGATTTATTTAATAAAAATTGTAAAAGATTTTTTTTTCAATTTTATTTAATCTTCAAAAAAGTTGAATTTTGTTCATTCACAACAATAAGATTCTTTTATCTAACCTTTGTCAATCGAATTGTTTATTACAAGACACAAAACCATCTGCTTTATTTTCTGTATGATCTTTTTTTATGTAATAACTGTTTCAGAGTTAATATGAGTTTATCATTATCAGATGACCCCCATAATGATAGCATGTATAGTCCGTTCGATTTGGCTACATAGCGGTTGAATTATTTATTTGTCTTGATTTATCTGTCTGTAACTCCAAAGGTATGCACATCATGCACACACCCACTCTGTATTATTGTGCGTATTTAGCGAATTGTGACAGATAGCACCACCACCTGATATATTTATATTTTTTTCCATGTCCGCTCCCAACGTGGAGCATATGGTCACCTAATGGAGGTATCTCAACAGAATTTTTCTATGAGAACTGTTTGATACTCAGTTGATCAACCTCTCTTTATTGAAGAGAGTAGGGATAGAAAGATAGGACTAGGACGGGACTAGTTGTTAACTACTCGCTTTCGATACGCCCCATGAGCATCGAATGGGTGGGTGAGGAGGGGGTTTTTAGACAACACAAACCGCACCGGGAATTGAACCCGAGACATCCGTAACCCATAGCCCACGACGCTACCAACTCTGCCACGGACGCCATTAGTTATTGGATAATTACATACAGTTATTCAGAGTGGCAAACTCCCTGAAGTTTGAATTGATACAGGTATATGTATTTAAATGACCACTCCAATGATATCTACTGACTGAAAACATAAAGATTTAGGGGTAGTTTTTGCAATAAACAGTGTTTCTTTGACAATTCATCAATTATTTTCCACGTGGTCCACTTTTTCGTTTTCGCATATAGTAACTATCGATGTGCTGAATTTAAAGAACACAATTTAGTGGCCGACAATTTGTTTTTGTAACATAGACCACTATTGGTATCAATTTCACAAACAATTTTTTATGAGAACCACATTAACGGTAAATTATAGGGGACCAACATCACAAAAACCTATGTCATGAATCAACGGTGCGTCCATCAATGCACATGTAATTACCGATGTTGACTCTGAATATTATATTCGTGTATACTTAAAATCATTTCGAGCTTATCCGTCTTCGTGTGGATGCCGAAATGCGAAACTCGAGTGTAAACTGCCAAAATTTAAAAAAAAATGTGATTTTGAAGTTCCACCAAGAAGTGGAAGTATTACACCCAGTCCTCTTTTTACACGATTTTTTTGGATGGCACAGTTGCTTTATTTTACGCGATTATTTCTTTTGAAAAAAACTTTTAAAAGCGTTTCATCAAACAAATCCGAGCAAAATTCAAATTCTAGTAAAATCGAACAAGTCAACAACCCATAGTAGCGAAACGCATTCGGAGTAACGAAGTCATTCGTAAAAGCAGTGAGTGACTTCAATATGAAAGTTAATACAATTTTATCTGATTTAATTTGTGCGTTTATATGAAGACGATCTCTGTTTGAAATATCTCATGTAATTCATAGTACCTAAATATTCGCAATATTTTGAATCTATAATTATGTTGAAAATCAAAAACTATTAAAAATGTTATCACCTTAAACTGGTTCATTTCTTTACTTCCTCAAAACACGTGTCGCTGGTGACGGTTACTAACCAGATGACGTCACTAGAGCAGTTATCCCCGGCGGAGCGAACTAGAGGCACGTTCAAATAACACTCTTATTCCGCATTTGTCTAAATACATTTTCAACAATAAAAAAATCGTTTAAAAGAAATTAAAGGTTTATATGTAAATAAAAGATTTTTTACACGAATTTGAAGAACCAATTTTTATTTTCCATACATTTTTGATACTTTTTTACGGGATTCTTTTTAAAATTAATGTATCAAATTATATAAAAGAATGTCTACCGTAAAAAATGATTGGGTGTATAATGATACACGGTTGGTTATGTTAACTAAAAGGAAATGTGTAGTGAACCGTTAAGTAAACAATGCCACTGTTATGAGAACACTAGGTCAGTGCTCCGCAACCGGTGTGCCGAGGCACACTGGTGCGGTGCGAGACGATGCTAGGTGTGCCGCAGTGTAATCCGTCCAAAATGAGAAAAAATCGAAAATTTTCATATTAGAAAAAAATAAAGCTATTTGGTTTCTAGATATCTGTTTCGCAAACAGTTTCCAGAGTGGACTACTGGTGAGAACATTTTCGGAGCAACAAACGATTTTTTCAAAGGTTATGACGTTCGATAGAGTTATTGTATTATGAGTGTTTGCACGAATGTTGCAAGCGATGGGAGTTAAAACGGGGTTTGTCTTGAGTGGAAAACAAAAAAACTTGCACTAGAAATGAGACATTGCTGTATGCATCGAGAAGCATTACTGGTTAAAAACTTGCCATATGGATTATTAAAAATAATGAACGAATATTAAAACAATAAACATCGAATCAAGAGCCTTCAATTTTTGAAATATCAGGAAATTGGATTGGAATATTAATTCATACTGCGTTACACAGAAATACTGGCTATTTTTAATTCAAATTATTAAATATGAATTTTGTTTTTGAAATTTACATATATTTTTGCTTGTGGTGTGTCGCCAAATTTCAAGGTGTCATTATGTGTGTCGTGGATGACAAAAGGTTGCGGAGCACTGCACTAGATAATGTCATATAGCTTTGGATTTTTGAAAAGAATCCACACAATTTTCTTTTCCGTCTTATTTACATTTTCTTAGATATTTAAAACATCTATCTTTTCAACGTGTGATACCCTATTCACGAATGTATAGTCGAATGAAATCGAGTATAAAAAACAGTAAATTAAAAAAAGATATTTCCATTGACACTTCAATCACCGAGCAGACTACAAATTCAACGAAGCCCAATAGTTTAGTTATATCACAACACTTACGGCCAAACAGACTCAGTTTGTTTAACATAATTGAACTCCCAATATATAAAGAATATAAATTAAATTTTTACTCTTACATTTCATGACAATTGCTTCCTAATACACAATTTAGTTCCCGTAAAAAATATTAAACTATCAACTCATTAATACTTATTACTATTCTAAATTCAGTATTTTTTATTGTACTATTATTTTTTTTTTTTTAATTATTAAGTGAAAGTTAATAAGCAAATTTATAATTGATCTATTAAAGTATTTTTTGCTCTTTCATCTTAGCAGAAAAAGATAACTATGCAATGATTTAATTGATTATCCTTTTTGCCAATTAATCATACAATATAAACGTCTGTGTTTTAAAAGTTAATGTATAATTTAAACTAAGAAAAACGTTATAATGCTGTATTTCTACAGATATATTTGACGAAAAGACTTTTATTTGCGGGAGGTACTTTGTAAATTATTTAAAAATGAGTGATTTTACAAAGCGAATATCTTTGGATTTGAGCCGGTTGGCGGCTGGTTCAGTACTGTTTTATGGTGGACTTTTTTACCGTAAGTTCAATTAAATTTTATTACAACTATCTATATTTAAAAAAAAATGCAACAAATAATCAACCGACTAATTATTATTGAATGATTATACTAACCACAATATAAATACATGAATACAAGTTGGTTTTCGATCATTTCGGCGGTTAATTTGTGACACATATTTCATTTTAAAAATGGAGTCAAAATTGATAAAATACTTCGTACGATCCTTCAGTTGCACCTTCGTATAATTTATAGAGGTATTGTTTTTATGCTAAATTTTATTTATGCAAATAAAACACTATGTATTGTGTAGTACTTATTGTAAAATTTCATTAATAATGATCAAAATACAAAATCTATTTCAGTTAGAGATGATCAGTCGCTGAGAGAAACCAATTCTGATCACATTTTTATAAAATTCTGAAATACTACAAATTTATTTTCAATATTTTATATGTATTATGTTTTTCGGTTAATAATAATTGACTGTTAATATCATTTAACTGACATTAATTATTTTCTATTATTATTTGCTGTTCCTTTCTTCCAAACTTTCCAGAGTGATCATTTCGACATTTAATAAAAAAAATACTAGAAACATTTATGTCTGGTGTATATAGTATATATAGCTTATAGTATATTTGATTTTTTGTTAGACTTGTAGATTTTACCGTGCTACATTAATTTGAATAATTAACTTAAAATCCTTCTATATAATTGACAATTAACAGTATCTTTAAACATGTTTTTAGTTTCTGCATTATGTGTTTTATTGATAACAACCAAATTTCTATTCATGCGAAAAGTTTTTATATGGTTGAGCAAAATGTGGAAACAATAGGAGCTTAAGGTCTTCAGCCGGTCTGAGCATTAGAAAAGGCTGTAATGAAAATCTCAACCAAATTCAAATTATATGAACACGCAATATTAACTTATTCACGAGGGCATGGCAAAAAAGATTATAATATATATTCATTTTAAAATTAAAAATAGTTTCAAAGAATGAGCTCTAATTAAATAATGTGATATCATAACCATTTATCACGAATCTTGAGAATTACTTTGGACTTATTAGAAAGAAAATAAATTTGTACCATATTTCACAAATATTTGACGGTTGGTCTCGTTCTGCTGGTAAACATTTTCAACTGCTGTTTTTCTTCTTCAACTAACGTTTTATAATTGTCTGTGATGGCACCTTGTTTTTTGTCCATCACATACACAAATGTGCAAGTTGGTTGCCTCTTAATTCTTCTTCTTACCTGAAATTTTTTCCGCATTTTGTTTGCTCCAACGATAAATTATCAATATTGCCATAATATGTACTATCACTGTGTTAATTACTTGTTTACCAAAGAATTCAAGGTTAAATTTACGATAAAAATAGCTTTTTCTAAAATAATTAATAAAGTATTAATTAATCTTTACATGTGATTTTGCTTGACCAGTGATTGAGATTTATAATCTGTAACTCCATACAATAATAAACAACTTAAAATCGTAAATAATTATCCTGTCATTTGATTACAAAAATCCAAAAATATATCCGTTAGTCTTCATATTAATTTATTCATTAGCAGTTCATGTTATAATAATATACATCCTTCATATAGGGAGCGTTTTCTTCCATAAATAACGGAGAAGAAAAAACTCTTTCATTTTCATTTTTCAAATATGTAAAAAGAAACATGGAGTCTTCGCAGTGCAAAAATAAAAATCTTAAAGCCAGTTGACTTTCCACCTTGAAAGTAGTACAAAACAAATTGTGTTTTACTTTAAAAAAAGAATAATAGTTATTCTTTCGTTCTTTCTTAATATTTAGTATTGTTTATTATTTTTTATGAAAGAAGGCTGTGAATAAATAAAAAAAACATACCTACCGTGATTGTTATCATTTATTAGCTGCTTACAATGTAGTTTAATGTTTCATTATTATATAAAATTCAAATGTCAAGCATGTAATTACAGTGTGGACGAAAATATAATATTAAACCAGTCGAATGATTTCTTATCAATATGACATTAAAAGTTTTTACTAGGGATTGAAAATTTGCCGACATTTTATTTACCGGTAAATCGGTAAACAATTTAATTTACATGTGTATCTTTTGTTACTTAGTGGATATGCACGCTCCGAAAAATAAGGTGTAGGAATTTGGTATGGAAAGTCATTATTGGGATTAAATTTCAAATTAAAAAAAAAACCGTAGTTTATATTCTTCACGTGTATTTTGTGTATTTTTACGTGTAACAATAATTTGCTAACCGATCAAAATCGCTTTCAATATTGTGAAATTAATCGACAATAGCTGCTTACGATTGACTTTTTTTTCACTAAATTCCGATTATAAGCAATAATAATTAATATAAATTCAACGATTGTTGCAAAATTTTGTCAATATCTCAAAATTCGACTACTAAAATAAATTATGTTTGTTCATACTACATCCTTATATCGTTGAGAATAACGTCTACTTTGTGTACAGTAAATTGATTATTTTAAATGAATACATGTTATTGGGAATATTGTTCATTCGGTGATAATGCAGAATATGCTTTTTTTCTGCAGTGATCTCTATTAATATTTTTTTATCAATTTGACCCTGTGAATAATATTCAAATAATAAATCCGAAATTTTACCAAATCTAATCGACGTAATATTAATTTAAAAACATATCTACATATATTTTTTTACAATGTGTGACAATGTATGAATCCGGTGGTATATTATACGTTTAGTGCTTTCTTAAATAATTTTATTTTTCGGTGACGCGCGATAAAATTAATTTCATAAAAATATAATAAATATTTCCTAATATAATAGTATAAAAATGGCGATAATTCAAAAATAAAGAAAATCAGTGTGCTTAAATCACTATAATTACATACCTAATAATCTGAAATATGAGTAATTTTTCTTAAAATTAAATATGGCTAATCATAGTCAACAATATCACTCTTCGGGGGCTAAATATGCCTATTTCAATAAATCGAATCATGGGATATCGTTTTCGGAACGTATAATAATTCTACCTACGTATGAGGTCGTTCGAAATTTGAAAGACGCGTCTAAGTTTGTGCTGAGAAATATTCAAGGATTCGAAATCAGACGCCATTTTAACTTGCCCTTTGTTGTGTTCATTTTAGTTGACTATGTGGACATTGATTATTCGCTATGGCTGTCGTGGTTGCTTATGCCATTGCTCATCACGTTTCTGTTGCCAGCCGTCATTATCCTGCTCTTCTACATCAGCGCCATTGTTTTCCACATATACAGACACAGGTGAGTCGACTTTTTACTATTCATTAAATCTCCAAAAATACATCAGTGTTGCCTCGTAACTTCCTTTACCAAAATTGATTATTATGTCTAAGATTGCCCACAGAAACTGCGAAACCAGTTAATTTCATGGAAACATCAAAACAGTCCATCAACTGTAGCATCCATATGCTCTTTTTTCGTGATTATTCGTTTCGTGCTCACCTATGCTGATTCGGCTGGTAAACGCCATGGTTCTATATCGCAAGGTCTTTCATGGTTCTGCATAGCATTCACCCACCGTTGTGCTAGACGGCGTTTATCAATATATTTATTATTATATTGACAGCAAAAATGAAACATGTTTTTCCAGTTAACTCAGTCTCCATATTGATGTATATAAATGGTTATATCTTCCACTTGATATTTTATGGATGATCGAAAAGTTTATAGATCATATCAATTTTTATACACTGATTAATCAGGATTGAACATCAATTATATTTTGCATACAAAAAATGGATTTTTTACTCGGAATAAGTAGCAGTTCGTCTCGTCTAAATGAAGTAACCGAAAGAATAAATCTTTACCTCAGAGGCTAATAGTCCTATGTCCAAAAATATCAAATTGAGTTATAAATGTCACATTATTTGTAATTTTAAGATCTATATATGGGTAAATAAAACTTTGTTGTATGTGGGCTGGTTACCGAAAAACCCTATTCTTATCTATCAACAATTGCGTTGATTGAAAAACTTATCTATCAACGCAAAATAACGAAAACAAAAACAGAACAACTATGCTAATTGATAGAAAATAAAAACCGTTTTAGACACACGTTTTTGCTTCATCTATAAATATAAAGTTGATAAAATGGTCATTGGAATATTAGCCTCTCAGGTACAGGATACTACAATAGTTTCTTCTTCTTTCGTTGATCAAAATGCACACAGAGGCTGTGAAAAATCCATCATTTAAAATCAGCTTTTACCGTTTTGAAGTACTATTAGAAAAGTAAAGCCGACTGCTGGCTGGCATGGGGATGCTAGGAATCGACTTTGGACTGTATCGCTACCGAAGAATATCGAAGTTTTATGATGTTCTTGTCATTTTTTAATGTAAACTATCGTAATGTATTTTTAAGTTTTCTAAAAGTGCCCGACAGTTAGGTTCAACATTTTCATACTGAAAATAATAATTTTTGTATTCGCTTTATAGTATACTAGTATTTTTTACCCGGCTTCGCCCAAGATGGTGATCGCTTATGTTTGTTTATTAAATTTAGACGTTGGTTAGCTAATGTTGAAATTTGAAAATATCACCGTCAACCATACCTTTTTTGTTACACCCACAAAATATAGTCCACCAATTAATAATAATGTTAAGACTTGAAACCAGCTAAAATAAAAGTTTTTGACAATTTTGCCACCTGCACTCTTGTTATGGCGCCGCAGAACTTCCCGATAGACAGACAGCTTGTTGATGCATTTAATAATGGCTCCTGCAGCGCCACAAATTAAACATACGATCGGAGTCATACGCTAATTCTCGATATCGATTCCAGATTCACACCAAGTTGTACGAATTTACCACTCACTTTCTACCAAATTACAAACATGAAACTCAATATTCAACACAAATATCTACGTTCGCGTTACTATCTCAACTGTTACTTGCAGAATATATTAGTATTGAGCTGTTGCTAGGTGACTGTTATTACTTTTTCATCCCGCATTGAAACGTCAAAAAATATCGCGTTTTCAGTTTTAGGTTAAAAATTAATTATTGAGAGTTGAATGTTGAAAATAGCACGGTTAAACTAACAATTGCAGCCAGAATGACGTGAAAATTTCACGTCGCCACTGCACGCCGTTTGGGAGGAGTTGTTGTAACCGACAGACATAAAAACATACAGATTTCTACATGTATTTTGTGCTATAAAGTAGAGATAGTTTAAGAACTGAAAAAAAATCTAACTTCTAAGAACACATCGCATATAATGTGGCTCGGACTAATAAAAGACGAATAATAAAAGGTAGAAAGTTAATTGTAACAGAACACGGATTGGTTAGCATTGAATTATCAAATAGTATATTTTACTGAAAGTAAGCTCACAAGTAAATAAACAAATGTTTTTTACAATTTTTTTCACGGACAATAACGTTCAGACACGCCACGTTATCGCTTATCAATATTATTAAATAATCTCTTCGAAAATGAAACGATATCCGCTTAAGTGATAAAATAATATGTGTTTAGTTCTTCTCATATATTGTACTACTTTTTTGAAGGGGTTACCCATGTGACCCTGCATGACTGGGTGATGATTCTGTCTGGCCGGAACTATAAACAAAATACTATTTCGAACAGTGGTGCCGGATGAACAAAAAAAAATGGAAGTAAAATTTACGCAATACATTTAAAAAAAAAAAATGTTTTTATTATAATAGAATTCTATCAAGTTAATGCCAATCAAAAGAAATGGAGTAAACAATCATTGTAGCCAAATTAAGGTACCATAATAGCATCCTTTCCGCGCAAGTCTATAATTCATTCCCCATGGCATTGCCGACCGATTCTTATTGGATTTGGTTGGTATTATATTTTATATCATCGGCCTAAATTGACATACCGTCGGGTCCCGTGGTACAGTGGTCAACGTCGTTGACTTCGGTTACGGATCTCATGGGTTGACATCCATTTTTCAATCGGTTTATGAATTTCTGTTCGTAGGCATGTTTGTGGTGTCTAGAATTTCTTTCCACCCATCCGATTCTAAAAACGGGACGTAGCGAGAGCGATCAGCTAACCACTAGTCCTGTCCTAGCCCTATCCTTCTATCCCGACTCTCTTCGGGAACGAGAGGTTGAGGAACTAACTGACTAACACGCACTTCTTGTAGATGTTGAGATACCTCTTTTAGGAGTTCACGTGAGAGCGGACATGGTATTAAAAATAAAGTAGTATTACACCAAGATACGCTGAATCAACCTTTAAAAACCTTGTTGAGGTGTAATTCGTGATGAGAAAACAGTACTCATTATCGTTAACTTAATTTATGTCAATTCGGCATAAATCCATCTATATTTTGATATTATACAAAATTGTAATAATTTTACAAACTTAAAATTTACAGGAGGGCGTAAAAACGCAATTATTAATATATAATGAGCTGTAATAAAGAAATCCAAACATCAAAATAAAAATATAGTTCTCTATGATCAAAATGATTGTGTGTATTAATTAGGATGTTGCAATATTGTATTATTTTGTCTTAAAATAACAGTATGCTTTATTTTCGTTTTTACGAGTTTAACAAAAATTAGCACCAGAACGACATTTAAATCTCAGTTTCGTTACATAATATATTACTCATTCGTTTATTTTATTTTTATAACATTCTAGTGAGTACCCGGCATGCGTTGCAATGCCACTCAAATAAAGAAAGGGTTTGTGTTTTAATTCTGTTTATTGAAGTGCTTTTGTATTAGAGGTCTGCACGTGCCGAAATTTCATAAAATTACTTGGTGCGAGCCTGTCATATTCAGGCCCAGCCCGGCCCGAGCCCGAGTCTCAATATCACACTTGTTACCCGAACCCGACCCGAAGCCCAAATTTCTGTTTCTCATCCCGAAAAAAGCCCGATTTATTTTTAATATAGTAATTCATTTATACTTATCAAACAATATATGAGAAGACCCCGGATCGAAGAGAGGCGAGCGGCTGGTTATCCGGAGTCCTGGAAGGGCTGATCTCAGACAAACAGCATTTCAAATCCGGTTCAAAACTTATTTATTTTCCATTCAAGATGCAGTGGTTTAACATTACACAAATATATAAATCTTAACACATAAAATTGATTCTACATTTACATTTACTTAGCAACTGAATTTACTTTAAGTTATAATACAAATGACACAACGAATTTCAATAAAGTCCAATGCAAATCAAAAAAAAAAGAAAACAAACAATTCACATCTTCAAGTCACCTTCGCCGCGACGAGACCTCGCTCGTCCGGCTCGGCAGATCGTAATCGACTGTCTACAAAATTTAAAAAAAACTCCCTGCAAAGTTGGAGCTACCCTTTTCCGTAAAAATGGACTCATCCAGCGGACGTAACCGGGGGCTATTTGAACGTCTGGCAACAAGAAAGAGCCTTTTCTGCGAAATATTGCTGTTGCCGCTGGCTGATTTCAGTTCAGGACACTAATGACACTTATACTTAACAAAAACCAGGGTGTGTCATATAATTATGTTATTATTTCAATATTTATAACGTGAGAAGACCCGGATCTGGCTGGTTATCGAATGTCCTGGAAGGGCTGGGATCTCAGACAAACGCCATTTCAAATCCGGTTCAACACTTATTTATTTTTTTGTGCACACATACAATTAAAAAAACTCCCTGCATCGTCGGAGCTACCCCTTTCCGTCAAAAATGGACTCGTCCAGCGGGCGTGCCCGCTGGCTATTGAACGAGCGGCCTTGGCAACAGTCAGCCGATTCTCCGAATTATTGCCGTAACCGCTGGGCGATTTCAGTTCTGGACCCTAATGAAACTTAAACTTAACAAAGAAAAACCAGGGTGTGTCAAACGATATTCATAGCATATGTAAAATAAATTATTTAAATTGTGAAAACTATTGCCTTATGGCTGACTCATGATTAAAACATAGTACGAAATATTTTTCTTTAAATTTAATTCCTTATCCGGGCCTGGCCGATCCCGAATCTGAATTGTCTTTACCCACCCGAGCCCGAGCCCGTGCAGACCTCTATTTTTACTATATTTTTTGTTCGTCTGGTTCAGAGATGTCGCTAGTTGTACGCATTGGATTCTTTTTTTTTATATTTAAAATTTTTTCTTCTGAAACTTTCACGGGTGTGCGCACAACAAGTCACCAAAGTTTGATCGAAATCGAATGCATGGTTAACGAACGCATAGAGGACAAACAAACAAACGAACATTAATTTTTATATATACAGTTACCATATTATGTTGGTCCGTGAAACTTTACTCAGAGAGCCGTGTTCATATTATTTAAAATAATATACTATATGTATTCCAAAATAAATATTTAATTATTTTACATTTACGAACAGCCTTTGTTCGTATACATTATTAATGGGTGATGATTAGTTTAATAATGTGTTTTTCATAAACAGTTAATGATTCTCGATAAAAATAGTTTCTTTTCGTCAATAAAAAGCACAAACACTTAATATATTGATAAGAGAGAAGAGGGTATAGTCGAAAGTTTCATTAACTGACTGATAAGGATATAATGTGTCTGGCCACTAACGTATCATTCATTCTATGTACGTGATGTGATTCACGTGACCAATCGAGAGTGAGTTTTAAGGTCGAGGGCTACGGGCAAATGCCTTTTTTACGCAACCGTAGTTACTACAGTAGTATATTATTTATATGAAATAACGATAGATTTGAGTTCAATATCTTCATAAATTACAAATTTAATACAAAGCCTAAAAACGGAACAAAAAAATACGAGATTTTTTCTATCCATACTTATTATAACATGTTTGCTGTCCATTCCGTATATACACGAGATCAAAAGTTGGACCACACACGCCCACTGCGTAATGGGTGATGCTTATATTTTTTTCGAGCACCCGACTTTCGGAATATATATGAATTATTTATTTTCATGTTATCACTGTAAAGTTCTATTTTTTTCCACTGCCTAATTCATTCTTAAAAGTTTTGGGCAGCTCGGCAGGGGGAAAGGTTAAGTATTTTTGAACATGTGATATTGAAAACCAATTTCAAATCGGTATTCAAACCTCATCTTCGGTAGGTATTTCAAGAGTTGCTTGGTTTTGCAATTTAGGCTAATAATATTATAAAATAGCGGCCTTTACACCTAGGAGCTTTCCTCGAAAAGGAAATCGGTATACCGTGCAAAGCTCGTAACTTCACAATCATTTGTTTCAAGCTTCAAAAACTGCTTGTTAATCAGTTGCTCGACCTCTCTTTTTGAAGGGAGTAGGGATAGTAGGATAGGGCTAGCTAATCGCTCTCACTATGCCTCGTTTTTTAGAGTTGGATGGGTGGGAGGGAATTCAACGAATGAAACACATTTATACGATAAATATTCCGTTGCAATTCATGGAATGTCTTCCATAAATGGAATTAAATAAAAAAATTTGAGCCCCCCGTTGTCACATTTTGTCTAAATGAATTTTTTAATCATCGAAACGATCATTGAAGAAATGACCAATGATGACAACAGCAGTGAAATTTTAAAATACTGTGTTTGATATGGTTTTATGACATTTCAACCCCCCCCAACATTACAAGCAATTTCATATTTCTATGTTGGTTTGAATGTTTATTCACTTTTTATTCTACAACAACTTAATCTTACTCGTAAGAAATTGATGATTTTGAATTCATAATTAACGATCTATTTTTTAACTTTATATTTCAGACATCAGCTAGTCACAAACAGCGCCGACTGGTGGCACAGGAGTAGGAAAGCAGTCAGCGCAATATGGGACGCCCACGGTTGGCTGTGGCACGGTAAATTTATTACCCGCAATACAAAATAATGATCTGTCTGAGACAGATCTTCATTTCAATAAATTTTGTCAATCAATTAGTACTTAATGCACATGATCGCGTGTTCTATTAGAGGAAGTAATTTACCATTAGCGTAAAAATTTGCCACTCATTATTCACTATAATAATTATAGAATAACGATGTTATTGAACGTTATTCATTGTATGTCACTATAATATGGATTATGAAATTTACTTGTTCCGTTTATGACCACCAGTTACCAAAACGGGTATTAATACCTTTTCCGTGCACATTGTGTTTCTAACCATCATCAGAACGTGAAATTAATCTCATGTCATGTTGGTAGTCGAGAGTCCTCACTCCATACTCGATTATTTTTGCAGGATACGAAATTTCTGGCTTTGAGAATATTCCCATGGACTCGCCTGTGCTGTTCATATATTACCACGGGGCTCTTCCAATCGATATGTACTATTTCATGGCTAAGCTGTACCTATACAAGAACAAGCTTATACATACGGTAGCAGATAGGCTACTCTTTAAGATACCAGGTAATTCACAATACTTCATCTAATGAACATTCCCAAACGTTTTTGCATTTCCCCTTTCACCAATGTTCAGAATATAATTCCACCCTTTCCGACATAATTCAACTGTAATGCAAAAGGTGCTTTCCAAATATGCATAATGTAATATTGAAAATCTTTAATAAACAGCAGCAATTCTCCCTCTGGAACTCCAAAAGTCACCTCTAGGGGGCAATTCCCCACATGAATGAACATAATGCTGTACATATTTTCAATTTTTGTTGTCCAATGTTATTGCTGTGTAATCCTTTAATTTTTTTATTCATGTATATTCAGGTGAGAGTTAAATAGATAGAAAAAAAATATTTTGCAATATTGGCTAACAATTGCCAAGATCAGATATTTTTAAATTGCAGAATTGCATGAGATAAACTCAACAAGAAAGTTTGATGTTACTCAATATCGACTCGAGCAGAAAAGACATCACAAACACTATCCCCAATATGAATATTAAATTCAATAATCTGAATTTGATATTGACCTAGCCAGGATTTAAACCCATACCCATCCGATTGCTAAGGTTATGCACTTACCATTAGACCACAGAGGCTGACGAATATTGTATGTACTATATAATCTGCCAGCATCCGCGCGGTAAACAATAAGCTTGCTGTGAAACTGATTAACTTTATTCAGACTCTCATCTTATCACTTCATAAAAGTTCAACTGATGTTTTTCTGCAAATTTATTGGTATTCTTTCTTCATCTTCTTCACTTTTTTTTAGGATGGGCAATAGTCCTCGAAGGCTTCCACGTAATTCCTGGTACAGTGCAACAATGCGTTAGCATACTTCGCGAAGGCAACATGCTGGCCATCTCGCCGGGTGGAGTTTACGAGGCTCAGTTTGGAAGCCAAAACTATCGTCTTCTTTGGAAAAAGAGGCGAGGGTTTGCCAAAGTCGCACTGGAAGCTAAAGTGGTTAGATTTATATTCATTGCAATTTAATTGGAACCCTTCGAAAGTTTACAATAAAATATATTGACTGGAAATGATTGACTGAGACAAGACACTTGGAAACGGAAAGCTCTTGACAAAAATTAGGGGACAAAAAAAGTGGAATCCTCTCAATTTTTGTCAATTAATCAATCGCTTAAGATCAGAAGTATAAATGGTTTTTATAATTGTATTTTTGTCAGTATTTCAATGTATCAACTGAATTGTCATGTTAGGCATGGCTATGGCACGATGGTTTGCGTTTGCTTGCGAGTCATTATTTTCCAAAATGAATTTATTAAAATACAGGCAGATCAATCTAGATTGGCGTGTCTATTACCAAAATAAAATATGAACTAGATATGAAGAATATGGCATCCGATACGAACAGCAAAAATCTCATTGATTTACGTTGCCTTTTTTACGACAAAATTAATAAAAAAAAAAGTAACGTAATTTTTTTATAAAATTTCGTATTAATTTTGAATGTTCCTAAATAGAATACTCCAACAGTTAAAAACTACTTAGCAGGTCACTAACTCCATAAATAGTATATCTAATTTTTTGTCATGCACATAAAAGAGTTCACTACCACTTGTCTGTGTATGTAATATTTATTACTATCTTACTAAGCCAAATTTCATAGATATATGTTTATGTGGTAGAATTCAGTTTACCCATTATGAAACAAATTACCATATTTATTTTGACTTGCTAACAATTTTTTTGTTTTACAGCATATTCAGAAATTCGGTTTGTGAAAATCACTTATGAGTCTCGTGTAGTTGCAGCTAATAAATACCTCATTAGTTCAAGTGATTGCAGCTGGTTCATTGTTAAAATTGCATTTCTCTTTGCAGCCAATCGTCCCTCTTTTCACGATGAACGTGCGGGAGGCGTTCAGGACTGTAGGACTGCTGAGGCGAATCTTCCTTTTTATTTACAATCGGACCCGAGTACCTCTGGCTCCCATCTTTGGCGGGTTTCCTGTAAAACTGGTCACGCACGTCGGCAAACCCATTCCTTATGATGGCAGTCTTACGCCTGACCAACTGCATGACAAGGTATACATTTATTTTTTTCATAAATTTTCTACTGTAAAAATCATTTTGATTCGTAAGTGTAATTTTAGAGCAAGCATGTTAAATTAATAATTTTTTGGTTAGATACTGAAGCAATATAATTATTTTGATGTATTGAGCATTTGAATAGGCAATGTGTTGTGATATTATTAATGGTATTTGTGAGCTGAGATGAATTTTATTTAAAATAACCAATTTTCCACACACATCTGGATTTGTAATGATTTTTTTTAACCTACTGGCATCATGACATTTTGTAGGAAATCTTCCAATGTCGACATGAAATTTAATATTTTTTTTCTATGTCTCATGTCTTTTGGTCTAGTTTTAGTAAACCTTTATTTTGTATATTTTTTATGGAAAGCACAATTTTTTTTTAATTCTTGTAAATTTATAAATATAGTATTACAACATCACTGCCGCCGCCGAATTTGGAACTAAAATTCTCAGTCTAGGATAAATTTCCCCAATTGCCATTCTATGCAAAATAAATATCTTTAGAAAATTCATGTCTACTTTTGATAATCATTGCTAAAATATCGTGTTAGTATTGTTTTTACGTTAAGATAATGTTATACTATCAAAAAATTCTTTTTCTTCTCGATTTATAAATATTAAAGTTTGGTGACATGCATTTAGAACAGTTTTATCCTAGGTTGACACTCTTCCTTAGTGACTGTCAAACACGAGCATACATATGTCAAAAAACAGTTTTGTTATTAAAAATACATTGGAAATAAGTGGCCACGGCATGTTAAATAATTCAAAACAAGTCCGTGGGAACGCCCGGGAACCATTGTCAGTTCTACAAACGTTAAAATCTAGTAAATAACCAATAATTTCCATCAATACTGTCATTACAAAACAATAAAATATTTATTGTTGCCATGTTACTCGTTATTAAATACTTTTGTATTTTTTATAAAGACTTTTTATGTTTTTTAAAATATTCTATAGATACAGCCTTTACTTTGTGGAAAATCATTTTCAATATAAAATTGAAATTGATAACGTTGTAATTGCATTTTTTGCAGAATTTTAATTTTCACACTTTTTATGAAAGTATATAAAAATATATTTGAAATAGTAAATAAAATTTCTATTTAATTTTAAGTTTTATATGATGATGAAGTTAAAATGTCCGCTCCCAATGTGGACCATATGGCCTCCTAATGGAGGTATCTCAACAGAAGTTTTTTTTCTATGAGAACTGCTTGTTACTCAGTTGCTCAACCTCTCTTTTTTTCGAAGAATGTAGGGATAGATGGATAGGGCTAGGACAGGACTAGTGGTTAGCTGATCGCTCTCGCTACGCCCGTTTTTGAGGATCGGATGGATGGGAGAGAGGTAGTTTTAGACATCATAAATATTCATGACAGAAATAAATACATCAATTGATAGATCAATTTATGAAACTGTCCGTACCGGGACCTGAACCCGAGACATCCGTAACCGTTGTCAATGACGTTTCCAACTGCGCCAGGGAGCCGACATTATTTACATAAAGCATTCTTTTTCATTTGTATCTTTAAAATTTGTTATAATTTTGGTTGAATATGGCAACATTCCTAACGCGATGGTGGTGCCCTCACTAGCGGCCAAGTAATGCTGGTAATACCATACTAAGTAAATTAAATATAGTCACCCTGAATATACATAAAAGAAATCCATTTATTACTTCGGAATATTCAACTCTTACCTATATTTTATTAGAATAATAAATTTATTCGACAAAAAGTCTTATTATGATGGATAATTTTAATTATTTCTAGATTCATGCGGCTATTGAAGATTTAATTGAAGAGCATCAACGCTGTCCTGGAAGCATCACGAGAGCCCTAATCGAACGATTTTATCGGGTACCCAAGACTAAAAAAATAGTTCAAAAGATTGAAGACATTCACATCAAGACTGATGACGACAAGGTGGCGGGGGATCGTGACACGTCGCCGATACGTCTAAAAGAAGATGCAGTTTCCGATACGAGAAAGGCTGAAGAAATATTAGAATTAAATGATAAAGAATGCGGGGAGCCGACAGATTCCCGAGCGAGAGAGTCGAAAAGTATTGTTTCAATGCAAGACTTAATTAGTGGTAACGATCACCGTTCAGAAGACCATTCCGTTGTTAAGAAACGGAACATTGTCAAATCGGATGACACCGGCCTAGATATCAATGAGACCAATACAATATCATCGCAAGATAACAATTTGAAACATTCAAATAATATAAAAGATGACAGTTGTTTCATGAAAGAGAATTGAGAAGTTTGTTTTTTTTTTTTTTTGAATCTATGGTACTCTTACACGTTTTAATGTAATTTCATACAATAAAATTGTATTTGATGAGACAGTTATATGGCTCAAACTCCTGGATTAGGGGTAACATTTCCAATATTGATAGAAAATAAAATGCCTTTATTCCCTACACTTTGATTCAATAAAATGATCCGGTATATTATACTTAATTATATGTGTCATATTTATTGGGAAAAAGATATTTGTAATAGCAAAATCTTATTTCTTGTTTTCTAATATAGATTAAATTATATGTGTAATCTAATATATGCTAGATGTTTATCACTAGCTCTATAATAACATGGTGATTGTTATAAAGGTCGTTAAAATATGCATGCAGATGAAATCACACGGACAGTGTATAGTCATTCAATTATGGACGTGGAAATTTTTTGAATACCATTTTATACCATTCATTTTCTCTACTTATATAAAATGGACTCAAATATTTTGTGATATCTTAAGTTACTTTTCCTTTTTATTTTTGTTTTTACCATGCCGTCAGTATCAGTATTTCTAGATTCAATATCGAATAGATACGTTCAGAACAATTCAATAAAGTGTGACAAAAATCAAAATACTAAAGAAATTTTCAAACACCATTATCTCAACATTATGTTATTTGAGTTGATTCATTTTAGAAGTGTGTGTATGTATATTTGAATTTACTTATTAAAGTGAAGAATTGTTTCACAAAAATACTGATTACTGTTTCTATTATAATTTTATTAAAATATCTGCCCACTGACTGTGTAGGCTTATCAGTGTGCTCTTGAGACTGCAATAATGTTACTTCTGTTACATATATATTATTATTATGTTTGACCAGATAATGTATTGTAAGAAGAAGTAATTGTTCAAATATGTCACAATTTATTATATGCATGAATGGTTTTACGTATCCAAATTTCTCAATTTCCGATTTGCAACCCTGCCAAATGTTTGAACAGTTTCAACTAATGTCTGTAAAAACCCATTACTCTTAAGTATAAAGTTGTATATGAATATCTTGATGTAAAAAAAATCAAAGTAAATTGCTGAATTTGCCTGTTTCATTTATTAATTTTTTAACAGAACAAGTAATACTGGGTTGGGCAGTTTATCTTTTTAAAAATTTTATGTTAAGAGTTTTTTTTTCTTTTAATGTCACAATATATATAGTGCAATGCAAATAACATTTATTAGTAAGTGTGATCAAATCTGTACCCTATGGGTGAAAGCAAACAGGTCAGTTTTTATCAATTTTGGAATTACAACACAATTATCTCAAAAAAGTTTTTATTACTTCTAAACATTCAAAAGTTCCTTATGTGAAATGACTAATCACTTGTTGCTAAATAGTTACGGAAATAATGTATTGAACATATTCGCTGCCCATCCTGTATATATATATATATATATATATATACGGGATTAAGAGTTGGATCTCACACACCCCATTTCCATATATATACGCACCCAATGATATTAAGCATATAAATGAATATTCAAATAATATTGTATTCTATTTTAATGTTATCACCGCCTAGGTAATTTTGGGTGTGAGAGGATAAATCGGGCTGTCTTGCTGGGCAGCGAAAGGGTTAAAAACTAAATTTGAAGTGGCCTCGTAAAGAAGTCGATAAAAACTTTTACTGCATATTGTCCGGTTATTTTGAATTTTCAAATTCCAGTCACAAACAAGATTCTAATCAGCCATCTATGAGACTAGAACAATACTTTACCACCAAAATTTTCGGCACATACCTTCCATTGTAAATTAATTTATATAAGTAAATGATAAATAGAAATTGAATTTAGTACCCTAAACAGACAAAAAAAAAAAAACAAGGCGGTTTGTATTGCTAATTATGATAATATGAATTTGATACTTTATCTAAATTGAAATACTTAATTTCGACGATCTTTCTGAAATCACTACTATAATTTGTCCAGGCCTGCTATATGTGTTGATTAAATTTATGACTTAACGATTATTGGAATAGGGATATTAGCAATTATTGTTATAATAATAATATTTAACATATCAATTAATAATAATAAATGATTTTTCTTGTACAAAAGAACAAATAAGTATATTTATGTAACTATAAATTATTGTTTATCAGCTTCCGTAAGTGGCTGTGTGGATTGCGTTAAATGTTCACGCAGAGTGTCAAATGGCAGTGTGTGTGACAACTCCTGGCGGCCATTTTATTAACTTAAATTGCTGAAAACACTACATATATTTAATTTATAATCATAAAACATAGCCTTAAATTAATGACGAGGCATTCCATTTATCAGCTTTCTTTTATCATTATACTGATATGGCTGGGAGTCTCAATAAAAAGAGAATAAAATGCATAACATGTAGAAAATAAATTTTATATGATTACCTCGGAGGGTCTCTTTTTGCGGCGCAGTTGGTAACGTCATTGGCTACGGCTACAGATGTCTCGGGGTTCAATTTCTTGTGCGAGCAGTTTCATAAATTGATCTTTCAATCGATTTCTGTTCGTAGCCTGAGTGTAATGTCCAAAACTCCCTCCCACCCATCCGACCCTCATGGGGCGTAGCAAGAGCGATTAGCTAAACCACTAGTAATATCCTTCTATCCCTACTCTCTTCGAAAAAAGAGAGGTTGAGCAACTGAGTAACGAGCAGTTCTCATAGAAAAATTCTGTTGAGATACCTCCATTAGGAGACCATATGCTCCACGTTCAGAGCAGACATGGATTTTTTTTTTTAATTATTTTGCATTGATAATTAACAAATAAAGCCCATTTTTTAACACATACTTCGGCTTTGACTTGGTGAACTTGATTAGAATGAAGTGTAAATGTATTAGGTTTTTAAATGTAGAGATAAATTTTAAATTTACCTTATACTTGCATTAACAAAAGAAATCATTTATAGTATAGGTTTATGTTGACCTTTGTGAAAGTTTTGGCATTTATTTTATATTATTTTATTAACTAGTTATTTCACCAATTACCACAATATTTTAATAGTTTATTTACAATATAGTTGATTGTGTTTATTCCGAGCTTAAGCCTAGAAATTATGGTTGCGTCATGTGCGACACGAGTTTATGGGCAGCCATTGTTCACTTATATATTATTTCTGTTTTAGAAGATGATTTTCTTATTCTTATAATATATTTTCAAGATAAAAACATTGAAAACCATATCCTAAAACTGGAATAAAGAATTAATCAAAACGTCACAAAGATTTTAATAGTGAATGTTTATTTTATTTGTAAATTACCTTTAAATTAATGTTATTTCGACCTACACTCCACTGTAGAACATAAGAGTTTTTATTTATTATTAGTCCAATATCTCAGCATATCGTCATTGATACTGCAAAAGGCTGTATGTTAAGAAGTGTTCAAGAAGCGATTAAAATATCACAATTTATATGCTATTACAATACATTCTTGAGAATATGATGTTTTGTTGTCAGCAAATGATGCAAACGGCAAAACATCATTAAGAATCTCAATAGTATATAAATTGTGTTTGCATCACTTGCTAACTTTTACCGTATACTATCATGTTTAATTATTTTGACATAAGACATATTGCAGTATCACCTCGATACATATTTTTATTATGATAATAAAAATATTCAACCATTTTAATGTGTATTTTGTGAAACTACTTTTATTATAAATGGCCATATATTATAATGTGTGAGAGGGCTGTATGTATTCCAATTCTGAACACATTTTAAATAAAATGTCAATAATAATATACTTTTAATGAATGTGAAGATTTTACAAACCACTGTATAAAATAATAGAGATATTTTTAATAACCAAAATTTATTGCGTAACAAAAAATGGATGTGAAATGATAATATATAGGAAAACCAATGTTACTATAAAAGATAAAATTTGAAAAAAACCTTGTAGTTTTTATTACATAGATGTAGAAGTAGTCCAGGAAGTGCCGGGTCCGTGGTCGACATCGTTTGGCTTCGGTTGTAGATATCCCAGTTTCTTAAATGGATTTTTCAATCGATGCGTGGATTTCTGTATGAAGGCGAGGATGTTTGTGATGTCTGGATTACCTCCCACCCATCTGAGCTTAAAAACGGAGCGTAGCGTAACATTGCGAGCCGGACATGGTTTAAAAAAAAAGTAGTAGTCCATCAAGAAACAGCCTTAAGAATCTTATTGATGTATAATCTGTACTTTGAAAACAGTACTATTAATCTTTGACTTAATTTCTCCCAGATCGGCATAAATCCATCTATATTTTAATACTATAATTATCTATGTAGGCTGGAGGATAAAGCCTCTAGTCTCTCTGCGGTTTACTCAGAACTATCAATTTGTTACCTTAAAACATCTGCCAGTATGGTGACAATATATCCTTTATTGACTGAATTGGCATTTACTTGGTAGAACTCCATTATAATAGGATAAAATAACAAAGTATTTTAAGACATCGATTGAGGGTGCTTGATGGAATTTCAATATAAAATTTGGATTATTGAGATTTTGTACACTTCCATGTATTTTGTCACTTACAGTCGTTCAGTCAGTTTGAGTCTATTCGTGTGCTCGAATGCCTGAAGATGCCGAAAGGCGAAACCCGGGTCGTAAGTGACAAAATACATGGAAGTGTACAAAATCTCAATAATCCAAATTTGAAACACAGTATTTAATTCTACAAAATTTTTATCAGGTTGTTCATAGCTATTTTGGCTTTACGCCATCGTCAGAAGTATTCATTAAAATTATTTTCTTCCTGTTGTTTTCCCTTCATAAATATAATAGGGTTCTGGGAATAGCAAAAAAAAATAACTCGGCTAGAAGTTGAAAATTCATCTATATTATGCTAGTATTACATAAATTTTCAAATTTAAAACTAACAATCCAAAGATGCCACCTGAATATTTTTCTTGACCCTCTTTCATTACCGGAATCAAATTTTACGTGCGAGATTTACTTTCTGCTTGGAAAATTGTATTGCTCCGGTATATTTGTTAACATATCCGTTAACAAATATCTCACATCAATAGTAAATAACAATAAAGCATTATTGAAAGACTGTAAACTTTTGATTAAAAAGATGTTTTTTCAATTAAGGTGGTTGAGTCATTGAGACAGTCAGATACTTTTATAAAATCTATATATAACATTTTTTTCTTAGTTTATCACACCCATTTATATTAATGCGCTAATGGAAGAATATATTTTTTCACTAATGTAATAAAAAAAACCTAACGATTAGTAACAAAAACATACCCTCTTTGGCAATTGCAGTTTCGCAATTTCACAAATCTTTTGGCATAAAAATGATTTTTGAAAAAGAATTTATTTAAACATCTGTAATGAAAAGCTCTCATGGAGAAAGTGTGTGACATCAGTTTAAAAAACTATTGGGAGTTAAATTTTATACGAAATGAATTGTTCAGATAAGATATTTTTGATGGATCATTCTGCAATAGATATTTTAAATATTATTAATTCAGTAATCAATGATCATTTATTAGAAAATGCGACATCCGAAATATATATGAGGTAAAGTGAAGAGTAATGACATTTTTTTTGTGGTGTTTTGTCATCATTTTGTCACCTGAAAGTTCAAATTTCGAATAAAAAGGTCAAATTTGGTACCAAGTTCTGTTTGTAATCCTAATATTTTTAAATAAGAATGTTTTTTTGACCCTTTTAGGAGACGCATTTAGGATATTTTATGCTGTTTTAATTTGACAAAGGTTTGAAGCGAAAAGAAGCTATCAAGATCGTCTGCGAAATTCATGGAGACATCTTCAAACATCGAAAATGACATAGATGGTTCAAAAAATTTAAAAGTGGTGAAAGAGAGTTAAAGGATAAGCTAAGACCAGGAAGACCTCTCTCTAGAAGTTTTGAAATATCCACCGTATTCACTGGATATTGCGCTTTCGGATTATCACCTTTTCAAGTCCTTGGAGCATTTGCTTTGAAATAAAAAATTATTTGCCCAATCTGTGGAGAAATATTATAGAAAACGATGAAAATTATATCACAGAGTAATATTTGTATAACTTTTGATTAAAAAAAACATTGTCATTACTTTCCGTGTTACCTAAGAATATATAATAATTATGTAACTAAAATATTTTATTTTTCAAAAACACTTTCTGGATGTTCATTACATTGTCACCGATCAGTTATATTTGAGTAAAATAAAAATGTTAATTAAATATATTTCCAAATATGACGTCAATATGAAATTAAACATCCAAACCATATTCCTGCAAAAGTATTTGGTATGCTAATATTGTTGCCAAAATTCGAATCGAACCAAATATACAAAAGTCTTAGAATAGGTCAAAAGAGTTGTCATCAAACTGCTGCGGAGGTTGAGAGGGTGCCGGAGGTCGTTGCACACCGAGGCCTGCTCCGGCTCTGTACTGCGGTTGCTAAATTACGTGAAAAGAAAGAAACAAAATTATTACTTACTTTTGTAAACTCTTTAGTATTATTATCACCTATCATATAACTGTCATCGCGGGTTCGTAGTAACTGCCATTCGTGGAAATGATTTTATTAAATACAATACAAAATGAAGATTGGCAAATATATATATCTGATTGCATTTTTCTAACGTGTGCAAGATTAATAATTTTCTACTTACTAACATGATAAGTTTCTCTTAAATTACAATCAAAATATAATAAAAAGTACCGTAAAATGTGTCAAACTAGTAAGATTGCTTGACGACACGCAAACTATTAAGTAAACTAATATTTTTAGAATTTTTTTTAGAAAATACCATAAAACCTTAATGTGCAGTGTTTCAGTGCAATTTTGTAAATTAAAAGTGTAAAATTTTGTTATTATAAAGATCAGAATATAGTATCACTTCAGCTTGAAATTGTGTGAGGTAAAAGAAGATTGTCTGGTTTTATGATGCGATTCAATTATTATTTTATCAGCAATTCATATTATAATTCTTATACTTTATAAGCATGCATTGCATGGGTAATTTTGTATAATTTATGATAACGTTAAATCTGTGATGTGAAAACAGTTTCCAATATAAAAATAAGTTTTAGCCAATGAGACAAAACTCTTGAACAAGACTCGTCTACAAAAAATCGAATAAATCTCATCTTTCAAAATGTATTTGTCCTTAGGACGAATTCGGTTTATTTGACCTTATGACCTCTAATCATTTCGAAAAAGAGAGGTTGAGCAACTGAGTAACAAGCAGTTCTCGTAGAAAACTTCTGTTGAGATACCTCCATCGGGAGGCCATATGTGGACATGGTAAACAAAAATGTTCATATTTCCACTCTACCTCGCTCAGAATAAACGGCGATTATCTTTGTTATGGCTTGCTTCGTTAAGATTGACTGTAAAATACATTTTACATATTTTACGTATGATTTCTAGGGTTACTTTATTAACTACAGGATAAATTTTACAATCTGAAATAAGATGCTGTTGTTATTAAGCATACGCAACTATTAAAGCTAGAAATATTTACACAATATAATACAGACTGGCAGGCATAAAAAGCAAAAGAAAGAAAAAAAGCTGTGTTATTTATAAAATCCTTTTATTACTTTTTTTACAAAACATACAGAATTGGTTAGACAATCGGGGCAAAGAAATATTGCAAATAAAGCAGGTAAATAATACAACTATCATGGTTATATTTACAAATGTGAAAATATATTCAAGGCATAAAATAAAATGTGTCGAATAAGTAGCAGATTATACCAAACTTAAATGTGGGGTTAGATGTAAAGAAAAGAATAAAATGAATACCCAAAAACTTAAGAGCGATTCGAATTCCAAAACCGATGAGTGGAAAATTTCTATCAGGTTTATTTAATGCATAAATGTCAATGTAAATGCTCTTTGGAATTCAAATTAAATGCTCTTCATGATGTTATCAAAAACATTGTTAGTATGAAAGGCGTGAATAAATATGCTTGAAAATTGGATGCAGTAGAAAAGTAACATATTAAAAAGGTTTTTATAATTTAAATATCTCAATCTCGTATTTAATGTCCATAAGAGACTTCACGTCATAACTAAAGCTTTAGGATATTGAATCAATGTCCAATACCTAATTAACAGAGATATATATGTATTAGAACATTTAGATATCTTAATAAGTTTGAAATTAATATCATAATATTTACAAAAATACTGTTAAGTAAATATGTAATGTTTTTTTTTATATTTATAATAAAATATATATATTTACTAAAGAGATACTCTTGATAGATCCAAGCCTATTAAATATGGTAACAGATTGTTAGTATTGTTAGTGAATATACAATTGGTCAGGGGCGTGTTAATTTGTGTGGATGTTGTAATATAAAAGAATATTTTACTAAGCCTATATTCTCATTCACCCGAAGACACTGTAACAGATTTTGAGTATTTACAAATATGGTTTTTCTTTTAGTCTAATGAAATATTTTTGACAATCAATTTAGATGTAAATCAGTTGTCTTTTTTTGGTAAAAATTGTTTACCTTAGTTATTTCGTAGCGAAAGGTTGAGGTTGAAAAATGCAATATCATTAGATTTTCCTTCTTAAAAACTATTAGTTGAATGTTTTAATAATAAAAAATCGACAAAAAAGGAAGCATTCACATGTTTGTAAGTATGTTCATTGGATGTAATCTTAAATTGTTTTTAACCAGTCTCCTTTTTTGTTAGAAAATTCATAATGTATTGCATACTAAAAGTAAGAGAATCAAATTATTATGCTTTGAACACTTATTATGGAGGCATTTTTTGGCATTATTCTGACAAATAAGCAAACATGCATTCATTTATTTTAGAATGCAACATTTCTGGATAATAATAATTAATCACAATTAAATATGAGTGGCATATTACATGGTCATATTTATGTGACATATATCATTGACAAAGGATCGGTACGATAGTATGTTTTTTGGGAAGGTTGTTTGAAATTGCCGAACCAAGTTTTTTCTTCAACGACTGTCACTAAAAACATCAAAGAATGAAGCAAGGAAAACGATTTGAATTGGCAGACAAAAAGAAAAAGAATTTACGGCATATTTCCTCCACAGTTGCCTTGGGGTTCATATGATCATCGGCATGCAGAGAATGTTTCTCTATCTCCATCCCACTCACTTGCGAAAGTAGGACAAAAGTGCAAACACCAGCATGTTCTTATATCTTGCTCACACTCCAGACTGAAAATGTGATTAAGCGAGAAAGAGAGATATTCTTACATAAAGTTATCAACAAGAGATTTGATGGAAACTTTAATGCAGTGCAATATGTTACCGTTGAATCTTTGTCAAACAAGATATGGTTGTCTATGTACCTTTCATCAATGATGTATGACACAAAAGTATGATCATGTAATACTCACATTAATGATCGATTCCCTGTTTGAAATACGCATCCACTGAGTGCATGATTGATAATGCTTAAGTAAATAAATATATAGCGTATTATAATTACAGCAAACATTATTCATTTTATATTAAAATATACCCTACAGTGACCTATTGCAAGGACACCTTACGAGGCTTTTTGGTCACTATTCTACATATATTGACAGTAGTTGCAGTAAGACCTGGCTACACACATAAAACATTATTGATTGTATTGGTAACAGTCTAATCTGAAGTTATACTAAACCTTTTTTCTGCACTTAAAAAAGTGCTAGAATAAGCGAGACAGACTGTATTGCTGCAAGCGTGTCTTTTTGGTGTTATCAATTCACTTCAATGAAAATATATAGAATTGCTAAGGTGCTCGTAGTAAGGGGAAAAGAAATACTCATATATTATAATTGCTGTCTGGCTACTAAGCTATTCGTCGTATGTATAAAATACTTAAATCATATGGTCTGCCTAGAGTTGCAAAGAAGAGTAACTAGCTTCCAAAATACATATTGTGTAGCCAGCGTTCATTGCAATTATTGCAAAGTTGATCTATTCAGCTGAGTAATGGGATCTATATTGTGAAATGAAGATACTTCTAAAATGGGAATGAATGATTCAATACTGACTTGCAAAACACACTACGTAAAAAT
The DNA here is from genome assembly GCA_022494535.1 of Himalopsyche phryganea. NCBI lineage: Eukaryota > Metazoa > Arthropoda > Insecta > Trichoptera > Rhyacophilidae > Himalopsyche > Himalopsyche phryganea. The sequence continues at coordinate 2,209,152 of JAGVSL010000024.1, forward strand.
TTATTATACAGTTTACGATGAAATCAAGTGTCCATTTGGAAGGAATGCCGATGAAAGACTTCGTAAATATTTGTACTTTAGCGGTTGACTACACTGTTCACGGGCAAATGTTAAATATTACATGTGCTGATTGGTAGGCCTTAGTGTGCCCGGAGCCGGCGGACGACCCCTAGCTCTCACTTGCTATAGAAAGAATAAACAAATACAGTTCAATACGGCATAATGGATACCAATTATATTTGAAACCCCAAAAGATTATTACATAGATTATTGGATATATATAAATCTTTATTACTATTTATTTCTAATGTATTCTGTGATTACTATAAAAATTAAAAAAAAAATCAAAATCACGACTGATCCAGTTATATGTCATTACTTTGAAGTAGTTCAAAAAATTGGTTAAGAAATGAGATGCAGGGATGCACGTGCAGCTGTCAGTTTGATACACTAACTAATTAGACAGTTTGTTTTATTTACAGCAGTTTCAAAATTGTCTATGATGTGATATGGATGCAAATATAATAAATATATACTCTTTGGCGTTCAAATCTGTTTTAGTTTAGTGCAAACTGAATCAATTTTACCTGCTGCAACAAATGCCGGAGTCCTGGATTGCTCGCCATCACGGGTCGCATCATTCTGTTACCCTGAGCTCCTCCCATCGGACCACCTGATGTCATACAACGTTTCATATATTGATGGCTTAGTCAATATAGGGTTTAAGTGCGCGATTGTTGATTTGATGTGAAAATTGTATTTGGCTTATGAGTCAAAAATTCTACTTATACCCTTTATATATTAGACATCAATTATATCTATATTAGACAATAATTGCAAACGATATATAGTCGGCTTACAACTTAAATCCACTAAGCATATAAAACAGGATACTGAGTAAAACATATTTTAAAATTAAAAAATTAGTAAAATGGAAAGTTTTCAATGTTAAAATAGATTTTTAACATTTAAAAATCATTTAATTATGCATAATAAAAATGTACATTTGGGTAGGCATAAAGCCACAATACTTAATTAACCCTCCAGAGACGAGCGTGACAGTACAGTCACATTAATACCATCGCCCATCTATCCCAATATTCATCCCATCTCTTGCTGAATAACGTTGCCTTCACTCAATTTCGGTTAAAAAGGATATATAAGTCAGTTTTACAGCACCTGTTTTCGCGCCGATATCTACTAAAAGCACGAACGATTTTTTTAAATGTACTTTAAAAAATCGTGAAATTTCAACGAAATCTGTTGGTTAAAATATTTTCCTTTAGTATTTCTTATTTGATCAATTAACTAACCTGCAGCTCCAGATTGTTGCGGGACTTGAGCAGGCCCCTGCCCTTGGCCAGGACCTTGTCCCATGTCTACATTTTGCCCCATCGGGCCCCCGGGTTGGCCCATCAGTCCCGGGCTCTGTCCCATCGGTCCTCCAGATTGGTTGGGCCCTCCGCCTCCCCGCCCCATTTGTTGGAGCTGAAGCTGTTTACGCTGGTCCTGTCAAAATATGTGTTAATCCATCAAGCATTGATTTGAAACAAATACAAGCTTATAATTAGTTTTTATATAACATGTAATTGAATGATATACAAATAGTTTGTTACAGAAGGGGTTAAGTCACTTAGCCGAGTGATCAACGCTATTGGGTTTTCGTCTTACTTGTATTTCATCTTACTCTCTTACTGTGGTCAGGAGTTCGAATTCCCGAATGGACATTGTCATGCATATGCTAAGTTATAGATGTCCATGATATTATCATTTCTGTTGACCCATTCCCTATCTATCCGAATCTAATAAAAGGGCATAAAGATAGCGATAAGCTAATTACCAGTACTTTCCCTAAATCTCATTCAATTCAGACCCTCCCATGAGAGAGGTTGACTGACCGACTTCTATTGAGAGGCTCTATTAGGAGTCTATACGCTTTACAACAGGAGCAGACACGGTTGCAGAAAATTATTACTGTATTAATTTATTGCCATACAAACCTCCATCAACTTGAAGTGATTCTCTTGCTGTTGAGCCACATGAAGACTGTTCTGCAGCTGACGCACGCTATTCATCTGTGACATGATCTCCATTTGGTTTTTGTACTGAGCTTCCTGTTGCTGCGCTGCCTCTAAAGTTTGTTGAAGCTGAAGAAAAACATTGCAATTCAATACATTGTTCGGCTCAAATTTATAGTACCAATCTAAAAAGCTTTGAAATAGACTGTGGAAAGTTAAAAAACTCTTTCTCAAATTAATTTTACAGCAGAATAATGTTCATTTTTACATAATATATGCTATGAAAATGTAATTATTTTTAAATAACATCAGAAGCATGTTGATCCTGTTAATAATTAGCCATATACTGTATTTTATAAATTGTACAATGCACCATTATTTTCAATAAAAGCATTGTTATTTAATTTGTAACAGACAAAGGTGGAAATCATAACAGTGTAACGAATTTTAAGTCTATTTAACTACATTAAAGTTTTATTTACCTGCATGATTTTTTCAAGGTTTTGCTGCCTGGCAGCTTCAAGGTGATCAAACTGCGGCCTCTGCTGTTGTTGGCCAGCAGCGTTGGGTGCGCCCGCACCCCTGCCTGCTCCCCCACCCTGCATACCCTAGTAATACAATGAAAATAAAACGTTTCATTCAACAAATAGAATATAACATCCAACATCTAACTCATCCCATGATTTCATTACAAGTGGTGTGTTAAATGTAAGTCATAGCAAAAGCTTCCAGCAATAAGATACGTGGGACTATGAAATATTTGACATCAAAGATAATTTGGCACTGAGTACTGAGTAAGATACTGAGTAATTTAAGTTTATATTGAAAATGAATTTCCACAGAGTATCCGCCAAATCTATTGAAAATTCTGCTTTGGATTCGCCAATCATGTATATCATTAAGGTATGTCACAAAAATCACTTACACTGTTAGTATATGTAATACAACACATTGTTAGAAATTAATAAATTAATTACAAACCCACACATAACCCCTATACAAGTAATAATGTTGACTAAATTATTTGGGAAACCAGGAAGGTAAGATTCGTTCTTTAATCACTACTTAAAACCTCTATAATAGAAATGTACTTTCTTAATGTCTTAAATATAAACTCTATGGTTAAAGATCAGCAATATCTTGTCGCTCCAAATTTTCCACATGAAATTTCACCTTAAAATCATGCAACTTGAATGTGGTCATTTAAATGTAGTAATGCATTTTTTTAATAATCTATAAACTATTTAACGACCATTTTTCTTCATGCTCCTATTCACAGAAGCAAGTTTTTTGTAATGCATTTGTTACAAATTTGTTTACAATTGACCTAATTATGTTTAACTCATGTGACATTTCTTAATTATGCAATCCATGTTATTTTTTCAATCCACAGAAATTGGTTAATTTGCCTTTTTTTGCTTGACATGTGGCACATAGTGTACTAATTGTCTATGGTTGAATTTATTCGTGATTGTTGTTAAAAAAAAGTCTAAGTACCATTTACCATTAACTGAATAAAAATGATTAAAAAACATGTCAAGGTAATCTCAAAATAAATCATTTCTAGTCATATTGCATTAGAAATATTTGAAAGAAAGCTTGCGAAATTGGTGACAAATCAATTCAGAGGATTCACAATCTATGGTTATTATCATTATAATAAACTGACGAAAATTAGCGACGGATTTGGGATTTTAATACAGAAAGCAATTAATACATATACTTCTTGGATGTAGTTTAATACGGTGATGATAAACAGTTTGTTAAATATAAGTAAAGGAATTCTTTATGTAAAAAAAATTGTCCAAGGAAGTTCAAAATGCATGTTTCTATATCAAAAAATTCTGAAGCAACCGTTTTTGTTTTAATTTTTTCTCTTGTTTTAATGATGAATAGAAATAAATCATAGCAAAAACATGACCTATTGAGGATAAATATATCAACGATCCACTATCAATAAGCTTTGAATTATGAAAAACAATGCTGTACTGTTACAAATGTATCAGTAGAGGCCAGAAGCAGCAGCGACATCCTAAAGATTCAGTGCAATATACTTACGGGCGGCATCTGTCCTGGAAGCTTAGCCTGAAGTTGCGCCGGTCCCGGCTGAGCTAGCTGGCCACCCCCCATGGCCATCGGATTGGCCTGTGACATCATTATGTTACCCTGGACATTCACCACACATACCGAATACATATATATCTGACACCACATTTATTAGGACACAAGCGCCGGGGATTGGATTATGACACTGGGAAGAGCGATACACCGGGAAATATTCCGGCTTACAGTGTTTTTTGTTCGGAAAGAACGTCTCAGAGTGTATAATAATAATTATTGATATTTTTCAGAAATTTAACGAAATTAATGAATAGATTTCAAATTAGTTTGGTTTTATTCTTTTATTTCTAAAACATACGAATAATTATAAACTGATAGGCTTCTTACAAATTATGGTTGTGAAAAGACAGTAAGCTATTTTTACTTTCATGTATAGTTATTTTTATGCTGACGGGATAGCCGCCATTTGTGTAATATTCCTGTGGATATATTTTATACAATATGTTCTGGACATATTGTCTAAATATTGCAATAATAATTAAAGATTTCTATTATTTGTGGGATTATTTTTAGGGAGGATATTTTGCAGCAAGGTACATTAAAACAAACAAGGACAAAAACATTTAGACCGAGACAAAGTATGCAACACAATATACAGTTAGATGACACTGACAAATATATGGTAATAAAAAAACAGGAGTAAATTTTGTAGAATGGCTATTTTTAATCGGATATAAGTTAATGCATTGTAATAATGGATTCTTGATCTATCATTTTTCATGACCATAGGATACTTTCGAATAAATGTAAGAATCCAATGAACGTAGGTCATATAATATCTCCATACATAAGTATGATACAATGCATATTGTCGGCTTAATTCTAACAGATAAAAAAGCCTTTTACGATTTCATGTTTTGGTGATTTTGATCTATTTACAACACATCTATTTCATTAATAAATGGATATTAAAATATCGAAATGTCCAGGTGGAAGGGAGATATGCAACAAAAAGAATATAATTTGATTTTATAACATGTTGAAATATTCAGTTATTAGTGTCTCTTGAAAACATGGGAAAAACTGACTTATGATATGTTAGAATTAAGTAGACAAAATAACATAACTTTATAATTTAAGACATCGACTGAGGGTGCTTGATGGAATTTCAATATCAAATTTGAATTATTGAGATTTTGTACACTTCCATGTATTTTGTCATTAACAACCCGGGTTTCGCCTTTCGGCATCTTCTGGCATTCGTGCCCTTGAATGCCTGAAGATGCCGAAAGGCGAAACCCGGGTCGTTAATGACAAAATACATGGGAGTGTACAAAATCTCAATAATTCAAATTTAGCATAACTTCGCTAGTCGCTGCTCATATAATAAAATTTATATTAAGATTTTTAACATAACATTTTGAATGCCAGGTTTTCGTTACAATCCTAATGCAAGTCATAAATTTGGAACAAAATCTGTCATTTAAGCCACCTTCTTGAAATTATACAGTTTTTTTTAAACCAGTGATAGACAAAGTTATATTACATGTATACCATGATAAAATATTCATATGCAATGCCATGTTTTCAAAGGTGATATAGAAAAATCCATCAAAGAATATCTCTCAAACGGTGAACCCTTGTGTCATGAAATTTACAGTTAATTGAGCTTGAGAAAATCAGATGAATCAGACTATTTTCAGCCACATACTTCTTTCCCCTCGAGTTATGACTCGGGGAAGATTAAATTAAAACCTTAGTTCTCGGCCGAGTCGGGATAAAATACCATTGCCATTAGAAGACTGATGAGATGAATAGGGGCGAGAGGAAAGCCATGAAGTCATGTGGAGGGAGATATTGTTTAATTACTTGAGACGTTTCCGGTAAGCGGTGTCTAAAAGAAATGCGTCGCTGGATATGGATGGACCCACTACTACCTTCATGTCTGTTAAGCCTTCTCTTCCCACTTTATCTCATCGGTCTCTTAAGGTCAGTTGGGGTCTAATAAACTTAGTATTGTAGTAAAACTACTTGAAACAAAAAGACATAAAAAACAAAGCATAGTGTTCTTAGATATCCATTAAATGTAATAATTGTATGCATGAGTGTGATGAGATAAGGATTTTTAGTAATTTATTTTAACTGATCCCTTGACAAGCAAGATTAAGACTCCACTATAAATGCAGATATTGAAGTAGATCAAGCACGAAGAAAATCTTTTGGCTTGTAATGTTATACTTCATTCTAATCAGAGAAAGACGCCTGGTGGTTCTTTAATATCATTTCAAAAACCGAAAAGAAACCGAAGTTCAATTTATTAAGAAGAAAGCATAATAATTACCGGATGCGGCGGCTGTGGGGGTTGTGATTGAGATGTGGACGTTCCTTGTAATGCAGCAGAACCGGTGGGTGAAGGACCCTGTATATACACAAAAAAACATGATTATAACATTGAATTTGTATACTCTGGAAGCAACTCGGAAATTGTCTTCTCTAAACCTTTATATTATCCTCAATTCCAAATTGACTCTTTCTCTGCCCAGTCGCCAAACGCTATTAATCAACTATTAATTAGGCAGTGATTTATATGCGGAATATCGGGTGAGGGGTATAATAATATAAATACAGGTGGGTGTGTATGGTCCAACGCTTGATTCTGTATATGTACAGGATGGGCAGAGAACAGTTCAATTCTGATTTTTTTTAACAATCGGTAAAATTAAATTAAAGCTGTGTAGACTTATTCTAGCACTGCAATAAATAAATGTATCATTAAATAAACATTGAAATCACCTGTCCTTGTTTGCTGATAATTTGCGTTAACTTTTGCTGCTGAATGACCTTCTTTAATCTATCGACGAACGTAGCCTGATTATTAGGGATGAATCCCAAGTACGCCTTTTTTTCAGCCGCATAAAGCAATATGAGAACTTTTATGTCACAAGGCGAAGAGGACACCGGGGAAAAATGGACACAGCCAGCCTGAAAGAGAAACAGAAATAGAAATTAATACAGTACTGAAGAGTGCAATAGGATCTTAGTAATTTGTGCTAAAAGTGAGGCAAGCGCCATACCGCTTAATATGTGAGCAGGAGAAATTTGGTACACAACTTTGAACTGCCAGACGGTTTGAGGTTGAAATTTGCTTAGAAAAGACATAGCTACTGTTTAAAGATACTTTTTTCAATATTAGTTGATATTCAAAAAAAAGCAATTTTTAATAGATATTTTTTGACCAAATTTTGGTTTTATAAAACCATTCAACTAATTTTTAGTCCGTAGATCCAAAAAATAATAATGACTACAAAGTTGTAAAAAATATTGATACATGTAGCTTCTCTATTCAAATTAAAAATGTTTGTATCTGTAAGAAAAATAAATGTCCAGTTTAGCCCTGTTTATTTGCATATATATTATCATATAAAGTTGAATTAGTATTAGATGATAAATATCAGTGTAATTGAATGCAGAAGATTTTATAAAATAAGCTTAAAATCCATACAAAATATATTTTTTTTAAATCTAGAAACATATTGACTATATCATCAAGATTCAGTGGATGAAAAACAATCTCTACTTACGAATCCCCCGACCATGACTTTGGTGAGTGAATCCAGTGCTTCGTTCTGTTGCGGATGAAACACTACAGATTTGGAGTCTTTTAAATAATGTCCTCCGATATTTCCGATGAGCAGTTTCGGCATCAACTGCATTATAAGCTTCTGAGGCCACGATTCAGCTTTTCTGATTGGATAAAACACATACAAAATGAATTTTGAAAGTCTTTAATTCTTTCCCCACAGTTGGCAACTTTATAGCAAACATCTGTTTGGTTTATTGAAAAAATATTGTACATACAAAGCTAATGGTACCAAATACCCTCAGGCATAATAATGAAACAGGATTCAGTACAGTTCAAAATATGTCCGCTCCCAATGGAGCTTATTTCAACAGCAGTTTCTCAGTTGCTCAACCTCTTATTTTTTCGAAGAGCGTAAGGAAAGAGGGATAAGGCATGGCAGGACTGGTGTTTAGCCTATCGCTTCCCCATTTTAGGAGCGGATGAGTGGGAGGGAATTTTAGACACAGACATCCACCCGTTAGAACACAAACCCATAAATCGATTGAAAAATCAATTTTTAAAAATGTCTGTATGGAGATTTTAATGATCAGTTATATTTATTTATAAATAATATGTGTCAGTATATTCATAACAGTTTGAGAGACGTTTGATAGTTTATATTAGCTAGGAACACAAATTGATACGGAAAAAGAGTTTTCGCAAGACTTGTGAAACAGGTAAACTAATTCTAGTTGACGTTTTCTTGGTGTAGGCTAATTTATCTTTCAACATTTCGGTGTTAAAAAAATGTGATATGGTCTACAATAGGAATTTTAAAAATATACGATACGCTGAATATATTAAAATATAGATGAAGATACTCACAACTCTGGCTCTCCGTCCCGGCATATAGCGGACACTTGACAAGACACCTGTCTAGTCGTCTTCTGTGTATCGCTAGGCGTTTTCCCTTTCTCGTTCCACTCCAATACGCCTTGCCATATGCAAATGCGAGGGGCTGCCAGACCGGTCGCGTTACCGGGAACTGCTGCAGTGTTCGGGGTGGGATTGCCAGAAGGATTGGACGAGCTTACGACACTCTGGCTTCCGGGTGCAGGTTGAGATGAGTTGGCAACACCGACTTGGGGTAGTTGACCTTAATTTTGGGACATTACAATTGTTTTGCTTTTCTAAGTTGATTATGATACTAAATGGATGGATGTCACAAGCGAGAACAATTACTGTCCAAATATTGATTTCACAACTGGCAATATGGTACCGGGACCTCCAATTCCAACATCTTGCACGACTTGTTGAAAAAAATAGTTAAAATTACTAATAAATTTGCAATTTCTTCATAGAGTTGGTCAAAAAAAGAAATATGAAGTGGAAAGGGTTAATGCACATATACACATACTTTGCTGGGTGCTACTTTAGCGTGTGGTCTATCTTCACACCGGTCTACAGTAATTTGTTTTAATCGCATAGCAACAGCCTGTTTTTTCCGATTATTATAATCATTTATTTTTTCTGCCTACATTTTTCTTTCTACCAAAATATAATCAGTATAGAATAAAATGCAGTTGAATTTTTATGTAAAAACAATCATCTCGATGCTATAGACATGGCAATGTCTTGTCACAATGTGGCAGTGATATGGCAGAAAACGTGATAACGTGGGTTAAGTTAGCAGGAAATGTTTTTGTAAGAAAGTCCTGAGGCCGCATTACAATGGTAGACGGCACACTAAAATGGCACCTTTTCTTGTTTTCATTTGCTCGTGTTGTCTATAAATAAATAAATCTTTGATTTTCACAATCAACGATAAGTGACCTGCGGTTAGTGGGAAATATCAATCAAACCTTGTTGCTGCTGACCTGGAACTTGCTGCTGTTGTTGCTGACCAGGTTGTTGCCCTGGTTGCTGTTGTTGCTGAGCCCCCTGTTGCTGCTGCTGTTGCTATAATTATGAGTAAATAAAATTCAAAAAGATTGTTAAAAAAATATTTCCATAATGGGTTATTCAGACACGTTAAGATTTTTATAAAATAAAAAGTTCCGTCATATTTTAAAACAGTTTGATTAGGAAGATGATAACTGTAAAATATTTTGAATTTTTCAAGAGAAAGTATTCATTGATACAGTAGATATTATTATTACTTGTTGCTGCTGTTGCTGTTGTTGCTGTTGTTGCTGCTGCTGTTGTTGTTGCTGTTGTTGTTGTTGCTGCTGCTGTTGTTGAACTCCCAACATTTGTTGCATACGTATTTGCTGCGCATGCTGTTGCGGAGCCATACCTAAGATTAGAAAGCATACAGATTTAAACTAAAAAATTACATGCAACAGACAGTAATATTGACTGAAATGCTCGCAGTTAATATTATTTTTAACCGACTCAGTCAACTTGACACTACATAAAAAGTTCATCGAAGATATCTCACCGTCCATTCGCTGATGCTGTTGCATGTGATGAGGCATCTGATGATGCGGTGGCTGCGGAGGCGAAGAGAGCTGCGATAAGAGCGCACTCGGTTGAGGACCCCCCACTGATCCTCCGCTTCCCGGACCTGGGAATCCTGTCCGAGGACCGGGCCCTGGACCCATCCACCGAGTTCCACGGACTCCAGCCTAAAATGCGAACGAGTTAGTGTCTGCTTTTAACACAATAAAATATTACCACTAACAGGCCACTGAAATAAGTGAGCCGAAATGCAGAATTATGCAAAAAGAAGCCTTTGACCATTGACAATAAAATTATTATTGCACAAGCATGGGCGAGACAAATAAATTAATAGATTATTATAAATTCAAAATAGCCAGCAAATATGCCAGAATTAAGGAAATTGTAAAAAGTGAATATTTCTTCAAACTATAAAATCGAAATACCATTACAGGTTGCATGCAAATACAATGTCATGTTGGGCTTTTATTTTTCCAGGGCTAACTAAAACTATTTTGAATATTTCCCATGGAAATTGTGCAGAAAAAAGGACCACAAGAATAACATTATAGTGGTGGTCAAAGTTGAATTTGGAAGATGTAATGAAAAGTTTCTTTAAAATATTGCACATTGTTTTGTAAAAAGGGATCGGTGTAAAAAAAATAAAATTCATTACAACAATATTGCTGTGTAAAAACAATAAATTTTTTTCGATTCCTTCTCGGCCACCCATAAGAAATTAATAAAGTAATGAGAAAAGTTTAAAATACCACGGATGGTATGTAAATACACTAGTAAGACTGACCTGCAGTTGTTGCGTAGGATGGTACCCTGGAGGTGGTCCTTGCGCAAACTGTTGTGGAGAACCTGCCATATGGGGAGCCATTCCTCCTCGACCCATCACCATTCCCATACCTGCAAAAAATATTTAGAAAAGTTTAACTCTCCAAATCCGGATAATGTGTACAACACATGAACCGATTTTCTTATATTTCGATCCATTCTGTTTTGTATAAACTTTTTTTTTCTCTGCCATTTCTAGTGGTTTTTATTATATTATAAAATAATTCCTAGTTGAATTTTCTAAAGTGTATATTTTTGATCACTATTTTGAGAGCTGAAATCCTATTCATGTATGTTACTTTTAAGTTGACATATAATATTAATTAGTCATTATTTGATAGGTAAGTTTGTAAAAAAAATTAATACAAAATGTAAACGCAAGGGTGAAATTACCTTGTGGACTCTGTCCAGGCCGGAATTGCATGTTTGGCCCGCCCTGACCAGGCGACTGAATTTGTCCAATATTTTGCCCCATCATGCCAGGGCCCATTTGCCCCATTTGGTTCGGCGGCACCCCCATCTGGTTAGGGCTCATACCCATCTGATTTGGTCCCATGCCCATTTGATTTGGATTCAGGTTCATCTGGTTAGGGTTCACCCCCATCTGGTTGGGATTGACGCCCATCTGGTTTGAATTCACTCCCATTTGGTTCGGGTTCACCCCCATCTGATTTGGATTCACGCCCATCTGATTGGGATTGACGCCCATTTGATTCGGGTTTACTCCCATTTGGTTGGGAACGATACCCATCTGCCCAGACCCGGGACCTTGACCAATGTTCATCTGATTTGGATTCACACCCATTTGGTTGGGATTCGTCATCTGCGGAAACAATAAAAAATTACTAAATCAAATGTTTAGAAAAATAGTTTCAAATAAAAATATCATTTATTAATATTCAAAAATATTCCCATGAGGGGGGGGGGATTATTTATATAAAACAGATTTAAGAAAGCTGATTACGGATATTTCAGTAAGCATACAATTTTATTGACTGAGTTTAATCTATGTTTCAAAACTACTCATACCAAGTAATTAAGCTGTTTTACTAAAACCTGTAAAATATGACAGAATGGATAAAGGATATTTGTCAACTTCTGTTTTTAGTAATAAGGGTTCTGTTTAGCAATCAGAATTTCTAGCAACATCAAATGTTCAATTTAATATTTGACTACAGCTGACTTTGTTAAAAAATGCTCCTCCAGGTTTTCTCAAATGAGTTGAAATTCAATATAATATATGCCTGCTGTAAAATATTCAAGATACAGAAACACCGTTTTCCTTTGGACAGTAGATATAACTCAACATATGAAGTTTTGGAGATAAAATTTGAATTGTTATTGTTGCTATTCTACTATGAAATCCGGCTACGAACATATATTTGACTACACAAATTATAGTATATTATGTGTTTGAATAGATGGTAATTCACCTGCTGCTGATGCTGTGAAGAGATGATATCATTCTGCTGAGCTGTTTGCGGCGAAGGAAGATTTACACCGGGAGGTGCCCCCTGCATTGTGTTGACAGGACTCAGCGGACGTTCTTTTAAGCTAAAAATTAACATCAATGTTTCGTTACTCATGTTACACCTAAATTTTTATGCAGTAATAGGAATAAAACTAGATTTTTGAAACTGTCAGATGCTATCAGGGTTGCCAGATTTCCAAAACCACAGACCGGAAATCACTATTTCGAATGATCAAATGAACAACTGCGGACACCGATATATACACAATAGCTTACGAATAATAATTTTCTTGAATTACTGATTTTATTATTACAAACTTTTCTGTTTCTTTAATAATGAGAGCAGATATGACTTTAAAATGGAAACAGTTTGGTAATGAAAAAGAATTATTTTGCTGTCAATCTGAAACCGACTTGTTAATTTTAAATACAGTCATAACTGATGGTGCATCGGTCAAATAGAATACATTTGAATCACATAATTGATTTTCTCTGGTATAATTGCATCCAATTACAATGGGCTGTGGCTCAAAATATGACGACCAGTTTCTTCATGATCAGGATTTTAAAAAAATGGAAAAAAGCTCACAAGCACTATAACTACAGAATTTTTGTAAAGTCAGAATTTTCAGATTCAATGCGGGAGTTGTCTGTAGAACTTGGGACAATCCCGCGCAAATCAGAACATCTGGCAACCTTGGATGCTAAGAAACTTTTCTATTACAACAGAATGTGAAATGAGTACCCAGTATTCCCAAAAGCTAGTCCTTACTTCTAGGTGTAGAGACGCCATCATAAGTCAGTGTATAGGTGATGCAAGTGTATTTTTCAGACAATAATAGCCTTTATTGTACACTTTGACATGAATACATATTTCAAAGGTAAATTCCAGGAATTAAATTGACACACCTCATACAATTTTTATTTTGGACAGTCGAACAGTCATTTAGTTAATTGTTGGGGGTAAATGAAAGATAATATTTTAATAGGGTGACGACTTTTTCTAACCGATAATAAATCAGAGTAATATGTATAGGTGATGCAACTGTAGTCAACATTTGGTTACAGGGTAAGTTGTATCTTACCTGAATCCTTTTAATAGCACCAAATGCCTTGGATCCTTTGCATAATTCTTGGTCTGTGAAGCACTCAAGTCTCCGCCAGCTTTTTCGAACAATCTAAAAAGAGCCGGAATCTTTCTCGGTGACAGTATTGACAGACTAATACCTCTCTGAAATACAAAATATGACAATTTAAACTTTACTTTCTATAATTCATAGGCTTAGAAGTCGGGCAGAAGTGGCTATATTTGGCTGAAGCAAAATCGGTCTTGATCATTTTGGAAAATTGTCAAATAAGTACATAGTACAATTAGTGTTTTATTTTTACTACACTTTGAATAGGGCACCACATTTTTTTACTTTCTGTATAAATGGTCCATTCTCTAGGAAAATTTCTCACAGATGAATTCTGATTTAATTTGGCTAAAAATATTTTATAAATATAAAAGTCTAATAATAAATATGACACCAAATTTTTGCAATTCATTCTCTTTTCAACTAATTTTACCAATTGCGCCTTATACTTACTTACTTGAGATTCATATTTCGTTTCAAAATATGAAATATAATCTTAGACAGATCTACTTTTAGAAAGTGTTTTTCTCAATTTCTCCAACATTGACTGAGGTTACATAATGTATGATTTTCAGCTAACAACCCGGGTGTCGTCTTTCAGCATCTCCAGGCCTTCAAATACACAAATGAAAGTGGTCAGCATGAATTTATCTATGCACTTAAATCTGGCTCCATGGTGACAAAATATGTGGAAGCTTGCAAAATTTTGACAATTGAAATGTGAAAAATTTAATTATTAAATTGCAATGAATTCATCTTCACATGTAGATATTACCTCATGAAGCATGGCTGCCAACTGTTCAGCAGTATTTCCAGCATACGGATGACACTCTAACGCTGGCATCGAATAAGGTGGACTGCTGGCCACCAGTAGCACATGTCTCTGAGGAGGCCTAATTCCACCCCTAGATTCCACAGATCCCGGACCGCCGGGGGAAGTACCTCCCTGTGAATTCTGGGATCCGCTATTATTCGTCGAGTTATTTGTCGATGTTTGGTTTGGAACTTCTCCACTGGCGGCAGCTCGCATGGCGCCTAACTCGTCAAAGCATATTAATGCAGTCGCAAGACCCTCCGCTATGCTCGCATGTGATTCACCACGCCCTCCGATAAGCCTATAAAGATATGTAACTGTTATAAAATAAAAGAAGTATGGGCATTAATAATATTTATAACAGATTAAGTGGAATTCAGAAAATTAAAATTGATTATTTTACAGACACTACTTTTTGTATTACTATGAGTGACACATGTTTTACTTCTTTAAGAAATATATTTGGAAGAATTCAATCGTAAAAACCATCTATGTTTAATTTCGATGGAAACAAAATTTTACAAGTCAGAAGACATTTGAATACCCTACCCTCGCCCTATGTACATCATTTATAAATACTTCATGATAGGTAAGTTGTGAGCTACCAAAGTAAAAACAATACACACTTTGAAGAATTTTAGGTGTTCTAAGTAAATTCATATATTTTCTTAAGTTATTGTAATATTACATAGAGAAAATCAAACTGATTTGACAGATGAAACGGGAGATTAAAAATTCAGAATGACTGTCAAAGATTCAATTTAAATAAAAAATCATGTATGTATATTTCTTACTCGAGTCTTTCTAGGGCAGCTAGCAGTCGCTGTGGAGCAGCATAAGGCCCCAAAGAGTAGACAGGTGGACATGGTGCACAGTCGGATGCTCTATAAATGATAGCGCCAAAAGCGGCACCACCTTCGGAGCATTCACCTTCTCCACTGCCCTGCTTGAAGTATCTGATATAGAATAATTTTTTCATTTAATAACTCTAATATAATTGAAGATTTTTTTAACCATGTCCACTTGCAATGTGGAACATATCGCCTTTAAATGGAGGTATCTCAACAGAATTTTTCCTATGAAAACTGGTTGTTACTTAGTTGCTCAACCTCTCTTGTCAAAGAGAGTAGGGATAGAAGAATAGGGGCTAGGACAGGACAGCGGTCAGCTAATCGTTCTTGCTAAGCCTCATGTTTAGAGTGGTCGGGAGCTTCAGACATCACTAACATCCACTTTGAACAGAAATCCATAAGTTGATTGAAAAATCAATTTACAAAACTGTCCGTACTGGGATTCGAGCCCGTAAGCACCGTAACCAAAGCCAACGACGTTGAATGAACCACGGATCCGGTTAATAAATAAGCAACTTTAATTTGTAATCCTTAATTTGAATAGTTAAAAATATTTTTGTGTCATAAACCTTTCATACATTATCAAATTTAACCATAAAATTTTTTGTTACAATGATATAATTTACGACATCGACTGAGGGTGCTTGATGAAATTTCAATATCAAATTTGAATTGTTGAGATTTTGTACAATTCCATGTATTTTGTCACTAACGACCCCGGTTTCGCTTTTCGGCATTTTCAGGCATTCAAGCACATGAGTGAACTCGAACTCCCGGGTCGTTAGTGCCAAAATACACGGAAATGTGCAAAATCTCAACTGTTCAAATTTGTTACAATGATTTAGGGATATATTTACTGACGTTCTATTCTAACCTATAATTTCCTTAGTTTCAACACCTTGCTAGAAAAAAAATATTCTAATTTGATAAAGTTGTTTTTTAAACTGTTTTTATGTTCTCTCGAAAGACTTTGATTTTGTTGATATACAATTTTGCGATGGAAACAACGATATATAATTCCTATAATTTGTCTTTACTTCAAACACGGAGCGGAGCTGGAGTAAGCATTTTGATACTGGAGTATAACTACAGCAGAGTAATTCAAAAAATGGTCCGCTCCAATCCTCTGCATAAACAGTTTAGCAATAAGCAGGGCTTTTTTTTCCATTTAACGCGATGGTACGGTGTTCGAGCATCATTTTTCACAGTATTTTTTATTTTTTTTCAAAATTTAGTATAACAAAATTAGATATAACATGTCTTAAAGGTGCGGACAGCTTTCATAAATTGATATTTCAATCGATTTATGGATTTCTGTTTGTAGTCCGAGTGTTTGTGTTGTCTAAAATTCCCCCTTCACCCACCCATCCAATCCTCATGGGCCGTAGCGAGAGCGGTTAGCTAACCACTAGTCATGTCCTAGCCCTATCCTTCTATCCCTCCTCTCTTCGATAAAGAGGTAGAGCAACTGAGTAATAAACAGTTCACATAGAAAAATTTTGTTGAGGCACCTCGATTCGGAGGCCGTATGCTCTACGTTGGGAGCGGACATCGAAAAAAATGTTTTTTTTTGTGCGCTTTGTGGCATAGGAAAGCAGATTTAAATGATATTTGAATAAAGTTTTATTTAGTAAAAAAGTTTGACATGAAGCGAGTTCCGGCACCTTTTTTTTAAAAAAAAAGCCCTGGCAATAAGAGATAGTTTACTTACTCTAAAGTTGGTATAATGTAATTGGTCTTCAAATCATTCAAATACGCGCCATTAATCGCTGTTCCTTCAATGACAAAGATCACCTCTGATTGGGCTGTATCTGGTGGACCCACAACCATCTTTACTGTCTTAGATGATCACCTTAAAATATTATGTACTATAAGCATAATTATTTGATGCAGCTTAAGTTAGCAAAATAATTTCGAACATGTAAATAATTTAAAACTTAAATACAATCGTTTCCTGCTCTCACTATAAAGTTACCCCGTGAATGGAACTTTTTTTTTAACACAAAACATGAGTGATTGTAAACTTAAAATTGTACACAAAATCACAGGGACTTCTTGAGTTATTCAATACAAATTTAATTTGGTAAAATGTACTCATGTTACTAATTCTCCGCTAAGATTTACTAAATGCCGCTAAAAACAATGCAGTTCTACAGGAAATTTAATTACGAATAGGAAGATGCTAAATTATCATAATCAGGGAAAACGATAATTTGCGCGTAATACGAATACAATATCAGTATGGAAAAGTCACCATGATATGTTAAATGAAACTTCTTAGAACATACCAGAGTGAAATTAGGAAAATGGTGACGAAAAACTTAATATTTCGCATAATTTATCGGTTTCCTTGATTCTAATGTTTGTGTTTTGGACAATTCCGATCCGCGATTAAATTCCATAGATAATGGCATTGATTTTAGCAACGTTAAGAAAGTTTGCGGCAGAAAAATAGTAGGTAACCTGTTGTAAAGCATATTTATATTTTAATTTAAAACAATCCTGTTCATAAGGTTTATAAGTACATGTTATACTATTGATCAATCTTACATCAAATTAGAAGTACTGATTAGTTCATACTAAGATGCTGCGTAACCAGAAAAAGCCATCGAATGAAAATGTGACAAATTGTTACAGATTAGATTCATGTAGGTAAAATATTTTCTTGGCGAATTAGGAAATGAATACCTGCCGATAATATATTATCGCTGAGCACATTCGGCTGAAGGAAAGTAAAGTTTTTCATGTAACTCAGACACATCCTGTGATCAATCTTGACATCTTATATTGTTGTACATTCAGTACATATCATGCCACATCATATCATATTAATAGCATATCACTTTATTGTACATATTATTGTATAGTAATTTAGTGTTTATTTATTATTCGATTTTAAAAACACTTCGCTCTGTAATATACTAGTCTATGATATTGTATATGCTAATCAAGCTTTGCCATAAACTAGAATAGGATTTGTATAAAGACTAAAGCCATAGACTGTTACAAAAAACTGTCAATTGAATTGACAGAACTCCATTATAAAGAAGGTAAACAGATACATTGTAGGTAATAATTATGCATATCATGTAGCTTTACAACCTTATACGAGTAATGAAGATAGTTCAAATCCCTCGGGTTGAAACTGCTTGAGAAGCGAAATTAATGAGAATTTGATGAAAATCAAATTCGCAAAATATTAACAAACAGGTTTTGATATATTTTCGGTAGATTCGTATTCGGTGGGCGCAGTGCAATCATTAAACAAATTGAGAAAGTATTACAGTTTGAAAATTTTCTATTTCATTATTGTGTACATCATAAAGTGGAATATTCGGGCTAGGTCCTATTTCTCCTTTCATCTGATGGGAAAAGTGGTGTTTATCATGTTAGGTTTGTGTAAAGCGATGAAATCTTGAAGGTGGTGACATCGATCGTTGATACAATAACCTGATCGAGCTGATCATCGTAAAGATTTGGGCATATATATATAATATTTTTTTATATACATGTCATTATTTTTTTTTGAATTTGTATTGCACCAATTTGTGCAACACTAACATTCTTTTGGCCTCTGTAGTTTTTTATTATTTATCGTCGAGAGGAGGTCGAACGATCAATGTCCCAGGGAAGTTCTCTCTTCGGAGTCGTGAAGTCGTCTTCTTCTTTCTTCTGCTGGTTCCGGTCCATGCCGCACTTCAGTCAGGTGAGCTGTGGGGAGGGAAGAGAGGACTCAGGGAGGTTTGAGTAACAGGACCCGTCGGAGCCTAATAAAATTGGTCGCTGTGTTAACATCGTAATCTAGAAGAGATTTGTTGGTCGGATTATTGTGGCCTTTCATGTCGCTGTAGAATTTCTCCGACAGTTTCACTATATGGTCCACGAGGGTTTCTATTTTTATGTCGCGGTGTAATGTCGTGATGCGCACGAACCACAGTGCGTCCGCGATTATGCGCAACGTTTTGTTCTGAATAACTTGCAAGCTTTTAATCCGACTGGCGGTTGTGTTGGCCCCATACGGGGGCCGCATACGTCATGATCAGCCTAGTGATCGCGGTGTATAGGAGAAATTTACTTGGGATGGCAAGTTTGATTCTCCTGTCTATCATCAGGTATAGTCTACCAGTGACTTGCTCTGCTTGCTTCCGCTTATCAGCTATGTGCTTGTGGAAGGTAAGCTGTGTGTCCGTCGTGACACCGAGGTATTGAATCATCTTGGTCCACGGGACTTCCATGTCGTGAACGCGGATCTGCTTGAGATTACAAATGTGGCGATTATTTCTGCGGTTGAAAGTAATCGCCGCACTTTTCACTGGGTGGAGTTTAATCAGCCAGTTATCGAACCAAAGAGAAATTTTGCTACTCATACCTTGTATGAGTGCTGAGACTCTGTTTCTATTAGTTGGTCTGCCTAGGATCACTGTGTCGTCTGCGTATTGCGCGACGATTGTGTGTGCACTGTTTTCCGGTAGCGGGGTATCGTGCGTGGACAGATTATACAACAGCGGTGATAACGCTGATCCCTGTGGTACGCTGGCCGTGGGGGTGCTGATCGATGAACTTCCTCCGTTGAGTTTAACAAGGAAACATCTGTCCGTGAGAAATGAGTTTAATAGTTTTAGCATGGGCGTTTCGAGGCCAGCCTCCTCCAGCTTTACTATTAACCCTTCAGTCCAAACCTTATCGAAGACTTTTGCGATGTCTAAAAATAGGCCTGTAGTGAATTGACGTTGGTTAAAACCGGCCGTGCTATATTCGGCTACTCTGAGTAGCTGATGGTTGGTGGAGTGAGCTGTGCGGAACCCATCCAGTATCATTTGAAGTTCGTTCGCGGATGCTTCTAATCGCGTTTTTACTCTTTCCAGCAGCTTGCCCATTGACGGGAGCAGGCTGATGAGCCGGTGGTTTTCCGGTTTCGAGTGATCCTTACCCGGTTTGGGTAGGAGAATAACATCCGCCTCTTTCCATCACGCGGGAAAATATTGGAGCTCTAGGTACGCATTTACAATTTTAGTTAATGCATCCACACCGTTCGCGGGTAGGTGTTTGAGAGCATTGTGACTTATCTCGTCATTTCCGGACTCTTTCCGGTTTGCGAGACGTTTAATGTGATTCTCGATCTCTCTATTCGACCGAAGCGGTTGAGTGATCGGGCTAGGGTGCTCCGTCAGCGCGTCCGGGGTCTCACAGACAAAAAGCGCGTATTGAAAATTTATTTTGTCGATGTGAGCTTGAATTTTTCGATTATTTGCGTCAAATTGGTTCGGCGAAAATTGACGTTCTAGTAAGTCTACAAAGAGTTCGGGTTTGTCCTCTGCAGTGTACACCAACCCGTTCTGTCCAAGAAGCGGGTGGTTTGCCGGTTTGTCTGATCTTATTAATTTACTGAGGGTCCAGAATGGTTTCTGTCACGATTATGGAGTCGCGATACTTCCGGATCTTGAGTCTAACCGGCGCGACAAGCCTGTTTTTTCCAGTATTGCTCGCGGGTTCGCGTGTCGTTGCCATTCTCTTCTGGCATTGTCTCTGTCCGTGATAAGCGATTGTATACTTATCGGGACATCAGGCCTGTGTCCATCCGTGGGGACTAATGACGAGACCGAGGCTGTCGCGAAGCGAATATGATCCGTTATATTTTCTACAGCAGAATCAATGTCATGCATAGTTGTGAGTTTATCTGGGATCGTTAAGTTATCTACGATGTGTGTTTCGTAGTCTTCCCATTTCGCTCGCGTTCGGGCGGTGTTTGGGGCGATCGCAAGCGGGCCGATTGGATCGCAGAGGTTTATCGTGACCGACGTGAGTGGGCGCGTGATAGTGGGCTGGCTCGTGCGGAGCTGCTATGACGGCGTGTTTATCTAACGTGAATTGACAAATTAGATTGCCGCGAGGCTGGTTCGGTGGCTGTTAAAGTCCGGGTGTTTTGCATTGAAGTCCCCTGCAAGTATAGTCACGGGGATATTTGGGTCGATCAGATTTTCTAGATCTGATGTTGTTAAGATTCGCTTGTGAGGCGTTTATATCGAAATGAAGTAAACTAGACCCCCGTTTTTGGTCTTAACTACTATCGCAGTTGATTCTATTTGTGACGGTAAACTACTCAGACGTGGTTGCGCTTCGCAGTTTTCTATGCAGGATTTTGCAAAGATGGCGGTTCCGCCACAGCGTCTGGTTGTATGATCATTGCGGTATCTCGTATAGTCGGGGAAGTTAAGTTTTAGAAAGGTCTCACTGACAAGAAAAATGTCGACTTGTGAGCCTGAAGGAATTGACGCGTTTCTAAACGGTCGTGACGTATCGTTCCGGCAGCGTTTCATAACGATATCTGTAGTGAGGTGGGAGCAATTTTGTCAGGTTTGTGAGTGCTGGGTTGGTGCTCCTTGTTGTCCGTGATATTGTTGCTGCTGTTGTTGTTGGTGATGCTGACGCTGAATCAGCTGGTCATGGTAGGCCGGGGTCCATGGTGGGAGAGGCCAGTCTCTGGTGCAGCGGATTGGCTTATTGAGCTCAAGGTGACTCGGGCATCCTCTGTAGTTCACTGAATGGGCTCCTCCGCAGTTGGCGCAAGTGGGTGGGCCATCTTCACGGCATTTGAGGCACTCTGCCGCTGAGTGTTGGTTTCCGCAACGAATACATTTTGGCGGGGCGTGGCATCCGCTGCTGAAATGGCCAAAGCCTTGGTAGTTGTGGCATTGGCCAGGAGTTACCTTCCTGCGGAGTGACTTGACCTTGACGTCGAGTCCCATGATTTGTGTTTCTTTGAATATCTCTCGTCCATTTTTAGTTTTCTCGATGTCCAGGAGCATCATTGGTATCGGGGTTCTATCCTTTCCTTTGTGCATCCGTTGCACCTTCAGGATCGGGAAGCCACGAGAGAGTAATTCTGATTTCATATCCTCCTCGAAGACCGTGTCTGGTACTCATCGGAAGACGATTTTTAGGATTTTTTCTTCTGGGAGCGCAAAGCAGTGGAAGGGGATACGTCTCTCGTCCAGGAATGAAATGGCTTCGCGGTAGTCAGGAATAGAGGTCATTTCAATTCTGATGGTCATTTTCTGGTCCTTTACGCTGGTGATCTTTATTCCAACCAACGTGAGGTCTTTATAAATGGTGACGTAGTGCTTCTTCTCATGAAGCACTATCGGTGGAATTTTGTTCTTGGTTTCGATGACGGGCGGTGTGGCTGCGTTTATGGGTGCGACGGTAGCAGTAAAGAAGGTCGGTGGTGCGACGTTAGCAGTCCGTTTACGCTGGGCCGGTGGGGATTCCACGCAGGTCGATGCAATTGGTGATTGCGGGTCTCTGGTCCTTTTTTGACGGACTACTTGGGTCCAAGTCACCTTATTTTGATCTCCATCATTGTTGGGATGTGCTGCGGGGGTGCCCGATAGACGTTCGCTGGAGTCTATGGAGGGTTGCTGTTTTCATCGGATTCGGAGGTAGTCTCGTATTGGGTTGGTGCTAGAGCGTCGATGGTCGTTCCGGGTGCTGGCAGGATCTGTCGCTTGTGTCGCAGTCTCGACTCGCTGCGGCTGACTCTCTTCGGGGATTGCCAGTCTGTGAGGAACACCGACGTTATTATCTGCAACATGGTCATAATCGAAAAGGGTGACACATTTTGTCGCCCCTTTTCATCAGGTTTTAAAATCGCACGTAGTTTGGCCATGGGGAAGAAGGGATGGCTTTCGAGTTACGCAGCATCCATCTACCTGTCATTCCTCGACATGCCGGCTAGAGTTGCCTCTATTTCAGTCATCGTTAGGAGAGACATGTTACGGATTGACGGGTCGGTCGTAGAAATGAGGTGAGAGGGTAGTGGGGGTTAGGTGAGAGGGGTGTAGGTCTGAAAGAGAAAGAAGCGAAATAACCAGTCTGTGTTCGGGCTACGATCGACGACTATTCGCTCGAAAAAAAAATCCGTGGGTCTGTCGGATTGAGGCTTTCACACTTTAACTGGTCGTTTCTCGCCTTGATATTGATTGCGGGTGTACGTGCCTAGGGATACAACGAAATTTGGCTGGCGGCTCGAATCGATCCACGCGCTGGCAAGAAGCTCGGAAAAGCGGTGGCAGTGCGGCGAAATTCAGACGGCGGTTTCGAGATATTAATCTATCGAGCGCTGTCTTGAATATCAGCAATGGCTGGCGGCAATATGGCGAGGTTCAGCTGGCGGCTTGTAGAGTCAAGAGTCAAGAGAAGAGTTGGCTGGAAAGTCAGCAATGGCAGGCAGTTTTGATAGCAAGTGGTCAGCAAAGCGGCAGGAGAGATCAGCTGGTGATGTACTCCGGGCGAGTGCAGAAGCGAGAATGGAATGGACAGTTTGAAAACCAAGCGTCAAATTATTTAAATTAGGCGCGAGAGCTGCATATAGCTAGCAAGTCACAGCGCATGCACACTAAGGTGGTTCATATATAGTTACTACGGTTAAAAATGCAACTCTCTAATCAACAAGAACTTTTTTTTCCCACCTTCATTATCCTGCTGAAACTAGAGCTGTGAGGATCATTGTTTATAACATAAATTTTGTATTATACAAATTAGCGGAGTCCACGCTACCATATCTGTGAAACCTTTATACCTACTTGACATATAAGCTAAAGTATAATTAGTCTATGACATAAGCCTACCTACGATTATTTCCATTATACACAATTATCCATATATTATCTATGAACAGTACCAGTACGCGGTCTGTAAATATAATTGAATATAAATTGCGAGTCTCGTTTATAAATTAGAATAATACGAATTTGCCATTATAATTAAGTGATTATTAATCTCAGACATGGGAGATATTAAAGCATTTTTGCATACTTGGTGTGCAAAGAAGAAGGTTAATCCAGAGTTTGAAGTTCGTGCAACCGGTGAGTTCATTGTGGAACTTAGTATTTTTAAAATACATTATATATATATATATATATATATAAATTATGATAGCAGAACACACAAACTTACAATAATTGGAGCGGTAATTGCTCATTCTATTTTTACAAGGAAAAGTACCCAAAATGATACCCTTAGGTTACGTTTGTTTTACCTAAAACATTTCATTTCGCGTGATTTTGATGTGAAAATAGCATTTTTAGTCCACGTCTGGCATTACGAACATTTACCCTCTGGGACATGTTATTGGTTCGCATATTAATCGGAAATATTTTACGTTGACCGTGGTTGAAGAACCTTTTCATGTCGTAAGGTCGCATTAATTTATCTGCTCGAAGACGGCAGTTTCTCCAATTTAAATTATTAAAATATTGCTTGTGCTGTCAGCGTCTTGATTACCGCACTCACTGTATTTAAATTTTGCTTATTTGCAATCCCTGATTAATCAGAGCATGATTTGTATAAGATGGAAATTAAAATACACATGCGCATATTTGATTTTGGTAAAATATATACACTGTCTTAATTAGGGTGTGCTTCCAGGTCCAAAACATCGGCAAAGGTTTTTATGTGAGGTCCGTGTGAATACTTTCTCATATGTCGGTGTTGGTAATTCTACTACCAAGAAAGAGGCGCAAACAAACTCGGCGCGAGATTTTGTCAGTTTTCTCGTCAGGTCAGGTCATGTTGCATCACAAGACGTTGCTGAACTAGGACTTGCATCTGCAGCACCATCGCTTGAAGCTCCGCAAGATGGAAATTCAAACAATCTTTCTCAGCCTCAGAGACCCGTCTTCCAGGTGTGTTTGTAATATTTAATGCCTCTACATGTCATATTACTAACCCAAGCAAATAGGAACACCAAGGCAATGATCTCTTAAATTGTGCAATGTAACACAATTTATACCACAATTATATGGTTATAAAATTATATATATAATTATATAATAAGATAATATTAACTGTCACTTAAAATATTTCAATACTAAATTTAATGATGGCTCACATCACATTGCTTTAAACCCTTGAAAAACTAAAGTAGTGTCTTCAACAAAATCATCAGCTTCATTGTAGTTCCAATGAATTTTCAAAATAAATGTAGACACTTTTATTTTAACAAAGTCTAATCCATTATGGAGCGTCCGGAATTGAGCATTTTTGCGCACGCAATACGCCGAGCGGATCTTTATGGATTTAATGTTTATGCTATTGCTCCAACGCTATTTATTTTTGTATAGCTAAAACTTAAAAAGGTTTTCTGTAAAAATTAAAGTTTTAATTCTTTTCAACTTAATATTTTTTTGCATTCATTCAGGCTGGCATGGGACCCAATGAGATGGGAGAAGCGTACCGCGCGTGGGGCGGTGACAATCATGACGGACCGTCAGGTGAAAGAGGGCAGCATTTCACTTACATGGATCGTCTGCAACAGGCCAAACGTGTGGAGGAGGCCGAGGATTTAGATGTTAACGCTGCCATACATGGCAACTGGACCATCGAAAATGCCAAATCGAAACTTCATCAGTTTATGCAGAGCAGTAAGCTCAACGCTGATTATTCGTACAAGGCTGTCGGCCCGGATCACACACGGTTTGATATAATTCGCTTTTTTAGTTGTTCTTCAAAATCAAAATTATTGCGTATGCTTAGTAGGTTGGCCATAATGTCTCATTCATATTGTCACCAGAATTTGGTAGGTAACGAATTGACAGTTTTGAGTAAATAGCAAATGAAAATTTTAGCTTTTAGGATGAAACCTCTAGTTTTGATATTTTATGTTACATAGATTATAATATCAAAATATAGGGATTATTAGACAGGGTCAATTGCTTGCCCATAACTCTGTATTAAGAATATAATAATAAAATAAATTGATATAATAAATGCGCCTACTGAGTTATTCCTGACGAATAATTGATATCCAAGAATCTCATATCTCTGTAGACTTTTGCGAGACTTACTTATCTGCTAGTATGGTGACAATATGTTGGCAGCATTTTGAAAACTACATAAATTTTAGCTTTTGAAACAGTTATGAAGTCTGCTTACAATTGAGTTTCACAAATACATTAATCGATTTAAAAAATATTATCTGTAAGTGTCTATCCAAGGACGTGAACATGTGACTTTGCGGTCGAGTTGACAAAAGTACTAACCCCCTACGTTACTGTAATTTATGAAATGGATGATATAGGTATTTGTCAAAATTGAGAATTTTCTTGAAAGTGCTTACACAGAAAGAGAGGCAAACACTTCCGAGTCTAAAAAAATCAGTTTCAACATTTTTTTGTTACAAGCAAATATATTGTCTTCAATTTAAGATGATATTTTTGCTGCTCATTTTATTTGTTTTTGAGTTTTCATCAATGTGACAGTTCCCTTGACTCGCATATTGTTTTTTCAAATGAATTTAATTGTTAATTAATCTTTTCACACAATCTAATGATCTTTCTCTAATACTGCCATCATAAGTAAAAATAAAGATATAGGCAAAATGCCAGCAACAACAAATTTGATGTCAATATTTTTCTATTTGCAATCAAATTTTCTAGAGAATTGCATTGTTTTTTGCGGCATTCAGTATATTTTTCGGCAGAAGCATGTTGCATATTTACCGAAAATACCAGGGTTGAAAGTACAGTTTGATTTTCATCTCTCAGAATATGTGTTTTGCTGTTGGGTGTTTTTTTAACATATAACAATGGAATTGCAGTTTCGGATGTTTTGAATTGGAATATGGTACAAGTAATATCCAGCCACTTATTCCTAGTCTGGACTGATAGGTAACATTCAGTTTATGCTGGCTTGTCAGCAAAAACACTGAACACTTTATGCTTAAATATTGTAACCGTATCTATATTATTAAATACCTATACTTGAGGTTTGTAAGTTGCAGGAGAAAGAAATCTTTGTATGCGAGTCTTGTGGAATTGTACACATTATCAGAATGTATTTTCAATACAATTGATCGAAAATAACTTTATTGGATGTGGCACAACAAAGTTATTTTTGTACAAGAAGTGACCTATGGGAACTGGATTTTTTATATGACTCAGAATGTGTTTTGTTTATCTTTCCGACAGCAGTTTGTAATGGATCCGTACACGGATGCAAGATCATCGCCGTCATAACGTGTGACCGACTGTAAGTACCCATTATGCCTACAGAGAAACGTTATAACTTGAAATTTTTCATTCAGGACGTGTGTTGTTTTACATAGCATTATACCTGGTCCAATTTTATTGCTGATTACACGAGTTACTGAAAAACAAACCTGTTTATTTCCATCGTAACTTTCAACAGAAGCTATTTGGTTTAAGCAAGCACACAAGTTTTAGAAATGATAAACAGTAAAAAATGTTGAAGGTTGGCATTAACAATAGATTTATAGTGAATTCAAAAAAACGTTGCAGCTTTGGACCTGTATCATTGTCTATAATTTTGATTCATGTCCAGAATTTCATGCCATTCCTTCGATACTCCCTTACCTGTAACAAATGTTTTTTTACTCTTTAGAATTCCACATTAAAACAGTACATTGAATATATTGAATACATTATTCCCTGTTCTACATGCTTCTTTCTAAATGCGTACTGTACTGCTGACAATTCTTCAATCATGCTAGATGTGAAAAATTATTCATATTAGCCAAGAGCCACACGCCTACCGCAAACAATCCAGATTTCATTTTAGTTTACACTTCACTGCTTCCTTTTTCAAATCTACTCTCAAAATAATTAGATGACATTACAAAAAAAAATGCATTAAATGTCTGAGATTATTCGAGAGCACTACCTTTTCAGTATGTACATAAATGTGTACAGTGTGACACTGTCTTTGTTAAATTCGTATTAGCAAAGAGACTTTCTTTATCCGTATGGGTATGGGTAAAGTATTGTAATTGATAAAGTAAAGTAAAGGATATCTTTGATGAGATGTATTGTATTTGATTTTCACAGACTCAATTCTTTTTTACATTTTTCTTATAAAACATTTGTATATTTATTCATCATAGTAAATGTCATTGCGAGATTTGATTACAAAGTAAGTCTAGTTACACTGACAACAGTTATTATTATTCACTTGGCTATCAAATAATGAAGGAAATACTTTTGTTTACTAACTGCACTTAAATTATGTGTGTTAATTGAGCATCCAGAAATGAGACAGTCTACAAAAACCACTAAACATTTGTGTAAATAATTAAATGCTCAAGCGACTGACTGTTTTATGTAGAATGCATCCTTACAGCAGTTATGATTTTAATGTAGTATGGTCATATTCTGCAAATAATACAAATTTATAGAACATTTTTGTATGACAGCAACCTGTGCCGATATGTGGACTGCCTGCTTTCTGGATAACTACACTCATATTTTAAACGATAATGTAACATAAACATATGCAGGAGCTTCTGCGCTGAGATGAGCTTATACATCAAGCAACTCGGTAGAACAATAACGGGGAGAGAGACCGCCTCAAACAAACAAACTGCATCCAAATTCTGTGCCCTCTCTCTTGTGAGGCAACTTTTCCATTTGGGTATCATTGAACCGTTCAGTGGTACTCTTAAAAAGGAGAAAAGTGGAGATCAGATGAAGCCATACCCTGTGAAGATCAGCCCTGAATTGGAGAGTCAATTGCTAGACACTTTGCAAGGTAAAACAAGTATTTTTTTAAAAAAAGGTTTGAATGCGATTTATTTGGAGTTATAGAATTTGTTCATTGCTTTGTTAATTCCTTTCTTTTTATGATTATATTGTTTTGAAGCAAAATGATTTCCGTTTTTGATTAGTAAACAGAGAATTTAAATTAGCAAACTTGTTCTATCTTCGATTTTTTGAATCGAAAATGTGCAACATACGATTTCAAATGGTTGCTTGTAAGAAACACACCAGAACAATGTTATCAAACCAGCTGTTAAAGAACATAAAATACATCCCATTTTTTTACTTTAGTACTTTTTGTTCCATTTTTTAGTAAAAATCATTAAAATAATGATCAATTAATATTGTATATTCATAAATGTTTAAGAGGCACTAAATTGTTTACACCAGCTAGAAACTAAAATCAATATACATTGCACTGTTATTCCTATGTCCTATTCATAAATTTAAAACTGCTACCGCAAAATTCTCTGCTGTGGTTTTATTATTTAACCAGTGATTGACAAAGTTCTGTTATACTTTGCATGTTAAAATATTCATATTCAATGCTGTATTCACAGAGGCAAAATCACAGGATTTTTCTTCAAAATTCAATGTATTGTCAAAACACCCTATACAAGAATACTAGCATTAAGTTATATGGACAATAATTTTTTTTACGGAAGACTAATGTCAAAACGAAATTCTCTTATATCTAGAAAGTTGTACTGATTTTTTCATAACTGATGTTTTATGTTTTCAGCACTAGGCACAGAAGCTGTCTATGTCGATACGTCTTCGCAAGAACCTACCGCCCAATCGATCATTCAGCCGGCGGCAGTCAGGCAAATGCTGAACGTTAAACCGGAGCCCGCAGGTGTTGTTCCATGGTCTCCTCCCGCTCCCAATTGGAATCCATGGATGAACTGCAACATCGACGAAGGTCCGTTGGCAACTGCCACCCTGGAGGATCTGAGCGAACAATTAATGCAAGAACATAGAGATAAGATGCAGAACAGTTCACTTTTGGCAGTAAGGAAACTCATTTGTTTATTCGATGAGACAGACTGAACAATGTGTACTTTGTATTGTGTTTAATTGAAAACTTTTTGGAAAATTAGGTTAACTGTAGAATGTATCCAAGTAAAAACAAATACTGAGATGCCACTGTTTTTGGAAGTATTCTATTAAATCTTCAATGATGGATTCATTTTCAACCG
Organism: Himalopsyche phryganea; assembly: GCA_022494535.1. Classification (NCBI taxonomy): domain Eukaryota; kingdom Metazoa; phylum Arthropoda; class Insecta; order Trichoptera; family Rhyacophilidae; genus Himalopsyche; species Himalopsyche phryganea. Next base: position 2,239,096 of record JAGVSL010000024.1, read on the forward strand.
ATGGAAAATGAATTTGAGAAGAGTTATTTATGTAACGTTATGTATGTCTAATGGGAAGGTATTCAAAGAATTAACGGTTGACTCCTTAAAAGTGAATAATAACTAAATATAATATCATATGTTTACGTATAAATTCATGACAGTTTTAGTGGCACTTGATTGTTTAATTTGTTAGAGGAAAAAATTGCAAGTATCACTATGTTACACGGTCAAAAATGTCAATTTTGAGCCATTCAGACAGCTCTGTTGAATTTCTACACTGGAGTTTTAGTATTTAACCCGTGATTGACAACATTTATTGATTGTATGATTGCGTCTAAAATCCCGAAATTTAATTTAAGGGTGAAAACTAACCACTTCTTCACAACAACAAATTTACTTCTTCATCCGGTCTTGAAGGGTTTACAGTGTATAGTGTGTTAACTGTTTCAATCTCTTTCAGGAGAGTGTGAGAGAACGCGAGCAACTTCCAGTTTTCAAAATGCGTTCGCAGATTATGGAGACGATGAATGATAACCCTGTTACCATTATCCGTGGCAACACAGGCTGTGGAAAAACAACTCAGGTAAGCAATCATCCTAATTTAATAATTATTTCACTAAGCACTGAGGCATAGAACAGTTCCTCATTGAATAATTTGTTTTACTACTATTTATACATATTTTCCATTATACATTGATGTATATATTTTGTCAACTTCTTATATCCGAAAAATCCTAACTACAATTGCAACCAAATAAAATAGTCTATAGCAATGACCACTGGTGGTCGATGAGAAAATTTTGCTGGCCCACGGAGGTGTTTTAGTAACGTCATTGGACCCGAGAATCCAAAAGGTTGGCTCGGCTAGTCTATAACATTGATTATTATATCGTCGCTGTTCTGGAAGAAAACACTAAATCGACAAATGACATATTGAATTAGTTATACCAAAATGTTCCTTATTTCAAACTCTACCTCAGTGCTCCGCAACCTTTCCGTACCTACGGCACACCTAAGTACTCATTAGTATTTCACGGCACTCCACAAGCCAAAATATGCAAATTTCATAAAAAATACATACAATTAATTAATTTGTTTTTATTTGTTGAATTTCAAATAGTAGCTTAAATTACATCTATTTTTTATAATGCCAATTAAATCCGTTTTCCTTTTTTTAAGTGCTGATACATTTAGCACACAAACTTTTTTTGGGTTTTTGAATATTACAAATTATAAAAAAAGCATTTGTAAAAGTTTTAACCAAAAAAATTAGCCAAGTTAAGTTGAGTGTATAAAAGTATTCCATTATTTTGTTTGGCCAAATCAATGGCTTTCAATAATAGTCTCGTTGGTCCTTTGGATCATTTTCAATGATCCTAGTTGTAACTGGCTTTACCAATGTACAATTTCTGTTTGTATTTGTCAGAGCATGTCAATAACTTTCATTTTTTTGTTTAATTTATTCAGATGCTCAAAGATTTTAGCAATATAGCATGTTCATCCGATGATTATTTTAAAGGAGTTCTGGTACGTTTTAATCATCTAAAAATAAATAGTCTCATAGCAAAGTTCAAATAATCTTGCCAAAACTTTGCCATGGCACAGCTATCGTATTTCTGTGCGAGAATATAGATATTGATATTATTTAAAAAAAATGCGTATTTAAGGCTCTTAATTAAGGTATTATTTTGATAGATTCGTTAACTGTTTGCAGTATTTCCATCAGGAAATTTTATGCCATCAATGCTTCACATATGCAGCAATGAGTATTTGTATGGTAGGTTTTTTTTCATTTTACAAACGAGAAAACTCCCATTTTATTCCCCAACATTGCAGTTGCACTATCCATGCTAACGCTGACACAATTATTCCATTAAAAAAATAAAATAATATAATATTTGTATAATATTTATAAAATAATAAAATAATATAATATTTTATATAATTTAAGACATCGACTGAGGGTGCTTGATGGAATTTCAATATTAAATTTGGATTATTGAGATTTTGTACACTTCCATGTATTTTGTCACTAACGACCCGGGTTTCGCCTTTCGGCATCTTCAGGCATTCGAGCACACGAATGGACTCGAACTGAGAGACAGTAAACAGTGTCTAACGCTTATATAGAAGATACAAATGCGACAAATATCATTTACGAGGCAATACATTATACGTCTGAGAGCCACACCGATACCTGAGTTAAAATTTCGGAAATCGTCCTAATCCTTATTTTGTAAACACCATATTACCAGAGTGGCGATTGCCGAAGGCGAATTGCCGCCTTTCAACTTCCCTGGCCTAACTGGCCTCTATTAATTTCTAAAATTTCCTGATAAAATAATTTATGATCCCCCATGTTTTTATGCAACAGTTTAACCCCATCATCCGCATTAAACGTATGGTTCTCCATTAGCAAGTGATTTGCGAATGTCGAAGTTTCTTTTTTTAATCTAAAGGCAGCTAAATGTTCTGATACCCTTATATCTAATGTACGTGTGGTTTTACCCACATAGAAATGTTGGCAATCATTGCATTGTAATTTATAAATACCAGATTTGTTCTTAAAGTTTACTCTATCTTTATTGTTAATAAGTAATTTGCCTAGAGAGTTTTTGCAATAGAACGCCGGTCTAACACTATCAGCGAGTTGTTTTTTAATTTTAAAGCTTGTGCAACCTAAATAACTTATTCTATGCCAGATTCTAGGGCGGTCTATGTCTTTAGACAAGTTCCCGAAATATAGCATCTTTTCTGCTAATTTACGTTGTTTTTTTGATACAAGACTATCTATAAGAGACGCCTCATAGCCATTATTAATGGCAATTTGTTTAATAATGTTTAGTTCGTTTTCAAAATTAAATTTATTTAGAGGTATAGTGACTAATCCTTGAACCTGAGAATGGAAAGCAGCCAATTTATATGAGAAAGGATGGTCTGACTTAAAATGGATCGCGGCTTCTGAAAACGTCTGTTTTCGGTAAATTTTAAATTCATGAATGGAGTTTTTAATATCAATATTAAGGTCAAGGAAATTTATATTCTTGCCCCCTACTTCTAAAGTGAATTGAATTTTATCATCTAGTGAGTTAAGAAAATTATGAAGGTTAGAAACTTGTCTCTCAGTTCCATTGAATAGACAAAGGATGTCATCTACGTGAACGGAACCAATAAACTACGTTTCTAACTTCTGTTTTATTGCTAAAAATAAGGTTTTCTAAATGGTTCATGTAAAATTCTGCTAATAGTGGTGACAAACAACTTCCCATTGCAAGGCCTTCGGTTTGTTCATAGAATCTATTATCAAATTGAAAATAGTTCTGGTCAACGCAAACGTCTAATATATTAAGTAATTCCGTAGTAATGACAGGATTAACTCTACGCTGTATTAAGGGTATCTTTGATGATTTGTTTACATTTGTTTACAGGTACATTAGTGAATAAGCTAACAACGTCAAAAGAAATTAATTTGGCGTTTAACGGAATGTTATAATTTTTAATTTTATCTACTAACTCTAATGAATTTTTAATACTATACAATGGCTTGAATTTACTGTGATTGCGGATGAGAGAGTTAGCTCTTTTGGAAAGTTTATACGCTGGAGCATTCATATATGAAACTACCGGTCGAATTGGTATTGAATCCTTGTGAATTTTCGGTAGCCCATAAAATTTGGGAGCTTGTGGATTTCTAGTAGATAAAAAGGACAAATCCTTAGGGTTGATTGTAATGCTACAACTATTTATAACCTCTTTAATATTTTTATTAAATTTTAATGGTGGATCTTTTTGATGATTGCCAACATTTCTATGTGGGTAAAACCACACGTACATTAGATATAAGGGTATCAGAACATTTAGCTGCCTTTAGATTAAAAAAAGAAACTTCGACATTCGCAAATCACTTGCTAATGGAGAACCATACGTTTAATGCGGATGATGGGGTTAAACTGTTGCATAAAAACATGGGGGATCATAAATTATTTTATCAGGAAATTTTAGAAATTAATAGAGGCCAGTTATACTCCTTACCAATCTTGAATGAGCAGCTGAACCTTCCTAATTCTCCGCTATTATATCCGATACGTTGAAACACCTAACAGATTTCACTAAATGTGGAATGATTGTATATATTTACCCCATTCGTCGAATTGCATCCCGCTAAAACCCACAATACTGTTGTAATTGTGAAATCACTGGTATTTCTAAGGGAGGTTGAAAGGCGGCAATTCGCCTTCGGCAATTGCCACTCTGGTAATATGGTGTTTACAAAATAAGGATTAGGACGATTTCCGAAATTTTAACTCAGGTATCGGTGTGGCTCTCAGACGTATAATGTATTGCCTCGTAAATGATATTTGTCGCATTTGTATCTTCTATATAAGCGTTAGACACTGTTTACTGTCTCTCAGTTCGAGTCCATCCGTGTGCTCGAATGCCTGAAGATGCCGAAAGGCGAAACCCGGGTCGTTAGTGACAAAATACATGGAAGTGTACAAAATCTCAATAATCCAAATTTAATATAATATTTGTTTACACGTAAATAATTTCATCGGAAATCTTAGCAACTGAATGGCTTTAATTTTTTTCTAATATAAAAATAATTGATTTTTTCTTAATTTGGATGCACTGCACTATGGTACACCTGGGATCGTCTCGCGGCACACCAGTTGCGGAGCACTGCTCTACCTAATGACAGAACACAAATATTTTTATAAATCATACTTTTACTTAAAAACAGTTTTGTACAAACAAACAAAATGAAAAACGTATGGCATTTCAAGCATTTGGCAAACTTTAAAGTCCAAGTACTCAAAACTAGTATTTTCTAGTTAGTGTCTTCTTCCAGAACAACTGTGATATATTTGTCTTAATTCAACTATCCGTTTAACACACACCGCAATGCTCAGCTTTTGCATAATGCACGATGCAGAGAGTGAGGCAGAGAAGCGAGAGAATGAATGTTGACTGGTGGCACTGTCACCCTGTGTATAATGTTACTAGTAGTTGATTATAAGTAGTTTTCGATAATTATCTGTTTCAAAAATATTTCAGGTGTGCCAGTTTATTCTCGATGACTACATAGCGAGTGGTCAGGGAGCGTGGTGCAACATTTGCGTTACTCAACCGAGGAGAATTTCGGCTGTGTCCGTTGCCGAGAGAGTGGCCAATGAGAGATGTGAAGACCTCGGCCAAACTGTCGGGTGAGCTATTATTAATCTCATCAGCCGGTTCATCTACTACTGGATATTGACCTCATCTATTTTGCTCCTTTGGGTCATTTGTATTTATCATTCTTCCATAAAACTTCCTGATGTTGTTTGCCTATTTTTTCTGCAGATGTGCTTATAGCTTTTTATAGCACACATTCGGTCCATCAATTTATCTGCATGCGCCGCCCATGTTGACTTTAGTTAGACTAGCTCTTTCTATTACAATTTTTACGCTAGCCTGATTGTTCATACACAAGTTTGTTAAAGGAGAGATTATTGAGGATCATTGTTTCCGCATTGCGTAGATATACATTTTTTCCAAAATATTTACATTACAGAAAATAATCGCCAATAATCATCAGTGGATAGTATGTATTATTGAAGAAATAATGAAAATTTGATTACAATTAACATGTTGGCCGGGTATAACATGGCTTGTACAACTGTGATTATACAAAATCATTTATTCTTTGCGGTACACGTGTTTCCATATCTGGTAGGCACACAAATTGAGTACACGTGACAATGTCTTTGCGTCATTGATAATGTAAGCTAGAGAACAAAGATAAAAATTAATGACAGTTTTGAATCTTTAGCGACTTTTTGGGATTTCGAGTAGTGAACATGTTCAGAGCTTATCAAAGTTCCAGTAAAATTATTTATTTGTTATTAATCTGTTTATAAATATAATCATGGCGTCATCGTATTACTGAAATAGTAATGGAACTATTAATTTATTGTTGTCCAATATGTTGCAATTTACAAAATTCTCTAGGTATTCTGTGCGGTTCGAATCTGTCTCTCCTCGTCCGTACGCATCTGTAATGTTCTGCACTGTCGGTGTGTTGCTGCGTCGCTTGGAAGGCGGCCTGCGCGGTGTGTCTCATGTACTAGTAGATGAAATTCACGAACGAGACGTTGGCACCGATTTTGTACTCGTTCTCCTCAGAGACATGGTACACACTTACCCTGATTTGAGGGTCGTCCTGATGAGTGCCACTGTCGACACCACGCTTTTTAGCCGCTATTTCGGAGATTGTCCAGTATTGGAAGGTAATAGAAATATTTATCATTGGGATATTTGCTGAATATGGTACGTTGGGATATTTGGTTAAGCGGAATGTTGCCTATGTGGGTTCGGCGTAGGAAGGCGGAGGACCGAGCGTAGTGAAGAAGAATAATTGAGGAGGCCAACGTTCACCCCGGACCGTAGCCTCAAGTGTAGCATAGTGGTTGTTTTGTTGAGGATGATAATCAATTCATTTACAAAGAATGTGTTCCATGACTAGGTTGTATGCCACTAAAAATGTACTATTGTCTACATAATAGAAACAAACATATTCATCCGTGAAGCCTATCTGAGCTAACCTAACTTAACTTCAATTAAATTTTTTTTTGTAGTCATGTTCATTCTGAATGTGAAGCATATGAAGACCTAATGGAGCTTATCTCAACAGAAGTTGTTTTATGAAAACTGCGTGTCACTCAGTCACTAAACCTCTCTTTTTCGGAGAGGCTCAAAATCAATTTATAAAACCACATTCTGGCATTTGAACTCGCGAACTCTGCAACTGAAGCCATTGCCCCCTTGGCTGGTTGAAATATAATATTTTACATCTTTTTATTGATAATTAGTGTATTAACCGACCTGAGAAATAATTGAAAATTAATTGACATTTCAGTTCCTGGCCGCATGTTTCCTGTGGATCAGTACTTCTTAGAAGACTGCGTACAGCTTTGTGAATTTGTACCGCCGCTTGAAACTAGAAAAAGAAAACGTGGAGCCGGTGGAGGAGGCGGTGACGACGAAGATGACGATGATAAGAATGTCGGCAATGACGAGCAGGAAGAAGACCTTAATAAAGCCCCGCTCGGGAATGCATATACAGAAAAAACAAGGAACGCTATGAGCAGGATGAGCGAAAAAGATGTAAGTAATTTGATTTGTATTAAAATGCCTTTAATTGTATTCTGCAAATTGTTTTCAAGTAATACATTTTTTTTTTATATCTTAGGGTATACTGCCACCATAACTCAAACTGCAAAATTAGTATTCTGATCAACGGATTATAAACTGTAATATAATCATGATTCAAACAAAATTTTGTGAAAAAAGAAATTAGAAAGAAAGATCGATTTATATAATACTCAATTTTTATCTATGCGTTTGAACTCTATTTTTGATTTTCTGATTTGTAAAAATAACTTAAATTGATCTACATATAGAGAGACCTAGCACACTACAAAAATGATAAAAACACTCTTCCCATATATAACCACCAGCTGCCAAAATGATTATTAATTGCTTTCCTGTGTATAATGTGTTACAGATCGTGGTTTGTGTTCCATTGCTTGGAATATGACTTGCTGTCTGTTAACATTTTGAATCACACATATTTCTTTAGGGATTTTAATCAGTACACAGCTAAAATTTGTGCTTCTTATTCTATCATTCTATCTTTCTGAAGAGATCAACCATTACAAGCCGTTGGTTTTGAGACGATGCTAGTGTCATGGTAGGATGGGAGTAATGCTGTAATGAACGCCGTGCGATCTGCAGTAATCTGTATTACGAATAAAAAACACTTTCATTATACTCGTAACCTTACATTTGACGGTTACTAGGCTAAGTTATAATGGTAGATCAACAGTATTATTCCTATGTTCTAGAATTTAATGACTAGTCCTCATAAAAAAATCTATACTGTCAATATCATTGACATTTCTTGTAGAATATTTGGCATCAATATAGGTAAATGGTTTAGAAACGTCATTGTGGCTGAGTGTGTTGTGTACTTATTGTATCTTTCAGTGTAAGGATAATATCTTTTTCTTTATTCGTTTATAGGTGAGTTTTGAACTGGTCGAATCCCTCCTGCTGTATATCAAATCCTTGAATGTGAGCGGTGCTGTTCTCATTTTCCTGCCCGGGTGGAATCTCATCTTTGCACTTCTCAAGTTTCTACAAAACCATCAAGTGTTCGGTGGAAGAAATTATGAGGTTCTCCCACTCCATTCACAATTGCCCAGAGAAGACCAAAAGAAAGTTTTCTTGGTTCCGCCGCCAGATGTTACCAAGGTAACTGACTATTTGTTTTTACAACATGGAATTGCATTATTTTCATATATATCTGGCTTATTTACATGGTCACGTCTCTGCCAAAAATAATTAACATAATTGTCTGTTGAAGTAACTATTATGAAGATTGCCAATGGTCATAAAAATATGATCAATTTATTTGAAATGTAAAAGCGAAAACAATCTTCTGTTTTATCGTCCATTTACAACAGCAAACGTTCATCGATTTCATTCGAATAACTAGACTTCTGTAAGGATTACAATGAAGTTCTAGTTATAAATACTTTTTTAGTACTGTTTTTAAAAATACGTAATTTGAAAAGATATTTGAGTTTTCAAATTTGACACAATATTCTAATCCCATAAAAAATTATGTTTATAAAAGCTATATGTCTATGTATTATTCAAAATGATGAAGTATCTTTCAATCAACTCCCATGCTATACAAATATGACCAATATATCTACCTCATGTTACTGTTGATATAAATGTACTTTTGTGAAAACTTATTTTCTATCATTTTGTAGGTTATCTTGTCCACTAACTTGGCTGAGACTTCGATTACCATCAATGATGTCGTGTTTGTGATTGACTCTTGCAAAGCTCGCACTAAATTGTTCACATCTCACAACAACATGACCAGCTATGCAACTGTATGGGCCAGTAGGACAAATCTAGAACAGGTAAAATATTAGTTAAAGAAACCGTTTGATATTTTTTGCTAAACAAAAGTGTTGGATTTAGTTAGTTTGGTTATAAATGTAATTTAACGTAATAATTAATAATATATATTTTTTTATCTCTATAATGTAATATTTTTAATATTTCCAAAATCTGTAATAAAAAAAATCTGTATATATTCGTCCAATTTATAGATAAAACAGAAGAGATGTTATAGATTTTGGGGTAAATGTGTAAATTTTTTGCATAGACGAAAATCTTCTTATAGATTAGCAGTAAGCAGTCAATATCTGGCTAGGTCAAATATAAAATGTTGCTATTTTCAATAGTTGAGATATACAGCATGGTTGTTTGTGATGTCTTTTCTCCTTGAGTTGTTAAATTCTCCTTGGATTCATCTTAGTGATTTGAAATTCAAAAATTCCTGGCGCATTGGCAATTTGTTTTATTGAATTGCCTTTAAAATTTACTTTTGGATTTGAAATTATGCCTTTCATTGTTTATCTGTTTTTCATGATAGCGCAAAGGACGTGCTGGTCGTGTTCGTCCCGGTTTCTGTTTCACGCTTTGCTCTAAAACTCGGTTCCATCGACTGGATGAACATCAAACTCCCGAAATGTTCAGGACACCTCTGCATGAACTGGCCCTCAGGTAAACTATTTCTCTCTTGGATATAGAAAATCTTTTCCGAAGATGCGTGCATATTTCAAGTGTATAATCATATATACTGAGATCACTCAGTACCAGCAAATAAACTATAGTTATTTTTTTTTTTTTTTACTAAGGCAGTGAATATGATATCATAAGTATTGTGTGTGGAATATATTCGTGATCCTTAATAGCACTGCCAACACAGAATAATAATGAATCTGGCAGATTGTCTGCCAGCCTCAAAGTGAATACCGGTCACTTTCACAATGATTTCTTACATCTAGTCCATTTCATTGGTGTACATCTTCAACCTCTTTAACCTGACACGCGACCTAAGACTGCGCTTTGTGCCCTAGGCTGATAATATATCTGTTACTTACTGATACATTGATAATAACCACTAAATGCAGTTCTTTGCCTTTCTCTGAATGATTTAAATATATTGATGACTTTGAAATCATTATGATAACCTCAATCTTATGACTACAATTTTTTTCATTTATTTAGCTGTCATTGATTTCATATGGAATGACATTGTGTTTATTCATTCCAGTATAAAACTCCTGAGACTCGGTGCCGTGGGCCAGTTCCTCAGTAAAGCTCCTGAACCTCCACCGCTAGATGCAGTCATTGAAGCGGAAGTCGTTCTCAGAGATTTGAGGTGTTTGGATGAGTTCGATCAACTGACTCCACTCGGAAGGATCTTGGCGAAACTGCCTATTGGTAATGTCTATATTTTATACTGTGGTATTATTCTATATAACTCGGTAATTTAACTCTCTATTCTCAGGCAGGTTTGTGTATTATACTCTATATTGACTATTAAATATCTTTTGTGGCTACTTCCAATGTTTGAAGTTGATTATTTATTATATATGAAAAAAAAAACAGTGTCTTGCGTATTCAACAATTCAAATACACAATAATGTTATAATGAAAAAGACAGTAAATAGCAAAATTCATATTTTAAGCAATGAAACATGCCTTTAATTATTACAAGTTTTTTTAAAACTTTTATTTGCTGTCTTTATCGTGATCACGACAGAATGTTTGCCAAATAATGCTGCCATAGAATTGAACATAGGATTCTTTATATTTCTAGAACCCCGTCTTGGCAAAATGATGGTATTGGGAGCGACTTTGATGTGCGGCGATGCCTTAGCAACAATGGCAGCCAACAGCAGCACCTTCCCTGAGATATTTTCACTTGAACAGGGTCGAAGGAGGCTTTCGTTCCACCAGCGTGCTTTGGCTGGCGATAGGTGTTCAGACTATGTGGCCATGCTGGTCGCATTCCAGGTATGTGTCTATAGAGCTGAGATATAAATAAATCAGCTAATTAGGTAACCCAAAAAGTCAGAGATTTGTCTGCTATAGTAAAAATCTTTTATCCGTTTCAAAGTAGGACTGGATGTTGTGTAAAAAAAAGTGTTGCATAAATTTTAATTATAAATAAAATCGCGCACAGCACTGCCAAATTATATTGATGAGACAAAATTTTCTATTTGTTTATAGATGTGGGAACGTGAACGCAGTAAAGGAGAAGAGGCTGAAATAAAGTTCTGCGAGTGGAAAGGCCTACAGCAGTCAACGATGCGAGTGACGAGCGAAGCCAAATATCAGTTGCGAGCAATTCTAGTCGGCGCAGGTTTCCCTGAAGAGAGCTTTGTGGAACAGCATTGGGAAGCGAGGGGGTCCGATCCAAAGTTGGACGCAGTTATGGCACTCATGTGCATGGGGCTCTATCCGAATGTTTGCTTCCACCAAGGAAAAAGGAAGGTTTGTTGATTCTATAATTTTTTCGTGATATAGTTTTGGTCACTCAATTACATGAATAAAAGAAGGTAATACTCATGGTATAATTTTGTTCTGTTGTGCACAATATTTGATGCCTTGAAATACCATGCATGTGATTCACAGTTACTACTGTTTACAAGAGTAGTATACCAACAATTAGTATGATTTGTGTGTGAAGTGATCAACATGATATAATCATACAGAATGAGTTGAATATAAATTTAAACCACTTTGAGCATTGATCTTCAATTTAAATTTAGACACAATATTGATGCAGAGAAAATTTATTATTGTGGAATACTGTGATAGATACTTCAATATCAATCATATTTTGTACATACTTTCTAAGCCTTAATTTACTACCAAAATACAAACCGTATTTTTTTGACTTCATTATAAATTTCATGATTATCGAAAATGTCAATTATCTCAAAACAAGGTTTTTTGACTTAACACTATACCAACCATGCAATATATCGATACGATCAAATCATTCTGGATTGAAGTATGAAAAAATATGTATAATGATTTTTATTGTATGTATGGCTATCTATTTTATAAATAATTTTATTTTCCCTAACTTCAAGGTTCTGACAACAGAAAGCAAAGCCGCCTTACTCCACAAGACCTCGGTGAATTGCAGCAATTTAGATCAGAAATTCCCTTCCCCGTTCTTCGTGTTCGGTGAGAAGGTGCGAACTCGAGCTGTCAGTTGCAAGCAAACTAGTATGGTGGCACCGCTGCATTTGCTTTTGTTTGGTTCTCGTAAAGTTGAATGGGTAATATATTTGATTTCATATGTTTTAAATTTCATATTTTATTCCACTTTATAGCCACCTTATTAAAAAAATAATTACTGAATTTGTGTTAGGTGGACGGCATGGTAAGGCTTGACAACTGGATAAATCTGGAGATGGACCCTAATCATGCAGCAGCTATTATAGCATTGCGTCCTGCCGTTGAAAATTTAGTAGACCAAGCTGCGCAACAGCCAGAGTCATGCTTGGAGCCTGGGCCTGTAGAGATGAAGGTAATGCATTAGAACTATTTGAGCAATTTATTAAAGAGTATTCCGTTAAATCATTTATCGTGTAATTTCCATATTATTGTCCTGATTTATTCTGATGATGAGGCATTTTGAATCTATCGTTTAATGTATTATAATTCAATCAACATCACATGGTGAAGTTGCAGACCGATTGTTTTAGCTGATTATTAATAATGATTTCTCTCAGGTGTTGGATGTATTGAAACGTCTATGCGAAATGAATGCTGGAGATTATCAGATAACTCGTGAAGCAGCATCCATGATGCACTTCGACTCCAAGAGACCAAACTTTAGCAATCGCGGCGGCGGTTTCGGCTTCAACCGCGGAGGCGGAGGAGGCTTCGGTTTCAACAGAGGACGAGGGTTCGGAGGAAGCGGAGGAGGGTTCAGCGGTGGAAATCGTGGAGGAGGTGGCTATGGAAATAGGGGAGGCAGGTTTAATGGCGGACGCGGTGGGTTCAGAGGAGGGTTTAGGGGAAATAACAGCAGTCAATATGGTGACAGAGGCTTTGGTGGAGGAGGCTATTAATTGAAAATAATTCCGTGTCGGTATTTAGTCTTATCGACTCACAGTTTACTTAAAAAAAATTCTGTATCTCATTGTAGAGGGTTATTCATATTTTAACGATTGAGTAAGTATATTATGTGTACATATTATTTAAGTATATTGAATTAATGTCAACTTATTTCCACTATTACCAATTTAAGTAACTTAAATTTTGATTTAATTTACTATTATAGTTTCTTGATGCATACTTCAGTTATAGAATATAACTGAATATTAATTGTGTAAATAAATGTAACTTATCCATTCCATTTTTTGCATACTAGTGCATTATCATCAAAAACTTACTTTTATTTTCGATATTATTTCAAGCTTCAAGTCAAATTTCAGCGTTTTTATTGCAAAAGGAACTATGTAAATTGAACACAAACAGTTCACATTAAATGCAGCATGTTCAAGGTCGAAACCACGTCAGCCGATATTAGCAGAAATTTGTAGAATTATGTTTTCCTACTTTGTTATTTAATCATAGGCTATGCAATAAATTATATGTATCAACAATTTTACTGCCGTCTAGTCGATATTTTTACAAAGACCCCCCACCTATATTATAAAACAGTTGATTTTCGCAAACCGTGGTTTCAATTTTGATTTATATCAGAAATTAGAAATGATAAATTATTCTAAAAATAATAAAAATCAATTGGATGAAATTGAGATAGAAGTAAATTAAGAAATGTGATTTTTTGAAACGAGTGTTCAAATTTCATCTATTTTGCTTAGCTCATCCTTCCTATCAATTGTTCATATTAAGTTAACCCTTTCCATGCAGCAAAATTTTATTTGTATAGACTTTGCACATATTACTGTGGAAAGATTAATTAAAAAAGCAAATGTTGCTGAAAGCTGCAAAAAAGCTGTGAAATATTTTTTTCTACCAATAAATCAACATTTATAGCGTGCGATAATTCCATATAGATGTCGCTAGCTAGTTTTAATAATATTATTTAATTTACCACCTTTTAAAAGGCGCATGTGCTGCGTTTGTAAAATTATATATAAACCCTATCTCTTCAAACAAATGTCACTCTGCTTGGAAGCTGCTGAATACTAGAGGTCCTCTGGTGTCGTAAGCTTACTAGCAACATTGGTAATCCTCCGGATTCATTCTTATTGAAACCATCTCTGCTGGACACTGCATACTCAGTTTGATCAGTTCCCGATTAGTGAAATCCTATGGATACCAAGCCGTCCAAACCATCTCTGCTGGAGCACTGCATCCTCAGTTAGATCGGTTCCCGATTATTGAAATCCTACGAATACTTAGCAATCGAGACCATCTCTGCTGGAGCACTGCATCCTCAGATCGGTTTCCGATTAGTGAAATCGTACGGATACCAAGCAATCGAAATCATCTCTGGGAGCGTCGCATCCTCAGTTCGATTGGTTCCCGATTAGTAAAATCCTACGGATACCGAGCAATTGAAACCATCTATGGGAGCGTTGCATCTTCAGTTCGATTGGTTCGCTATTAGTGAAATCCCTACGAGGGTTAACCGCCAGAAAAGATTATTGTTTTCCGAACTACCTGAGCCTATGCACTCGGAAAGTTTAGAACTGGATTTAGTGTTTGGGCAACTCCACTGTCGAATACGGGGTAGAGTGACTCGCAATTCAATGTCAACGTTCGTCGAATTACGCCAGCGGGCAAGGGAGGTCGAAGAAAGCCTGCATGCAGTTAATGCCAAATGCCAGATCATCCCACAGATGCCTGCCGGACCAATCTGAAGAATAAAAGGAGTAAAATACACTGTTTTCAACATTATAGCCATCAGAGCGGCTTTAGTCCAGGGGGGTCCATAAATAATTGTTGATTACAGCTATGATAACAACCAATAACGAAACTACTTCACAATAGTTTATGTTGCTATGTGAGATAATGTAACTTAAGGGCATGTATATTGGGTGGGGGTGTACCCTTTGTGCTCTTCCATATATATGAATCGACCTCCAGCCATCTAACAGTTATCTAGAAATCAGTACCATAGTATAGTTGGAAGCAGCTACTTAAACATAGTTTGAGTTGCTATAATGACATCATAGGATGTCACAATTAATAACTTCAGGGCATGTGCACTGGAATATGGTTACGGGTGTTACAAGTGATGCTCCTGGTGGTACCCTTTATGCAAATCAGCTTCCAGTCATCTGACAGTGATTTTCAAGTCCTCCAGTTCCGAAGGTTACAGTTTCCAGTTTGACTGTGATTAGCAAAAACATTATGAATAGCTGTCAGGAAAAGTCCCATAAGTAGGGAGCAGTACTGGGCAGCTAGTAAATCATCATCAACATAAGGATTTGTTTCGATTTATATTTATGTCTCAATGAATGAAAGAAATCATCTCAAATTAACATAGAAATACTCTAGTTGAAATTGTAGCAAATGTCTCATTGAACAAAACCTTCGAAGTTTTGCCATTATTAGCAATATTTTCTCTTGAGACGTTATCAAGAGATCTTAAGACGTCATTCGATCGGTAGGTTGAGGACATCCCTATACAGTTTGAAAATCGCCGTCTCAAATATTTTGTCCACCTACCCTAGTGTAAAAATAAGTTAAGGCCATATAAACAAACTAGATAATTTTTAATAGGTTGAATTACAGTTAGTGGTACCTAGGCGGAATAGCTCCGTTTGGCAGTAATTTGGAATTTATTGCAGAATTTTCTGCGTAAATGTGAAATATTCTATAGTCTATTAATTGTCTATGATTAAATTTGACAGCTGTGTTTGTAGCCGGTTGTTTACTGTTACGAACAACATCGCTAAAATAATTGTAAAATAATGCTTTTCAAATCGACATAGTTTTTGATCAATACACCAGGTTGTTATGTTTTTATTACGAATATCCCGTCGAAAATGTCGCTGTTATTCGATCACTTGCGTTTTAATGATGATGTTTTTCTTGAAAATATCTTTGGCTTGGCTCAGGTGGCCGGATCTATCGAAGATACTAGAAATAGAGAAATGTCCAGCGTGTTACGGAATTAATCTCTGCCCAGATTTTATGGCCAACAAAATAAACATGCGCGGGCATGATTTATACACCCATATGTCGAATATGATCACAACCAAAAATGTATTCTACTCGGACCACAGTCGTTTCGGAAAAGTCGTCATAAAAAGGCTCGGTCACGATTGGGAGCTAGAAGTCTTAGATGAAAAAGTTTGCGAATTACTGAAGTTGAATATGGAATGCAAAATATATTCAGAACTTGCCAACGTTGCCGGAATGCGGAATGAAATATCCAATGTTTTAAAATATCATCCAAACGAAATGGATTTTGGGAGAGCCGGGATGATTCTGTGTCCCAGCACGAATGGAGTGGATGAATTTTTAGAAGTGTTTTTTAAAGATGATTATAATTTGATTCAGGATAAGAGTAAAATGATGGGAAACTTTTGGACCATACTAAATATCAATGCTGAGCCCATAATTTTGAAGGTTTGAGAATTTTTTTATCACTATTTTAAATAAGAAGATTAGAAACGAGAATTTAGAAATTTAATATTGATCAGCTATCCAGTCACTAAAGTTAAGATTTTCTTGTAGATACATTAGAAAGTGGCATATAATCTCTACTATAGCAGAAAATACATGTATAAATGTGTCTTGTCTGTCACAAGAAATTCTTCCAAACAGTGTACAGTAGCGACATGAAATTTGCACATGTCATTCTGGCTGCCATTTCTAGGTGATCTGTGATTTTTTCAACTAAAATAATGTGGATCAGATGTCAGAAAGCATTGATTGTAAAAGAAGGTAGCTTAGAAACCATTCCCAAACTAAACCAAATAACGCAAACACAAATATTTGCATTATCGCTGTCTGCATTAAAAGTTACATTTTGATCTCCCCCTTTAGCCAGCTGATACATTGCATTCAATCTATATTTTTTAAATA
Source organism: Himalopsyche phryganea (assembly GCA_022494535.1). Lineage (NCBI taxonomy): Eukaryota > Metazoa > Arthropoda > Insecta > Trichoptera > Rhyacophilidae > Himalopsyche > Himalopsyche phryganea. The sequence goes on from JAGVSL010000024.1 coordinate 2,256,016, forward strand.
TTTGCTTTGTTTGATTTAAATTTCATTATTGATAAATTGATTTGCTTAGTAAGGTTACCATAATTTGGTCCTACACTAAAGAGGTACTGTTGGGCTTTTGTCCATTCGGTTGCAGGGTCACGGGCTTAAATTTCGGAATAGAATTTTTCATACATTGATTTAAAAGTTTATTTCTTTAACCATTTTTGTCAGCAACATTTTCGTATCTCCTCATCCACCCCCTATTCGATCCTGAATCTGGGGCATATAAAGTGCAACTACTTTATTACTAGTTCTTTCCTAATTGCATCCTTCTTTTATAATTCTCTGAAGAGAACAAAACTGCATGATGGTCTTTATCAAAATATTTAGAATCTCAATGGGAAAAACATGTTTCTTTATTAAAAATTTACAGTCGTTACAAAAATATTCTGTATTTAATTATTGCTATCATTTCCAGTATTTAAATAAAGATGGTGACTGGCCGGTTCCCAAATATCTTGGCGCATGTGGAAGATCTACTGTTCAAACATACGCTGGACCAATGTTGAGCAGCTATCTGTCTGAACCGTGGTTGTCAAGAGCCAATTTCTCATTGAAGCTTATGGATGCTGCAGAAATGTTTACTTTTCGCCATAAACGATTTAGGTAAGCAGTTATTACTTATAATATTTTTTTATTCTTCACTTACAAATAGAGCATATGGAAACCCGACCATACTGTATCAGGCATATTTTAATATTAATTTTTAAATTATTGTGGCAACAGATTAAAGATACTTTGAGTTATCCTAAGTGATTTAATAATTGACTAGCTGCTCGGTACTGTTCCCTACGGAATTACGAGACACACCTCGTACAGCTATACATATGTTTTTGCGGATCACGGTCAAACTGGGAACTTTAACGTTTCGAACTGATCTGTGAGATTACTGTCAGAAGACTGATTGATTTATAAATAAGTTTGTGACATCTGTGATTTTGTCATACGCTAATTTTGTTGAAGTCCCATGGTCCTTGGTCGTTAGCATACGCAAAATGTGTATAGTATAAATGCCTCGAGTAATAAAATACCACTACTATCATTTAAATTTACAACGTTCATAACCTCAAAGAGATACCATCAAAAAAACTGCGTGACAGCCACAACTATATATATATATATATATGATATGATATAGAATACCTCTTACGTTTTTAATATGTAAGTTTTCTCAGAGACCCAGGAAGACATTTTAAATATATTTTGAATTGTGATGAAATTGTCCGAGTTTCATTATAAATTAATAATTTAAGGTGGCATCTATAAGAGATCTGCTAGTCAACAATTATAAAATAATTATGCAAAAATTATGTATAAATTATTGCTTTATAATGAAACTTGGACAGTATGATTATAGAGATCTCAAATGAAATGGCTAAATTTGTACAGGATTATTCACTCATTTTTTCGCTAGCAAATTGTCATAAAATTCGCAGCGGTCTATAGTATAGTTAATAGTGTTACAAATATAAATGCCATTACTCTCCAAAGGTCTGATATGAATGATGACATATCGCCATCTAATAGGCATAAACATTTTTTCCAGATTCTATTTGACAGATTTAAGCACTGATAATATTGCAATCTCCAATAAGACATTGATCGGGAGTAACCCAATATTCATCGATTTGGAGAACATAATTGTTGTGGATCAATTATCGGATGAAGTGACTCCACTGTGGAATTGGAATCACACCAGTGAAGTTATAGAGTGCCCTGGATGCTTTGCGTTCTCAGCTAATATGATATGCGGTCATCATTTGAGTGATCACAATTATTACAGTATGTGTAAGCTTCTAAAAGATGAGGTCTTAGCGAATGTGCCGAAATTTGTCTTATTAGTAAGTATTTTGACTATTTTAGCACATTTTAACAATATTATAATGAACAATATGTACAACAGATCTTTAAGAATAATGAAATACTTGCTTTATTAATGTAAGTAACGTTATTCATGATCATATATGATGTTTTTGTTTTTAGATATCACCAGAATTCCCTCGGGTTTTAGACGAATGCATCTCTCCGCCAAAAGACAATCCCAATCGATTTATTGCTGCCAAAAAACTTTACAGGGAAATAATCAAAATATTGAAAAGCTTTAATTATTAGAGATATTATAAATTTGATATGGACAAAGGTATTGAACTGATGAAACTGCACAAAAAATAAAGAAAAACCCTGTACTATTTGATAAAAAATTTAATTATGTAATGGCCAACAGTTTCGGAATAGCCTGTTTTTATTTTATTACCATCTAATTTAAATTTTTGGTCAGTTAAATAAGTTTTTCGTAATATGTGAAAATGGTGAGTTTTTATAACTGCTCAGTTTTCATTGGTAAGTTATATATTCATATTTATTAATGTCCAGACACTAACAATGCCCGGTAAGTAAGACTCAACACCTTTACGCCAAACATAATGAATTTGATTTTGATTGATTAATTTCAAGTGTATATGATAAATTATAAAAATGTTGTTACTCATTTACCTCTTGTGATGAAAAGTTATGTGACCACTGATGTCCTTCCTGTTTTATGATATTGGCAATGTTTCGTACCAACCTTATAAACATGTATGGAGCAAATATAGAAATCATTACTGTCAGCGTAAAGGTGTTGAGCTTTTACTGAGACACTAACAAATCTGCGAATAGGGCTACTGATTAACCGTATTTTTTAAAAAAAAATTTACTGACCATTTATGCATGAAGTGAGCGACCAAATGATTTGTTGTGTTTTGGAACAGCATTCACTTTCGTAACTACTTAATATTTATATTTCTGATTTATTTTTTCAATATAATGGAACACTAAAATTTACACTTGGATGCACACTGTATACTTTTTATATCTCAAAATTTTATACTTGTTCAAAAACTGTAAGGCATTCTATATATTTTTAATTCAAAACCAACATTTTGTCAAATATTTAACTGTTTCACTAAGGCAGCAAGTTATTATGAATATTTAATCGAAGAAATAGGGGTGGCGGTGGAGATTTTAATTGATACGCTGGGTGTATCCATTGCTATATCTGTATTATTGGACAGCAAAGGACCATTTCGCCAAATTGACTGTTTTGTATTAAATTTTGGATTATTGCGATTTTGTACACTTCCATGTATTTTGTCACTAACGACCCGGGTTTCGCCTTTCGGCATCTTCAGGCATTCGAGCACACGAATGGACTCGAACTGAGATGTCTTAAATTATGTTTTGTATTAAATATGACACTATTTTTCTTGGCCTCAAAAACGCTATTTACTGACTGTTCTAGATTAATAATCAACGTTGTGAAGCTAATTATTGTGATTTTTTTCTTTATTCCATATTTATTTAAATAAATAAGTCTTTTTTCATTATCAATGTATGTTTCTGTGATAATTTTGTATATGTATTTTTTCATAAATAAATGTGACAAATTAAATAAATGGTTTTATTTATTCATTAAAATTTATTGTTGAAGAAAATTTTATTTTAACAGCCAAAAAGCTATGAAGTGTTTCATGCGGAATAATAAAGATGTGTTTGTATGTAATAATTTTAACAATAGCAAATGGTATTACATTAGAATAATAGAAACAATCATAGACGATCTTTGGTTTATAAAAAAATAAGATATGAAGGTAGAAAAGAGTCTTTGGAATAACTTCTCATGAAGTAGTGAACGGTTGCACTATTCGAAAACGATTAAAAAATACTCGTGTTTAATCAATAATAAGATTATTTTGGCTGATAATTTTATTATTGTGGCAACACTGCGTTTTCTTTTTTCGAATTTGGCACAATGTCAAAGCTTGATTGAATGGGCGCTTCATGATTTATCTCAATGATGGTGGTGGTGATCATCTGCGGGCTGCTTCACCCAGAATCCCCACGGGGCATGGTGGTGGTGTCCGTCGTGTTCAGTCGGGCCTCTGTATACTTTGATGTGCACGCGTTCATGATGATGATGGTCTAAAAGACAAATAAGGAAAGTGATACTTGGGAAATATTAACATTGTTGGATGCCAAAGTTCTTTGAAATTTATGATATAACAATATTCAGTGTTTTTCAAGGGGATTTCATGCCCGGGGCTTATAATGTTTTTATTGCCTACCAAATATCAAAATTCATAACTATGCAAAGAAAATATAAAATATGAATGATTGTTCAGTGGTATTGAATAGTTTTCATATTAACTTTTCACGTTTTAACATTATCAAATCCTGTATTATGCACTGTGTAGAAATTATGCATTTTTTCAAAGAGAATGATCAAAATTGAGGCCCAGGTCAACAGCCCCTCTTGCCTTCACCCCACCTTTGATAGTGCCTACTAATATGCCATTCTGTCAAGAAAAATGATGTAAAATCAAAGCAGTATTACATTCCCATATTGACAATCGTGGGGGACAGTGGTTTGCTTACCGTCCCATCGTAAACTAACCCATTTTTTCTTAACATTTAACGAAAGATATACTTCTAAAGATATGTCTTCGTAAAAGTACTCACTTTAAAAGAACTCCATTAGACGCCCATATGTTATACATTAGAAGCGTAAATAGTTAATAAAAAAATAACCCTTATGGAAATAAATATGAACATATTCAAGATGTTTCATTTTGATCAACTAGATTCTCAAGTCTTATAAAATAATTTTCCATGCATTCAAATACGATAAGTGCAGTTAATTAAACCTTTTCCACATTCGTAAACATTAAGAATACTGCATATACTGTATTTTTACGTACCATGGTCTGATGATGCCTGGTTGAGATCATCATACTCTTGTGGAGCAGGGTAAGCCGTTGCCAAGGCCAGGCAGACCATGACAAAGACAAGGAGACACTTCAACTAAAAATGAAGATCACATTTGATTACTGAAAGACATTTAGAATTAAAAAGCACAAAGAAAATTATGATTGTTATTATTCTATACATATGATTTTATACGATGATAGTTTGACAAAAAAATGAGTTTAGGCAATGCTTGTAAAATGAACTGAAATCTTAGATGTACTTTCAATTAGATTTTATGAACGAGCTATAAAAAAATAGATTTTGAGATAAATTATTCATATGAGAATCTAACAAGACTTTACGGGGCAGAGATAAATTTATGATATACTGTCAATGTATTAAATTCAATAAAGCATATATCGCCGAATTTATATAAGAAACACTTCACGACTTCCTTGAGCGAAGATAAACAATCTTCTTTTTAATAATATTTAATAAACAGTAGAAAAAGTTATTTTTATGGTTTCGCAAACTAGCGTGAAGAAAAAGATGGTGACAGAGGCGCACTCATGACAGTACCAGCTTATTTTTTACTTAAATATTTGGTTTTAGTAAAAGTATTATTAAGCGGCTTTTATTTCTCGCAACAATATTCAATTTCATAACAGATTGTAATTATGGTGTCACAATGCCATAGGTTGAATAACCATTCTTAGATTTTTTAATTCCGAAACGTTGCCACTAAACTTAACTACAAGTAATTAATTATTTTATTGTCTATTTTTCGGTTTATTTTCACTGAATATTTGCACATTTTTCGATATTAAAAGCACTGAAATTCACGAGCACAATTTATACAATCGTTGTTTTATTTATTTACTCACCAGAGAAAACATTTTGTCAAATCGTTGTGGAGTGCTATGTTGGTTGTGACCACTGGCAGAACGTAACCTACCATTTTATATCGATCTTTGTTTGCCAAATAAGAGAAATAAAAAATATGTAAGACAAATTGTTTTGGACGGCAGAGAGAGTTGGTATAAAAAGATTTTACAAGAATACAGCAATGCCGTGTTTAAGAAAGCGCAAAGAGTTTTGAGTCAGCGACTGCGAATCTTTTGAAGAAATACTGTTAGTAGGTATAAGGTAGGTCACGGGTAATTTAATCGATATGATGGATAATCAATCCACACCAGAAAAGTATGTACAAATAAAATCCCTCTATCAGACAGAAGGTAAGTAATAGCCTAACTAGGGAGTGCATATTTATTGTCGTAATGCGGAAGGGGGGGGGGGAACCGGAAATGAAAAATTAAGCTATTTGTTTATACAATTTTTTTGGCAACGATGGTGACGTTGTTACTGTATTGAATAAGGGCATACAGATTATAATTCTGCCTTTGAATTCTTCTAATATAAACAGTAACCCACCTGGTATTGCGTTTCGAATATCAGACTAATTAATATATTATGTCCCACATTATAAATCTGTTTAACTAACGAATAATTATGTCGATTCCTGTGGTCTACTTTTTGAGATTTGTGGCTGGTGACTATGTATAAATCTCCAAATAATTTCGCAGTTTGGTAAGTTTCAACATTTTATAAGTAACAAATTAGTTTATACAATATGGGCTCATTTATATTTAAATGATTCATAACTCATAAGTGGATAAAAATCGAATCTTCAAAGAATATAGCTAAATCGTGAAAGTTTCAGATAGTAAATGAATAAAATATGTAATATACCAATGTCCTTACATGCATAGTATGACAATTAGCGTAGGGGTTGCAATACCGGTATTATCAAAACTGGGATCTCGATATTTTAACTGTTTTTTCAATACGAAAATACCTATTTCAAAAGTGCAAAATATTGGAGATTTAAATATATCTGATGTTTTATTAAATATATCTGATGTTTTATTAAAGATAAAATGTTTATGAAGCCGAGTTTTACGACCCATCAAACAACCAATTTCTGTCCTAGGCGTCAATAACATCACAAGTCATTTATCATGCAAACGCATTGTTTTTTTAAGTCATGCGTTGTTCCTTGCAAAAGTATGACCTAACACTGAATTTTCGTAATACCGGTCTTGATATAGATATTCATGCGGTATTGCTATCCTTAAACTAGCGCAAATACGAACGCATTTTTCCAAGGATTTTTTTATTGATGATAATGATTTCTATGATTAATTAAAAATTTTGGATCGACATTTCCATTATTCGAAGAAATAGTATCGTAACTACTGCGTAATTATTGCGGTATCTTAATACAAAGAAAATCTGCACGGAAAAGATTTTTTTTGTACCTCTGGTTTTCAGAATTAACCAAAGTTTGTCCACGATTTATCGATTCGTAATAACTGAATGTTGACGTTTTATGAATCAAATAAAAATAAAGATGATTTTCGCATCTTGTTAAAATGCAATAATTTGTTTTATTATTTCGTAACATGAAATGTCACGCTATTTAATTTTAGATGTTTTTCATTTTCTACAATTTATTTTGATATTGTTATTGAATATTTTATTATATTTATAGTCCCCTCCCCCAGATCTCGCAAATTTGTAAAAATCTTTTACCCCTCCTGTATTATGTCACAGTGTGAACCCCCATTAAAATGCTAACACGATTGAACAGTATGTATATTTTAATGATCAATTTCTGCGTAAGGGGCCGTCCATATATGACATCACGCTCTAGGGGGTCTGATATAATGTGACGATTGGGATTTTCGAGTACAATTCTAAGTGTGACAATAGGGGGGGGGGGGGGTTTAAAAGTAGTCAAAATCGTATGACGTCATATAGATGTAGAAACCTGATTTTTTATGCCTGTCATCAGTTGAAAGTGCGCCATACTATTTTGACAACTGTTTTTAATTTTGAAATAGGATTCAGGTTTTTTACTCAATTGAATAACTGAAATTCTAAAATACACTTTAATGTAATTATAAATGTATTCTACAGTTACTTTTTTTGAGTTGATTGATATTTTTTTAAGAGATTTACAATTTTCACAGATCGCAGCCAATCTGATGAAGTTGACACTTGAAGTAGTTGGGACAAGTGATGTTTGGAAATTATGATTCTCCTTGCAATGCAAAAATCTAATCAAGTAGGTACCTTACTTATATAATTATATTAATATAGCATATGAAAGCGTAAGGAAACAATTTACGAGAAATATAGCAGTAAGGGTCGCCTATTAGTTTATGATTCTGAATCTTAAACCATTTCTGAAACCAAAGATGTAGTTTTGAAGCTGTCATTTATGGTATTTTAGGCGGAGTTGGAGTCGTAAGGGAACGGCTGATTAAAATCGGAGTCCGTGTCCTACTCTAAGTCCATGTAAAGTAAAGTTGGCGTCGGTAGGTTTTTAAAGGACTTCACAACCCTGGCTGAAACATTTTTTGCAATTGGTTCATATACCTACTTACCAAAATATCTATGGTTTGTGAAGTCACGTATTTTGCGCTCGAAGCACGTTTGATCGCTAAATAAAAGAAAGGTTAAAAAACAAACAGGCGGATGCACCCATTTTAGTCAGTATGGGTAAGGATCAAAGAAGAAACCAAAGGTCAATACTACATCTCAAATGAAATGGGTTAGGGTTTAGAAAACACGAGTTATCATCTTGCGACTTATATTTTAGCTTAATGTTATCTCATTAAAAGTATTGGTGATGTATAACTTATGCAAGGGAGGTATATCAGTCGAAACCTTTGACGTAGTACCTTCATAAGCGTGATAGTCTTGGTACCAAATGTGGACCGCCCTCTTGGTGAAGACCATTTTCTCAATATAGATATTCAGTTGATTTGTATATTTCGTATTTAAAAAGAAAGCAGGGAAATCTATGATCATTCGCCGGTAAAAATTCTAAAGATATTTTTTAGGAGACAGTAAAGATAGTCAATAATTTTTACTTGTTATCAAAAAATCTTAATATATTTTTTTAAATTAACAGCACAAATTAACTCGTTTAAGATGATAAATATGGAAGATTACTGTTGATATCATAAAATATCCATTCGCATAAAATCACACTCATTAAAAAAAGTATTTGAAAATAAATAGACTATGGACCGCTAGGTGATTGTTATTATAAAACAAATTACTAAACACTATCCGTAAGTTTGTATAACTAAAAGAGTAAACGAAATTGGTTTTATGCGTTGTGCTGATTTAAATCGAATAATATTTATATAATGAATCCAATATGTCACGTCGAAATCGATTTGATAATGCAAATTTATCACTTTCGATGCAATGAAAAGTTTGCCGTTCCGCACGAGCTCATTTTTACACCAATTCTCGTGCTTTTTTTTTTATCTCGCAGTCTGTACTTAGAAAGAAAAAACATTTTTTTTGTTTCGCTTGAATAATCAAATTTCGGTGTCTCAATATACCAGTGGTAGATCGCAACTCGCAATTCTTTTTAGTTTATTTTTACCTATTATTTAATTTTTTCAACCGTGTCTACTCTTAATATACTTTGTCTACTAATGAAATATTTCAAATGTTTTTTTAACGCAGTTTAACTCACAGGTAAAACATTCCTTTTCAGAAAGGATGTTAAATACATTTTCATTTTTATTTACAACTATTATTGAGCATTTTGAGTGTCAACAATAAGTATTTACACAGTTTACGTATGCAGGCGTTCGGAAAACGAAATTTAAGAATCAACTGTCATTTTTTTCTTCATTTTGACATATTATCCGTAGCTTTTTTAATCCAAATTTATAATGAAGCCTGCATGAAGTCTCCTTCATCGATTGGTGCCATCTTCCATCAAAGATTACTAAACAGATTGCATTATATCTCTCAATAATTCATTCTGGCCCAGTCGGATTAGTTCACTTTTCACTACTCCGCGTATTTCGTAATTTGGATAGCCAATATAATATCTTTCTTCAATCCTTTCTGGTGATATCTATTTTTATTTGTTGTAGTATTAGTTAAGTTATATTCTATTGCCATTACGATATATTAAATTATTATCTATACGAAAACATATATTGTTTTATTCGTTCGTGTTGTACGTGCTTATTGAATACCTAACCAACGTGTCATTTATATAGAACGCAGCCGTTCCATATCTCATTTTCTCACCATTTAGTTATCGTCGACCACGCCACTGCGCTCGCTATGAAAAATGTGTGGAGTACTTTATACTTCCTCTGCAATAGAGTGCAAAAAGTAACAACCGAAAGAAATCAGTCTACACTTTACAGGAAATAGAGTGAAATATACAAACAACTAGCTAATTATAATGACTTCCGAATGATCTTTGAAAGAAATATTAGTTTTACATTACGTCGTCGCGGGATAGGTTGTTAGATTATGCCTCTTTTACGCAATCAACACATTGATGCGTTTTCCACGGATGTCTGCTCTTTATATGGAGTATATAGCCATCACGCGGTGCCATCAGGATTCAATGTCACTCGCCAATCGCTTTGCTTCCTGCTATGACTTGCCAGTATCTCCGAGTTTTACCGAGTACATCCTATGTATGGTACCCGACGGTTGTCCAGGACAATGGAAGAAGAGGCAAACAGGATTGAGGATCTACAGAAACTCCGCAGTACGTGCTCTAGAGTTCCAACCAGGGCTGCGGAGTCGGATCCTATAAAATACATTTTTATGTGTATTAATGTACTTATTTCATTTTTATTTATGCCTATAACGTATTCTTGTTCTGTAATATACATATATAATTCAGGCGCGTGCCGTGGCTTTCTCTCTTTTTCGCTCAACCACATGTAAAGTGAAGGGTACGAGCGAGATGATATATATCTATATAAATATTATACGTGTAATATGGAAAGTTTGGCTATTTGCCAGATTGGTTGGTTGGTGTTTAATTTGAAGATCATTTACACTTAAATAGGAAAGGTAAAAAAAAAACCTGACAAAATAAGACTTGTTTTAGTCGTAATTTGAGACAGAGTCGGAGTCGGGTTCTTGGTCAATGTCGGAAGCGCGTTTTTTTTTGACATCTCCACACCCCTGGTTCCAACGTATCGCCAAGACCGATGACGTAAAAGACCGCTGCCTAATTCGTTACGCATACATACAAATTAATCACAATGAAACTTGTTAATTTTACAAAATATAAAATATTGTTTAAAACTTTGCAACGAAAGATTATTCTTTTATTATTTTATTGTAAAATAACACGTTAATAATCCTTTTGCAAAACTGAGATTTGGGGTGTTCGACATACATAATGAAATATCTGAACAGAAGTTTTTTTTTCTACGAGAACTGCTCTTTACTCAGTTGCTCGACCTTTCCGAAGAGAGTAGGAATAGAAAGATGAGGCTGGGACACGACTAATGATTAAGTAATCCATTCTTAGTATCGGATGGGTGGGAGGGAATTTCAGAAAACACAAACATTCATGTCTTCGAACAAAAATCCATAAATCGATTGAAAAATCAGGGACTCGAACTCGCGAGCACCGCAAGCAAAGCCAACGCCGTTGACCACTCGACCACAGACCCTTCTTACGTATGATCGTTATTTTTCAGCATCCACATAAAATAGACTTAAAAGAGTAGGCGTGTCTTCCTCTTCCTGAATTTATTATTTTTTAATTTGAATTTATTATTATGACCAGTATTTATTACCCAGCTCCGTCAAGGATAGAGGGAGCAAACATTTAGACGTTGGCTTTATTTTGGTTCAAGCTAATGTTGAAATTTGAAAATATCGTGAACCATATCTTATGTAAGATTCATGAAATATAGTAAATCAATTAATAATAATGTTGAAAGTTGAAAATATCACGGTGGACCGCGCCTCGTGTAATATCCACAATCTATTTATATTTATGTTTAATGTACCATACACCAAGTTGAAAATAGCACAGTTGACCTAAAAATGGCAGCCAGAATAACATTTGCAAATTTATCGTCGGTATTGTACACCATTTGGAAGAGGTTATTGTGGCAGACAAACAGTCAGAATTATACATGCATTTTCTGCTATATAAAATAGATAAGATAATAAAGGATTGAGTGAGCACACCAGCATAAGTACACATAATAATTTTAACTTTTATTTGGAAGATTTATGGAATTACAAAAATTACACAACATAAATAATTAGGTATATAATGATTTTATATATCAACTGAAAAGATCTATTCTAAAAACATTCATGAAACCACTTACAAATGTTATATAAAAATTACATCTCAATAAACCAAGAGTTATTAATTAGAAACAGATGGAATACAATACTTCAATAATGGTGAATACCGCAAAGATATTCTTATAAGTAAAAATGCTTTGAAATCTTTGTGGTAAATTTATGAAGTAATCATAGACGAAAGCATACAATTGAGTTTGTATTGTACTAAATATCCATTCATTTTCAATACATATATATTTTTTAAGCTATGTTCGCTCCCAATATGGAGCATATGGCATCCCAATGGAAGTATCTCAACAGAAGTTTTTCTAAGACAACTGCTTGTTATTAAGTTGCTCTAATTCTCTTTTTTTCTACGAAAGGGATAGAAAGATAGAGCTAGGACATGACTATTGGTTAGTTGATCGTTCTCGCTTCGTAACGTTTTTAGAATAGGAGGTGGGGGGGTTAGGGTTTTTTTTATTTCAACCATCACAAACATCCATACTTTCAAACAGAAATCCGTAAATCGATTGGGATTTCAAGCCGTGAGGCCTGTAACCGATGCAAATGACGTTGACCACTGCACCACGGACGCGACATATATTATTAACACCATCTCATCTTCCAACATTTATTTTATATAGGGTATGTATAGAAGAGTGGGATGAGAAAAGGACAAGTAGTTGGCTAATTGCTCTCTATCTATATGTTTCGCGTAGTGAAATCGAATAGCGTAGATAGAGGGGATGGAGAAATAGCAGTCATGATTCAAAAATCAATTTAATTAAAATGCACAATAAGGTATTAGAGTCAATGATCCCATCATGTACCCAAGTAAGACGAAGGCTCTAGACTCGTAGAGTGTTACAACTCAGCTATAAATATACGACACTTTTTTTTAAAATATGACTGGCATTATCACAGATCTGTTATGATGTCGGCCTCCGTAAAATAGCGGTAAGAGTTTTACTCTAGCAGTCAGATGGGTCTGGGTTCAAGTCTCAGCAAAGGCAATATCAAATTTTAAAATTTAATTTAAGACATCGACTGAGGGTGCTTGATGGAATTTCAATATTAAATTTGGATTATTGAGATTTTGTACACTTCCATGTATTTCATTGTATTAAATACATGGAAGTGTACAAAATCTCAATAATCCAAATTTAAAATTTAAGATCTTGGAAAATGGTGTTTGTGATGTAATTTCATCTCGAGTTGATCTTAGTGACTTAAAATTTTTTTATTGAGTTTATCTCATGTGATTTAAAATTTCAGAATATTTTAACGCATTCATTACTTTAAATGTAGTGTAAAATATTTAAAAAAACAACGTTTATTGATAAAATACCAAATGAATAATCATCACTCATCTTCAGGTGTAATATTTTCATAATTCACCTTCAAGATTTCATAGCATTTAAACTAAGTATAGTATAATAATATTTACATAGAAATTCTGGATAAAGATATATGTTATTATCGATACAATGGATAACAAATTGACAATTGGTAAAAATGTGCAGTTAAATAATTTTGTAAACATTTAGTTATGAATTGCATTATTAACTAACATCGGAAATGCCACCCAAATTGTTAAACACTAGGTATTGGTAAATAGTGTTCACATAACAGGATTACAGAATTTGAGTAAAACTATGAATATATTCTTGATAATCATCAATTAAGAATATTCGGTGAAAATTTCAAAATAATTACAGATTATTATTTAATACTGTATTCAGGTATATTCATAGAACATCTGGATAATTTTATAAGGAATCACTCGAAGTTGAACATAAAATTGTCACAAAATCAAAGACACCACTCATTATTCCAATTCAATCATAGATTTACAATATTTATACAAACAATTTTGTGTTATGTTACATTTCTTTGAGTTAAAATGCTCTCTAATGTAAGCAGTTCTAATTATTATATAAAATTGTGGAATAAGTACATACTAAAGATTATTGTGTTCTATTTTTATAAATATAATGTCTTTCCGCTAAGAGTCAACAGTTAACACAATAATAGTGACTATAGTATTACCAACATTACTTGGCCGCCGCCGAATTTGGAACTAGAATTGTCAGTATAGAATAAACTACCCCAATTGCCATTTTGTACAACAAAAATATCTTTCGAAAATTCATGTCTACTTTAATAACCGTTGCTAAAATATCAATTTTAGAATTTATTGAAATTTCCGTTCAGGTTGAGTATGGCAACATTTCTAACGCGATTGTGGCTCCCTCACTAGCGGCCAAGTTAAATTGGTACATCTATAGTGAATCAGTTTAATTTTTACCTTTAAAATATCAAATGTACAATATCTTTAAATTGTTTGATAAAAAAGTTATAGTTTGAAGAATTATTTTGTTAATGTAAATCAATATCAAAACATAATAATAATGAAGTATTTAATTGTAAAAGTTATTTTTGGATGAATAACAATGATTATTCTCTTTTGTGGATGTACATAAATTTCTCAAATTTGACTTTAATTGTGTGTAAAGATTTTTAAGCATTCAAAAGAATTCGATCATTTTAAAGATGCATCTGAATATATAATAATATTTGATGTGATATTAAAACTGTTAACACATTCGATATTTTTAAAGATAAAACTTTAAAAGTCAGTCAAGATTCACGCTTCGATGTCAAATATTGGGTTGATAAATCAACTTTTTGCATGTTTACCGGAACTCTTAATGCTAGGCCATAGAGGCCGACTATTAATCTTTCTCGTCTATGATTGAAACAGAATACCACACACCTTACAAAATTGTTTAAAGTTTAAATAATGAAAATTACTAGGTTAAATGATAATATTAATAAACAAATTACAATCGATTATTCAAGGCACAGAAACATTAAAATAATGTTGGTCATTTTATGCCCTCCTATGATCAAAAATCTTGAAAAACTTGCCCAACAATCTAAGACTTTTATAATGAAGTGATCATTCTCGAAGAATTTAGGAACACTTTTTATTTAGTATTAAAGAGAAATCTTAGATATCTCTAGCGTATAAAATGTTTTATTACCTTCTGCCGGCTAGCTATCTCTGAGAAATAGACTGGTGGCTTAGATTAGCGGTGATTAAAATTATGCATACAAAGTCGATTCCTATATTTTCCTTTTAGATGATCACTTCCGAACTAAACTATATGGGCTGTTGTAAAACAAATCAACTAGGATTACAAATATTATGAACATTTTTTATTTAAATATTGCGATTATATTAGTAACTGCGGAATACAATAATGGCTACATTCAATACATAATATCAATTATTATTTTATATGGACGGGTATTAGCTAAGTTACTACAAAAAAATCACTCAATTTTGGTGTCAAAAGGTTTTTCGAATATTTTGGCTTACTTTTTTTAAATGTGCAACTTTTTAGATTACTAGACATAAAACATTGATAACAAATATCATTTTCTTTCTTTATGTATATCAAGTTTTTATTGGTTAGTAATGACATCTCTGACATAGCTATGAAACCTTATAGTCAAATCAATCAAATTTTTTTCAATGTGAAATTAAAATTGATACATTTGTTTCTCTGAATGTTTAATGTTTAGTATATAATATCAATTCAGAGTATATAATATATCATGTCTGTCTATGAAAGGGTACATGCTGGAATTTCTTCAATCATTGCACCAAAACAACAGAACCTGAATTCAACATAAAATTCATTTGCTTATTGTATAGTTTTTGTAAAATGATAGATGTTAATAGACAATATTCTAAGAATGTACCAAACCAAATATAAATAAATGAAATATGACTTGGTATAATACCATAAAGTTTACTGATTCACAATAAATATTGATGTAACGTGTTTCTTTCACCTTATGCTATTTTATCTTTAAAGTTGCACACGTTTTAGAAAATTTTATTCCTTTGATATTTTTGCCACAATATCATCTTAACAACTCGATCAAAGGGATACCCCTGATATGTTGGTACATCGTTAATAAAAGAAAAATATCTAGGGACTAAAAAAATAACAAATAAACTACATTCATAAGCATGCTTTTTATCATTAAGATATTTTTTACTATTCGATTTCATTGACCATAAGCATCATTTTCTTGTTTAACATTATTTTTAGTGTCACAGCATGAATGTATGCAAAGGACATCACGTGACATTGAATCATGAGCAAATCTTTACATTATCTACAAAAGGCAAAGTTTGTCTATCTAAAACACTATTTAATTCAGCATTCCAGCAATTTTTTAATACACAATTTAAATTAAATAGCTTCAGATGACGTTTGAAAAAACAGTGTGCAAGAAATAAATATGTTGTAAGAATCTTTTTGTGTCGGATTGAATTTAGTAAGATAAAGATTCTGAGTGCTGTTTACAAATATTTTTTATTAACAACAATCATACGCAATTAATCTACTCTTGATGAACTGATGGTGGGTTACAATAATTATAGTATTTCTGCTGGTTGAACTGATATCGGTATCGGAGTCTTAAAAATAATCAGTTTTGCATCTCCATATCCATATATCGATTCAAGTCGTTGTCTGCTTATTCCTATTGTATTCTGTGCCATCATGGCTATAAACGATGCAGTGTTTCTTAAAAGTATATTTCACTATTTCCTACAGGATTTTCTTTGGAGAAGCTGATAGGCTACATGCTTATTTGCTGCTTCCATGCTGCATTTTTGGTAGCGTTTATAAGACACCATCGATTAAATTATGTAGCCTTAATTCAGATACACAAAAATAAGAAAAACATGCCTATTATAATCGAGAAACCACAGTGTAGACATTCAAATAAAAAATGTAATCAATATTGATTGAATTAATGTTTATAATTATTTTTCTAATCTAATTTACGAAGTCGATGACTTACTACACATCCGGATATGAAAAATACGCTCCATAGACTATTTTTGATGGGTGTTTTTTAAAATTCTAGAATAACTTATAGCTCTTTTGCATACATTCATATGTTACTAAATCTGGCACTTTTAAGCTGAATAATATTTGATTAATTCGAATAATAATTATCATTAAAACACTTTCAGGTAATATTAATGGAATAACATAAATCAACCATTACAATACAAACATTATATGATTATAAATTGGATTAACGAAAGCATTGTGATTTACAACAGCAAAAACATCTTTTTATGTACATTTTTGTATAATTAATTATTAGTGAAGATTATAGGTCATAGATTATAAACATTTTGTATATTGTACACTGATCTCATAAATAATATAGAATGGATTGTTGAAATCTATTGTATAAATTGGTATGCTTGTAGTGGTTAATGAAAAATGAAGTAATTGAATTTACAATGAATGATTCTTACCATGCTGCTAAAAGTAACCAAAATTTTAATATTTTTTTCAGTTTATGAGAATGGCTAACCAAAAGTAACGTAATTTGTCATTATTTAAGCTGATAGAAATTCTTTATCGTTTATAACACACCGTTGTGTCACTTACTTACTCACCCCACACACTAAAGACAGTCTAGTAATTTTTGAAACAATAATTGACAACTCTGACATAAAAGTTAAATTTTTAATTGATTGTAGACCGTTTGTAAATATTTTAGTGCTGAAAGATGTGAATACTGAGAATCCACTGGACATAATATTCAAAACCGAAGTTGAGTTGTAATTTTCTATAAAGGTTACATTGACTCGTATATTAAGAAAATAGTTCTTTCAAAAAAAAGAAAATGTGGTTCAATTGACGGATAATGTTTTATCGTCCATTTAAAATAGCAAAAGTTCAGATTTAATTCACATAATTTGAGTTCTATAAAGATTAGATTGAAGTTTTAGTTATAAATATTTTTTTTCGTATTTTTTAAACCAAATAAAACCGTTGATTGTTAAAATTTGGATTCAAATTTTACACATTCTGATTCCACAAAAAATATGTTTATGAAAGCTACATGTCTAAGTATTATTTAAAATGGTGAAATAAAAATGTATTCAATACGTTTTCGGAGCTTCTTTGTGTTACCGTTCTGTTATAGTTCTGGCCAGAGTAATAATTTTAAATAAAAATACTTAACAATCAGTACTGTCATAAAATCTTTTGCAGAGAATCTCACCAGAAAGATTTTTCAAAACAAAAAGATTAATTTATCTATTTCATTTTTGTGTTTGCATGGTGCTTATTTTGTTATTCGTACGAACTGAGAATATTTTTCCAGTGACTCTCGAAGTGTTGATTGAATATCTCATATATCAATTATCAATTCTACTGTTATCTCCATATCTCAAAAAAAAAAACTGATCCGACCCTGGGGCTGAAAATCTGTTTCAAGTATACTTGCCTGAAGGATGAGTTAATGGAGGGAAAAATTATATAAACCAAAAAGTTTGACGTAATTGAATTATGTTATGAAAGTGATATAATGAATGTGCTCAACTTAACCTTGAAAATATTTTCAAATTATTAATAATTTGTTTCGTTAAACATAATTATTGTGACATGTAAAAAATCTATAATCATGACATTTAGTAAGTGACTTACAAAGCAATCTACAGAGCATTTAATTAGTCACTAATCTGTAATAAAATTCTGTCATTACGCATTGTATTCATAAATTTTCTTAGAAAATCTATAAAAATGATAATTTTTTCAGTATAAGCAAAATTACATAAATATTATTGAAATGTAAACAATAATCCCTCCCGATATCTTCATTTGGCAGTGTAAATTTCTTAAAAATAAAATGTACCTCACATTAAACATGACCAGTTGTGCTAAAATTTTTGGTAAACAGGATAAATAGATATTTTTAGTAGATTTTAATTTCAAAGAAGCTGTAATTTCTATAAATCTTGTTTAGGAACAGTATGAAGAATAATTATTAGTTATTATAATTAATTTTGATAATATATATATATGTATGTATATATACACTACAAATGGACCCATTTTTCGTTTTTTTGGTTTAATATAATACAGTATTTAACATCATCTACTCATATATTTGTGATACCGAGGGGCAGCGCTTTTCAGCATACAATAATAATTGATAAAAACTATTCTACAATATGTTATGTTTAATAATTAGCTTCCCAAAGCTTCCCAGGAAAGCGATAAACTACTTATGTTTTATAATAAATTCATAAAATGATCGCAGCACATTCTATTCTAAAAATATATAGTACAATTGATTCAAATTACAAATATTATTTTGAAATTGAAAAAAAGACATTTTGTTGTTAAAAGTAATGCATGCAGTAGCGTAGCTATCTTATCGAAATAGTATGCCGTGGACTGAGGCTTGTAAAGGGCCCAAAGTTTTGATTGTATATAATTGACAATTTCCCTGCCCAGCCGCAAAAATCGATTTATCCTCATATGGCCAAAATTTGAAGAATTAATTACGTAGTGATGACATTAAAAAGGCATTTTACAGTTATAAGATCAAAGTAGAATATATCATATATCATCGGCGTGCGGTGGACATTTTCGTGCGAGTAAGTAGAATAAAAGAGCAAACACCAGTATGCAATTACATCTCACGCACGCCATTCACTCAACATGTGATTAAGCGAAAATGGTACAAATTAAGCCCGTGCCTGATATATACACATACATTTATAATATATATGGGGTGGGCTTGTGGGGACCAGTTCTTGATCCCGTACATACAGAATGGGCAGTGAACAGGTTAATTAAAGTAATTTATTACTTTTGAGAACTGTATTTGCATTTAAGAATTAACTTTAACGACATTGTTTTATAGCCAAGGAAATGATTAGTTTATTAATTATAGTATTTCATATTAAATTTAGAATCCCGGAGGAGTACAATATTGATAGCTACGCAACCGAATGCATGTCATGTAAACAACAAAGATATGTACAAGTTAATGATCATTTTACAAAAAATATCATAACTTCAAAATGGATGTCAGCATAAATGCAAATTAGTAAAATGAAACAGTTATTTGGAAAATTTCACTACTTATTTTGTGTTGTAAAAGTGATCTTAATAAAATTATAATTTTGACCAGCATAGTAAATATTCACAATTATATTAAATCTATTAGTATTTTCGATGGATTCGACGGCAACTGTTTGGAAATTCATTTCTAATATAAAATTAAAATTGTTCATTTTGTTATTCCATTGTTTGCTCTACTAACTGTGGCACGTTTTTCACCTCTTTGAGACGCATCTTCAGACTAATTATATTGTAATGTTATTTATTTATAATCTATACATTGATTTTAATTAATAATAAATAACCTTACGACAGAGTTAGTCTGAAGATACTTCTCAAAGAGGCAAACACACATGTCACAATTAGTAACACAAGCTGTGGGATAACAAAGTAATCAATTTTAATTTTACATTAAATCAATTAGTTGTTCATTGATGCAGTGAGAGTGCTCTAATTCGATTCTTCATCTTGTAATAATGATAAATAGAGTAAATATTTATTTCAGTGAGGCAATCCTTAAATTTTGAATACAACCAGAAAAATAATTGATCGCATAGTTTGATTGTAACTAGAATATTTAATGGATATTCATACTGTTTATTTTCATTAAATTCTTTACTCTATTGATCTGCTATTGAGTATGGTTCTACAAAACAATATGATTAAAATCCCTTTAACAAAAATTGTAAAATGTTTTAAAGCATCAATAAATTGAATGACAAACAATTAAACACTCTTAACAGTAATATAATACTTGCCTCATCAATCATTCAACCAAAATGTGAATTCAAAAAACTCATTAATTCCAATACAATAGTTTTACAGATGGATAAGTTTTTAATAAATCTTATTGCTAAGTAATATGATTAAGAAAATCTACAAATTTCGACAAGTAACTTGTTACAGTATCGCATAAAACCAAAAAATCTCCCTAAATACGTGATGTGTCAAAATTATTATCACTTTATAAATTCGTTTCGCTCTGTCAGTTCTAAGATCAGCTTTTACATCTGTCAATATCCTTTTTTCCTAAATACATTTTTTCTACATTCCTATTTTCAATCACTACATTCCGTAAAGGTTCTTTTATAACCGTTTCTTAAAAAATCTAAAATAACAATTCATTATATTTACAAAAATTATATCATGATATATAATTCATTTCAGGATTTTTTGGAATCTATCTTTCATATTTTTTCATTTACAGTGATGAATTAACTTAAAAAATATTGTTCACAGGAGTGAGTGGGGAATTTATTTACCAGGAGTTTAAATGGATAACTAGTTCTTCTCTGATTACATTATCTGTCAGTATGAAACCCTTTGGAAATAGATCTCTAGTAAAGCATATTCAAAGCTGTAAGAACTCCATAGACAGTGATGCTTTTTAGATGGCTTGAGAGACCTTGGTTGGAGTAACTGGCAGAAGCTGACTGTGACCGATAGTTATAGCTTTGTTTAACAAGTTGAATCCACGAGCAGCTAACCTCGTATTGCAGTATTCATTCCACATTCACCCAAAAAAAAAATATATATTATGACTTACTGTTTTCATATACAATTTTATCCATCTATTCTATCAACACCGACAACTTCCTTTCTTTATAAAAAAATACTTCATCATTTTTATGATGCATCATCAGTAATCAATTCACGAGTAGATTTGATTAAACATTATCAATTTTTATTTTTACTTTAGCGTAAGGTTTTTTCGAAACTGAATTAAGCTTATTTAAGGGAGCATGATTAAATAGTATGAAAAAAGATTTACTATAACACTTATAAAAACACACGGCTAACAGCGAGATATTTTGAGAATTCATAACTTTTCGATTTGGATATGTTCATTTATAACATTTGTGTTTACAATCATGTATTTCATGTACTCGAATCATCATATTTTTTATATAAAATAAATTAGTTTGCATCTTGGTTACATATAAATTTATTACACCAACAGTAATTTTTTGACAAATACTGTATGATACAATATTTTATAATTCAGTGGAACAAAGAAGTATCGTTCTTGCATTTATCGTTTTCCTGCATGTATTGTTCATTTTGTATAGTTCCAGCGAAACACCCATATGAACAATATTAAATAATCCCGCATTCATCATTTTCCTCGATTTATCAGTTAAATATTGAGGTGTCCTCACTAATCGTTTTGGTCGAGTATTTGTCAAATGCTCAGAAGTACGCACAACTCCATTCAGCCACTATTACTGTCACGTCACAAATATTTCCCCTATCTATTGTTTTCATCGAACATTTGTCACCCCGCTCATAAACACGTGCTCACTAAAATGCCCCATATGAAAAAAGTCGAGAGATTCAAAAGATTTTCATGTATTCATCGTTTTCTCGTATTTATCGTTTTTTTCAGGTCAAAAAAAGAAGATTCGGGGTTCCACTGTATGGAAGAGATCATAAATGACACTATTGCTCCATCCCCAATGATTCATAATTAATGGCCCTTGTCCACAGAAATTATTAGTGAATTAATATTTGTAGATTAAAAATTAGTATGAATTGTGTAAATATAAATTAATATTATTTATAAAACTATTTGAGTCTGCAACAATATATTACCCATACATAATCTTCAACATGAAATCAATACTTATCTTCCTGATCAATAACAAAATCTTATTTAAAATTTGTGCAAATGATATGCGGTATGATTTTATAATTTAAAATATGTAGTATTTTAAAAATAAGTAAATAAATATAAGTAAAATTATTAATTGCTTTTTTAACAAACTTAATTCAAAAAATTTGTAGCATAAAAAAGCAGTCTCTTAGTTTCCAAGATGATTACATATTTTATAAACAGAATATAATATTTATTACGTTTTAAGCAAATTGTTAAGTATACGAGATGTGTTAATATGGATTTAAATTTATTATAAAACAGGAGAAATTAACAAAATTGTTAATTTGAAAAGAAAACATAACATCTGCACTGCAATCTTGTGTGAGTAGTCTTTTATAATACATGCAAGTTTTCGCAAGACTTCGATTTGGAATCTCTGGCCCAGACCCTGCCGAGGAGTCCTCTTACTTTAAGACTGGCGGAGAGGCGTGCTCCTCTTTGTTTTCTCGGTGTACTTTGTGCACTTCCTGTTCCCGCTGTTCCTCCTCTTGTTGCACCGCCACGTCGCCTAAAAAATTCAAATATCCTATATTTACTTCAAATTTATTTAAGTATGCTTGAAACAGTGTTATATTATAGCTAAATATGGAAGTTATCAGGTGGAAGTGACACCTTTCAATTTCACTTAATGTGTACGTTACACAGACAGAGGGAGAATGTATGTGTGCTTTGTCATGCTGTACGTTTCAGTCTTTTTATTTGAGTGCTTACCTCTAATCACAAAAAGTGTCCCAATATAATAATTGCATTCATTAAATTTAAAATTTCAGATCACAGTAGGGATTCCATTTCAAAAGTTGATGTAACAATGCGTATATCCCACGGAATTTACTGTAATGCCTTTCATAAATATTTTACGTAGATTTTGTAGGAAAATTTGAGATGGTAACTCTTAAAGTAATTTATTTGTAAATTTAGAATACTTTTATTTGCTTACCTCGTTCTTTCGGGTTGTTCCTGTTTCAATCTAATTTGTGTGAGTAACCCCACTAAAAGCTCGTCCACATTGTGATTAATTCCAACAGATGTCTCAATGAATTTGCAGTCATAAGAAATGGCAAGAGCTTTTCCCTCTGAAAGTAATATATAACATAAAATAATTCAAGATGAATAATAATATTTATTCATGTCAATAAATAAACTTAAAAAAAAATTATAAGACTTATAAAGTCTGTGCAAATGTATCATTCCAGATTATAAATAAATATAAATGTAGATTAATATTATATGATATATATGTCAAAATGCTTTTCTCTTGAGTTTCTTTCAACTTCTTCAATTCTTTCTCTCTTAGCTGGAGTTCTAACATTCTTCCTGAGAAACATTTTAGTGGCGAATTCAACTAATGGGAGTTAAACTACTTAGCGATTGATATCATCAGTCATTAGTGTGCTCAGTGAGTATGTCAGCAGCGGAAACATACATGCACCATAACAAAAAAGGGTTCTTGCAAACTAGCAGTCTCGTTTATTGTTTGGACAGGATAACTATATCGGCCAGGTGAGGTCACCCTTACTTCGGTCGGATGACAAATGTTCGGTAAAAACGATTAAACGATAGGTAAGGGAACAATGAATGCTGGATTTTTTAACACGGTTCTTATAGGTGTATGGTCGGGACTATGACAAATAGTTATAAATGAAACTATGACACTGTTAAAATGAATCATCTTACCCTCGGTTGTAACTGCTCGACTTCTGACGAGATCTGCTTTGTTGCCTACAAGAATCCTTGCTTTCCCGGGTTTACGATTCCTCAATGCTCTTAACCAGCCTTCCGCTACACGGAGAGATCCCTTTTCTGAAGTGCTGTAGACCACACAGTATGCGTGAGGATCTGGACCTTCGATATCTGCATCCTGATTAGTTAAAAAACAGAAATAGCTTGTATGAATATTGAGAATAATTCATACTGATTTCATATTTTTCTTTGTTCTATGAAATTTATGAGTTTATTTTCATTAAATTATTTTAAAATAAATACCGGCCCGACAGCTTGATCCAAGAATACCAATTCCGATTCTTCTCCGGCTAATAAAACAGATACTGATTTTTCTCCTGAATCGTCATCTGAAAAAGGAAAAGAAATTCTTTTATGTATTAAAATGTATCATAAGTTGCTTTTTTGCTGTATCCTTCTTACAACACCGACCTCCATGCTTCTTTGCTATGTAGAATCCAAATAAGTCTACCTAAGAACATTGCTAATAATCTTATTACATCTTATGTAATTCGTTGTTACTTGTTGACATATTTGTCTCTCCACTCAGTCATAATTTTATATAAATCAGTAGAACGTGTTACATAGTGACGGTGCAAGCGACGACTTATGTTCATTGTTCTGATGCATGATTTATGTTGAAACCTGAAAGGTATGGAAATCTAAAATTGGTTCTTTAAATTTGTGTAAAAAAGCCTTTTATTTACATTTAAAACTTGAAAATAAGGAACGGTGTTATCCAGAAAAATTGCGTAAAAAAGAACTGGGTGTATTTATTTTTGCCAAGGATTAAATATAATAGTAGTGTGGTGGGTTTTGCAGCGTTTCCGGCTGCTTTTTTTTAGAGCGCAACAAATTTTCGATATCAATAAAATATAGCCTTTTCTGGTGCTTTGAATGGAACGTACATATTTATTTTGAAATAAATACTTAAATTAATTATACCTAAGTACTAACTTTCGATGTAAATATTCAAATTATCATAAATAATGATTCCTGTATGAATAAATAAATCAAAATATTGTTTGTGCCACTCAAGATCACAAATTTAATTTGAAATAAATTGAATTGCTGTATGACAGAAACTACATGTATTAATCTGTCTGTCACAAGAACTCTTATCAAACGGTGAACAATAGTGACGTGACATTTGCACATGACATTCTGGTTGTATTTCTAGGTCAACTGCGCTATATTCAGCTTTTAACATTATGATTAATTGATAGAGTATATTTTGGGGGTGTTACATGAGGTGAGTCCATTATAATATTTTCAACTACCAATTTTAATATTAGCTTGCACCAAAATAACACCAACGTCTAAATGTAGTTTGTCTATCCCGGGCGAAGCCGGGTAAAAAATAGTTTTAGTTATTTAAAATGTTGTCAGTGCTGTGAGTACATAAGAGATGTATATAAATTAAAACATTAAATTTAATGAATCCCGTATAAATTGACAGATTTTTTATAAAAGTATTGGTACAATCACGTCTGGCATTCTAATTGTATTTTTAAATCCAATGAATCAAAAAGGGATTAAGACATTTACAGTGCTCAACGTATTTGAATTAATTTTCAAATTGAACATTCAATTTAAATTGCAATTGGAAGATTCGTGATTGAAAAGAACATTGCTTGTCATTGACTGTAACCCTCAATACAGGGCTGACTAGGGCATCCAATTAACCGGAGATAATTACTAACCGGTTTTCGGTGTTTTTTTGAAAAAAAAAACCGCCTAACCGGTTTAAACCGAAATATCTCATTTCATTATTTTCGATAAAAAATCACGTAGAAGTTTATTAGTATAATGTTAAAAATAAACAATATATTTTTAAAATATCACTTAGAAGGAAAAGGAAATATTCATAAAATAACTAGCACATAAATATATGAAAATATCTAACGTATTGTAAGTTATAAATCTTAGCATTGCTTACTTTTGTAATATTATAAATAATATTCTAGTCAACGATTTCTTCAAGATTTCTCCGGATGATTTCGCACATTTACAATAATAGCTATTGTGTAATATGTGTCTTATTTATCACAAATAGGTTAAGAATCTTTGTGTATTTTAATAATGTCGATATTGTTTATCGTATGAAATCATTTCTGTCCATAATTTCGACAACTTTGTGACATAGGTAATTGATTATTCAACAATATGTACATTTTCCCTCTGAAACACGTTGAATTTTTAAAACAGTGTAAATAAAAGAGTTTTAAAAATATTTTTAAAAAACACGGTTAACCGAGTGAAATGAACCGGGTTTCAGTTTTTTCCAAAGCACGCGGTAAACCGGTTAGCCGGTTTCGGTTTAAACCGGATTGGAAGCCCTAGTGTCGACCGACAGGTTAATCGCGGAATCCTTTATGGCCGATTAAGATCGTATTCTTTGGGTGTAGTTTACAGACAGTGAAGTGGCGAAGTGCCTGATTTAAATAATAAGTGATAAGTAACGCAAAAAATCTGAGATATTTACTAGGTGAAAGTAGGTATATAAAAATATTACATGGCTTTTGATAAATGAATAAGTTTTATTGTTGACTTTGATGTATGCAATCTGAAGAGTTTTTTTTCATCTAGTATATTTATTTAAATCATGTCCCCTCCCAATGGAGGTTTATCCTAAGAGATCTGTTTCTCACTTAGTTCATGTAGTATAAATATAATATATTTAAAAAAATACACTCAAAATTTTTAACAATAAGCCGTTGGAAAGAGTCGAGGGTTGCACTTATAATAGTTGTATGCACTGGAACGGGCTTTAAAATTATATAACGGATTCGTGATGGAGCACCTCAGCAGAACTACTTGGAAGTCAACCGCTCAGCATCTCTTCAGAGAGGTTAAGCATATACGCATGGAAGTATCATATGAATTTCTCTATGCTCCGTTCTTGTGATCGAATATTACTGACATCCATGCTTTTGAAATATAAAATAGTTTAATGTAAATTAGTTAGCTAATTGTCCACGCTATGCCTCATTTTTAGGATAATATGGGTATAACAGAATATATATACAATTCACTATACGAAATTGCCAATTCGAAGACTCGAAGCCATGATCAAGCAATCGACTAAGATGAAAGTACAAGAACATTTGCCTCTCTGCTAAGAGATAAGCAACGTATATTCAATGTTATATTAAAATATATACAGTTATCCCGCAAAAAACTAATAATCGTAGCGTGAAATATTACACAGATTAGAATTATTAATTCACTGATTAGATTCACTTCACTTAGTTTGTAAGTAATACTGTGGGTTGGGTGAGATCGCTCAGATAAATAAATATTATTCTATTATTCAATTCGCGAAATTATTGGAGGGTAAGTAATAATTGTGAATTTATTCGGAAAGTGACGACTGTAAAATACCCCACGCGGAGATTAATAATAATTCCGCTACAATGGAAACCAATTAAAAACATTGCAACTTCGTCAAATAATGTAATATTATTCGTTGTATGACAATATTTGTCGTAGGAATATTTTTATATTTAGAGTTCTTAAATTATACCACAGCATCCGCTGACAAATCTTAAGATACCAGTTAGATCAAAAATGTAAATCAGTAGTAATGGGAAGGTAACGAAGATACTCCAGAATGTATATTTACACCATATAATTCAATATTGCTACACATTTATATTTGTCTTGATTGATTCATCAGTCTGTCTGTCTATAACGCATTTTTAAAGTATACATCATGGAACAATTTTATTATTTGTTTATTTATACAGTTTTATATTTCTGAGTGTAAATTGTGAGACAATTAAAACACAAATTATAAACAAGATGTCAATATATGAAATATTATATTTGTTACATTTTTTTGGTATAAAACCGTCAAATATAAATAAGTATAAACACTTACCTAAAATAAAGAAGATGAAAACACAAGAGATTTTCAAATGTATTGTTTATTGTCAAATCATATTAAACAATGTAATAACTACCTATTTTAAAAATAAAACACTAATACTTCAATATTTTTATAATGAACAGGACCGGTTTCGTGTATCATGAGCATTATCAACTGATAATCAGTTTTTTTAAACTGATCAGTTGATAATGCTCGTGATGAGCGAAACCGCTCCTAATCATTATAAATATGTGGAAGTAGTACAAATGAATTCTAAATTTTATTTTTGTTTGAGAATTATTCATATAGTAACATTGTTTATATTTAAAAAAATAAAACACAGTTCATTTGTACTATTTCCACATATTTATAATGATCTACTGATAAATATGTGGAAGTAGTACAAACGCATTGTGTTTTATTTTTTAAAATATAATGTCTTTCCACCAAGAATTGACAGTTAACACCTAAAAGTGATTGTTTATATTACCTATGCTGGTGTCATACGCATGCAGGTACTCTGAAGTCATAAACTGGCTGACGAGAGATGACTTTCCGACTCCCGGGGCTCCAAGAACAAGAACTCGATATGGCGCTGGGGGAGGAGCACTCGCCGATGATTCTCTGGAGCTGGCTAGACTTGGGGGAGCGGAGGCACGAGGGGCCAAGTGCTCGGTACTGAAACAGAATAGTGTTAGTTTGAAACCATTAGCCACAAAAGATGTTTGAAATAGAATTGGATAATTCGGTTGGCAAAGAAAATTGTCTGTACCTAAAACTGTAAAAAGTATTCAAATCTCACCAACACGGGGAACACACACGAACAACTAACAAACATAAGGTAATTATGGTGGGGGTATTCAATTGAAATGTTTAATTAAAAACACGCGGAATATTATATTGTCATTTATTATGAAGTATTCAAATGTCATAAAAACCCTTGAAGACTCAATATCTCTGTTTAATTTTTAATTAAATTATTTGATACGAAAAAGTTACTGCATTCTTCCTCGGAATGGCATTATAGAAGTGATCAAATTGCATAAAATTTGTTTTTTTGTTTTGAATATATTATTTATGAAGCGAACAAGCATTGCGGGAAATTTTTCCTTTTTTTTTAATTTGCATACAGATTTTCGCTGATTTTTTTTAGAATATAACAAAATCCGCGCTACGAAAACCACAAGAGAAAAGCTTTATGCTAAATGGAAAAGCGCGGACATGAAAAATCCTCCTGTTTGTATTTATAATGAAAACTCGATAAAAGGAAAACAAAAAAAAAGCGGTATTAGGAACGGCCAGAAATTTATGGAGGAGTTAATTTTTATTGGATTTTGGAGCAGATGACGCGCAAAACTTTTAGGGTCAGTTTAAAACACGCGGTGTTCACAAAATATCTTGTCATTAGTGTTGATCGACCCTTCCGATATTAAAGGGTACGCTAATCTAGATTTTTGATAATGTTAATGCTTCTTCCAAATGTCATAAGTGAGTCGATTTTCCATGCAACATTCCGACATCTGAACTGTTGATGAAGTACAAATATTACTTTTTAAAACACGTACCTTGATGTAAATAATTAAAGAAATATTTATGTGTCCTAAAAAATGGATCAGAATTTGTGAGAATTATCAACTGATCTTCAATAATTGATAATGTTCGTGATGAGCAAAACTGCTCAAATCAAAGTGTATTTTATTTTTTAAATATACTGATTTTCCACTAAGAATTGACAGGCAACACCTTGAAAGTATTTAAATTGTATGTACTGTCACTTTTTATTAACTTATTAAGTTTTCCTTTTTAAAATTTTCGTCGTAATCATTATATTGTCCATCATTATATTTTTTTTGTGTCCAAAGCATGGATGATTTTTTATGTCTTCATCCGTACATGAAATCAGATTTTAATTATTACACGAATGTGTCACATAAATGTCTTTGTCGCACCTTTTGCATATACCCTCTTGGATATATCAAATTCCGAAATGAATAATCGATTTCTTCACAATTATTACGCTCATATTATAATTTGTAAACTTGACTTTGAATATTGAAATAATTAAAACGCTAGGAAGAAAATCGAGGGAAAGATAGCCGAATCGAAATAATGTAATAAAAATATAATTTTGGAGGAGGTACGTGACGGCAGGCCGCCGTAAAAATAAAATTTATAGATAAAAAATAAGTTATCCTGCAGGAGTTTGGTCGTAAAAATATTTACACTCGCATTTCCGCTTTTTATTATAGCCACTTATTTGATTTAGCTTTTATGGTTTATTAATTACGTGCTCAGATCACTAGACAATACAATTTTTTATAGCATTTTTTTTATTTCAGCTGAAAGTTCAAAAAGCTGTGAGTGGTTACTTAACCGTTTTTATTTTCATTTTTGATAAAGCTTTTAATGGGAAATTAAAATAAAGTTAATATTACTAACTGTTAATCCGTAATGGCTTATGAGCAGATTTTACCGTTTTTCACAAAGGAAACAAATTATTATAATACGGTTGAATATTTTGAGCTGTCAAAATTTTGAATCTTTACTATATATATATCTTTACCTTTTTAGTCTTTCAAATTAGTGCACATAAAAAAAAAATTTCATGTCCACTCCCAATGTGGAGCATATGGTCTTCTGATGAAGGTATCTTAACAGAATTTTTCTATGAGAACAGCTTGTTACTCAGTTGCTCAACTTCTCTTTTTTCAAAGAGAGTAGGGATAGAAGGATAGGGCTAGGACAAGACTAGTGGTTAGCTAACCGCTTTCGCTACATCCCGTGAGGATCGGATGGGTGGAAGGGAGTTTTAGACATCACAAACACTCAGACAACGAACAGAAATCGATAAATCGATTGAAAGATCAATTTATGAAAACCGTCCGCACCGGGAATCGATCCCGAGACATCCGTGATCGAAGCCGACGACGCTATCCACTGCGCCACGGACGCCGGCAAGATAGCCAATTGAAATTTTGTAGCACTAAAAAAAGTTTCGACTGGTCGCCAATTATTTTTCGGAGGGCAGCGAGTTGTATTTGCCTGCACTTAATTATTAAAAAGTAATATGCTTTTTATATTATAATCATGACAGCAAATATTAAAATCATTATGTTACAGCCATCTCGTGAAAACCTTATCTTCTCTATATAGTCACATACAAAGTAATAATGATTAAGAACAGTGCAATAAATTTGAATAAAGCCTTACCTTGAATTGCTGCTAGCAACTGATGTGTTTGACCTCGATCTTCGACTTTTAAGGGAGTCCCCCCGATTGACCACTCCTTTCCCCGTAATGGAAAAGTGTCTAAGTCGATAATAGTGCTCCTCTACGCCGGTCGATGGCATCGAAGCCACCCGGGCCCTCTGAGGTGGGGGCCCTAGTAAGCCCCTAGCCCCGGCGCCCGCTTTCACTGACTGAGATCGACTATGATGGGGACTACCGTATCTACGAATGAAAATTAAGATTTTTTAAATAATATTTCACACTAATACAGTTCTAAGCTTGCATATATTTGTCAGTTTGAAATAATATGTCTTTAAGCGCAGTGTTTCTTAACTTTACAATGAAATTATTTAATCCTCCCCCCTAAGTGAAAACGAAATTTTAAATTCACACTATTTATGTATTTCATGCAATGAATTTTTCCATGCAATGGCCAATTTATTATTAACTGATTTTAATGCAGAATAACTCGGATACACTTACGAAAAAAATGAACGTGCTTGTCTGACACGGAATGAAAAGGGGAGATTACATCATCGCAATATGCAATCGACCACTCGTTTTTCAGCAGTGCCCGTCAAATTTAAAAGAAATATATAAAAACGCATACTAAGGGGTTTAAGTGCACCCGTTAAGACAAACTGCTTTAGGATATAAATGAAGCAGACGTACTGTCTAATTAATCGCTGGGGTATATATAAGTATATACGATTATTTGTGAAATTAGATATAATCCAGCATGCTCGAAAATTTAATACGTTATTTATGTTTTACTTATAATAGTTACCGTTCAATTTATAATGCTCGTTATGCCACATTGGGAACAAAATAATAAGTTCTAAAACAATCAATTAATACTTACATAATATAGCAGTATACATATTTTCCAATTACTAATTTTCGGACTAGATGTCGCTATTACTGAAAATAAATATTCATCGTGCGCTGTTATTTAATTGAAATTCTTTTTTCTGTCAAATATTTAGGTATGTTTTGGAGTATGTAATTGAAAATTGAAACGTCAATAAAAAATAATAAAAATGATGAATCAACATTCCCTTTCGAATGTACGAGGCTGGCATTTATGAATGTTTTAATTTCGCACTGACGAATGAATGACTGACTGAAATTGCGCGTAAATTATTTAAAAAAATCTAATATGATTTGCGTCACCTCAAAAATTCCGGAGGCACGCGTAATTAAAACGAAAACAGGCAGATGTCGTGACGGATTTCGCCGGAATCGAATATAATTAAAAATTCTCTTATTATTTTTCTCATTAAAATAATTCCCCGTTTAAGAAAAAGATTCCAATTAAATGGGAATAATAAGTACTGAAAAAAGCAAAGACCATTCAAAGGAATATTTTCAATTTCGATTAAGAGACTAAAACTCTCTCCATAATGTCAAAAAAAGTTGTTAGAAAGTTTTTAATCAATTCCTAATTGGATGGGAAATTGCCCGAGTATTTTGTTATTTTCTCCAGGAAATTGAAAACGAAAAAATCAATATTTTTCATTTGCAATCTAAGTAGGAAAAATTATGACAGGATGGGTTAAACCAGGGGTTCGGAACCTTTCTTAATCCATTCCCCATTCACCAATGTTTCGAATATAATTCCCACATTCCCAAGATTCAAGATAAGCTAACTCTAACTCGAAAGGTGCTCTCGAAATATGTATACATGTAGTATTGAAAATCTTTAATAAACGGCAGCAGTTCCCTCCATGTGGGAGAATTTATTTCACACACAAGCAAAATAAATGTCGCATTTCAGAGTTAATAGCAATATTGTAATAAAATTATTGACATTAGGAAAAAGCCTTTTCGACGGTGAATCTTTTCCAATAAGTATTACATAACATGCAAAATTCTACGAAGCAATATTAACGGATCAGATGAATAATGTACAAATATGTATACTTTAAGACATCGACTGAGGGTGCTTGATGGAATTTCAATATCAAATTTGGATTATTGAGATATTGTACACTTCCATGTATTTTGTCACTAACGACCCGGGTTTCGCCTTTCGGCATCTTCAGGCATTCGAGCACACGAATGGACTCGAACTGAGAGACAGTAAACAGTGTCTAGCGTTTATATAGAAGATACAAATGCGACAAATATTATTTACGAGGTAAGATATTATACGTCTGAGAGCCACACTGATACCTAACAAATCACTTGCTAATGGAGAACCATACGTTTAATGCGGATGATGGGGTTAAAATGTTGCATAAAAACATGGGGGATCATAAATTATTTTATCAAGAAATTTTGGAAATTAATAGAGCCCAGTTAAATTCCTTGCCGATTTTGAATGAGCAGCTGAACCTTCCTAATTCTCCGCTATTATATCCGATACGTTGAAACAGTTAACAGATGTCACTAAATGTGGAATGATTGTATATATTTACCCATTCGTCAAATTACATCCCGTCAAAACCCACAATACTATTATAATTGTAAAATCACTGGTATTTCTAAAAGAAGTTGAAAAGCGGCAATTCGCCACTCTGTTAATATGGTGTTTACAAAATAAGGATTAGGGAGATTCCCGAAATTTTAACTCAGGTATCAGTGTGGCTCTCAGACGTATAATATCTTACCTCGTAAATAATATTTGTCGCATTTGTATCTTCTATATAAACGTTAGACACTGTTTACTATCTCTCAGTTCGAGTCCATTCGTGTGATCGAATGCCTGAAGATGCCGAAAGGCGAAACCCGGGTCGTTAGTGACAAAATACATGGAAGTGTACAAAATCTCAATAATCCAAATTTAAATATGTATACTTAAAAGTTTTTCTGAACCATGTTTACTCTCAAATTATACTTCTGATGAACTGCAACATGAGATACCTGATGATAAGGCCTGGTTGCAAGTCAGCTGTTTAATTTGACGTTTCAGAGATAATCGAGATAAAGAGACAAAGCTTTTATAGGTCAGCGAATCTCTTAGTTAATATGTTTTCGAATTGTTATTTATTCCGATTTTTTCATGTGACTGCTAAGAAGGTGTCTCCGAGGAAATGTAAGGCCTGAGGCTCGCGATTTTTAAAAAGTATTACGCAAAAATACAGTATGCTTAAAATTGATTAATATTAGACATATCAAATATAACCTTGTGAGGCCCATGACTGGGAGTGCTATTTTTTTTATTTCAAGAGACGAAGTAAATTTATAGTTGTGTTCATTTGTTTTTAACTCACTTGTTTTAAGATATAGCGCTGATTTAGTACGTTAGACTGGATACATTAGTAGATACAGTAAGCGAATATAATTATAAAAGTGAATTAACCATTTCTTACTACACATATGTTATTAAATATCGACGGTGTTTTGGCCAATTGATGTAACCCTCAAAATTGAAATTGTTCAGGAGAGAGTAACAACTGTTTTTATCGAAAACATTATACGGTGAATTGCGTTAGGAATCTTTGGAATGCACTCCTGTAAATTCTCATGTTTGCAGGTTTACGAGATTATCCGTAGAGAGTGTCGATATAATAGTGGCTTACATCAAGTGGCCGGGTTAGAACTTTTAAACCTAAAACCAATGTAAAACGATGTTTCCCTGTCAAAAAGTTCATTTAGCCGAGACGTGTTCTGTGGTCTTTAAAATGAAATCCAATCATTTTCGAATTTTTTGAGGATTACATCAATTGGCCAAAGCACCGTCGGTATTACGATCAGAGCTTTTTTTTGTTATATAACGTGGTGGAACGGCGTTCCGGCACTTTTTTTTACAGAATTTTAAAAGAAATAAGGCGAAACAATGTTCGCGCTTACATAATTACAATTCATATTTATATAATTCGTCATGTTAGATTAGGCTTATTTTTTGACGCGCTTTGTGGCATAGGAAAAGCTGATTTAAATTTCTTTAGTAAAAACCTGACAAGAAATGAGTTCTGGCACCTTTTTTTAAAAACAAAGCCCTGTATTATGTTACAATTGATGTCTTTATTGAACAGTCTTTATTAAAAGCAAATTTTTATATGTGACATTTCATATGCGAGGCTGCGTTTTATGTTTTCTGGATTTTAGTCAGCCGATTATTTTTTTCATTTTGATTCAACGAAGAATATTAGATTACCTGATCAATAATCTCTCATTGTGATGATTGAATTTTTAAAATTATTTTTCTTATCATCAGGTTTTTTCAACGATTTCAAAGACGAGTTGATTCTTGAGAACATTAAAAAAAGTAAACTGCGTTTTTGAGGACTAATTTTATGGTAATGTAAATTAAAATAATGAAAAAGATCTTCCATACCTATATATCACAAATATAAAATTGGATAATAATTCACGGAATAGGGGCTTCAGTAGTATTTTTGATCAATGCGAGTTGGATACATTTTTCGTTATTTTGACTATTATGACACATTATTATTTTTTAAATTTGTCCACTATTTGTTATCCTTACTCTTTTGTTAAATTTACTAAATTATATTTCTTAGTTAAGTTTAAAAAAACTTAAGTATTGCGTTATCTTAAAATAAGCAATGCTTTTAACCCTTTTTGCACAAGGATTAGACCGTTGACGTAACATAACCAATCATCAAAGTTTATAAAGTGTATACTTTTCTTACCTCATCTCAAAATCGTGAATCTCTTCTTGCGTTAATTGGTTCGTTACATCGAGAAGTTGCTTGATATGATCATCCCGCTGTTTCTTCTTCTTCACGCTCAATTTGTGATAACCACTTGTAGCTACAGCCGACGGTGAAGTATTTGATACGAAGTCATTTTCGTCTTTCAATAAAATTGTCGAAACGTTTGAATAATCCAAAGACAGCGAAGCTTGTTGGACCACAATTGTGGCTTGCGGAATTTTTCTATTAGCATTTTGAGTTACGTTATTTGAGCAGCAAGCGCAGCATCTATATTGATTTTTACTATATGCTGGACATGATAGATTACAACAGCCGACTCCGTTGTCCAAAGGGTTTGTAGTGACATTAATATTAATAATTTGTGCATTAGCGTTTTCAGAATTATAGCCTCTGGTAGCTGATGATCTTCTGGAAGATGCATTTTGTCTTACTTGATGTCCAGGAGATACAACAGGTCCTTCGAGCTCATGTCTAATGGCATTCATATCTTCGCTTGTTTGAAGACACGATTTTGGTCTTTCATTTTTATTCGGTTCATCCATACTGTCATTAAAGAAGTCAATCCTTAAATCAGGTAGTATTTGTGCCGTTGTCGCTTCAGCCGCACTCGATTTCCTATTTCTTTGCTTCGGAACTCTAGCGTCAGTGGAGTGGCGCTTATTTTTATGAACAGAAGGCAGTGGGAATCCTTCAAATGTAAATTTAGTCTCGCTTTTAGCGTTGGATGTTTTCGGACTTTTAGGTGGTTTTTCGTCATGATCGAATGCCACTAATAACATATCAGGGGAACTAGATTCAGTCGGTGACGTTGGCATAGGGACATCAAATATAAACTTAGCAGTATTTCTTTTACTTGGAGAACTGTCAGCGGAATCCAAGAGTGATCTAGTTTCTTTAGCGGACTGTGACTCCGAGAAAGCTGGTGTATTGCCACATTCATCAAAAGGAAATCTGGTGTCTGTGTTTTGATGATATCCAGGTGGCGCCGTGCTGGGTCCTTTTTGGTCGTCTTTCGATTTTACTAGTTCACTTTTTCTTCTTTCACTAATGAATGGAGTTTCTGGAATACATATTTCACTATCTAGAATATTTGGACACTTATCTGAATTCTGTTCCTGATTTTGAGGGATATGAGGATATGTGTTTTGGGCCCGCCTCTCTGTTAATGATCTATAGTGATGATGGTGATTTCGAGATGAGGGTTTTCCGTCTAGACTCGATGCAGAGTCTAACGATATAAGGTTGTCATGAGAATGTTCCTGGTCTAGACTGTCTTCTGTTGTATCTCCGTCCGTGGCAGTGATATTTGTGAGGACAGTATTTGCGCTTTCTGTACTGGTGTTCAATGTACGTTCCGAAGCCGTACTGCTCCCCATCACTGTTAACTGAAATCAAAATTAAAATGAAGTATGTATTAGTATTATTAAAATTAAAGAGGCAAACATTGATTATTTAGCACAGCGGTCACTAAGCCCGCTAAAGATTTTCATTCGACCCTCTAAAAATTCTCGGCTTTTGTATATAGATTATTCAAATAGGAAATACTAATTTTATTAAATTCTATGATTTGGTTGTGAATTCTCGACGACTATTTATTTTAATCAATCGGGATAAGACAAACAGATAATGGTCCCAAAGTAAAAGAAGTTTGGTATAAAATGCATTGTTGGAGGCGACCAGGTGTTCGTTTACTCGAAAATTATTGAAATTTTAAGAATGTGGCGCAAGAAAAATAGAACAATAGAAATGTCAAAATGATAGGCCCCAATCGCAAATATTCAGTTGTATTTCAAAGTTATTTGCAAAGTAAACATTGCTTGATTTTTGTGATGACTTGAAGCGGATTAGTAGTGATTTTTCTATTTGAGATATGAGTGTCGCATGTTTAATGAGCAGGGGTAGATTCGTTATTGTTTTGTGAAAAACAAAGACAAATGCATAATATGTCTAATTTTCAATGAAGCAGTATCTGTTTTTAAAGAATATAATTTAAAACGGCAGTACACTACAAAACATGGGACGAAATATGAAAATACGGTCTTACTGGATTCCAATAATAATGTATTTGTCGTTTGCTCTCTCAAGCTTAAAAAATTCAATCTTGCCCGTTTTTCAAAAAGTCTGGTGACCACTGATTTAGCAACATATCTCTAATGAAGGATACAAAATCATGTATTGAAATAAAATTGTTATTATAAATACAATAATTGAACACATGTAGATGAAGTAGTTATGTTTCAAAACCAAAGCAGCGTAGCCCATTCATCTATTGTCGCAATAACAAATCACTACCATTTTAAGGTTTCTGATGGCACCCCGACTTTAGCGCGCGGGACCTTAGCGCGCCGACGTTTGCGCGCGATATAAGAGTATTTTCTATTATTGACTGCTCGTCTAAAGAAATTTACTTACATACATGATAACTTTTATGTTAAAATTACATCTTATTTAAAATTAATTAGTATTTGTCTTACACTTCCATATGGAATATGGGCATATAGCATTTTCATCCAGTCATGTATAGAATTTTAAGTTTCACAACAGATTTCACTAACTATTCCAGTTTTGTTATTAGTCAAAGTGGTAATTAGATTTAACTGCAACTAGAGATTATAACCGTATAGTATTCGAATATATTAAAATAATAGTAATTATTATGTTTGAATTTCATCATGTATATTCTGTTTTTTTTCATATTAATGTACGAGACGTATTGATTGTTAGCATATACTATTTGTTCGCACGTGTCTTGAATCAGTATTATGGTACTTAAATAAACAAAATAGATTATATCAAAATATAATGCGACGCCGAATGACATTTTTTGTGAAACCAGTAGTTTTATAAATTACATATACATTCAAATATCGAAATATAAAAAAGTACCGAATATTTGATTGGAATCCCTAACTGCAACAAATGCATTTGAAGTGGGGCTTCGCTTTATGGCGGTCGGTTAATACGACGATTTAATTACACATGTGTTCACCTCCCACATATTGTGTTTATTTGACTACGCATATGTAATACAATTGTGGTAACGAAATACGCATATAACTCTAGCGCGTATTTTATATGCCCAGTGCAATTGCGCACTCAATAGATATAATGTTAGTGACATACTATTTTGTTTCAACATGCATTCGAGATTGAAAAGAGTCGGCGATATATTTAAATGCCTGTTCTCTGATATCAGGCATGGATGAAATTAATGTTTTGCAATCAAGGTGGCAATTTTTTAATAGCTATACTACTAATATTAACGAATAATGCTTCTCAATAAAGATTGATAATATTAATAAATAAAATAGTTATTAAATTAAAATAAAAAAGGGTTTTCTTCAAAAATTTCCTATCAAAATGTAGAGCATACGGAATTTTCGTGGAGCACCTCAACAGAGATTGCTTAGTGCAGCGTTGTCCAACAGAAATCGTTTGGTGGGCCAAATAAAATATTACCGGTATATGGTGGGCCGCATAAAAAGCAAACAATCAAACAAACGTAATAAAAACACTTTATTAATAAATAATTGACAAGAGATTTATTTTTTTATTATAAAAAAAGACAAACAACTTATCAAAATATTTCATTTATTTAATAATTAATGTGACACTTGTTTTTTATACTATTTGTTATTTTTTTTATATCAACTGGTAATTTATTCGATGCACATTGCAGTTGATTTGTCAAGTTTTCATCAGTCAACCTGTTCCGACACTTCGTCTTCACTATTTCGTTTTCGATTTTGAAAACAACGACTCGCAGCGATATGTGGTCCCAAACGCAGCTTTAATGTACATTGCCAGCTTTTTTAATTTCGGAAATTTATCCTCGAGGATATGTTTTTGATAAAATTCACGTATATTTCCTTCAAACATGCATTTTAAATCGATGCTTGATTGGAGGTCTATTAACTCCATTTGTAAATTTGCAGGTGCGGATTCCACGTCTAAGTTTAAAAATAACATTTCCTCATACTTTTTCATGTATGAGAATCTGTCGTTAAATGCTTTAATGAAATTTGAGATTTCATTTGCATGTTTTGAAATTATGTTTGATTTATGAATAACAAAATGGAAAATATATTAGTAGAAAGCTGCAAATTTCAATAGGGCCGCACGTGGGCCGTGTGTTGGACATAGCTGGCTTAGTGAATGGTTGTAAGTCAGTCGCTCAACCTTTGTCTTTGGAAACGGTAAAAAAGAAGGATTAAACTAGAAAATGACTTGATAATTAATCGCTCTTTCATATTTTCAGGATAGGGTATTGAATAGATGAAGATGCATGACATGATACATATAATTATAAATTGCTAGACATATAACAATATACGCTATAACTATAAATTGATTTATAGATTACGATCATATGCAGAACATAGTTTAGGAGCGGTGGTGGCTCTACGATTTACACACATATAACACAAACAGAACGTTTTTAACGATTTTCGAATTCTATGTAAATTATACTGAATTTTCCTGTAATTTTCTTTTCAACATATTTTTCTCTGTCGTCAAATTGACCTGTTTTTTATACAAATGTTTAATATTATATGCAATATATTTGAAGTCTTAGCTCACGTCCAGTGTACAATACAAAAAACACGAAATCACCGATCAATAAACAAATCGGTACATTTAAAAAATATCTGCAGTGCACTCGTATCTCTGCTGCACCATTGATGTGATGTATTATAGCGATTGTCTGTTGTTTGCTGTTTGAAAGCTTTTGACGCAAAATCGAACGCTGCGTAATAATTGCACCTCTCGAATCACCCCACGACCGGCTGGGGTCCAATCGATAATTTGATTTCGCGTAGCAGTGCATTAGTTAAGATTAATTTAATCCGATCGTTACGGTTGGAATATTCCACGCGAATTAACGTACCCTTATCAGACGGGGTTGTCGAATATATCGCCGAATTACGCGATCTCGTGGACGATATTTCGATGAACTTTCAAGATCAGTTTCCATTTAACTGTTAATCTTATATTTAGTTGCATTTAGAGGTTTTTATCTCTCAGTATATGTTTTCATTTTTTTATGGCTATACCCTATTTGATCATAAAAATTTGGTGTAGAGAAATCGATTATCTACTAGATTTACAATTGATTCTTTCGTAAGCTTATTTTTCTCTCCTTAGCCTCTAAAGATGGATTTATAAGTTCCCGATAAATATTTTTTGTTTAATTACTCCATCATGAGTTCATATGGTGCACATAGGAAGTGGAAATGGTTTAAAAACAATATAATTATAAATACAAAGAAAGTTGATTTTTTCAATAATATATAATAATTAAAAAGAAAACGATCATTTGCCGTGGGAGTGTATAAAGGCATATGATAAAAGTAATTTCTGTGTGCGTAGAGAAAAGAGAGTTATGTCTAGTTAATTGAAAACAAGTTATGTCTAAAATAACCACAATTCGTACATGCATATAATATAAAAAGAAAGAGTCAAATGCTGCTGAATTGGTAAAATACATGTTTAAAATCACATTTTTCATTAAATTTCATACGATCTTGTTTTGGCTCTCCTGAAAAGTACCAATTTTAGACTTAACGCCCTTTTGCTTTCGCACAGACATTTTAAGTTAGCGATAAATCGAAGGATTTTTCCTATAGTTAATTTAACTTTTTAATTCATTTTTTGCACGGTGGACCCTGAGACGTATCCTCCGTGTAAAAAGAAAATAATCATAAATATAATATTACGCTGCCAATTTTATTCAGTCTTTCGTTTTACACGATATTTTCCTGATGATGCATGTGGAATCATTGTGAAAGCAATAAAGCGAATCGTCACTAAAGCCTTCGCTTTGTCAGCGGCCATCGACACTACGAATTGGGAGAAGTATTCATCCTTAGCAAGACCTTTCACTAAAGGTCATAGAACATGCACTCTTCAACAGAGGTTCAGTGCGCATGGTTTGAGATCCTGAATTAATCAAAATCCGAATCTGACTGAGTTCATATTGGATTTAGCTTGATACTTGAGACTTGGTGTCCCATTTACTCCTCGGGGACGGGCATACTAATAATCTTTAACTTATTTTTTATAGCCCCAGGGACGAATATTTTTTTATGTCTGTTTCGTGGAAATAATGATCAAATATAAGTAAATAATATGTCTATATTGTATACGCATACATATAATATAATACATACATTCATAAAACTTTGAGAGAAACTTGATTGTTTACGGCATTAGAAACAAACGGCATCGTGTCATCATAAATACTTATGCCACACAGATAATTATATCGTATTTCCGACGACTTTGTGGAAATTCAATATTAATTTTATATTCTCTCTTTTATAGACTCTCAGTCTGTCAGTCTGAAGACGCTTCTCAAAGAAGCGAAACGCATTACATTAATAACACGGCCAGTGGAATATCTAAGTTATCAATTTTAATTTTATTTATGATATTTCAGCCATTCGGATTGCTGTTGAAAAAGTTATATTATGTGCAGCGTTGTAGTTGTAAACTTTGGAGAGGATATACGACATCACACAAAGAGACTAATTGAGAATTTTATTTGTCGAAAAAGAATTGAATTATTTGTCTGATGGTATAATATTTTGATTTAACGAGAGGGTATATGGCGTATACAGTCCACTATAGCATATATAATATATCTGGTTATATAATATTATGTGTCATACGATGAAAATGTGCTTAATAATACAATGCTGTGTTCTCAAATTAAGGGTTACAATGTGGAATAATAAATTGATTGCTACAATAACTATACAGACAGTAAGTATTTATTTCTTAAAGAATTATTAAATCTTTAATAAATTTTCAGAAGAACCAAAACAATATTTGCGTTATTTTTTTTTGTATTTATTATTATTGCTGATTGTTGTTTCGGCATCACGCTATCGTTAGAATTATGTTTAAACGCACTTTTGTTTACGCTAAGATATTATTAACTACGA
Source organism: Himalopsyche phryganea (assembly GCA_022494535.1). NCBI lineage: Eukaryota > Metazoa > Arthropoda > Insecta > Trichoptera > Rhyacophilidae > Himalopsyche > Himalopsyche phryganea. The sequence goes on from JAGVSL010000024.1 coordinate 2,298,927, forward strand.
AGAGATAAACAATAACGAGGTATATAATACTGCTTATTTTTGAATAAAATTATGACAGTAACGCTTAAATATACTTAATTATTTATTGTAATAAATTAATATATTTACCCGTCGCATAACAGTAAATAATTGTTTTTATCAATCAAATCAGTAGAAAAACTGTAAAGTAAAAAATATGATGTTGATAATATATCAGCGATATATTGTTGAATGGTTTCTGACCGCTTTGACTGGGGCCGGACTATTGATTGCAAGTCTAACCTGATAACCAGACTAATTTAATGTGATGTGGGGCCGGATTCGGGTGATCGGCCCCACTTGTAGGTACTCGGCAACGCTCTGATGAACTGACCCTTTTTAATGATAGATTTTCCCAATGCAGCTTTATTTCGATGCTACTATATTTTAAAATTGAAATACTAGCTAACGAGATTGAAAAAAATGGCGAAAAATATCAAATGTAATACACGTAATATCGAAGGTATACTGACTGAACGCATTCTGTGGATGAAGTCAGTTTTTGATGGTTTTCTGTTTTAAATGTCAAAATGTAAGCAATTTAACACTCTTGTCCTTTACTAATTATATCGTGGCATCCCCTCTCTCTTTGAAAAATGGATGTGAAGCGAAAGACTTACACCAAATAGATTTAAATATCTTCTACTGAATGCCCTATAAGAAGTTCATTTGATCCACATTGAGAGTGATGGACATTTCAATATATACAAAACATTGACATAAATGTGATTAGATATAAAAGATTAGATGGCCTTCAAATCATTAAAAACCTAAAACTGACAGAATGTTTATTTATGCAATACTTAGCTAGAATATATGCGGGAAAGAGATATAAAGTCTGCACTCTGTACCCACTCAAGATATAAAAATAGCCAGGAAACTAAGAATCCGCTTCGGAGGCTACACATATTTCAATATGGTAAATAAATACATATGAGTTTTTTAAATCACCATTTTATACTATTTAATAATTTAAGACATCGACCGAGGGTGCTTGATGGAACTTCAATATCAAATTTGATTTATATAAATATATGTAGTATATCATATCACCGTGTTTACTATACATGTATACATGCTGTTTTTTAGTCAAGACCGATTTTTTTCAGCTGGCGGACCCTTTTGCTAGTATAAAAGTCATTGCATTTAAGGCGAGCTCAAGTCCAATCTATATTTATTTATTCGGAAGAAACGTCCTACACACCTGAAATCCGGGTTCAGGTTCTCAAAAATTACTTAGAAACCAGTCAGTCAGTTTTTAAATCACTGCTTCACCAATATTTGTTAATGAAATAAACATTCGCTTAACTTAAAATTGAATTCTCTGTTTGTTCAATGTAATATACTAAATTGAAAATATTCTCTGATTATATTAAATCATCAAAGGTAAAATTTGTAAATTCACAGACTAAAGGCCTGAGCTGTGTCCAAACACTTTAATGGGGTAAGGACGTCTTTTAGCAGTTTCCGAAGAAAAACTGGCATAATTGAAAACCACACTAATTGATAAGTACAAAACTTTTTCAAAAGACAAACGGGTGAGACCAATGAAGAAGTTAAAATAAGCATTACATTTGAAACTTTTTGAATAAATTTTGAAAAGAAAGATCAAAACAAAAAATGTTAATTCTTTAGAGATAGGGATTGCAATACCGGACGAATATTTCTATACCGGTATTATAAGAATATATAAAAATGAGTGAAATACACATGTCCAATTGAGGTCGCAGTACCGGACGAGTAAATTAAGCCGTTCTCTGTGGTTTTGAGGCAAAAGCTTTGCCCAAGCGTTCAAATGGATCTAGGTTCAAGTCCCGTTGAGGTAAATTAATAGGAAATTTAGATTTTTTCATTATTTGAAATGTGATGTAATTTTTTCTCGAGTTTATGTCGAGAGACTTTTCATATGATTTAAAATATTTCGCGCATTGGAACTGGAACTATAATGCCAAATATTTTTCTTTACTTAGTAATACTTAGTAATACTAAAAATACCGGTATTTCGTTATTTAGTATAAAATACTGTGATAATTAAGAAAATACCTTTATTGCATGAAAAAAATGGCCGATTTTTATAAATACCTTGTTCGAATCAAAACGATATCATATTGTCACGAATCTTTGCATATTTAAAATGTGGTAATTCATCGTTAAAAACATTATAAAAATATGTGTTTAATTTCCAATGCAGAAAAACCGGTATCGTTACATTTTCAAATACCGGGATCTCGGTTTTGGTAATAGCAGTATTGCAATCCCTATTCGGAGCCAACTTGACTTTTTCAGGCTTAGTAAATTTTCACTTGGCTATGTAATTATGTAAAACCTTTTAACGCATCATAGTGTATAAGGGCAGCGAAGCTTTTAAAAGGTTAATCAATTAACAACATTGATGCGAAAACGTTAAGTCTACCTATTTAAAATATTTGGAGTAGTTTTTAATGTCCTTTCAATGAAGTTCTACATAAAAGTAAATAGGTTTAAGAAAACTTGTAAATATGTTTATTGCATTTAAAACGTCTTTTGAGGTTACCTTTCTATGGGCTTTTAAATTTAAATAATAAATAATTTCAGCTTATTTCTTTTGAGTGACAGTAAAAAGAGCAAAAATAATTTTATTTGTGGTATTTATATTATATTTTGGGTAGCTATGCAAATGACCATAAACAATGTGACCTTGAAATAGTTTGCGTTGTTATGACGATATCACAGATGTCGTATTAAGTTACTTTAGATAATATGAAAGCAGTACAAATATACTGAATTCTTATGTCTTACATATATTATTTAAACTTCTTAAATAGAGCATTCGGATTTCGTCAAATGTTATCGTTTAAAATAGCTGCTTATTGTTCAATCATTTAACTTTACGTTATTGTGACAATAAAAGTATTAAACCATGATCACTCATCATCAGCTAATTTTATTAAAATGTATTAGTAGGGAAGCGAGCGATAAATTTATTAAAAACAATCATTGGAGAGAACTTTACTAATAATTTGAAAAATAAGTTACCTCAAGTATGTTAAACTTTTACCAAGGCTTGTTTTCCACAATTATATGGATCAACGATTTTAAAATTGTCCTAAATGAATAAAAATAAAATATTGTGTATAACCCACACAAAACATGTATTAAATTGTATACATTGTGCGTGTCGAAAAAAACATATTGAAAAAACGAAGGCATACGTCCTTTAAGGCAGTGGTTTTCAACCGGAGAGGCGCGGACCATCGCTAGGCGAGGCGCCAAAATTGTGTAATTAAAAAATAATTTTCACATAATATCTACAAATAAATCAAACTTCATATCGTAACATAACAAAAAATCAATGAATGAATGTTTATTTTACTCATTGACAAAATATACTCTTGGAGGCAGTATTTTTGAACAGAAAATCCCGTCGTTAATAAAGAAATAAACATAGTCTCAGGATAATCATGAATTGTTCTCAATTTTGAGGTACAAAGAAAAAATTGTTGTGAATAGTTTCGAGATGCTGAATTATCATTTTGTGGTTGAAATTAACAAAAAAAACTATTTAACATCAACAGTGAGCAATTTGCGATAAATTTGTTTTTTAATAGAACACCAACTGGCAGATAAAATAGATCTTTATAATGATGCTGACGATTTTGCTAAGAGCAAAGCAGAGAAAAGATTGTTTTGTTATATTTTATTTTTGCGAATAGTTAATTTTGTGTGAGTAAAATCTGCTGAATATTTTATTCTAAATTAATTTACAGTTTTAATGTACAATATATTAATGGATTGTATATATTCGTGATGGTATAGGATTTAAAACAAATCGTAAGTAATTTTAAAGATACCCTTAATATAACAAAATTGTAAATATGAAATCATTTTTTGTGGAAAAATGCTGGGGGACGGCAAAACCCCTAGCAACGCCACAAAATCTTGTTATTATTCTGTTGATTATATTTATCAGTTTTTATTATTTAAAACGCGCCTATATTAAAATATCGATTAAAAAAATTAAAGGTGGGGAGGCGCAGAAAAAAAAATTGTTTTAGAGAAGGCGTTGTAGCATAAACGTTGGAAACCACTGCTTTTATAGAGTCGATATATTTTATATATACATATAGTGTATTAACACGTTTTGTGTGAATTATACACACTATTTTTTGGTGTGAGTTACGTCCTTTTGCCTTTCTACAGTCGATATGAAAATAAGTACATAAAAGCAGATGAAATATAAAATGTTATAGAAAAAGTGTACACGTAAAAACAACGATGTAGCTATCTTGTAATTGTGATAACAAGGTTTTAAGAATTACCTTGAAATACTCTTGTTCGATGTAATGATTCACCTTATTAAAATTGAAGTATAAGAAGCAAAAAACTACAAAAAACGTGTCTTTTTTGTGAAGCTATTTTATGTCAAGTTCAAGTTATTATATAATAATTAAGTTGAATATTTTTACAAAATAAACATGGTTTATTATGTTAAGTTTTTTTCTTTCATATGAATCATAACACAATAAAAATAAAATTACGTAATGTTTCTTAAATGGAAGCTCTACAACGATTCTACGTCAGAGTCTCAAACATACTGCCACGATCCGCATTACGATTAAATGTGCTTATGTGGAAAACAAAGCATGACAAAACAGAATAATGACAATTCAAAACAGGGCAAAAATAAAACACAAGATATTTTTGTCTTATCTATTTACTAGTATTTGTTACCCGGCTTCACCCAAGATGGTGGTTATATAAGGTAATAAATTTAGACGTTGACTGGCTAATGTTGAAATTTGAAAATATCACCGTCAACCATACCTCTTTTGTTACACCCACACAACATATTTCCAACAATTGATAATAATATTAAGAGTTGAAACCAGCTAAAATAAAAGATGACAATTTTGCCACCTGAACTCTTGTTATGGCGCCGCAGAACTTCGCGATATACAGCTTGTTGATCTTCATTTAATAATGGCTCTTGCAGCGCCACAAATTAAACATACGATCAGAGTCATACGCTAATTCTCGATGACGATTCTAGACGCAAACCACGAATTTATCAAATCACATTAATGAAAGTCAATATTTAACACAAATATCTACGTTGGTGTTGCTATGTCAATTGTCACTTGCAGAATATATTAGTATTGAGCTGTTGCTAGGCCATTATTATTATTACTTTTTTCATCCCGCATTGAAACGTCAAAAATATAGCGTTTTCAGTTTTAGGTTAAAAGTTGAATGTTGAGAATTGAAAGTTGAAAATTGCACAATTGAACTATCAATTGCAGCTAGAATGACATGTGAAAATTTCAGGTCTCCTAATGTACGCCGTTTGGGAGAAGTTGTTGTGACCGACAGACATACAAACATATAGATTTCTATATGTATTTTGTGCTATATAGTAGAGATGAATTAAATATAAAAGTCTTAGTTTTCCAGATATAATTTTATTTAGAATATGATCTAACAGATAAAGAGTTTCTTGGGCTTTGTATAACACGGTTTTATACAACACGGTTGATGAATTGTGACATATTTTTGTACAGCACGCTTTATATAACATGGTTTCAGCATTTTTTTATAGAAAATAGTCTTATTTTGGAAAGAAGTTTGAAGTTCAAGAAGGAATTGCAACAGATCTTGGCCCGTTATCAATAAATACGTAGAGATTTATACGCTTAAAGCAAACAATCGCTTATTACAGAATTTTTGAAGCCTAAATCCAAAAATACCGAACCGAACCAAAAAAAGAAGAGAATTGTACGTGATAACGATGATGAATGAATGATCTATTATATGTGAGTAAAGTTCTTTTCAATACATACGTAAATGTATATTTTTTCGATTGATTATTAAAAAAAAAGAAGAATATTGACAAACTTCGATATTTTTTTTTGGAATGCATACCCTAATTTTGTATGAACTTCAAACCTTGTATAACACGACGTTTTTGTGGAACCACTTGACCATGTTAAACGAGACCCAAGAGAACACATAAAACAAAATTTAAAAGAAATGTATTATGATAAAATAATTTATATAATATAATGAATTTATAAATAGGTACGACAAACATATTATCTGTTTTATTTTTTCCCTGTTCTGAATTATCATTGTTCTGTTTTGTCACTGTTATGTGTTATCATGTTATATTTCGTCACCGAACTGATTTCTATTAAAACTTCTAATTATTAATATAATGGCACAGTTGATATGTTATAACTATTCACAAACGGTTAGTTGATTTCAATAAAACGTATTATATTTTAGGGCCAAAGAATCATACTATTCCAAGTAGTTAATGTAATAATAAATACCTTGAGAAAGTATTAAAAATGAATCATTTGCAGAGTTATCTAAATATCTCCATTACTTCAATTAGTAAAATGATAAAATGTACTTTGTATTAAATGGTCAAAAAAAAAAAAATCCCGGCCAACTCGTTAGCAACACAAAATCTGGAAGTAAATTTCTTTTTGACTTCATGACTTGTACAAATGTGGTCGTAAACTGGCACCCTAAGAGTCATTTGTGACATAAAATAAACGTGACATAATGTCTCTGACTTTAAGATTTATAGAACAAATCTGAGATAATTTTATTTCCAAATAGATGCTGCTGTGCAGTGCAAGAAAGCAAATAAATTGACGAAGATATTGAATTAAAATTAACAAGTAGTTGGCTGGAGTGTGATTTAAAAAATTAAGTAACTCTGTCATGTAATCTTAATTTAATTTTACTATATTCATAATATTACTAGCTTTCTCTACAGGATCATAGGAAATCACTTCGTTTAGCTGTTCATATGTTATTGTTAGTAACAAGCAAACTGGGAACATGGACTGAATCCCTGGAGGTCAAAGCATGTAAGGAAAAATACAAGGCGCATCATTTTTATAACCTGAAACCGTATTCCGACACATACTGCTACTTCCCTAAAGTTGCTCAGTGTGATGTTGTTATAAAAACGCAAACTATATTGTCGCATAGCAACCCAAAATGGTATCAAATTACTATGTTTCTCAACTCAAAATATAGAGGGGAAAATTATCTCATTATCATTTAAAAAATCGTCATAAAGATAAAGAGAAGCCATTAAAAACCTGCGTAATGGTTACAAATGAATATGACACAAAATGATAGATTAGGTGATAGCATAATGTTTCAATTAATATATATGTTTTTATTGACGGATATTTTCATTGAATGGTTGTGGTGATCCAACATACTATCAGTGAAAGTCTAGAAATTTAAAAATTGGTATTCGAGTCGCCGGAATTTATTTTTGAATAATTAATCAAATTAATTTGCACCTTAATTTATATTCGTCTCAGAAAAGGTTCGAAATCCCTTTCCTAGAATGACTTCTGGAGAAACGTACAAAGTAGAAATTAGGGAATTCTCAAAGGAATTAGAGCCCAAAGATTGAAACTAAATTAATAATTAGGATAAAGAGAGTGTTTGATGTATCCGAATGAAGCTCAAGAGTGAGTTGGCTGAAGAATTCTTAATAATGTGAGAGAGATCTCATATTGTAAAGAATGGAAACTAACGTTTTGAATTTGGATTATTGAGATTTGAGTTGTGAGTTCAATCATACATTTGATCGTATAAATTAGTGTAACTTAAAATTTTTATAAATCTTGTTAATAATTAATTTAATGTTAATGTTGATTATTATAGTGCCGTATCTAAATGTATTGGTCGATTATTACGTGTTTATAAAAATTGTATGTGATACTGTTTCTTTGTAGGATGATATTAACGTGAATCGTATTGACTTCTAATTTATTTTGAATCTTTACAGCAGGTGTTAAACTATAACTGTAAATATGTCACTAACCCAAATTTTCAGACAGGGTAAGACTATTGGAATGGGGTTAGAAGATGACACTTTTTAATTAATCGTTTTCGCTACGCCCCGTTTTTCAAAATAAGATAAAGTAGGGTGGGTTAAACAAAGCAATTGTCATATAATATTGAGTGCTGACAAAAATCCATAAATATTTAAAAACATTAAATTATCACAATGCATATTCGGTGATTTTATCTAAATCAGTTTGAAAGCAAAAAGTTTTAAATCGATTATTTATTTATTTGATCGGTTACTAATATTTATTACTCAGTGAACACAGGATAGAAGGTGATAAAATTTAGACGTTGGCGTTATTATGACGTTATTTTGATGCAAGTTAATATTGAATGTTGAAAATATTTCAATAGACTATACCTCATCTAACACAAAATATAATCCATCCATCAATTAATTATAATGTTAAAAGTTGAATACAGCACAGTTGACCTAGAAATGGCCGCTAGAATGACATTTGAAAATTTAACGTCGGTACTGTTCACCTTGTGGGAGGAGTTCTTGTGACTGACAGACAGATTTATAGTGTATTTTCTGCTATTTAGTATAGATAGTTACCAGTAAATTATTAATATTGTTCATCAATTAAATAAATTACACGATGCGTTGTTGTCACTCGCTATACATACATGTTTAAATTTATTATTACATTTATGTTGTTTCAAGTGCTTTGGTGAAATTCTATGCTAAAATTTCATTTTCATTATGTTTCGTTATATTTAAATATTCATTTATAATACCACCTTCTTACAGATATAATATTTCGAAATTGCGTATGAATAAGTTTAATTAACATTGTTGTAATCTAATATTGAAAATTAACAAAGATATTATATCTACGGATTAATAAATTAATGTCGAAAGAACATAAAACAATGTCGTCGACATTAACTGTAGCAGACGAATAAACTATTCAATTACTTTGGTGACTATCACGCAGGAAATGTGATAGAGCAGGGTGTGATATTCAGTATTTTAACACAGTATTTTATTTATTTAGAAGAAGATCAATCGTGATTTTTTTATGTTTATATTATTAAGGCGTAGATCCTCTTGTCCGGTTGGTTTGCAAAATCTAGCGATGAGATAACTACGAGGCTGAACCATTTTGTCTTCAGCGTTTAAAATATATTCTATGTACTTTTTAATATAAATTTGTCTTGATTTATCTGTCTATCTGTAATGCAGCACACACTCACACAAACTTGTCAAGCGCATGCGTAGAAAGATAGTGTGTGTTCGAATTTTTAAACGAAGAACAGACACACACACTCTCTGGCTCCGCATCATTTTCGTCAAGCGTATTGAGCGAATGCTGGTAATAATTTACAAGATTACCCATACACCTGAAAAAAAGGTTAAAAATTCGCAGATGAATATTTGAGGCGATGACTTTCAAAACCATATAAATCCGTGAAACGATACATGTTGGCAAATTGAGAAGAACTGATTTGAGGTATATCTATGGAGGCCGATAAAAAATGCTTTATTACATTGAATATCGATAAAAAATTAAGATGTCAAAAGATTATTTTAATAGTTATTTATGTTATGGAAGTTGTTTTAATTTGTAAATAGATTTGATTGTAAGATATGAATTTAAGTACCCTTTGAGATTGAGACAACAGGATTTACTTTGGGCTTGGAACTAAGCAATAATAAATCTACTTTGCCATTTTTCAGCGTTGTACTGAAAAAAATAATACTAACAATAAAATTTTAACAAAAATTTGTTATGGCGATTATCAAATCATTGCCAAACGTTCATTCTGTTTTTTGTGTTTTATTGTTTATGATAAAGCGTTGTAAATGACAAGTTTACAAAGACAAATTAATATTAATGGAAACGACATTTGAATATGACTAATATAATATAAAGCCACACAGAAATCAATTATTCTATGGAATGTTGGCTACTCTTTGAGGAACGGAGAACGGTTAATATTAAGTGTAGTTTCTTCTTTAAGCTCGAGGAAATTCCTTTTCAAAAGATGCACGGTGCCCATTAATCTTTTCGTTCAATGAACTTTTCCTCTGCTGCATTGTTTTTCAAACAGAAATATATCGTTAGATATACATACTCTCTGATCATAGTTTTAGATTATAAACTTATTTAAGCGAGCAGTTTCTGGGCACTCATGGGTGGTGATTCCATTATCAGCATTACTGAAACGTCTCAATAACGTCCGATATATCGATTATAAAAATGTATAAGTTTTATTTAAATTTTATCTTGTGTATCTTGAATGATGTAAGTTATCAGTCGTAATAACGTCAAAAACATAACATTTCTAAATATGATAATAACAGCATTAATTGTGTAATAATTATTTATCATAATAAAATAACACATTGAAATCATGAAAGATATTTCGCGTTAAATGTTTTTATGAAATGTCTATGTTATACTCCTCAGTTTAAAAAAAACCAGTTATATAAATAAAATGCTTGTCATCTTTTGAGCTACGGCACATTGTAATCCGATGCAATTATTATAAAGGAAGTAAGGCAACTAATTATTTGGTCAATAAATAATTCCATAAATGGTCTGTAATTAATTCGATTAATGGTCAGTAAATAATTGCCAAATAAATAAAGGTTAGGTTAAGTTAGGTTTAATTAAAAAACGGACCGTTTCATATAAATATCTAATTTAATAACTGACCATTTTATATAAATTACTGACCATTTATCGAATTAGTATTTGACTCTTTAGATTGATTATTGACCATTTATTAATTCTTACTGACCAAAAATTGAAATAGTTAGTGACCCAATAAATGCAGGGCTTTGAAATATGCTATAAATTTTAAGTTAATAATGTTAATATATAATTTTACTTTTAGTATTAACTGTATCGTGAAGATGGACATTTTTACGATTCGTCGCGTGTGAGGAAAGCACCATAAAATAATGATTCCGATCAAACGAGTAACTTTTCAAATTAAATACACTCGTAAAGTAATACTTTTACCGTGTTATTTTACTATGTTTTGTCACTAAATAATTAATGAGAAAATTTATATTTTGTTGTACCTACTTCTCTCATGGACGCAACTTTTTTTTCAACATGAAAATTCTGCATAGAGCTTTGAAGAAAGAAATGTTATTTTCCCAGTGATTTTTTCTTTGATTAATCATTTTTAGTGTCAAATCGAAGAAGAAGATCTTTCAATTAACGTTTATCATGAATTTGAATTCGTAAGCAATATTAGTCTATAAATGGATTGAAAAATAAATCTATGAAATTTCCCGTGCGGGGACACGAGCCTGTGCGCTTCGCAACCGAATTGAACGAATCACCAAGGCCGTTGACAACTCGATTACAGGACGATTCTAGGATCTATTAGTAAGGTTCAAAAGCTTCTGGCCAAAGAGTAAAGAGGCGATAGAATCGTCATTTTTATTTTTCGATAAAAGCACTGTTTATTGCGATGCATTTGTTAAAACAGCTAATTAGCTTTTCTAAACCGCTAAAAAACTAATCTGAATTTTTGTCCTTGTAACCGACTAACTACATTATTTAAAATACACTTGGGCCTCGTATAACATTGTTTTATACAACACGGTTGATGTATTGTGACATATTTTTGAACAACACGGTATCATTTTTCATTTGTCAGCATTTTTTTATAGAAAACGATCCTATAATGGAAAGAACTTTGAAGTTAAAGAGAGAATTACAACAGATATTGGACCCTTATCACAAAATACGTAAATATGTATACACTAAAAGCAAACAATCGCTTATTAAAGAGTTTTTAAAGCCTAAATCCAAAAATACTCCAGAGTCCTCAGATAATGAAAACTCACGATCGATCTCGAAAAAGAGTCGAACATGTATAATTGTAAGTAATAGCGTTGATAAATGAATGATCTATTATATGTTATTAACGTCTTTTCAAGAAATACGTAAATGTATTTTTTTCGATTGTTTATTGAAAAAAAATAAACGATATTAACAAACTTAGATATTTTTTTGGAATGCATACACTAATCATTGATGAACTTCAAGCCTCGTATAACACGGATTTGTATTAAACGACGTTCTTGTGCAAGCATATAACCGTGTTATACGAGGCCCGAGTGTACTCGAGTGGAAAATATTATGCAATTAATATTGGGTGAACTTTTTCATTTGTATAGTTTGTGTTTTCATCGATCACAATTTGATATAAAACTATTTTTAATTAACTAAATTTCGTATGCATGTACTGTCTTCATTTCCTTTTCTTATCGATACCTTTTTCTAATAGTGCCACTTTGTTTCTATGGATTGATGGTGATAAGATGAATCGTAAAGAAGGTTGATTGATCCACAAGCTTAAATAGTATCACTTGTAGTAGAATATATAAGAAAAATACATAAATGTTCTTTTTATGTATCTATACATAGTGCTTTTTGCATTGATAAGAAAAAAGTTTTCACAGCTCGCCTTAAGTTGTGAAAAACAAAGAGTAAGAAAAAAAATCAAGGACGGCGGGACTGAGGAGCTTCATTTTATACAAAAAAAACTTTAAAGGTACTTTAACCAAACTCAGTAACTTAAAATAAGAAATTAATTAGCAATATTATCTGAAAAAATTAAAAGAATATGAATGGTAATGGTTCCAGTACATCCTATGGAAAGTACCCGACTGTCGCTTAGGACGCCGATATCCCACCGGTCTTAAGAAGAGGTAAGCAGGGTCAAGGCCCTCCGGAGGCAGGTAGTCCCAACGTATTTTTATGACTAATGACCTAATAGGGCTCTGTTTGATACGTTCCCTATTCTCCGAGTTCCTCACGAAATCAAACCACCTTACCCAAAGTATCCGAAACTGAAGAATTCTGGCATGTCATGCGAGAAAGTAAAGCAGGTGGCAGGTGACAGAGAATCTTAAAGGAACGATGAATAAAAGAGAATCTTTTTGAAGACAGACACTACATTGAGAAAGATAGACAATAAATTGTATCAGTATTTGTTACAGTATAGAATTTAGAGTAAGTGGGATGATGTATTTGTATAATTAGTTTAAACATAGTTCTGACGATGGCGTGAAACTGGAAAAGCTATCAAAAATCGACAAAACTGCTGCGGAGCTAAACATTTTGCTATTCTTACCTCATCATTGATATAGATATTTACTACAGCATTTATTTTTAAATAAATGGATAGATTAGGTATAAATATATAAATAGTTTATAAAATCTATATCGTTAACCAAGATTAAATAATAATTTATACTCAATTGGTACAACTAAAACTTTTGCGAGTAAATCGAAACAATAATATTATTTTATCAGATTATTCTCAAACCCCGCCACTGGCCGTCAGCGAACCGTTATTGCGACAAGATAAGGCCGTACTTTACGAGGGTAGTTAGCGGGGAGTTTAGAAACAACATCCGCCTGAAAATTCAAATCCCACGCTGAAAAACAACAACATCGCTAATAACAATAGCTGGGAATACTGGAAATAGCCGTTTCACGAAGCATCGCTGAGTCATATTATCAAAAATAGAGAAATTGAGTCATTGAATTCCGCGGTCGTATTTTTAAAACATGGAATTGAAAATATCCCTCAGTGGTTATAGATACAACAAGCTATCCAAATGACTATAGAAGTCGCACATTATAATGACGCTGGCAGAGTATTGATACATTGTAAGGACATCAATCTGTAAACTTGGTGGATGACCCTAAGTAGTACCAGTATCCTAAAGTGTTCAATGCTGTACACAGCCGCTGTGCGATGGACGCTACGCATCTCATCTGGCAGAATATGTGGAACAATTCGCTGAATGGACGTCAGACTTATAGATTATTTCATACTCTCAAGTGGCGAATGGAGATTACGCAACCACTGAATAACTGGACGAACCAGTTAATTTCAGGGCACGGTGACCGCTGCCAGGCTCTTCAGGCTTTCACATTCTCTGTGACTGTCATTCAATGTCAAATGAGCGGGAAGAACTCCTCAAGTAAGTCCAATCAGCTGTCTGACCCACAGACAATGCCGACTTGGTAGCTAATAGGATAAACCAATGTGCCTTCCGCAAATTTGCGGCGTCATACGGTAAGCGAACAGATCTATACATATAACGCTACGTCATTTATTAATCTAGGGCCAATCAGTACAGTAATCAGTGCAAGCCGCCGAGTCTTGGGCAACTGCTCCCGACACAATTCTAGCACAAAAACTAAAAAAGTCGCTTTATTGGAATACCAGAATGTACGGCCGTAGCGGGTAGTGCTAGGGATTTCAATACTGTACACCAGGACACATTTTGGAGTGTAATATAAACCCGATCATCGGTTTGCGTGTTCCAAGGAAACGGACCAATTAGTTTTGCTTATAACGATTAAAAAACTCTCTGAACACTGAATAAATGCATTTGTTTATTAATTATTTATTTGAAATTAAAAACCGCGTAATTTTACTATGTAATTTATATATACCGAACTTTATATGAAATATTATTATGGATGAATACAAAAGTTGTTATGTTGCAAAACTATCTATTTCTACGTTTTCTATGTAAGCTACATCACTTTTTATGCACGGGCATACTTTCCAGAGACGAAAAAAAGAAAACTGTAAAATGTAGTACATTGTAAGTTATGGATAGAACGCGCGCAAATTATTTGCCGTGTTTGCATGTTGCCTGGAGCTTGAAGCCCAACCGAGAAACAAAAAAGGTTAAATTTCTCGAAAAGTAAACGTACAAAAAAGCCAATATGGCGCATCTCCACAAAAACTATGAAAAAAGCATGGAAAGGTAGTGTTTCAGTCATTAAAGTAAAACGACTGTTTGTAGTTGATTTTTATTTTATATCCCAATGAAATGGAAATTAAATTAAAGTGAAGTTCTTAAATTTAAGCATTATTTAAATTCTGACGAGCGTCAAACGTAAAATGAAAAACAGGGGACAAATGAAAAAAAATCACGTTGTTTAACCTTACCACGTTTTTACATTAACCTAAATACTAAAACAATAACTGCGGTGTCATAGGAAGCAATATTTTTCATAAAAGTATTGTTGAATTTTGATTTTTAAAACGTGACGTGTTTTTAATAGTTTTTCATTTTTAAAAATTAAGCATTATACATTACGACCCAAGGTTTTGATTAATTTGTTGAGTGTGTAATTAAATTAATATTTTTTACTCTTCGTCCACGGTGGAATAGCATCGTAGCACTATAAAGAGAAAGTTTTTAGCTAGAATTCTTAAATCTCCTCATTTCAAATTGAGAATGCTTATGTTTGTTGAACCTTTACTTTAAAATTACAACTTTTTTCATTTATTGAGTGCTTAGGAAAAACGACTAATCTCCAAGACGCTGAAGTTTAAGTTATAACGCGAAACTGTTGATAATATTTGTTAAAAACTTTTAGGTGTTGTTAACTGTCGATTCTTTGTGAAAGGGTTATAGTATGAGGTAACTGAATCCAAAAATGTTAGTTTCACTCACTCACTAACTATGCCATAAATCAATGAAATTCCTATTATCCTGTCTGATTTTCCCCGCATGTTCTCACTAATTAAGCTTTATCATAAAAATTTCTTTTCTTGATTTCTTTTATTCTACATACATGCAGTGCATACACAGAATTTTACAAATGACATTTAAATGAAATTTGAAAACGAAAGTTTTAATATTGGATGAAGGCTTGGAAAGTGAATAAAGGTTGTAGAGTTAAATCAATTCTGCATTTTTGGGATACTAAAGTTTGGTTATAAGGCGTCGATTTATAAAATGAAAACACGTCATTCTCTTGTTCTGATTCCACAATTTTATGCAATAATCAAGATTAGTTTCACTCATCGCAAGCATTTTAAGGTGATGAATTTTTTTTCGTGAGAAATGTCTAATGAAATACTTTTATCTATTACATGCTATGTTAAAATTGGGGTATTCCGAAACCCAACAGCGTTAAGAGATTTCAAGTGATTGTCATGAGTGTCTCAGATATAATTACCAAAATCTTGGTTGCTGTGCGCTAATGTATGTTTGCTTAACCTCTTTTTTTAGAAGAGAGTGCAGATAGAAGGATAGGACTACGATCCTTACTCTCATCAAAAAACGGAAGTTGAGCGAACGCCGGTTTCGTGGTGCAGTGGTCAACGTCGTTGGCTTCGGTTACAGATCTCACGGGCTGATTGATTTTTCAATCGATTTTTGTTGAAAGAAATGAATGTTTATGCTTTCGAAACGTCCCTACCACCTATCTAAACCTAAAAAAAGGCGTAACGAGAGCGATTAATTAACCACTAATTATGTCCTAGCTCTATCCTTGAATCACTATTCTCTTCGAAAAAGAGAGATTGAGCTACTGGCTCGGTGTTCTCGGTGAAACACTTCTATTGAGATACCTCCATTAGGAGACCATATGCTTTAAATTCGGAGCGGACATAGTATTTTTTTTAAAGATACCAGATATACTCACTCTCCTTATGGCATTCTTATTCATATTATCATTCTACCAAGAATACAAAATATGCAATATTATTCTAAATAAAATTTTGTGGTTTCTCTGATGTATTTTATTTGCCATAGCATAAAAATATTACCAAAACAGTTTTAATGAGTATCTACACTAATGCGCACACCGCTCCATATATTATATTATTTTTGTATTCGTTTTAAGATTTTAATCATCAGACTAACCGAAATGTCATTGAAAACGGTTGTGCTGTTGGTTATGGCTTTTATTTGTGTAGTTTTTTCGCAACACTTCGATGGATATGATGATGGGTACTGGCCAAAATGTGAGGTTAAATCATATTTTATCGCATTCACTCTTCCCCCTTATCGCACATTTAAAAGAATACGACACTCACTTCATTTTTTATGAGAGTTCAGTGAAATTCCAATAATATGCTTCTTGGAATAGCATTATCATCTATTTAATGTAACCCATGTAATATAGCAAATTCTCCACCGGTTGGGACCCCTGATCTAATTGATATGTAATATGTACATACACTTGCAGTAAAAATAAATCTACTCAATTCTCTGCCGTGAAAAATTCTAAAATAAAAGAAATACCAATATTCTAGCCTATCAATAAAACTCATAAAATATACCCATTTATCCATTTCAATGTAATATGCTAATTAAGTTTTAAATTTTCTCACATTCCTAGTAAGAAGTAATTTATTTGTTTCTTTGAATAAAAATGAATAAAAAGTGACGAATTAACAAAGGTAATTCTTTTTATATTATTTCTATGGTACGCAGTCACTAGAAAACTGAAACTAAATTATGAATCCTATGTCGTAAGACTTTTAACGGAAACAATATGTTTTGTACATATTCATTCCTCTTTTTTAATATAAATAATATATCAGTATTTGCTTATATAGTAAGAATTTTCAAATGTTGTTTTCTTTATATTTTCTAAAGTATTTCCATTAAGGATTGACAGTGAACAATACTGAATTTGATCCATTATTTAAAAGTAATCTTTTGAATGTCCAACACCTCAAACACATTAAACAAGATATGTCACAGAATTTATCTTTTCACACGACATTAAACCGATAGAGAATACTGACCGTTTTCTATTTCGATTAAACTTAAAGGCGCACCACAACTGATGGATCTTACTTTCTCCAAAGACGCAAGCGACAGCTTAGAAATCATAATAATTCGATCAGGAAAGAAGCCATTTAAGCATTACGCCATTAGCAATGCCCTAGAGCTTCTCAAAGACCGTGCCTTTAACATCAGTCGGAAGACGATACTATTCGTTCACGGATACATAGATCTGCCCAATTCCGTTGAGTATCCGATTTTTAAGGCATATTTACATAGACCGGAATATAATGTCTTGATGCTGAATGCCATTGCCATGGTGTCGGACTATTTTTATATGAGGTAAGTTAACCAAATATGGCCGCTTCTATATCATTTTATACGTATTTGAAAGAGTGTTTGAGTGAAAGATTTTCGGTCCTGTCTTCGAGGATGACATTTGGCGATGAACATTAGCTTAATAGCCTCTACGGTGAGCAGGATGTTGTCAAATTCGTTAAAACACAACGCCTACGCTGGGCCAAACATATATCAGGCATGAATGGGTGAAAACTCACTTATCGCCTTACATTTTTTCTCCTGAGAGAAGACGGAGCGTTGGTAAACCACGACATCGCTGAATAGAATGGGGTGTCACAGGACTTATGAGTGGAGGTTGGCGATTGGCGTAGGAAGGCAGAGGACCCGAGCCGGGTAAGAAGAATAATCGAGGCGACCGAAGTTCACGCCAGACTTAAGCGCTAGAAAAGCATAGTTTTTATGTATATATTAACTAAGTCCGGACCATTAGCTGAGTGTTTAATGTCGTTGGCTTTGATTACGGTGCTCACGGGTAACAGTATGGACAGTTACATAACATTGATTTTTCATTCGATTTATGGATTTGTGTTCGAAGACGCAAATGTTTATAATGCCTAAAATGAACTCAAAATTTACACTCTCTCTTTGGGCATGCACAGATACACACACAGAAAGAAAGAGAGTGTGTACTGTGTTACAGCATTCAGATAAATTAAGACAAATATACATTGTGATTCGTATTTTTATTGGGTCGTAATTTTAAATTGAGGAATATAAAACCGTATCAAACTAATCTAAAATCATGAAAATATTTTAATAAAAACAGTTTTTAAATAGTACGGTTTTATACTAAAAATGTCAATGCGTTATAGACACACACAGGACAGACAAATTGATATTGTAATCAGTGAGTGACTCTTATTTTAGATCAGCTAGAGCTGTCAGATACATTGGCAACCGTATGGGGATTGTTCTCAGTCAATTGATGCGAGCTGGACTTAATATTGATACCGTAGAAATGGTAGGACATAGTCTTGGTGCACATATAGCAGGATACACTGGGAAGACATTTTTTAAAGCCACTGGTAGACTATTTTTTACTATTTTCAATTATATCCAATCACAATTTGGGAAGGTTAAATTCATTAAAAAAGTAGGAAATACTATATAAAATAATTTATCAAGGAGAACATCTTTTTTATATTAATTCAACAATTTTATGCAACGGTCAAGACCGGCTTAACTCATCGCGAGCATTTTCAACAGATGAGTTCAATCAGTTGATAATGCTTGCGGTGAGCGATCCGGTTCTGATTATATCGTTAAAGCGTATTTCCACCAATAATTGACAGTCAACGCAACAAAAGCGACTAACTGAACATTGTTTTTTTTAATTTGAGCCAAAAAAAGACATGACTGAAGTATTAAAAAATAAACAGTCATCGGTTGTTTATATAGAATATTAACATGGTGAGTTTACATAAAAAAGGTTTTATAAGATTTTAAAAAGGATGTCCTGTAGCCAACCTGTAACTCACTATATGAATAGAACTCCTTGCCATATATTTTACATTGTGGTATTTCAAAAACATGCCTTAAAATATACCTTAAAAACATTAACCATACATACATCTGTAATGTTTGTAAGGTAAATTTTAAAACAATAATAAATAATTGTTTTCGAAATTGTCAACAGTAAAATGTCGCATACTTTTTGTCATTTGTATTTTTTTTTAAATTTAAATTTGTGTTAATATCTAAAAACGGTTGGTGTGCCATAATTTTAGGCACAAAGATTCCAAAGATAGTTGCCTTGGACCCTGCAGGCCCTTGCTTCAGGCAAGCGAAGCCTACAGATCGCCTCGACAAATCTGATGCAGAATTCGTCCAAGTTATCCACACAAACGGCGGTGTTAATGGACTTATGAATGCGATTGGGCACGTGGATTTTTATGTAAACGGTGGAAGATGGCAACCGTCGGAGTTTGGACTTTTCTGCCTCATAATATGCAGCCACGGCAGGTCTTTGCTTCTGTGGCAGGCAGCAATGGAAGCCGCAGAAGGTAGATAATAGTTTTAATTGATATATAGCTATTCATTGAAGCAGTACTTATAAATTGTCTTGTGGAATGTGCAATGTATTGTACATGGGACAGAAATTTGAGTTAAGGAACCAGCAAAGTCATTTCATTACAAATAACAATTTTCCAATTTGCCAATCAGGTGAATATAAACATATGTATAGCATCTTGGGAATAGCCTAACTAATGACTAAGCCAATATCAATGTGGTACCCTTTTTAAAACATTATGAAAATCTCATTATTTAATTTACATCTAATGATTAGGTTTGGATTATTGAGATTTTGTACACTTCTATGTATTTTGTCACTAACGACCCGGGTTTCACCTTTCGGCATCTTCAGGCATTCGAGCTCACGAATGGACTCGAACTGACGTCAGTTCGAGTCCATTCGTGAGCTCGAATGCCTGAAGATGCCGAAAGGCGAAACCCGGGTCGTTAGTGACAAAATACATGGAAGAGTACAAAATCTCAATAATCCAAATTTGATATTGAAATTCCATGAAGCACCCTCCAGTCGATGTCTTAAATTATAATGATTATGTGTTGAATAATTTCTGCTTTTAATACCCTTTCATTATTTTGTACGTGTTTCCTAGAATTAATTGAACTAAAGTTATCAAATCAAATTGAAATAAACTTGATACTATATATAGTACAGTAAAAAGTAATTTGTTATATTGTAAACAAAAATCCGTTTAACCATAGTTCTGAAAAAGGTGTTGTTCCGAACTAGCTATTTTACCTAATTTAACATTTAGACAGCAATAATTATTAATCTACATAAGAGTACGTACGTTGATCTTAACCTAACATATCATTGAATAAGTATTCACATCTCCAAACCCGCAATGTCATGTAGACAAAAACTCTCAATCAATCCATTTCATACAGTCTGGTTTTGAATGAATATTAAATTTTCATGTTAATCACAATTAAACAATGTATTATTGATCAAATCGCACCCCTAGGGGTCATAGTCTAAAACTTGTTGTAGAAAAGTTAAAAACGGCGTTCTGTGGCATCTTTTTGTTCATTGTTGTTATTGAATGCTTCACAATTGCGTGTTCGTTTACTGTCATTACTTTGTCTATTCCGAAACTATGATAATTAAAGATGCCAGTCTAAAACTCAATAAATCTTTGATGCCTAATATTAGAGAATAGCAACTAGAAATAGCAGTCTTTAAATATCACACACTACAATTTATAAAAATTAAAGACTATTAATTCTGTCTTGTATTTCCGCAGAATTAATTTAGAGTTGTGATAGTCTTTGACCACCATTAACTCTTTAAAATACCAATTTTTTAACTAGTAATAGTCTAAAACTAAGGGTGCGAAATGTCCAAAATATAATATATTTTGAGTAATAGTGCTTAAGAAACTACATGGTTGTTTTTATTTGCATTTCTATAGTTTTTTAAATTTCATTTTCAAATGTTCGAATGTCATAAAAGGGAATCTTTAGTTATAAATAACTCAAATTACGACTTTTTCGACGTAACGCATGATTATTGTCAGAATTTGGACAATATTTTCGTCAGTATTATTTTCAAGCGTAACTGATATACTTAGGCACAGATCTTTATTTGGCTATTCTCTTGTAGGACTCAATCTCTGGTGTTTATATTTTATTTCGGTTTCGCGGTCCTTTTTCTCGTGTTACCTTTTTAGCTGCAAAACCATGTCTTTGAGAGAAAATTGATTTCTGCTCGTAACAAAAACACGTAGGTCGGCTGAGTTTCAGTAAGGCTGAAAATAATTATGTACACGAACATTAAATTCCTACTTTTATCTAAAGGTTTGAATTTTAGATTTTTTTTCTAGTAGGATGTTGAATTGTAGGATTGAATAGAACGTCAGTAAGTATATGACAAAATCTATGAAAACTTTATAATACAATTAGAAGAATTTTTCCAGGCGAAATGATTTACAAATAGTCGATCAATAAATTAAAATATTATGATGGAGATGATTTTTGTGGTAAAGCAAGCTTTGGTTATTGTGATCACGAGTTCAAATCTCAGTACGAAGTTTCACAACTTGATTTCTCAATCGATTTATGGATTTGTTCTCGAAGATATGGATGTTTGTAATGTCTAAAATTAACTCCCACCCACCGAATCGTTAAAACGGGTGCAGCGAATACGATCAGCTAACAACTAGTCCTGCCCTAGCCCTATTTTTTCCACCCTGATCTCTTCAAAAAAGAAAGGTTGATCAACTGAGTAAAAAGCAGTTCAGTTGAGATATTTCCATTAGGAGTTCATATGCTCCGCGTTGGGAGCGGAGATGGTTACAAAAATATGTATATATTTTGCAGACAGTTCCGGCATATGTGAGGTTAAAACAATAAAATGAAAAAACGAATTGATCTCTTTACCAAAATTTAACTATCAATTCAATGACGGTATAACTTTATTTTATTAATGAATTTTTTTCTTACTATCTACAGGTAAAGGTTTTATTGGCGTGGAGTGTCCCAGTGTTGACTTCGCAGACACAAAAAACTGTTTCAATGACAGTGAACAGCGCACAGCCATCATGGGACCAGACGCAGATCCCAAAATCAATGGCGTCTTTTACGTACAAACTTCCAGCAACTATCCATTTTATTTGGGACAGCAAGGGACTAAGCCAATAAAGATATCTTAATGAAATGAACGCTGCTCAGTCAATGGTATGTGAGGATTTCGTAGAGTCATACACTTTAATTCTGAGGTCTCCATGTCATTCCATAAATCAATAATTTGGACTACAAAATAAACCAAAGTTCAGCTTCATGATAGATACAGTACTTTATAAGTACAAATATGTGTAATCAAGATATATTTAAAAACGAATGACATTACAAATCATAAAACGCAAAATAACTAAACACAAGAAAATAATATTCACGTTGCGCCGCATGCCCTTGCATCTCGCTTGCACCTTCACTTTTCGTGCGATTGAGCGAGAAAGAGATAAAACCACCGCACGCGCCTGAAATATACATAATTACTTTTAAGGTGTTAACTGTCAATTCTTGGTGGAAAGACATTATATTTTAAAAAATAAAACACAATTCATTTGTTCCACATGTTTATAATGATCAGGACCGGTTCCGCTCATCACGAGCATCAGTTGATAATGCTCGTGATGAGCAAAACCGGTCCTGATGTGTTTTATTTTTTAAAATATACATAATCTGTTACGAATTGTGTGATATGGTTAGAACTTGGAATGTATCGCAATTTATATTGTAAAATGTCTTTTGCCACATGATACATATCGAATAATTTATTCTTTTACTGTCATATCGAATATTTTGACCGTCAAAATGAGCACCAAAGAACATTAAGAGATCTCGATAAAAAATCAACACGAATCGCGTGTATTAGCAGCATTCTTTTATTTTTCGTATTCAGTGCTAAATTAGTCATTATCAGTCAGTGATCACCGAATCATGATTGCGAGCGCAACGTTGCCAGTGGAATTTCATTGCCTTTTTAATACGTTTATAAATAAGAATGGATAATTGTATAATAACAGTATTGGAAAAATCACTTTATCCTGAAACTCTTACTAATAGGTACAGGAATCTGTATGAACACACTATAATAGTAGACATAATAATGTTATACATTAGATAATTTTTTTAATGTACGACAAGCGCGTGTGAAAATAATTATGATTGCATTTTAATCATCCACAAAGCTTCGGTATTTGTAATCTACCAATTAGCGATCAGACATGTCCAGTGCTCATAAGGTCAAAAATTTAATTGTTTCAAATTAAAAAAAAAGATTTCGGTCATGTGTGTTTTTGATCTCTTTTCATCTCAAGATTATTTTGATTATTTAAATTCTTAAAAGAATTTCAAATCAATCATATCCGCCTCACATTGGACAAATTCCTGTATTGTCAAATATCTTTTCTTCAATACTATAAATACAAATATAATACATAGAATGAATGATGTTTAAATAAGGCTTCACAAAGCTTATCAATTGGCACAAACTATTTTGTATTGTATGAAAATTAATACGAAAGAAAACATTACAAATTTATCTTATTGTTTTTCTTGTGATACGTCAAAATTTTCAAACAGAAGTTACGAACATTTTCTGATAAGCATTAACAATTTTGTTTATTTAACACTTATTGTTTGCTAATAGTTTTCGTTGACGTTTTCAACTGACAAAATCTTTAGCAAGGCAGTAGTTAGATAGAATACATGCGAGAAAGGAATATAAAGATTAAGCCCGTAAAAATCCTATAAATAAGTTAGTTAGGAAGCTGGGAGTCCATATTGAAAAGTTTCAGTAGGTAAATATAAAGTAAATATGTGGAGCATATGGACTCCTAATGGAGTTTATCTCAATGGAGATTTTTCTACCAGTACTGATTATTACTCACTTGCTCAACCCTTGAAAAATTAAACTGAGTAAATATATAAAGATATAGCTAGGACTGCACTAGTGGTTAGCTTATCGCTCTCTCAACGTCCCGTTTTTTTAATATCAGACATCCGTGCATTCGAACAGATATTTATAAATAGATTTAGAAATCAATTTTTATATCTGCCGGTGTTGGGATTCAAGTCCGTGGGCACCACAACCAAAGTCTAAGACATTGACCACTCTACGCAGACCCGACAAGTAAATATAGATGGGAGAAAATTTGTAAATATTTCTGTGTGCGAAAGAAAATGTGTGTTAAGTCTAAAATGGGTACTTTTCAGGAGAGCTAAAACAAGATTTGCATTTGTATGAAATTTGATGAAAAATTGTGATGTTTAAATTTGAATTTTACCAATTCAGCAGCATTGATTCAACTCATCCTTTTTATGTTCTTTGCATGAATGTATTGTAGTTATTTTAGAATATTTTACTCGTTTTAAAATTAGCTCGAATTAATTCCCTTTACCTTTCGCGCACAGATTTTGTCGGTGTAAAACGGTTGGTGGTGACTGCAGCCACACATGTTGAAGTTAAGTTTATCAGTATGCCAAGATTTCGAACAAACAACGAGTTGAGTTAGTATTGCGTCTGAGCCAGTAAGGCGCCATTTTCCGGAAAGAAACATTTTAGAGTCTTAATTATGACAAGATAAGTCGCAGCTTTATGAGGGTAGGTACTATCTGCCAGCGGCTCGGCGAGGCGCCTTACGCGACTTACTCGCATTACGCAAGACATGATTTGCACGCAATCTCTGTATCTATTGTGTAACGCAGGTTTTTATCATTTGAGATTATAAAAGGAGAGTATAAAATAAATACAAATAAAGCGATTTGTAAGAAATCTCCAGATATACCGGTTTACGAAATTGGAAACATTTTTTCATAATGTGTATGAAAATTATTTCATGTAGTGTGTTTATTTATTGTTGATGCCAATCATTAGAGGTAAAGAGGTACTTAAGATCGCAGGCATATAACTACAAAAATGCATGGCCCAGTTTCATTAATGCATTAATCATATTAATTAATGACAAAAAGCGATATCTCGCAAATATATCAATTTAAACGAAATGGTTTGACATATCATCTACAGATAAACATATAAAATTAGAAAAACAAAAGGTATCACTTTTTATAAATGTATTTTTTAATTGTTTATATCAAGTCACAAATAATGTAATAATTTTAGAAGAAATGTCAGTGAAAAGTTGTACGCTTTATTTCCCGAATCACATGGCACCCAAATATTTTTTTAATAGTACGTGATTATACTAAAATACGGTTAGGTTAAGTTATTTCACAAAAGAAATATGATGTAAAATTATCCATACGAACTTTGTTCACCCATGATCTAAATAAGTCTAAAAATACATTTAAAAGCGGCCTGACCATTGTGGTATATGTCAAGTACGGTATTAGCCTAAATGAAATGAATCAAGACTGAAAAATTATTTAGATACAGGATAAAAGTTAATTTAAAAATAATACAAAATTGCTCACGAGAGAGCTGCAATAAACTGAAAAATTCAAATGAAAGCAAAAAAGCAACTGTGGACCGTCACTTTACGTAAACGCAACAGACAGGTCATGATTTAAATAAAATTCGACGCGTTGGTGAAGAAACACATTATATACAAATTAATGCTATTTACAAAAAACAGTAATGGGAAATAACATCGCATTTTATTAAAAATAAGTTTTCGCTACTGAATAATTTTATATTAAAATCTTTTATTACTTCTATTACCATTTTAGCAAAGTCAAATCGAACTTTCAACTAAAATTACATACCTTAGGAACAGGTTCTCGAGGTACCGGCCCAGGTAAACTGGCCCTCTGTCTTCCCGCCCTAAAGTGTAGTCTCCGAAGGGCTGCTCCAGCTGCCGCCTTCGCGCCTAAAATCAACGCACCACAATTTACAAACATGCATTAATGGTAATAAAAAATGGTAATAGCTTTTTAGCTCACATGTAAATTTCTTACCTTTGGCTGGCGAGGGTCGTGGGGAGGGGGTAGGGGGTGTCGCGGGGCGCTGCGGGCCGGCTCGGGAGCCGCTGAGCCCGTCATCGCTCTGCAAAAAGAAAAACATAAGTGCTTTTAGTATTATTTTTTAGATTTGTTGAATAAAAATATAACAAAACTTTTAATAGATGTCTACTCCCAATAAATGACTACTGGAATATATTATAATCCTTAAAAGAGTACTACACAACCAAATTTCTTTTAGGCATGCTATCATTTCATCCTCTTAAAGCTCGAAGTTCAATTATAAGGCATTTTTTCTTCGTCTTCGAAGCCGAGTTTATAATCTTAAAGTTTTCAAGACCATAAATTTACAAGCTTTCAATTTTTACCTACGTGGCCGAAACCATAATCAAACATAAAACTTGTTATTCGCGACTCTCATATGAGTCGCCAGTTGCAAAGGTCGTTCGGTTGATCAATGCTTTACCTAGAGATGTAGGCATTTTCAGCAATGAACTTAGTGTATTGTTTTTAAATGAGTTTGTAAATAAAAAGTATTTTTTTTTCTTTATTCTATTTTCTAGATTTTTTTAAATATACGTATTTTTTTGTTATATGTACTGTCTTAATGTATTGACATGAAATTATACATTACATCAATTGAAAAATCAGTTTATTATAAAATGTCCATACTGGGATTTGAACTGTTCGGTTACAGGTTTGACACTAGTGAATAGTTCATCAATATTATAATATGGCACGTATCCTTTCATGATAATGCAACTAGTTACTTGTACTGTACCAGGCATACTTTCGAAATTTAGTGGTGTCTCGGGAAATTACGTGACTCATAAATGAGTCATTCTAATAGAGATGAGTTTGAAATATTTAATCAAACTGTGGTAACATGCGGTTCTGAGAGCGTAAGTCATATCGCATCATTTATAATGTATTTATTCCAGATGTAGTGTTGAATGATATTACACGATGCTAGATAACCCACCTCACAATAATTTAAAGCTTTTTATTAAGCACTGTTTGTAAACCGTCTGTAAAAAATCTGTTTATAAATTGATAACTTTTATAAACTTTAAACAACTTAATTTTGGACACTAATTTGATACGGACATTAATTTTAAGCTTTTATAATCGTAGCAAAAGTTGTCGTTTCAGATTCCGTTTTATTCACTGTCTAGAGAATTAAGGATTAAAAATTAAATTTAAGAATACCACAAAAGAAGTATTTTGAAATTGAATTAGTATTTAATACCTTTTGTGTGCGAAATAGATTAACATCGAGACAAAAATGTTTTACGCTTACTTTGGAAACTTCTAAGCAAAAGAGTTGCGTTAGAAAAGAAAGTGTTAAATACTTAACGACTTTTTTCTTGCTTTAATTCTAATAATACCAGAGAATTATATTTTGCATTGTATTTCAGTACGAAACAAATAAAATATAAACTCTCCAGTGCGCAATATGTGTTTATGATATCTCTGATAATTTATATTTATACCCCATTATTTCATATTGTCTATGTCTACCTATCCCACTTAAATCTTCGAATGACTAAATTTATATACTGATTTTCAATCGATAACAAATAATGAAAATGTTGCAAAAATAAAATAATATACTTCACGATTAAGTTTGAAATTGAATATCTGAGGTGATATTTTAAATATAAATAGAATGTATGCGGAGATTGCGGAGGATAAGAAAATTTCTGTTCCAAAAGACGAGGCTTAGCGAGTGAGATTAACTAACCACTTGCCCAGTCTTGGCTCTATTTTATATCTTTTTCTCTCAGAAAAGGAGAATTTAAGCGGCTGCGTGGTAAGTTCTTTTTGTAGAACAACTTCTGTTGAGATAAGCTCCATTAAGAGTCTACATACTGGAGGTGGGTATAGTTACAAAAATAAATATAAAAAAAGGAATTTTTAAGAGATTTAAATACCACTTCTAAAATGTGTACTAGCACTTCTAAAATGTGCCATTATTACACTTTTTTATTTTGTATTATGTAGAATCTATGAAACATTCGTGTAATTTCTCAACAACAGATTCATATTTTCAATTCATGAATAATACAGTTTATCAAACAATATTATTGTTCATGTTTTCCCAATTCTATTTATATATATATTTTTTTATGTTTTAATTTCGTCAATTTTTTTTGAAATAAACAAGATACATTATTTATTCAGCCTAAGTAAAGAATAAAGCCAGTTCGCAATAAGAAATTGACGCCATAATTATAAGAATATCTAATAAAAAAAATTCTACGTTTCTCATCTTGGCTTATTTACTTGATTATCATACTGACGTATTGATTTTGAAAATCATTTGTGATATTGTTTAGAAAATACTTCAAGATAAAAATATACAATATATTGGAATAAATAAGTGTTTGCTTGACGGCTATTTCAGCCTCAAACCATCAGTTCACAATTTTTATTGTTTTGTTTCCAAAGTTTGTATGAGTTTTCTCTTAACTTTGACAACTATTTAGAATAGTCGTTACAAATGCATTAACGGTGGAATCTGATAAACTGCCAGATTATTATAGATACAGTGACATTCCTCTCCATTCTTCAAGATATTAAAATACTATTTCGTGTACATGAGCGTCGAGTAAAATATGTTTAATATACAGTATACCATAATCATTTTGTCGTCTCATTTCTGAGTGATACAATTTTAATTTGATGTAATATGTTAGATTGGTTGGAATTTTCTCGTTAGAACTGACGATGGCGCGATACACTTTTTGATATAATTCTAGAGAAATTAAATAAATTACTATTGTTTACATTATTTATACAGAATTCTAGCAAGTTTAATTAGACTCCTACGTACAATTTATTACTGAAATTATGTGAACTGCAAGCTTTACCGCATGTAAACTAAGAATTTATTAATTTTAATAAAGGTACTCTAATAAAATTGTTAGCTAAAGACTTAAATTACAATAAAAATCCTGACGAATACGCGTTCAATTCTTATCAGAAGTCCGATTCAAGATGTAATTTGATAGATACTTGAAGAGTTTTCATTGCCTATTAGAAGATTTATGAAAGTAAAAATATGAGTTTGTGATCTAATATGAAAATATAATTGTTAACGGATAAGGAATATTACATTTTTTAACACATATAGTTTTTTTTATATACTTTAAAGTGTGTATCGCATTTTTAATGGTGTAAAGAAACGGTTTTGTATTAAACAGATATCCTGTCACTTAGTCACAAATCTTATGTAAAGTTTTTACTTGGGGAAACAAAGAAGCCAATCTAATAAGAAACTTTTCAATACAGCTTAGGAGCAGGTTAAACTTTTTCGCTTTCATAAAGTTATACCTTAGGCCAGCGGCTTTCAACGTTTATGCTGCAACACCTCCTAAAAAACGTTTATGCTACAACGCATCTAAAAAAAAATTTTTTCGCGCCTCCCTATCTATAATCTTTTTTAACGATATAAAATATAGACACGTTTTAAATAATAAAAACTGACAAATACTAGTAACAGAATAATAACAAGATTTTGTAGCGTAAGCTAGTGGTTTTGCCATAAACCATCACGGCACAGAATATTGCGTATTAATTTTCTATGTATAAATATAATATACTTATACTATATTTTTAAAATTTGTCATTTACAAATGTTATATTTAATATTAATACGGTAAAGTCTCGAATGCTTGTTCTCCATATATATATTGTACATATACAATTTCAAATTAATTACGACAATATATTCAGCAGATTTTACAATTTGTAACATTCACTATTCGCAAAAAATAAAACATCAAAACATTACAGCAAAATTATTTTTTATTGCTTTGCTCTTAGCAAAATTCTCAGCAACATTCTCTACATCTATATTATCTGCCAGTTGGTGTTTTATTGAAAGAATTGCAAGATTTTTTGATCGCATCTTGCTCACTGTCGATGGTAAATAGTTTTCTTTATTAATTTCAACCATAAATTGATAATTCAGCATCTTGTGACTGTTCACAACAATTTTTTCTTTAAACAAGATTATAATATTAGAGTTAAAGAACAAATCAGATCTCTCAAAAGTAACAATTTTTCAGAGTTTGCGAATCATTTAATTGAAATGATCATACTTTTAATAAAAATCATAACGTATAAGTACTCCATCGTGTAAATAAAAAAGGTATAAAAATGAATAGCTTAGAATTTGTAGAAATCAATAAAACCATTAACAGTAATGGAGGATTAGTAAACAACATTTTAAGCAGAACAGGCGGCTCACCATTATAAAATTTATTCCCCTTGGGTTTTTCACATCCAGGTGCCAGTAATTGATTTGTTTATAGTGTAACAGTGTTTATAGCTTACCCCCCTTCACACGTCCAGTAGAATGTAATGAAACCCACCCCACCCTTTTAAGAATTAAAATCATCGTATAGCTTAGAAATAAATAACCTTGCGATACGGTTAGTTTGAAGATGCTTCTTAAAGAGGCGAAACGCGTCACGTTAGTGATAAACCAAGTGGAATAACTAAGTTTTCAATTTTTAATTTAATTTTATATTAAAAATAAGCATTCATTCTCTAATTTTTACTGTTACGTTACCATATGAAGTTTTATTTATTTGTGGATATTATAGTTTCAAAATTATTTTTTAATAACAAAATTTTGGCGCCTCCCCTGTTGAAAACCACTGCCTTAGGTAGTTAAACTGAACTATTCCGACGTCATCACTAAAGAAATTTATAAGCGTCGTGCTTTGGATATTTCATTACTAAGCATGAAATACTTTTTCCTCATGGTACTAAAATATATCCATATCAATTTAAAAGATGTAATACGTCCTTATGATTTACTTAATGAAATTAATTCATCGTGAAATACATTCAATCGTCTTTTAATTGTGGGATACGTTCCACCTAAAACAGCCGTGCAAGAAAAAACGTATGAAAATGAGAGATAGATTCGATTATGTTAGAACTTGTAAAAGTAAGCCGTGTAGAAAGAGGTTTAGGTGTACAACACAAAGGGTGTAAAAGATAACCATTTAAACAATTTTATTGCGTCAAAAAGATACGATTAATTCTCAAAGTGGTTGATTGAACATCGGATGTTAATCTGAATCATCCATTTTTTAGTTTCTATTTGTTTTTTCGTCTATAATTATGTGTAACTACTTAGTACCTGACATGCGTTGCAATCTCACTCAAAGATAGAAAGGGTTTGTGTTTTAATACTCTGCACGAGCTGAAATTTCATAAAATTACCAGGTCCGAGCCTGACATCTTCTGGCCTGGCCCAACCCGAGCCCTGGTCTCAATATCACACTTGTTACCCAAACCAGACCCGAAGTTCAGATTTATTTTTCTGATCCCGAAAAAAGCCCGATTTATTTTTTAATATAGTAATTCATTTATACTTTTCAAATAATATATGTTATTGTTTCCATATTTCCAACGATATTCATAGCACATGTGAAGTAAATTATTTAATTTAAGCAAACTATTGCCTTATGGCTGGCTCATGACTCGAACACAGCACGAAATATTTTTTTTAAAATTTGCATTTTCGTCTGAGATGTCGCTAGGTGTATTTTGATTATTTTTTAGATTTTAGATTTTAATTTTTTTTGTTCAGAAATCTTCACATATGTGCACGCAACAAATCACCAAAGTTTGGTCAAAGTCTAATGAATTGAAAAGGAATGCATAAAGGACAAACAAACAAATAAATCTTCATTTTTAAATATATAGATGAGGGTGTTTTTTGCTTGTATATGACTCATGAAAAACGTTTTACCGGAAATGAGAAATTATTTCATATTCAAATTTCGACTATATGGAAGTAATGGCCACGCTGATTTGGTGTCGACTAGGGTGAATGTGACGTCTTACGGAGAGCGTGTAAATCTGAATTTTTCATATGAATTTTGCTTTCTATAACGCAACATCATTTTTTGAAAGAGAATTTTAGTACATAGCAACCGATTTATAGTTTTTTTGCTTCTGAGACACTCATCAAAATCATTCTGCAATAACTTTGAACCCTTTTCGAAGAAAGAGAGGGGTTCGGGTGATATATATCTTACTGTATTTTCTGGTATGAAAATAATACCAATAGTAGTGAAATAATATATAAATAATTTGATGATATATCTAAATGATATGCGAAATAATATATTATAATTGCGACATTATTTAATAATATAACTTCCACTCGCTAACATAATTGACTTTCAGACAACTGTAGAGTGAAAGTTGGTTGTTCTCGGCAATATAGGCAACATGAACCTATGTGGAAAGTTTACGGGTGGGCTGGATTGATTTGTTTATATTTTATAATTAGGTTTGGTTAGGTTTAGAAGCGTTGGCTTCGTATCACAAATGAATAAATTCTACCAAAATTATGTTTCCGAGTAGTTCACAATTATTTCTTAAATAATTCAAATGATTATTATTCAAACGTTTTTGGTTGAAAAAAAAAGGTTTTTTATCGAATGCGTGTGAGTAATTAACAACAATCCA
Organism: Himalopsyche phryganea; assembly: GCA_022494535.1. Lineage (NCBI taxonomy): Eukaryota > Metazoa > Arthropoda > Insecta > Trichoptera > Rhyacophilidae > Himalopsyche > Himalopsyche phryganea. The sequence continues at coordinate 2,331,640 of JAGVSL010000024.1, forward strand.
TATTTTTCTCCTAAACTTATAAAGAGATATCAAATATTAATTGACCTACATCAATTATTTATTATGATTTAAATCTAATATATAAAATCAATGTGGGTTTGTTCGTATCTTATGCACTGCCATACCGTTCATCCGATTCTGATAAAACTTTGTCTAGTTATTGCATGCACTTGCGCAAAGGATATAGGCATAGTACAATCAGGCCCGGCCTGACCCGAGCCCGACTCTCAACTTTTTAATTTTTAACTTACGTAGGTCTTATTATATATAAATATCAGTCTGACAATCCAGATATATCTTAAATCTTAAATAATCAAATTTATACGAATAGCCACATCTCGGAAAACCTTCTGATTTATTCTTGTACGCACCAGACGGAAAACATAAAATATTGTGTGTCCAAAAGCACTTCAATAAACAGAATTAAAACACAAACACTTTCTTTCTTTTAGTGGCAATGCAACGTATGTCAGGTACTCACTAGTTATACATAAACTAATCGTTTTAATATTTGAAATAAGCTAACATTTTTTTTATTGAAAATTTAAATTAAAACAGTTTATGATTATAAAAAAATAATGACGCTCTAGCTTACAAATGTTATTCTAGTTTTCTTTTTTTGTGGGATGAAATTAATATGTGACCTTTATGCGTAAACCCCTTTAGTTAAAACATGATTTTGCTTTAACGCTTCATTTTGGACTTTCAAAGCTATTTTTAAGTGGTGTGCATCTTTAAAAACGCTTTTCGCTACGTCACCATATTTTCGTTTTCTTATTTCTTTGAAACACAATTTTTAACATAACGTATCTCAGTCTTATCAAACCTAAATCGAAAATTGTAGAAGATATAAAAAGCCATGTCAATGTAAATCAATAACTGTAAGACATGTTTTTGTGAAATATATTTTATTTATAAAATAATATTTTTAATACCTCTAGAGTACACCAAGGAGAGTTATCTTGGACTTATAAAATGCTCGCGATGAACGAGACCGGTCCTGATCATTAAATAAAATGGTGAAATAAATAAAAAAATGTGTTTTGATTTTGTAATAATAAGAAAACAATATTATATTTTATAGATGCTATTTAATCACTGAATAATAAAGAGTTGAATACCTTTAAATAGTTTTTCTTCACTAGATTAAAAATACAACTCTTCAGTGAAATTCCATATAACTAGGAGAATAACTAAGTTAACAATTTTAATTTTATGTTCCATATAACCAAATGGTGTAAGTTTTCGGTTTATAGATTCGAGTTAGCAATAAAAAAATAATTTAACCTTAAAAATTAAATACTTTAAATTGTTAAAGAACTAAAGTTAAAGATTTCGTTAAGAATTCTGTAAAACAATGGAGCTTAATGGTGAATATAGTAATAATAAAGGTTTAAATACAGCAATAAAAATATAATAGTAGATCGAGCCGTTCAAATTTTAAAGTTCTGCTACAATTAAACGGCAAAAATTAAATGAACTAAACTGTTTGAGCAGAAAAAAAATAAAATTTAAACTGCCGACAGACGAAAAGACTGAAGCGTGTCTTCTTCTTTCTCTTTGTAACATTTTGAATAAAAGAAATCCAAGTCTGAAGAGAAGAAAATCGAAAAGTTTTGTCTGAGGCAGGCGTTCGTAATATTGGTGGCCGAAACATCTTTGAATCGTTCATTGTATTTAGACGAAACTATGAAAAGTATTTTTTAATGATCGGGTACATCCGGATAGTAGAGGTGTTTTTGTATCGTTCGATTATATTCTTTCCCCAGTTGAAAATTGACAATCGTCGAGTGTAAACAGTCTTGATCAAATTGTAAAATTGTCTAATGTGTTATTTTTAATAACAAATATGTTTTACGACAAATTGACAGCTATCACAGTTTTAGTAAAGTGGTACAACTAGAGTTAAAAATTTACTTGCCCATTTTGCTCGGGTATTTAAAAAGATGTTTGATTTGAAAATAAGTGTTAGCTGTCATAATTTTACGCTGATGATTTTTATGGTTTTATATTATTTGATGGTATTTCTTTGAGCTTATGACCATTTTCGATTTTTTTTTAATTAAACGATACATAATAATATTTGATCTATCTTGTTGAGGAACACATTATTTTTCAGCAAAAATGCTTAAGAGATTTAAAATTTTAATGTGTGATTTTTGGTTGCTATGCCAACGTCCAACAGGTGGTAGTGTGACTTAAGCACAGTTTACATTGTCATATTGACATCGATGATGTCACATTACGAAACTACGGGGTAATTCTAAAGGTAATATATATGAATTAGCTTTCAATCATCTGACAATTATTATCTCCAAGATCAGTTCCAAAGGCAACAGCTACCAGTTTGACTGTACTAAGCAATAACGTTTTCTCTCTTTTTTACAAGTAGAAAATCTTTTTCTGGACAAATGCGATTTTACGAGTCCCGGAGCAATTTGCCACCAATATTCGATTAGTGTATTTTGTGCATATGATATCAAAACTGATATTTGATGGTTGACGGCGAATGGCAGATGTTTCGCAAAAATATAAAAGTGAAACAGAAAGTGCTGCAAGTGTCTGGGGATTGTTAATCAGCGGTATTATTCGCAACAGCGTCTTTTAGAAGTTGTCTGTTCAAGAATATCATAGTGACAAGCGCTCTGGAGACTCCAGTGGCATGACTGCACTCGACCGAATATAGCGGAGCCTGCACCACTCCCCGTTAATAGCGTATTTTATAACTCAACCCACGATCCTTGAATGCGGTAAAGTGGTGTTTTAATACAGTATTCACCCGAATATAACGCGATGCCTTATACCAAAAAAAACTTACGTTACATTTGGAGCTTAGTGAAAAAAATAATAAGTAGCGTAGAAATTTAAGTATTATATTTCTCCCCCTCGTGTCGTAATCTAGTTATATCAAGACCTGTCTGATGCGCTTGGGTAAAGTAGAATAAAGATTTTTTAAAATAAAACACTGTTTTTTAGTACTACTGCCACATTTTTATAATGATCAGGAATGGATTTTAAACTATTTATATAAAATTAAATGTTAACAATCACAAGTTATATAAAACAGTTGATTCATGAACTAAGATAAGTATTTACTGAACATCAAATAAATTATATATAAACGATATTAAATAGTCTACAATTAAAATGTTAAGGACCTCTTACAAATCAATAAATACTAATCTGAAATCAAAAATAAAACTACGTTAAAAGTCCATTAACTGAGTATGACATTACTAATGAGTAAAAATTCATTAAGTATAATAGCAAATTAAGAAATCACTTTCTAATTATCAGTACTGGCTTCGGAGGTCACCACGAGCATTATCAACTGAATTGATACCGTTTTCAGTCGTCAGCTCAGTTGATAATACTCGTTATGAGCGAAACCAGCACTGATCATCATAAACACGAAGAAATAGTAGAAACAGTGGTTGTGTTTTATTCAGAAAATATAATACCCTTCCACCAAGAATGGACAGTTAACATCTTAAAAATGAAAAGTGAAATACCACATGCTTTCTTGTCGTTAGTGGGGTTTATCACTTTTTGCAATTATGGCAAAATAAGTAATATAAATATTGTCATATAGGAAATTTTGATCACATAGAAAAGAAAAGATCGAATTACACTTAAATCAATAAAAGTAGTGGTAGATAATGTATAAACAAGTTGACAGTCACTAGAAAAGCTGAAACAACAAAGTAAATCTTACTTTGGAATTCTTCCTTACGATCTTGCTCCGAATAAACAGTTTGGGTTATATTCAATATAATATGGTATTTAGAATGAATAAAAACTATGAAAAAATTGCGTTTAGATCATTGAGACTACAGCACTGCGATTGAGTGTAACGAAAGTAATTTGGTGAGTGAGTTTTAAATACATACAGAGCCTGCATCTCTGAAAAGTAGCCTCGTTCAAAAGGTATTTTATAGCTCGGTTCGCGATCCTGAAATAACGTGAATTGGCGCTTTAATATTTAGGTAGCATAAAAAACTATCGCAAAAGGTGCGTTTCCATTATAAATACTATGGCCAAGGCATACAAACATCAACTGCGATTATCAACCTGCAATACAAATGATTTGGTGTGAGCATATTTTTTTTGCACCGGAGAACAAAAAAAAAGTACAAGCAAGGAGGTTTTGATACAAAGAGGTAATAATTTCACATAATTTTGTTTTTCCATGTCCGCTCCCAATGTGGAGCATATGGTCTCCTAATGGAGGTATCTTAACAGAATTTTTCTACGAGAACTGCTTGTTACTCAGTTGTTCAACCCATCTTTTTCGAAGAGAGTAGGGATAGAAGGATAGGGCTAGGACAGGACTAGTGGTTAGCTAATCGCCCTCGCTACGCCCCGCGAGGATGGGATGGGTGGGAGGGAGGACTCAGACTACGAACAGAAATCTATAAATCGGTTGAAAGGTCAATCTATGAAAACCGTCCGCACCGGGAATTGAACCCGAGACGTCCGTAACCGTAGCCAGCGACGCTACCAACTGCGTCACGGACGCCGACAATATAATTATGTAGGCCATAAAAATAAAGAAAACAACAATTCTAAAAGGCATTAAAATATCCCCAATATTAAATTCCAAATTTAAACTGTAAATATCTAAATAAAATAATATATATAAAACAAAAGAATATAGGTCTGGGAATTTTTCGGTGAGTTTGGCAAGTGAGTTATTTAATAACATTTATATCGGTAAATACTTATTGGTAATGTTATACATATATAATGTTAACATAATATCGTCGGGAAGAGAACACTAACTAAAAAATACTAGCTTTGAATAATCGGACTTTTTTCGGAGTTTTTCAAATGTTTGAACTAGGTACCTATACCTTTTTCATTTAGTTTATTTGTAAAGCACTGTTTTTTTAAGTAAAAGTATGATTTATGAAAATAGGTGCGTTCTTTCACACGGTAGAGTTCGAAATAAGAAATATTTTGGCATTAATTACTAACTCAATATGTCATTTTGTCGATTTAGTGTTTTCTTCCAGAACAGTGACGATATATCAATCGAAACAATTATTCACATTGGTTCTGTGTCTAGTCGCAATTTCGTACTATAATAAATGTTATAAATACAAAAAATATTAAGTGCAAAGATGCAAAATGGGAGCGCATTAGGTACGAACACAGTTTTACATTTTGACCTAAAAGCATAGATATAGAGTATATACATCGTCTGTCAAATTACCGAATGGAAACTTTCATACAATAATTTCTCAATCCACTGAAGAATATTTATTGAACCATGTTTGTAATTTTAGATATCTCTCCACGTACCTCTTATCGAATTCTAAAAACGGGGCCTATAGGGAGCGATCATTCAGCTTTTAGCCCTTAGACACATTTTTTTCTCTTTAATTAATCCGAAGAGATAGATTGAAATAGAAGAGCTCTCGAGATATAACTTCTGTTTAAAGTTTTGATGCTTAATTAGTCCTAATATATTCCACTTTGGTAAAAAATATTCAAAAAATATACAAAACAGGATAAATTTTAATACACAACATAATCTATATATATATATAAATGAATGTCTGTTTGTTGGCTTGTTGGTTTGTCCGGATCTTATAGGCTCCTAAACTACTCAACCGATCGCGACAAAACTTTCAGGAAGGACTTATTGTGATCATGCCGGGAAATATTAAAATTGAAAAAAAGAATCAAATACGGACATACAGCGACATCTAGGAAAAACCTTCTGATTTATTCGTGTACGCACCAGACGAAAAACAAAAATATTGTGTTATAACAAGTGTGATATTGAAACTCGGGTTCGGGTCGGCCCAGACCTGAAGATGATGGGCTCGAACCGGGTAAGTCTATGAAATTTCGGCCTGTGCAGACCTCTAATCCAAAAGCAGTTCAATAAACAGAATTAAAACACAAACCCTTTCTTTCTTTGAGTGGCATTGCAATGCATGCCGGGTACTCACTAGTTGTATTATATAATAGACATTTACATTAAATGCGTAAAAATGTTCCAAATATAAGTGACTTTAGTGGTGTAAATAGTATTATTATTGCTGTGAATGAGGTACAAAAATTCGAAAAATCATGTACTAATACCAAATTAGCTATTAATTAATTCATAAGATCTTACGTTTAATAGACAAATATCTAAAATAAGACCGTCTGTTTTCAGGTATAACTTTTATTTGTATGCTCACGTAATTTCAAAAGTTTACCCATGACAGCTCATTTTCCTTTTTAACCGTTTTTGCTCTCCTGTAAAGTTTTCTTTTCAGATTTGTACTTATAAGTCTGCCCATCATAGATTTATCTTACACATTCATTCACTCTCTCACTCATTGTCGTTCGGGCGCGATCTGTCTCAATGTGCATTAGCTAATTGTAACGTCTTCGTTAGGTTCCAGTGTAGCGAGGGGTCAAACTGAGGAATATGCAGCATTTGACGGACAACACTGATTAAGATTGATAAAACACTTACCCGAATTGTCTTAGGTGTGGGCGGCGTGGTGGGGGCTTTGCGGTGTCCGTGGGCGGGCTGGGAGTGCGGGGGTGGGGAAGGCGCGGCGCTGCGGACGCGCAGCCGGGAGAGCGCGCTGCGTAGCCCCTCCGTTTTCACCAATCAGGAGCAGACGATGGCAGCTGACGCCACTTTTGCGATCTCATCCAGAACTCTTCACAGATTATCGGAACCATCCACAATATAATGCTTTCAGGCGAGGTTCTGAATTACAATCCCGAGATCTGGTGGTTTAGATCCAAACTAAATCACACCTGTTCTACTAGTTGCACCAATAATTCTCGTAAATAGATTTGTAAAAGTATTCAATTCTTCCTTGATCAAATCACACAATAACTTCCAATTTAATTACTCCGCACTTTGGATATGCTTAAATTCATTGAAGTTATTGTAACTAAACTTGTTCCTGTTTCCCCTTTGCAACTAATTCCTGAAGTTGTTTTTATTTTTTCTTTATAAATGATTAATCTTTTATCTCATATCATAATTTTGATTCGAACTCAAGATGTTTTAGCATTCACTGATAGTGGCTACTACATATATAAATTTATAATGGCATCTGAACCCCAATCATCTTTTAAAATTATTACGAAGTTTTCCAATTCACAGTTTATGATTCTGAGAATAAACCTTTAAATCTTCTTCATTTTTCAGTGAAAGAGGTTATTGATCGAAGACTTTTGTTGCAGTAAATAGAAGACATTAGAAGAAATTTTCGTAGCTCTAATTCAATCAGTCTTTTAGCGTTGTTTCTGCAGGTATGTGATTTTCTCAGAAATGTTATTCAATTTTAAATTGAACAATCATTTTAATTCAAAACTTTGTAATATCTTCATTGCGGTATATAATGTATTCAATTACAAATATTGCAGTTCTAACTGCGTATTTTATATTTACAAATACATTTTCCTTTAATATACATTTTATAAGATTCTGTTATTCATTTCTTGGTCCATGAATGTATTTTTTTCCATCTTTGACAAAGCCACTTTCCTAAAAATTCTCTGTAAATACAATATAACTGTAATGGTTTACATGCTAACTGTAATTGGCTCGACTTTTCGTTATTATTATTTCTCTTTGACAATAGTAAGAAAATGTTTTTTTATTTATTTTTTATGCTTTTGCTTTGTCGACTGAAAACCCTGAACGCAAAATGGAGCGAATTTCTCCTGGAACGTCGCCAAATACATTACGCCGTGAAAAAAGTTATGTGTATAGTATTTTTTTTTTGTTTAAATTTCAACAGTTGCCTTTGATAGCATTCTGATAATATCATTGTTCACTTTCACGGGTGTCTGTATATTATAGAATGAAAAAAATACGCTTAGAGATTATTCACCTTGTAAATGTTTTTATATTTTTGTTCTGAAAAATAAGTATAATTTATGTAAGTCAGGCTTTTCGTGGCACGTTTGTTTTCGAAATGTTTTGGAAAGAACAATAATTTAAAAACAATTTCACACACATAAACTATTGATATTTTAAAAGGTTTTGGAAAAACAAAATTTTAGCTTAGTGAAGGTTTTTATTACCATACAAAGGATGTAATGGTCGCTGTAACTATACTATTTAGTGATTTGTGATAAAAAAAAATATTGATTACTTTTTGAATATTACAATGTGTTACCAAATAAAAAAAGAAATTATTATATTCATGTAATATTTTGATTTTTCTATAGAATTTTGATGGGTAATATTTTGATCTAAGTAAATCATACGTAACTAATTTACAAATTTTACATTGACAAGACGTTGTAAATAGCTTGAACATTCGGACCGTCAGGTGCCTTGATTGTCATTGAGTTTTGGATCTAAATTCGTCTAAGTTTTGTGAGAGTTTCCAAAAAATAATTCCATGGAAGACAGGAGAAGAAAAGAAGACACTTCATCCAGAAAAACTGATGCAATTAAGAGTGTCACGGGATTTTCTATATTCTGTATTCTTAACTCCCTAAATTTCGGAAATGAGATTTAAAAGCCGATATGAAATTTAAGAAATATTTTCTTCTGAAAAATAAATACAAGATATTGAGTTTGAAGACGCAATACAGAATTGTTCAATTATTGTTTAGACATGCTATCAAAACTAACGTACAGTATGAAAACAACGATGTAAATTTATAAAGTAAATATGTTTTTACGTTCATTTGTGAATGTAAATTTTGCGGAGTTTTGCGCTTGTTTTCTAGCCCGACGATGAATTGTTCATTCTCTCTAATATGCTTACTCAAATTTATCGAAAATGAAAATTGAATTTTAGGAAAAACTGCATTCAATGCAAATCGATAGGTTTTTACTTACTGTAAACAAATTGTACTTTAACATTCGAATTTTCACCGTTAATGTTTATTTGGAGATTGATCTTTCATATTAAAATATTGGTCGTGCAAGAAATTTGATTTCAGTAGAGTTTAAATATTGAAGGTTGTGGCAGTGTATTGAAGATTGAAAGGTATTTATCGTCACAATTTGAGAAATAATCAGAATTTTTTCCCATTTGTTTTGCACTTGCACTAGTTATTTGTTCAATAACGTTTCCGGTAGGAAATGTTGTTTATTTTATTGATGTTCTCGAAAGGCGGATCTGAAACAAAGAAATGAGTATAAGTATAAATTTTAATTCTATGTAACGACTATCTATTCAATTCTTAAGGGGGGGGGGTGTGTAAACAGAAAGCGATAAGATACATTCCAGTCTGGTTTGAGTCCATGACCGTAAGATGCAAGCAAAAAACATTTTGTTAATCGATAAGTTATTTATATCGGATAATAATATATATTGGAGAATTTATCATTATGGAAAAAGCCTAGTAAAGCATTCATATTTTTTCAACTATATAAGCTACCAACAGAAGTTGTTTTAACCAGAACTGGTTGTTATTTAGTTGCTCAACCTCTGTTTTCCAAGCAGGATGATAAAATGGCTAGGAAAAGATTAGTATATAGGTGGGGAGCACGTGACCTTCTAGGTCATCGAGTTAAACCTTTTTTAAACGAATCAATATTTTTCAGTTGATAGTTTTCATTAATTTACAAAATTTTTATATCTACAAACATTTTTTAATATGTAATTGAAGTTTCTAGAATGATGCCAGACAAACGAACGCGGCATTCTGAAATGAAAAGGTTCCACTTATCGCTCTAGTTACGCGTCATTTTTAGGATTATATGGGTGAGAGTGGAATGGATGGTAAATATCACAGATATTCATTTATTTGAATACAAATTTATAAATCGATTTATTTAAGAAATTATCCGTGTGGTCTTCGAGCCCGTAGACACGGCATCCGAATGGAGTGAACGCTGAAGAGAGTTGGCCAATCAGCTACAAGACTGTAAATTAATTTATAGATATTGTATCAATACTGAAAGCTGTTCGTTCGGAATATTGTTTAACAACTTAGTGAATATACATTAAGTGGGTAAAAAATAGGGGTTATAAGAATCTTGATGTCATAATAATATATTACAACTACCGTGCGAATAAAAACATGTGACTCCGATATATGTTACCGGCTAAAAGTTACAAAAGTATAATAAAACAAATGATTTTATCTTGCAAGAGACATTTTATGTGGGCATAAATTGGGATGTAGAAAGACCATCAAAGTCAAACGCAGATTTCGACTGCGTCAGTTGACGCAAGATTACCGCTCGTAAAGCGGACGTTACCGGCAAACCCTTAAAGTCTTAGAAGAAGTTTTAATGATTTCTTGGGTGATTCCAACATTCGCAGTTGGTTTTTTGAAGGATTAATGATATGTCTGATTTTTATGGAGGAGAATGAATGTTTCCTTCATTTTATAACTCAGAATACATTTATGAGAGAACTGCACCAACATGTGAGCTACATAAGCACAGTCTTTTCTTGATTATGACGCATGTTTTATTTCTATTTTAGTGGCTCTGAATTCAGCGTGCGTCTGATGATCTTTGATGTCACAAATGGTTGTCAAAAATGCTACAATCTGAACGAATCCCGGAAAGTTAAAATGGCAGTCAGAATGTCAGCTTCTCGGAAGATAATCCCGTAGGAAATAGTGGACTACTCTTCATCACTTATGACATCGATAGCACAGCAGCGGATATTTTATAAAAGACAAGTCTGAGTCAATTTACGATTCAAAATAATCGGACATTGAATCTCATAATCTATATGACTCCAATGGTAAATACTGTATACATAAGTAATGCTTGACTGTTATTTCGTGGTTAATGAAGTTTCGTGATGTTTTTATTATTGGTGTTTAGAAAGAGTGGTTTTTATGATCGAGAATAAAGGGAGATATATTTAATTGTGAATTGGTATATGTGCAAATATGAAAGTAACATATTTAAACCAAAGCGCGTAATGCACAAAGGATTCAAGTTCGATTTTCACTATGGCCGTTGAATACAAATTTATTGATCAAATCAACCAACCAAAAAAACGTTTCTTAAATTCCCGTCTTATGTTTCGTTGTATTAGTAAAAGATCTTTAGAAAAGTATTTTCTCAAAATCAACAACCATGCTCTTAACCTTTGTGTAACATGCTATCGTTATGAACACAGAAGAACTAGAGTAGTAGAGGTTAACTAACACAAAGAAAGAAAAAAAGGATAAATCTTTTCTTTGCAATACCTGAGTGTACGGCACAGGCCCACTTTAAAAGTAGGACTAAATAAAGCTCTTTGGCTTTGTTTGCATTTAATATATTATCATCCTTATAAAACAACGCACCCCTTTTGCAATCTAAAAACTAAACTTTAGTCACGTTCTACCCTTTTCGCGTTAATACATTTTTGCTTAAACTATTCTTTACACATTATAAAGATAATTTAAATATTCTTCACGGTTATTCATTACCAAGTGAAACATTACGATCCCTGCCGATGATTGGTAAACGTATATATTATGCCGTCCTAAGTCATTATATATGAATCTCCAAATGGAAATTTACTTTAGTTGGTTTTCTAATCGATGTATGATTTTCTAAACCCAAGGTATTTAATATAATGTATCTTTAAACATGCATTGCTTATTATTCTCCCAAAGCATTTTTGGGTTAGAACGTTCACAAAATGAAGGGATTACTATTAGGATTGGCCAGATGCGCATCAAGGTGAACGAACTTATCATGCTACTTTTTACATTCAACTCCATCGACGGTTTGGAGATCTTTGAAAGGTGTTGGACCTTTGACTTTGTGCAACAACACTCGTAGGTAATAACAATTAAAGTTTCTGAAATGCACAGTGTAGACACAGCATTCGACATTGATGTGGGTATAAAACATCTTTGAAAGCAAAGGATTGCAAGTAATGATCTATCGATTATCAGTACCGACATTATCAGATTTCATTTTAAATTTACTAGTTGAGCGTACAATTACCAATTTTTCATGATGAGCTGTATTGGTATCATTTATAATCGAACCTTTCAATGGAATATATTCATCGACACGCAATTTATTTTGATTAATTTTTAACAAATAATAACAATCTCTTACTGATTTTATGATTCAAGCACACTTATTATCGAATAATTTTGTGAAATTTATATCACATTTATAGTTGCTAGGCGACATGATGCTAAGACGTTGAAAATCACGGAATATTCGGTATGGAGCGGTTGCTAGGCAATCTTCCTCGGCGTTCGTTGATTTTATTATTAAACGTGAAAACTATCGCGTTTACAGTTTTAGGTTAAAAGTTAAATGTTGAGAGTTAAAAATAGAGCAGTTGAACTAACAATTGCAACTTAAATGACGTGTGAAAATTTTACATCGCTAATTCGTCGTTTGGGAGGAGTTGTTGTGACCGACAGATATACAAACATACATATTTCTACATGTATTTTGTGCTATATAGTAGAGATAAAACCCAAGTATACTTAACATCAAAATCTATTTTATCATTCTTCATAGTGTGATGCATCAATGTTTGCAACGATAAGGCTCTGTGTGACCGTTTAGTATTGTCTCTGCGTGCCATACATTTGGTGTTTTTGAGCTAAAAGATTAAGTATCAATAACTTTATCTACAAAAATTTGAAACAAAATAAAATACGGTTAACCGCCCGTCTTAAAGGTGAAAACGACATCATTGAAAACATCGGAAGAGACCTTTCATTTTTAACGAATATTTACGTCATCATGAAAAAATAAATAACCGTTGCTTGTTTTCGCACGTGAAAATTGCGCCTCGTTAAAAAGTCTAATTGAATATTTATGTACGAAGAACAAGAAAAATAATTAACACCTCATGAATATTCAAGATTTACTTTTTAAGTTCTAATAAATTACAAGCAATGTTTCCTGGAGGATTAATTGAATAATACAGCAAAGATGTAGGATATTTAGTGAGGTATGGTCGTGATTTTAATAAGCTGATACCTACAAAAGTTTATATCGTAAGTACAATTCAAGGAAACTCGTTTTAACTTATGAAGTATTATTTTCATAACACGTTATAAGATCATTTTGTCTCGCGCTATGTTGCGAGATTGATGATGTATTTCAGCAATGCTCTTTGTGACATCATATTCGGCACAGTTAATAGTCTTGTGTCTTGACTATTATAGTTTTCTATCTAGTTTTCTTTCTAATCGGAGACAATGAGATCAAAGAGAAAACGAACGATAAAATAAATGGCAGCGAACAGATGTGACTACGGTTTGCCGAGACTCTGGGTCTCGCCGGAATAAGTGTTATCCCGTTTAAACTATATTTTATTTTTCTAACTTTATAAACAAAGATAATTAAACATGTACACTTCAATTTCAACTATGAAGCGTACAAGGTGAAAAAAGTATGTAACTTCAAGGCTTCGTGCAGATGTAAAATAATATGAAAGGTTTTATAAAATATTAAAATGAAATCATTACAACAATAGCGATAAAGGAAGCGAAATATCAAATAAGGTAAATAATATATTGCTGAAAATATATTTTTATGACAAAGGGCAAAATAATAATGGCTACACAGCAGTCAAAGTCAACAAATAAATTGATAATTAATTGTGCCTAGGTGGAAATAACACAATTGAGAATAATAATTATTACTTTGATACGAAAAACTAATTTGAAATTATTCTGTTATAACCTTTGTCGGTTGTAGCTAATTATTTTCGTGTATTAAAGCCATCGCGTAGCTTCCCTTTGTTTTTGATTCTTGTAACTAACACATATTGATACCGGTATTTTAGTATAACTATTTTATAAACCATTGTTCTTCTCTTACCACATTCCGATACATTCTTTAACATGTAAGAAAAATACATCTAAGGCTTTTTAAATCACGTATATTAATGGTAATAACACTGCATTGCATTTAAAAAGTAAAATTGTAAAATTCATGTACGACATTTTAGAGTGCCGTATCATAAATGATATTTTGGTCTCCGTAAAATCGTGTAATGTATAATTCTTATTGATCATAATTGATAAGGTTACCTTTTCATAATAGAGTCAAGTAAACTGTAAGTAAATGTCAATATAATCAACAAAATGCTATTCATGACACTCGAAGTTACTGCTGTCAATAAACCGGTGTGCGAAATGAGAGCATATTTAATCCTAAAAGAGCACTCAAACAGAATTTAAGTTTTACGAATAAATCGGTCGCAACCCTTCTCTCCCCGGAGAAGATAAAGAAAGAATGAAGGAGTTTCGAAAAGAAAAGTAGTCAGCCAGTTGTTCTCAGTATGCCCAGCTATCGGGTCAGATAAGGTGTGTGATAGAAATTCGCATCACAGTTATCCATGCCTTTGGATTAAAATCCATAAATTTATTGAAAATTTGATGTATGAAAGATCCAGTTTCAGTAGATGAAATTCAAACAGCATTAACAATTTGACTTCAGGGTTGACTAGTAAACATCGTTGGAGAATTTTAGAAGTGGTAAGATACATGATGGAAATTTCGTATCGCTATTATCAGATTTAAGATAATATTTTCAAACTCAAGATTATGGTTTTATGATTTTTTAAGTTATGAGTTAATTCTGAAGGTCTGAGAATACATTAGGCCATAAGTGGTTACGTTTGCCAATGATGATTATTACTGAAGGTGTCTTTTCATTAGCGTGATTATCAATTAAGTTGGTGTGAAGATTTTAATTTTTCAATTACTGAGAGGTAAACTACTCTATATCTTAATTTAATACAATATTCGCTTAATAACCGAGTGGTAAATGTTTTCGGGATGTCGGGTTATCCAAGTGTCGTCTTATTCAGTGTTCTTATTCAAATGAACGGTTGTCTATGACTTTTTCATTAAATCTTAACCACCTCTTAATCAATGGATGGTAAATATGATTTCACCCAAGTGCCAAAATAAGAAACAATAAAATTTAATGCAATTTTTCCCCGTATCAAACATAAAAAAAATACAAAATTAAAATTAAGATCAGTGTTACATTCAAATCATATTATATTTAAAAAAAAAAAGGAATTTTTAAGCATACCAATAGTCTCTAGAGTTTGATATGTTTGGTACGTCGGTAATTTATTTAATATCCTGGCACTTTTCGATCCAAGAGTAAGCGATTAGCTAATTAGATGACTTTTCCTAATCCTATACGTACTTTTCGCTGGAAAGAGATTAAGCGATTGCCTTACTAACAGTTTTCGTTGAAAATATCTTGCATTTATTGTTAATTGGTTGTGGACGTTGCTCTACTAATTGACCTGCACTTATTATAATGTATATATTTTGGTGATGACGTGATGGCCATCCATAGGATGTACTCGGTGGAGTTATGGGACGCTGCGATTACCTGAGAGGAAGCAAGGAGACTGGCGGTAGACAGATAGTCTTGCAGGAACCGTGTGGTGGTCATATGCTCCAAGTAGGGAGTAGAAACGGTTAAAATGATATAAATATTTTAATAGGGGAAGATATTATTTTTACGTTCACTTAAATATTGTCGTTTGTTAAAAGTGTTTAGTTAAAATGTTCAATATTTTTTTTTATCAGCAATATAAATATAAATATTGCCAATCAAAGCAAAGCTCGAATTGCGGATACTTCATCAGAAAATAAAATTTTACCACATCATCGTTTACGTTTCAGCATTACCGACCGTAATGACATAATCAATGCCGGCGCTATCTCGATTTTTATGATCCCCCACACCGCCTGGAGCCTTCCGCCGTCCCTGGCACGGCGCTCCGGAAGCATGCAACCTACTTCACACCGGACGCGTCCCAATTCCGCCATTTCCGGTGTATTCAGGGGCGTACCAAGCATACGTAAATTACCCCTGATAAATTCTTTATAGCCATCGACGGTGGCTGTCCAATGTTGAATGAGAGACGATGTTGATGATTCATAAACAATAACCTATCTTTCCTACTATATGGAATTCCCAAAATGTAAAACAAATGTTTCTAATTCCTTCATAGAGTAAATAATGTTTAAGTGGGTTTTAAAGTATGATTATTGATAGACTTTTGGTTTTTTATGCAAAACAGCATAGATTTATATGATGTTTTCAAACCTCCCCACCCATCCTTTATCCGCTCTGAAAACGGGTAGTAGAGAGAGTAAATAGCTTACTACGATTCCTTTCCTTAATTTATCGATTCATTAATTTTAGGTATCTTCTTCGAAGAGAGAGGTTGTGCAGAGAGTGACTGACTTTCAACATGGTCACTAAAAACAATATATTTTGTAATGTTCAGTTAAGAATCAATATCTGCTTCTATAATGATCAATTTTCAAAATTAAAAATATGGCTATTATACATTTAAAAAACTTGATTTCAATTAATTTCAAATCATTTTATAATTTCTTCATCAGACGCTTTCATGTTTATTGACCGTTTTTGTTTTAATTTAAATTAATATTCACAATAGGATAGACATATATTTAAACGTTTATACGACATTTTTCCAACCTGAAAGTGTTGAAATGTTTTTCAGTTAATGCAGAAACAACTACCATATTTATTAAACCCTCGAAAAATATGGTCTGTATTATAAAAAATATAATATATTAAACATATTATGTGTATCGATGCGGTTTTCACATTTTGATTTTTTTATTTAATTCCTCTCTTAAAATGTCTCTCTAGTATTTTTATAATACGTCAAGTATTCACTAGTTGTAATCTATACTGCTTAGCAGAAGTACGTCTGTCACAAGAACTCTTCCCAAAATTACTGAACACCTTAGGGTAAATTTATTTAAATCAAAATTTGAAAATTACGTTAATTTTTTGTTTTTCTTAAAATAATGATCAATTATTCTTAAAATGATTGTGATGTAGAAGAACTCGTATACCTTAACGCAAAAAAATAAACGCACTCGTCATATCAATTTTTCAAATGTAAGTAATTGCGTCATCACAATATGCAATGATTTAATCGCCCAATTTGATTTCAGCAACGCCCCTCAGATTTTTAAAACGCCCACAGGGTGCAAACAATTTGCTGAAATCGTGAATACTTTAATCCTAACAATTTGCATTTTTTGTGTGACTGTTATCATGGAAAACAAAGCGGACGCCATTTGAAGACGTTCCTTGGCCGATGCCAGGTGATGTCGGCTGAACCGACATTTTTATAAATACACAATGAAGAATGACGTGATGCTATGTGAAAAATTTTTTAGCGCGCGAAAGTTCAACGCTGATTTGCCGACCAGTCATTTTGTTTTTCTTCGCCATTTTATTAAATCAACTCATGAAATGGCAGGATAAACATACGTTTCGATAATGGATTCCAGTAAGTAAATAACATAGCAATTTTAATTTCGGTGAATGTGAAAACTATTTTTCACAATGTTAATGTAATTCTTTTATAGTGATAAAAAATGTAATTTAAGTTGTATAATATTAATTCACTATTACTTTCATAATATTTGCATAATTCTATCATAGCGATCATTTTGATTTTTATCAAATTAATTTAATGGGACAATTATTAATCAGATGAATATTACGGAAATCCCTGCTTCCTGAAATTCACCGATTAGTATAAGCGTTGTGATAATTAAGTAAGGATTTTTAATAAACAAGGAAAAAACTGATAAGATGTATTAAAATATAGTTATTTCATGAATGATTGTTTCTCGTCATCACTTTCATAAGTCAGCCTCAGAAGTCAGACTTCGAGAGCCTCTGAAGTCAGGCGGAAAAGAGAATTTATTTTTATTTTTCTTGTTGTGTCTTTCAGCTTTCTTTTGGCTTTGAATACTTGTGTGAGCTTGAACGGTGACCGGATTATTTAAAAAATCTTATAAACTGACCAAAGAAGAAGAAATAAAAAAAAATTCAACATTACTGATTAGAACACTATACAGACGTCTTGGACACCCTATTATGAACACGATTGTGCCAAAAAAATGTTGAGCATTTGGAGAAGCTGTATGTCACAATGTGACACGGCCCCGTACTTACGGGGCGGACAGGGGTCTTCCAGCGATTCAAAACCCATCTACAGACTCTTCCTATTAATGCAAATTTAATATGTAAGTCTCTGCTAAGGCGTTCAAAAATAATTTGTCATATTTGTTTGTTTACCGTTAGCAGTGAACAAAAAGCGTGCGACGCTTGGAGAAACGATCACTAGGTACTCGGGGTATCCGAGGGGCTGTTGGTCGCCGACAAAGCCATCGCGGCTTAGTTAGAAAGTGCGACCTTATCGTAAAACCACTTGCTGCGTTTTTAAATTGAAATTGTGTATTTTAAACTGTGTTTTTGTATCTGTTACTGCTTTCGAGAAATTTATTAGTATAAACTAACTGTAATTAAAGAGAAAGTAAATTGACGGGCGGATTTTAATAGAGGACGAAGGAACCTGTGAATCATCCTTATCACCACGCCAGACCTGGGGCAGTCAAAGTGTGTTGACGCTCCACCTCCCCGTCAATTAGACCTTTTCTCTCAAATGATGGATAAAAGTGTTGTCACTGAGAAAACAAATACGAATGATGCGACCGAGTCAATCAACAGACGAGTACAATGTTTTTACGTTTTAATAAAGATTTTGTCAGAACTTACTCGGTTGATTTTCTGAAATATGATTTTTTTACAATGTGCATAATATAAAATCAATTATAAAGGGCTCGATAGCTTAAGATAGAGTTTAATTAAAATGCATGGAATATAAACGATACAAACAATACTTTTGTAATATTTTCTCAATTAAAAATAAGCAATTGTAATGAGCGTTAGGTAATCGGATCTATATTTTAAAATCGCGTTTCTACTGGTTCGTTTTTTAGTGGATTATTCTACAGTATTACTTTAACTTTTTTGTCATTGTCAAAGTATTCATATAGCTTTATGTCTCAATAGAAAAGCACCATCTACGTCACTTTCAGAGAACATTTTCTGGAATTGGTTTAAAGCGTTCAGTTTTTTTCGTTGCATAAATTGGACTGCATTTTTTACTAACAAATAAAACCTAAACGGATAAAAAAGAAGAATTCATCAAAATCGAGTCGGGCAGTATAAATTTCAATAAAGGCTGAGCGAAAGCAGCGAGGACTTTCATGTCGGGGAGCTTTACGACCCCCCATATTTTAGAATTGCCGTTATATTATACAACTTACGATGATATATTATAGTATGCACGTGTGCAATGTAAATCTTTATGATGAGAACGGCTCTTATGGGTATCTACATAACAACAAAACAATTTATGTCAGAAAAAAGAAAAAGGCATATTTATTTACTAGGAACAAAAAGATAAATTTACCAAATTGCCGTATATCTGTAAAATATTATTCAACCAAGATGTTTAAAAGAATTGGTCGAGTAACAAAAATATCAACGGGGCAGAGTGCAGGTGAAATCATCGGAGCCTCCCAAAGGCAGTAGTCTCAACGATGCATTTTTTAAAAGTAACCTTTATTTCATAAGTCGTTATGATTTCAAATGATCTAATCTTTATGATATTTGTTTGTGGACGAAAGAAGAGAAATAACGGAAGAGAAACTCGAACACAGGTAAACTTAATAAGTCTTTCAGAATACAAAGTGGCGAAATGAAATAACCAAAGTATTGGCTCATAATTTCTATACCAGCCAATTTATAACTGGTCATGGTTTGCCAAGCTCTACCTGCTGTGCCGGATAGTAAATAATCAAACTTGTAAATGCGGTAATATAATTCAGGATGTTGCTCACATCCTTTGGGAATGTCCAGACATGGAAAAATTTCCCAAAACGATACGACTATCAGTCAGATCTCTCGATCATGCTGACTTGGGTGCATCTACGACAAAAAAAGGCATCCAAAGAGTTTCCGAAGTCTATCAGTGTAAGAATAGATCTCAATTCATAAAAGCTCTTTCATATATTTTTTTGACTTACCGCGCATTACAGAGCATGAAAGACTTGAGGACTTTTTCTCGAATATTTCAGAAAAAAAAATTGAAACACGAATAACGCTGTTATGTTACTGAATACATTCTGTAAGAAAAGAGTGAAGCCATATCGGATGGTGGTGTGTACAGCTTTGTGCACTCCACGGAATATTTAATAAAAATGTTGTTAATGAAATATTTAAGGAAAATTGTAACTTATATCTATTAAAATATACACGCACGCACACACACACAAAACACAAAGTGAAACATTCATTTTATTATTTGGTACGTGTACAGCATCTAGTTATTAAAATGAAATACTTACTTTTTTTCTTTCCCGAGCAATATTTATTATATTAATGAATAAAATATTTAGGGCAAATTGGTTTGAATATAGTTAAAGTTGGTAAATAAAATTTTAAATAATGATAATAATTGTCAATAAAACACACACACAACACAACATTTTACATTTAGTACTAATGTGTATTGATTGATCAAATAAATGAAATAGTTCTACTAAATTTAATAATATTATGTGAATAATAAACAACCAATAACCACCGTATTTACCGGGTTACAGTTTAAATACCTTCCCCTGCAATACCTTGATTTTCATACGGGCATGTATTATGTTTTGTATTCAATTAGTAATGCACTTCACAAACACATCGGTGTGGCCTTAAATCATATTAACCAAAAAATGTCCAGTTATCGATATCAGCCATCATTAATATTGTACAAAATACATAATAATGTTGATTACACTTCCAGTTTGACCAAAAGAAAGGTGATCGTATTCATTCTAGGTGCGCTGACGGAGATGGCAAAGTAATGAAGCTGCGAGCAGACATTATTGACTTGTTTTTTCCAACATCAGAACATGAATGAAAATAAGTGTGGCTCATACGGAGGATTTCATATTTGCTACTGCATAAAATATAGTGCATCGTGTCTCGGCGACTTCTTTGTGAATGCATACCTGCAATATTTGGACGACATTGCGTTTCCCCATGAGAAAATTTAAATCTCATAGCATTTTGCCGGGATGTATATAAATATCTACGAATGACAATTTGAAATATAAATATTCGAATTTCAAACGGTATTGTAGGTATTGCTACTAACAAAAATAAAATAAGTTCTTATATCAAGTTTATTTGTACTGTACAATTTAAAAAATATATTTAGAAAATAGTAATTATCAGTCATCATTGACACAAACAGTAGAAATAGTCTACGTTAAAGGAATTAAATTATTTAAATTTATAATCTCATAAAAAGCCTGACTAGAGATTACAATAACGGATGAATGAATAAAGCAATGGTTTTGTAAATATCAATACCGATATTAAAAGTGGTGTAAGCTTTTTGGATTTGGAAATTTCTTTACTATATTGCTAAATATGATAAAATACTTAGAAGTATAAAAATACTGATCCAAACGAAACGAGGGCAATTTAGAATGATCACTTCAAACCTAATAATAAATAATTAAGTGTTTTCGATAATAAGTGCAATTTTTGCAAGTACCAACGCAGGACTTATCGCAGGCCATAAAAACGATTCGTAGGAATAACAAATAACACCCAGGACATTTATCACACATGCGTGGTTAGAAAATCGCTCCCGCTAAAGTAGGAGGTAATTTATACATCACAGATATCCATGTCCTTGAGCAGAAATCCATAAATGGTACCTACTGGGATTAGAGCCCATCAGCATCGGGCAGAAATAGCATCGAGAATAGATAAATTCAACAATAATTAATTAACTCAACTCCACCCAACCAAAAATAGTTAGATTCGAATATTCAATAAACTTAAAATGCATTGGTGCCTTAATAAATTCACGGTCTTACCCCGCAACCCTTTGGGAGTAGTTTGTCACTCACAATACCCGATGGGCAAATATCCGTAAATATAGAGTGCTTTCTAAATTAAGCCAGTGAAAAATACATTATCGGTAGATGAGGGGAAATTTGAATTTATGAATGCAGAACAATTTTATGTATACATGAACATTAAAAAAAGAGGAACTATAAGTTTTTTTTCGTATAACGTTTCAAAATACATATTATATTTGTATATTTTATTGATTATTCGTTCATGATACAATCGTTGATTAATTAATTGAATTATAATTTATTTACTAGACCTCTGTTGTTATAAGGTTAAAATATCAAACTATTCAATTCATGGTAGAAGTTCAATTTTTACCTTATAATATGATTTAAGTATATAGTTAGACTAAAAATTGACCAAATTCTATTTAGCCAAAGACACACAAGTGAAGGTTATTATTTTGCCTATTTCTAGAGTCAGTGGCGCTTCTGTGTCTTTGGAAAAGTGGAATTTAATTGATTTATAGCTTAACCATGCACTTAAGTCGAATAAGACAAGAAAAATGTACATTCGTGCCATTTGCATCTTTCGAACGATATGTAATCCCAATGGAGCATTGTGACAGACGATGTTTGTGAGTTAAAAGAAAATTGATTTTGCGTTAGTCGCTCAATTTCCCTGAAAAAGGCGAGGTCATAAGAATGTAGTGAGGAAAGGATTCGATGCTAGTTAATTCCCTGTCTTTCTGTCTTGTTTTCGCAACAAATGCCTTCTTCTAAATTAATTGTAAGCTACGATATACTTAATTTGAGAGGAACTACTTTCTTGAGAAAAAAATTGCAGTTTGAGGACGATACTGACGCCATATCCGTCTTAAACGTAAGATAGTTAGTGGTATAATATTATAAGGAGCACCTTAAAATATATTTTTGATAAGTCACACGAGTGTTTGTAAAAAACCATGTAACACATATTATGAACAACAAAACTACAACGAGTCCCTTTGTTTAATATAATTTTAATCGAATAATTTACTCAGAATCATCATATTACACCGCACTGTTATTAAGTGGTTGGCAACATTTATTCTAAGATTAGCTTGCTTATGTCAAAAGGCAGTACGTAATTTATGCTGATTTTTCTAGATGAGTTTGATACTTAAGGTAAAATCAAAACAACATATTACAATCGATTGATTAAAACACATTATTTTGTCTTTATTTTTATTTTTTTTATATTATTATTATGATCAGACGTATGATCTGAATTTCCTGTTCTCAGACAGTGGTAAAAGTGTGATTCAGTTACCTGTAATCGGTACTCAATTTTTAACAACCACATGTTTGAAAAAATAAATTCATGTGCATAATTTGAAACACTGTAATGTTTCATCATTCTGATGGGCTCACAAAAGAGTATCAGTTTTTTATATTTATTATGTTTATTACCACTTCTGAAACATGGAGCCATTTTGGCAGAGATATCATTGCCTGTAGAGCAGAAGAGATTCATAAAAAAACATTAGAATGGAATTCGATTCTGAAATTAAGATTGTCAAAATGATGTAGAATTTTTATGAGTTTCTGAGATTAAATATATAAACATTAAATATGTTTCGCGAGCACTCAACCTCCGAGCTGCCGACCACTACCATATAGCATTAATACGTTGCTATATTATCAAATTGAATCCTTTGTACATGTTCCCATATTGTTGCATATTAACGGCAATATCTGAGGCCTGCAACTGACATGTTCATGTTACACGGAGCAAAGTTTTGTTTCAGTTCTGAGTAAAGCAAAATTTTGTTACAAAACAAAAATTAAGTTGTACGTAGATTAAAGCTCTGATATTATTAATTATTTTTCTATTATGGTAGTTTGACAGGTCATAAGTTGTTAACAGCAGTTTGTGAAACAATGGACGGCTTTGCCAAGGGATTTCTCACACAACTTTGAGTTATTTGGAATGAATAGTTTAACTAGGTAAACAAAAAATCTGCCTGCGCTGTAAGCGTATTTTTGATTAAAATAGAAAATCTTTTTTCATTATAGTATTCATTTATTATATATTTCAAAATCAGTTATAATGTGTATTTATGGATATTATCTGCATCTTTTCGTTTTGCGTGGGGAACAAATCCTAGGGAACGCGCGAAAAATAATCGTGCTAACAGAGTGAAAAAATAAGAGATACCTCTAACATTTCATAGAATAAGCGTATTTTTGATTATATATATATATATATAATACCAATATTGTTTTCTTCAATCACTTCAGCTCCCAATATGTAGCATGATATATCAACTTCTTATGTAGCATATCAGTATAAGTTGTTTTACGAGAATCGATTGTTTTTATTCAGTCGTCAACCTTTCCTTTTCGGAGAGAGTAACGATAGAAGGATGGGACTGTATTTTACGGTTCTAGGATAAAACCTTACAGGAAAAAACCGTACAGGAAAAAAGCGAACCCAAAAAATGAATCTTTCGACGTCGGACGCTTCTTCGAGTTTCTGAAAACTGTAATTGGAGATTATTTAAAATAAAAATCTGATTTTAACATTTTTTAAAACTGAAAAACTCATGAAACGATAAGAAGTATTTTAAATATGAAGCTGCTTCTACTCTGTGTCCGGTTTATTCCTGTTGGTTTTTTTTGTTCGCTTTTTTCCTGTACGGTTTTATCCGTTCACCGCATTTGACAAGTGGGTCTGTCGTTCTTGCTATGTCTTGGTTTGAATAGGTGGGAGAAAATTTCGACATCACATACGTAAAGTGTGCGTACTTAGTGGGATTTGAACCGGTGTGTTGAATTAAATTCTAAACATTTCAAATGATATGTAATCTTCTCTGAAATTAAAAGTTGAATATCAAATGAGTGACAGCCAGAAAATAATTATTAAAATTGACTAAAAATAACGGCGTTTATCAGCGTCGTTGGCTACGGCTACGGACGTCTCGGGTTCAATTCCAGGTGCGGACGGTTTTCATAAATTGATCCCTCAATCGATTTATGGATTTGTGATGTCTGAAAATTCCCTCCTCACCCACCCATCCGATCCTCATGGGCGTAGCGAGAGCGATTACCTAACTATTAGTCCTGTCCTAGCCCTATCCGTCTATCCCTACTCTCTTCGAGGTCGAGCAACTGTGTAACAAACAGTTCTGGTAGAAAAATTCTGTTGAGATACCTCCATTAGGAGACCATATGCTCCACGTTGGGAGCGGACATGGAGAAAAAAAATACCCACACTTGAAATACAATAAACGTTGTACTATGTAAGCTCAAGTTAGAAATATGGTGAACATTTTTTATTGTAATTAATGTATACGTACTACGCAATACGGAGTGGAAACTAGTGGACAATTTCTAACTGACATTATTTCGTTTGACGTATTTAAAAAAATAATAATGAAATGATAAATAAGATCGGTGACTGATATTCGGAAATTCATTTGACGTAAAGAATCGGCAAACTAACTGCAGAATAGTAATAATCATTGTTTGTTACTTTAATATTTGCAAAATAAAAGTACAATGAGAAATTATATTCAATTATAAAAATCGTAACCTAATATCATATTTTAGTACAAGGTAGTACACGAGGAAACGTTATTAAGATATTTATGTCATCCGCAATTTGCAGAATAAAGTGCCACCATTTTGAATGTATTTTATTCGCGCGCAATTTAATTTCGACCTGTCCATCCTTTGTGGCGCAGTTTTATTTGCATATCCAACGTCAAGAATAAAGAGGTGACGTAATCGCCTGCTTGTTATAAATCTTGAATTGCGTGTTAGAATAAAAGGTTGTTTATATTATGGTAAGCCTTCACTTGTTTTACGATTTAAAACCACCTTACAGGGAATTCTAGAGACTCGATTTTTCCATGTCTCAGAACTACAATAGATGCATCTCTAAAGAGGCATCTGAACTTTGGATAAACATGTTTATTGATTCATGGTGAAATGTTTTATCAAAAATAGAAAGAAAAGATTGCTGATAAATATCTATTAGTAAGATTAATATTTCTTTCTATCCCATCTTTATTATCATTTGGCTACTTCTATTTCACTTCATCAAACTCTTATAATTGCTGTCACCCAGATTCTGATAATCCTTCACCATAAAATATAACCACAAGAAAAGAAGAATCTTTTTCTGGTCACAATTATTGCAGAATGTAACCCGTTAAACTTTTTGTATATCAGAGATATTGGTTTCAACAGGACGACGCTAGGCGCGTGTGGTGGTTTTATCTCTTTCTCGCTCAATCATATGAAAAGTGAAGGTGCAAAGGCATGCGGCGCATGCTCTTATATCCTTCTTGCTCATACCCAAATTAGCTTGTGCGACAGAGATAGTGATAAGTCCACTGCACGCCGAAGGACGACGCATAGAATTTTTTTAAACACCATTCTTGTAGATTGAATTCTACAATTAGGTATTGATCGTAATTGCGCAATTTATTCTCAGGTGAAGAAAATCAAAGCGGTTGTACTTATATGAACGATTGTGGTGACAACAATTACGATACAATTTTATAAATGACTTACTTTATAATTATTCTGCAAAATATATTTACATATATTTACAGCAGTTTTATGTTTAATGACTATTTTTTAACAAACAATAACGTCGCCCGTTTCTGCCAACGGTATTGAGCGTTCTGCCCGTGTCTATGATTCTGTTCCAGTATTTCCATCTCGTCTGGGTTGCCATCTGTATTGGTTCGTATTCCAAATATAGACATTGGTTTGTTCTTCATAAAATCTAAATATGTCACTTATAATAAATCAATGAAATCAAGAACATATTGCTGGACTGAGTCAAGAAAAAAACTATTACAATATGTATTTTTCTATCTGTCTATCTGTAACGCACTTCCTATAAAAACCCAAAGCTTTATATATTTACGAGTGTAAACTTATGAGCCAGATAATGGGATTTCGGTATTCGGGTATTTCGATACTTTGGCTGTTTTTTGAACACCGAAATACCTGTTTTGAAAATGAAAAATACCTGTGCTCCGGTGTTAAAAAACAAGCAAAATCAAAACGCAAATATATTTTGAATCTGAAAATATTCATGGTAAATATTTGGTATTAGTTGGTTTGGTAACAGTTATTTGAATGGCGTCTCTTCGTCAAACACGAGTTGAAGATTTTTTCTGCAGTTTTATTTACACGATCATCCGATCAATTTTGACAGATTTCTGTATTGATGAATTACTAATATTTTTAATGTCATATTTAAATTCAAAGAAGCAAAAAATTTTAAGTTTTAAAGAATATAAGCAATTCATACTGATGATAAAGATTATTTTTTAATACCTACCACTATTTGATTAGGATCCCCATAAGCCGTAATTATTATAGTTCATTTTTTTTCTATTTTATTAATGTCGCTATTGATATATTCTGGCATCATTACAATCTCCAGTAAATGCCGTCAGTATTTTTTGAATCTTAAATATGATAAAACGACTATTGAAACTCAAATGGTAAACAAATAAAATGTAATCTATTATTTACACTCGCCTTTGTCCTTTGACCGTTCAGGGAGCAATCCCACGAGATGGCACTGGCAACACCTTTGCAAAACAGGAAATCCTCCATACTAAAATAGTTTTATGAAATTTCGCAACAGGTGAGTCACAGAGCAAAATTCTAGGATATGGTATCATATAAAGTGCGCAAAAAGTTCCAAGAAAACTACTGACACAAAAGCGATCGTTTTATATTACATTTCAAGCATAAGGTAAACTTAGACTTCGCGTAACAGTTATAGCGGTATAGTAGCCCATAAAGTCTATTAGTTATTCCAATAATTAAGAGGCATTTAACATACAGTGGTGATAAATGAACATTTTATGATAATTCACTTGAATGGAGTTAACTAACAATTCTCGCTTTTAAAACATTATATTTATTATAAACATAAGAATAGTTGACAAGTTTTAGAACATATATCACAACTTTATGGTTTCAATCAACGAGTGAACATTTCCAACTACCGATTAATTTGGTAACGGATATTTAAAAGAAACAAAGCTTTTACAATATTTATCAGAAGATTTAGATTTAAAATAAAATTTGGCATTTATATAAGGGTGCGTGACGTGCACAAGTGTATGATCTGAAATACGGAATCTGAAAGATTCTTATATTTTCGATCTGCCGATTTTTTACAGAGCAGAAAAACCACCGGTGAAATGAAAGTATATTACAGAAATTTTTTTTACAACAAAAATGTGGAAGATAAATGCAGAAGACAATAATTTCAATTCATCGGTAGAAAATGCTTATTAGTTAAGCGAAACGTCCCTGATGTGACAATTGTATTATATTGTATCAATAATAATATTAAAAGTGTCCTGAATTTTCTGGGTAATGTTTTTATCAACATACAACATACAGTGCATACAATATTTATATACAAAAATACTGAAATAAATGTCTCCAGCCTCTGGGAATCATTCTATCTACAATGTCAACATTACTAAAATCCCGCCCCTTTCAATTCATTTATTCGCGCGCTATTTAATTTGGACTCGCCCGTTACCCTTCTTCGCTCTTTGTTCCACGATTGAATTCAAATCCACGCGCCGGGAAATGGTAGTGTTGCCATTATGCAAACACATTATAGTAGTGCCTTTTTCATAAAATAACAAAAGATCAACCCTTTGACACAAATTTGTGCATCGTGATTTTGATTGAGCATTAGCTAAAATATTCCGTAGTTCTTGCTAAATTTCATGATGGACTACTTCTTATCGTTCACATTCTCATTTAAAATTTATTCTCAATTGCCAATAGCTAATTCCTAGTTCTATCATTCTAGATTTTTCATTCTTATCCGTTTATGGGTCAAGAATTTAAATCCTTGGATCGACATTTACATACATTTATTTAACGATCGATTTATAAATATATACACAAATATATGACTGTAGGAGTAATTATCACAAAAATCTAACGCTATCCAATGATAACAACGAGGCATAAAAAATACTATTATTCTCCGATGCGCACTCTTCTTTTGAAATCAGTCATTGTTTCTGTTCAGGTATTCATCCATAGGGCCAATATATGATTCCGTCTTCATTTCTAAGTTGCTCAAAAATGCTAAATAAAATGATTTTATGTATCATGTAATTTTTACCAAATTAATTTATTTGAATGTAATTTATTTCTCAATGGCATACGAGATAGATGTATAATGTAAAATAAAATTTGTGTATATGAATTTTTTTCGAAAAATAAATACATGGAAGTGTACAAACTCTCAATAATCCAAATTAAATAAATTATGGTTGAAAGCTAAATAAATAAAATAAAATATATACACACTACATACTAGTACTAATCAATAAATTAAGTGAAAATTTGTATGTGTATTCTATAATAAAATTGAAAAATATATCAGATTCTATAAAAACAAAAATAAAAATTGATTCAATATTCTCTTTTCAAACTGTAATAGAAGCCAAGTAAATATTAATTGAGAAGAAAATAATAACAGTGTTCATAAATAATGCGTTCCTTCACGATTATTGGAGAATTTTATTGAAGTTTGATCGTAATACAACCTGAGATTCCTTCCATATTGCTTTAGAATCTATAAAAGTAATAAATCAACGACAGGAAATTCAATATTATGTTATCGCTAAGATACGGATTACTCAGGTGACAATATTTCGTTCACGTATCGGAGCTATTTGATGCCATCTGCTATTTGGAATGTTCTATCGAGGTACGAAAGCTAAAAAGGCGTACGGTACAATAATTTTAAACATTCCATGACAGCAAATGGTGTTTTAATTATTGAATAGTTTTCACTACTTTTTCTAAAACGAAGATAAGCCATACATTCGAAGGCTTTTTCAATCTGAGCAATAGTTGCTTTTTGATCGCAAAAAAACATAACCGACTAGTTAATGCTATTTGGCTCTCGTTCTAGTCAGTTGCGTGACCAACGGTTCAATTTCCCAAATGAAAAAATACGTTCGTTGTTTTTTCAATCTATTTATTAACTAGTGAGTACCCGGCACGCGTTTGTGTTTTAATTCTGTTTATTGAAGTGCTTTTGGATACACAATATTTTTTGTTGCTGTTTGTACGTATTTGATTCTATATTTCTTTTTCAAAAACCTTCACGCGTGTGCGCACAACAACTCACCAAAATTTCATCGAAATCGAATGAATGGTAAAGAAACGCATACGGGACAAACAGACAAGCAATCAAACTCATTTCTATATATTATATTTAAATTTGCAAACATAGGTATGGATGTAAGCTTTATCTTTGTCTTTCCCCACCCGCCGCAAACCAGGATGATGTCAAACAGGATATAGAAAGAGCGATTTTCTAACGACTAATCCTTTTCAAATCTTTTCTTTTCCCCTTACTTTCCCCGAAGAGAGAGGTTGAGCCTTATAAATTGTGTATGCATCACAATGGAAAAATATTGACATATTGTGTACAAAAAAAATATGAAATTAGGCTTTTTATGGAACAACATTTCCTGATTTACGTTTTGGCACGTTGAAGAGGGCTTTCTAAGAAAAAAATCGCTTAAACCCTTGTGACTTTCCAAATTATATTAAAATATGAAAGGAAAGGCCATTTTAGCGATGCGTAAGCTGTTTTGCAGACGGTGGATATTTGTTCGGCAGAGTTTTGTCAACGCAAACACAAAATGTATTTAGAAATTTACGGTATGTACGTTCTCTCCAAACAACGTTTGGCCAAAACAGTGGCGTAGGTGTAATATGCAAATTCGGTGGCCCCAATGGGTGGGTCAATATTTCGTAACGGAACCGTGAATTTTATTGCTATCAAAAAGCCTTTATCAAGTTTCCATTATTTTTGTACCAATTATTTTAGTTGTGTAAACATATCAAGGCATTTTGGTTATATTAAGGCATTTTTAGGCACAAGTAAAATATTTTATAGAAGTTTTATAGACCTGATGAACCCGTGTGAATATTTGTTTGATTATTGACTAGTCGTCGAGTAGATTACCTGTTTGTCTATTTCTATGCTTTCTTTAATGTTATTACTGAGATCAAATCAAGTCACACTGGAAATTGTCGCCATTGGAACTAGACATGGAAATAGAGGTCTGTACGGGCAGAAATTTCATAAAATTACCCGGTCCGAGCCCGTGATCTTCAGGCCCGACCCTGGCCCGAGTGCGAGTCTCAATAACAAACTTGTTACCCGAACCCGACCCAAAGCCCACATTTATTTTTCTCAGCCCGAAAAAGTCTGATTTTTTTTTAATATTTATACTTTTCAACCAATATCTGTAATTGTTTCCATATTTCGAACGATATTCGTAGCACATGTGAAATAAATAATTTAAGTTAAGAATACTATTGCTTTATGACTGACCCGAATATAGTACGAAATATTTTTCATAAATTTGAATTCCTTACCCGGGCACGGCCCGAACCCGAATCTGAATTGTCTTTACTCGCTAAAGGGTCGCTGACTAAGCCCAGGTCCGTGCAGACCTCCACTTGGAGATTGTAATTTTATAACCTGCATCCGCGTTAAATTACACACGCTCATATTTACAGTTTTTTAGCAAGATGGTTACTGCATCGACCGTGATTTTTAGTGCACGTGGAGAAATAAATACATGGATAAACTTGACTAGGATCATCTGATTCGTGTTGAGCGATATTCTCGTTTACACGTCCACAATAGATGCAATGTAGTTATTCTTCAGAATACCATGAACAAGATTGACGGATATTCATTATAAAATAACCTTTAAGCTTTTTGAAATGTGGTGTTGATTGGTTTGTGTATAATTCATTGTTTTGTTAGATACTTGAATAGCGTGTTGTATAATAATTGTACCTGTTTGATACATACATTTTTAAAGTAGATGGTAGACACACTAATTTAAAATGTTTTACTTGCTTTCACAAATTAATAATAAAACTAATTTTTACCCTACCACTATGTACAGAAGCGTTATTTAATGTTTTATGTTTTCTTATTAGAAGTTTAATTTGAAAGACTATAATTTATGAGTGATTTAATTTTAATAATCATTATTTATCCAACAGATATAAAAAAAACCGTAATGTACTATTCTTTAGAAATGTTGAATTACAGTACGTTAGTCCATGACTAAATTTAGCTGATATCATCATTAGAGAAGTAAGAATTCTCCGAATCGCAAAATGAGCAATAAGAATGAAAATCGATAGAAAACTACAACATTTTCCTTGAAACCTGATGGTGTGTCATGCATATTGAGGAAACTATGTAGTCATGTAGACTAATAAAATACAAAATGAATGTATGTCGTGATATGCGGTGACGCATGAAGTTGGCAATGATTGGTTTTCGCAAATAAAAACATGACGATAATAATATAGTATATTTGACAGCCAGATAGTAAACGTTTAGAAGTTACACATTTACGTTGAATAATAAGTAAAGCTTGTAAATACATTTATAAGTAAATTAATATATTTTTATTAGTTCTGTAATTGACCCAAACATTTTAATTATCTTAGTGTAACTGTCGTATTACTGGTAATAAATATGAAAAACTCTTGCCATAATATAAATTTATTGACGTATAAACGAAACAGCTTTTCCAACGACAAGAAACAAAAAGCAGATACAATCTAGGAAATCTGTTTAAGAAAAACTAGTCATGTATTATTAATATTAATTAATTATCATTGGTGAGAATACAATGAATTCAACATTTAGCGTTACTATATATTTATTTAACCTTACAACATTTAGACGAAATGACGAAACCAAAATCATCGATTCTTTTGTTTTATAAATACAAATAATTCAAATCTGATGTAATTTACGCTATAGTAATTATGTAGTAAATTATTAATGGTATATTTATAGTTAACATCGACAACCATAAACAAACTTCTTTAATGTTAATATTTTTAAATGAAATGATTACACAGAAATAAATTTTGTAGAAGATTCGTTCTATATTTCAGATTTTTAGTACTTCTTACGTCTACCAAATAGTCGCCATTTTTTTCATACTGCGTAGATACAATTTTTGTTAACTACATATTTATTTTTTATACATCTAACACTGTTTACTGTTATTCCTTGATGGAATTAAATTATTTCTTAATCAAAAATTGTTAGTATGTACATTTTTTTATATCGGCTTGCAATTAAATGCGCTTTTATTTAGATCATATACTTTATACAAAAAATTAATTTTCACTAATAACAAATACATTTCACAAAAAACAAATTCCTTCACTAAAAATAAAGTGATCTCATATAATAAAATATAAGTGTTTATGCGTGAAAATACACAAAAAAACTGTTTTTTGAGTAATCACAACTATTTATTGCATATAAATTTTTATTAAATTAAATTTAAAATATGTATTTAATTTAAAATTAGAAAATAACGTATTTAGTGGTAAACATGTTCAATAATATATTTGCCAGCAGCTATTTGTTAATTAATAAAATTTGAAAACACTTGTGGTCAAGAGAAGTATTTATGAAGAAGCAGGGTTCCATGTGGACATGCAATATGTTAAAATAATTTATTTTAATGTTCAAATCAAAATTAATATAATCGAAGTCCAAGCTATCAAAATTAGTTTGTGAAGCTTTGTTAAAAGAATCCGTTTCTAAGTGGAAACTATTGAAATTAAATTTTGTGGTACTTTGTTAAAAGAATGTGTTTCTAAGTGGAAACTATTGAAAACAAGTTTGTTTGAGTGGTCTAAGTTAATACTGTCTAGTCCAAAGTTTTAACTGTCGAAATAAAAGAACAAGTGTACCTATCTAATACAAAGTGCAATTATGTATAACTCTTTTAAAACCATATTCACTCCTGATGTGAAGAATATGGTCTCCTAATGGATCATTACTTATCACACGCCGTACGCCTCAGTTCAGGATCAGATAGGTGATTGAAAATTTCAACATTACATGTCATTAAACACAAATCGATTGAAAAATGTATGTATGAAAGTGTTCATTCGGGGATTTGTACACATGAACAACGTAATCGAAGGACCGCCTAAGAGCGTTGACCACACGGTTAAAAGTTAGGTAATTAATAGTACATATCTGTTTTGTTAAATCTTGTTTAACTTTAAATGAATTGAATTTCCATGAACGATTACGTAAATACAAAATCGAGCATCGCGAATCTGTTATTTCAATTCAGTTGTGAATAATTAGTAAAACTGTGTTTATGTCAACGGATTGGATTGAATGTGCATATATTTCGTTACGGTTATATTGGAAGATCCAATGTTTGCGAACTCTGTCTTAAATCAGATGCCAAATTTGAGATGCAAACATTACGGGAAAATTTAAACATGTCATAAGCAAACTTTGGCTCGCGAAAACGCTTTTAATGGGCTAACTAGTTTACAATTACGGCTTAGCGATACTTCCAAAACTTCGGCTCACACGTGCGCCTTTTAAATTAATAATATTTAATATATTATAGCTACAGTCCAGTGGTTGGCAACCTAGCGCATCTAAGGTGCCTGCCAAATATATTTCGGAACCAAGTGACTTCAATTCAAATTATACATATGCTATGGTGTCGTGACAAATCTAGTAAATCTAGGCATTTTTTATCGTTCTCGCCAATCAAGCAATTGCACTGTCCTGCTCGAGTAGAGCGATCAATGAGTACATTGGTCACACTTGACATATGGCAGTGCATTAGTGCCCACTGCCATATGTCTCATATGCCATATGCCCACCTACTTGTTTTGAACGTGCTACAATTAAATCTATACGCTAAGCTCCCAATTCCCTTATTCCGTATAATAAAGTGCCTGTCTTAGTAAAAAGGTTTCCAACCACTTTCAACTGCTTTTTCCAGTTTCATAATTAGGAGCTTTTACACGAGAGTGATTTTATCAAACCTAAAATCAAATTACATAAACTTGGAAAGCTTTAATATTAAATGTAAAATAAATGGTGCTCGATGGGTATATATGTAATTAATTCAATTATAACGATTTCAATTTTCAAATAATTCTTAAAAATAATTGAGTTGTTACCGTATCAAAATGTGAAAAGTGAAAAAGATTGCCACATGAAAATTAATAGTGACTTCATTTAATTAATTGTTTCTTTCGTGATTTAATTTATGTTTATTCTCAAACTAAATTTTTATTATCTTCCATGGTCAATTAAAAACTTACAGTGAAAGCATTTAAAACTACGATACAAAAAATCATATGCGGTCAGTAAGCAATATTTGTTGTCAGTATTTTCGTCAAGTTACGTTAGGTCATAACCGTTATGTAATATTATGTATATTTGACTGACTATTTAATTTAGTAACTGGCCTCGTACACACTGTTCATGATATACCATAATAATGATTATTTATTAATGTTTCTGATTCAAACAGTTGGGTAATTTATTTTGTATTTTAATTCATTTGTTAGAGAGAGAAAATTACGTTTAAATAGAATACATGAAAATATTTTTTATTTGTTCGTTTTCATTATTGTTGAGTGGGGCTTTTTTTGCATGTGTGCATTTTTCTGCTGCTTATAAAAATCTATACCGGCAAAATGATACGTTTAACAGTTTTTATAATACCTTATCTAAAAGGGTTGTACGCTTTTTGCAATATTTTATACCACCCTATCCAATGGGTGTGTACGTTTAAGTCAATAATAAAACCATGATAAAGTTATTGTGTGAGTTATCATGTTCTCCAGGGAACATTAAAATGAATAACACGCTTTTGCGATATTTTTAATAATATTCACCTCGCTCTGAAAGAGTTAAACGCTTCCCCGCGGCAGGCATTTAAAACTTTTACAATGTAAGCTCATAACACACTTTAGAAGTAAAAAACCCATTTATTAAACTCCTGGAGAACATATATACTTACTTGATGTTAAACTGGAATACTTACTTACTTTAAGCGTTTTATTTTATACTTTTTGCTTCTATATAACTAACGAAATGTAATAACTTTAGCGAAACCCGTTTATTTAACAACGTTACCTATTCATTTTAATTTAGATTAAGTTTTGGGAAAATACGTCAAAATACTACTGTGTAAATATAAAAAAGTTAGCATGGCAACCGCCGGTGATTTTCTTAGTTATAATGTGGTACCAAGAGGCGGGTAGGACAAATATCTGCTTATTTAAACACGTTATACAATTAATTCAACGGGAAAAAGAAACTAAAACTATGTGATATATACATTTATTACTTATCATACAGTAAAGTATCACTTTATACGTGATTGAAGACATATACAAAGCGTAATAATCGTTATACAGATTGCAAAATTTTTCGTACACATATTACAGTGAAAACTTGGTAAAACGGAGAAATGAGAGCGAAGTCTGTTACCGGTAGTCTATATATATAAAAATGAATGTTTGTTTGTTTGTTTGTCCTCTATGCGTTCTTTTACCATTCATCTGATTTCGATGAAACTTTGTTGAGTTGTTGTGCACACACCCGTGAATGTTTCTGAAGAAAAAAAATTAAAAACAAAAATCTAAAAAAAAGAATTAAATACGTACAAACAACGACATCTCGGAAGAACCTTATGATTTATTCGTGTAAGCACCAGACGGAAAAATATTGTGTATCCAAGATAGAAGTCTGCATGGGCTCGGCCCCGGCCCGTGGGCCTGGCTCACAATACATTTAAGAACAATATTTCGTACTATGTTCTGGTCATGAGTCAGCCATAAGGTAAAGTAAGTATTCATAAGTTAAATAATTTATTTCAAGCCCTTTCTTTCTTTGAGTGGCAATGCAACGCATACCGGGTACTCACTAGTGCATATATACTAAATTTAGTTCTTCACATAGACGATATACACCCACCAAATCTAATTTTTGTAAGATTCCTTTTTTATATAACGTTAAATTAATTTGAAAGAGTAGGTTTTTCTTTCAATGATGATATCTGAGACAAAATCGTAAAACAAAGTATTTTAAGAAATTCATGCGAAGGGAATTTGCAATTTATCGAATATAGCGATTCTATAAAGATTTTTGAAATGTATCAAAGAGTTCGTTTTCTTGCACTTTTTCTGACTGATATTTAAAATAGAATTATACGGAATATTTTTTTAATTCAGCAAAAATAAATTCTATTGTATACGTCGTTTAACAAAAAAATACCAAAAAAATTATTAAAAACATATTCCCGAAAAATGATTACTATTTATTACTCTTGAATAAAAGAGAATAAAATCTACTTATTTGACAAGTCATTTTACTAATTGCTATTTAAGTAATTTTCGTTCTTACATAGTTCAATGTAGAGTTCCGACGATGGGTTAATGCGATTAAACAAATTCAAAAGGCTAGGTAGGGTTAAGCGTGTCAAATTATCGGTCGGCACGCGTTACAACTCCTTGTAGCTGTGTGATGAATGTGCGAATAATTTTTTAAGGGTAAATTATTTGAATTTCATTTAACAGATTCAGTAGATTTCTAAACCTATCCCTCTGTTTACAACACTGCAGCGTCTCACGTAGAGCGTCCCTGTCAATATATATTTCATACACTTGGGATATTTGAGTAAGTGAGTTTTATGAAGTTTAATTGGAAAGATTTTCTTCTGTTTTCGCTTGGGAAAGCTTCCGCAAAGCTATTTTACTAAATTGAAATATACTCCCCTCAACACAAAGTGATGGGGGAAATAATTTATTATTGACACTAGAGTAAGCACTCAAAGCTCAATCGTCAGCTTTTGCGTTAGCTCAATAATTCAGCAAAAAAGGTACGCAGGTATCGATTGACATTACTTTCTGTATCAGGTTGGATTAGAGTGTATCAAAATCAATATAAGATTTTATTTCAAACCTTTCTTAAATCACTTTTGCTTATTTTGTATACTGCCTTGTGAAGCGTAGTTATAATATCTAAAAATATCCATGTCAGCGCGTTCTATTAAATTAATAAATATACGTAATGAAACATGTAGTCCTTAATTACTAAAACCACTAATTGCGAGTAATTTTGATTAATTTTTCATTTCGAAACGACGTTCAGGGCACCATTTTTATCAGCACATTTATTCCCTGTTTTACCTATAAACTAGAGTTATCGTTTAGTAGAAGTGTTTATTCTTGAGAAAAAGAAATAAGCTATTATTTTTATTTCTTTAAATGGTTGTAGAACTTTTATTTTCATTACATATTCATAATATAATACAATATTGTTATTTTATTTGTGTATTATGAGAACCAGAGATAGTGTTGATAACAATCCTATAGTGTATCTTGGCAGTTCACTCTGTTGTGTATAGCTTGTGTTGTTTTATTTTTTATAGATGTATATGTAATAACATGCAAAACATATTCAAGATTAATGTATGAAACAGAGCCATATATTTTTGATTTTAAAATCGCTTAAGATACACACATATACAAACAGCAAAAAGAGTGGATAAAACATCACCGACACTAATGCTGTCAAGTATTTGAAGTTGTGACCTTCTGTTTAATTGCCGCTGAGCTTAGAGGCTGATTTTGAATGCCTGCACCCATCTTTGATTTACTCACTTTTTGAAATCGGATGCGAAACAGTTGGATGGATTTTTAATTAATTTATAAACTCTCACTGATACATTTGTTAAATCTAATTCAAAAATATACCTCTGACGATAGTGTATGCCGAAATAGCTATCAACTATATTACACAATTCTTATGGAATAATACAACGCTATTTTGTATTTTATTAAAATAAATAATGTTCACCAAGATATTTTTTATTTACGTCTACTGCGGAATATTCTGTGCTCAAATTAAATTCCGTACTTTGCGAACAACATGCTAAGCGAGGCATGAAAAAACAAATCAATTTTTCCATAAACACTTTATAAGAGATGCGAGTTTATTCTCGTATTTTTTTATCAGAGTCAAATGTAAAATATGTAGACGCAATATATTTAAGAGGTCCTCTTTTAACTCCAAAAACGCTTTGTAGAGATTTACAATTTGGGCCGAGTGTACTCAGACCCATAATCCTCTCCGACGTATCGTAAAAGTGATTTCAATTCGTTAAATTGTACAAAAATGTAGATCCAACAACGTGGAATACAAATTGGAGGAGAGTTCGATCAACTATGAGCGCCGAGCAGTTTCGCACAAAGGGGTAGAAACGTTCAATAGTAAATAACGTTGTATATTGAAACTCAGATATTTTTCGTAAAGAACTTTTTTAACAACGCGGGTTTTATTCGTTTCAATATGTTTTGCGTGCATCATATCTCGGTGCTCTGACTAGACCTCGTATTCTAAGTTTTGCGTTATTAAGTCTATGATGAAATGTAACATTTTTTTTCAACTGTGTCCGTTTCCACTGACCGTTGCCCCCTTTTTGAAGTTGTCCTAATTCGAGTATGCCATATTTGACGATTATGTCGAAGGAATTTAGGAGACAATGCACAGGCTGCAGATCAACTTGTTTCGGATTGATCTTAATGTCAATGCGAGTGAAAACAATGTCCTCTCTAATAATGAATGTCGGGACCCAGACGACTCTCTGACGAGCGCGGAACAGGACATCGGAGAGTCGACTACTTCGGGTATTTGTGGGTACACATCACGGGATATGGTATTTCGTGAAGAGAACACACGATCCGATAAGATATATCTGGAAAAAACTTTAGGACTCACAGTTGCGCTCAGCCAAAACCAAAAGCCACCTGTTCAACGTTTACTTTACGGTCATGGAACACTATGAAGGCGTAAGTTATACTATATTATATGCTTCGGCAACGGATAATTGCGGCGAATACTAAGGGTATGGTATTTTGACTATGTCAGGAACTCTGAGGGATGAGAGTGGACTAATCATCCCCTTATTGCGCCCAAAATAAAATAAGTAACGATGGACCTGGCTTGTACATGTGCTGCGGATGCCTGAATCCTGCTTGTCTCTTTTACCAGCTGTATGAATTTCGTCACCCTGGAAGGTTGGTGATGACTATTCGTAGGATGTACTCGGCAGATATACGGAACGGTGAGATAACCTGGAAGGAAGCAAGAAGACTGGCGGGGTCAGAGAATCTTGGAGGCACCGCGTCGTGGCTATATGCTCCGAGTAGGGAGTATGATATAAGTCGTTCTATGAGAACTATTTTTATTAAGTCACTGAACCTCTCTTTTTTAACGTGGATTTGGCTAAGGCAGGAATAGTAGTAAGCTAATAGTTCTCGTGATATCCTGTGTTAAGCTGTTTAAAACGTAATATAATTAAGTCTTAAGTAAATTTCAATTAATTCAATCAACAAATTATTAATCAGTTGTAGCTTAGACTTAACTTTAGAACATATCTGCTAATAAAATAATAATTGTATGGACCCAGTTTTGTTTAATGTTAAAATACTACTATGGCAGCTGACACCCACCCACTGTGATTACAAACACTCTCTCCCCGAAATAAAATATGTAGGTAATACATCTTCAAAAGGCATTAAATTTCACAAAACGTTTTCATCCTCTTGTTAAATATTTCATCTATTGAATAAATATTCTTCTCATAGAGAATGGTATTGAAAAAACGAATTTTATTTATATACGATATTATACAATTTTCAAAGATAATCTGAATTGTAAAATGGGTACTGTGACATCTGTTGAAATTGTATAAAGGTCTGTTGCCAAATATATCATACAGATCCACTGAACTTGAAAAAGGAATAACTATCATATATTTCTATCAGATAGCTTAAAAACTATTCAGGCATGATTTCAAATATACACTTTATCGAGTTTAAAAATCTAAAAGGGCGTAAAGCATATTTTTTTAAATTGTAGTACAGTTTTCATGGTTTTATTTTACGTAATGAATATTCAATTTTTATTTTTTAGTTGTGACTTGACCAATACTTTTTCTGTCCCAAAAATATGAATAATTACTTTCATGAAAATGAAAATAAATATATTCAAAAATGAATCCTAAATACGTCAGAGCGTATTTAAAAAAATTACTTTAGAATTTGTATCCTTCTATCCTTACTCTCTCCGAAAAAGAGTGTCTCCGGCTGAGTAACAAAAATCGTACAAAAATGCTGTTGGGATAAGTTTCATTAGGAGTCCATATGCTCCACGGGAATGGCTACAAAAAACATATGAAAGAGAAAGATAAAATAATGAAGTTAGTAAAAAAATAACAACTCTTCCGTAAACGCACCATTTTAAAGTTAGCGAGTAGATAAACAAAGTTAAAAACATCATCCTTGCACTAGGACAACATTTTTTATATCTTAATTAATATTAACTAGATGTGCAGAACATGATACTTGTTAAAAGTTTCCTTTTCTCTTCAACATTATTTTGTCCCTATTTGAAACATGTGGCCACCGAACGGTGTCTCCAAGATATTCTGTTCCCTGCCAATCTATGATTTTTCCAAAAACATAGCAGCATCTCAGAGCACAACCCAGAACATCGTATGGATTGTCATCAGCGGTGGTCCAAGGCGAAGGAATACATCCGAATAGAAGAAGAGATATTCCGGAAAATATTCAATATGATCGTCTAAAATTACCAAAATAGTTTTGTTACAGTTAAAATCGTTATTTATATATTGATGTACTAAACTTAAAGACACGTAAATGACTTATTCTAATTATATTATTCCCGTTAATACCGCGTTATATGAATTTTAGTATGCATAAATTGTGTAGTTTTATTTATTACAATTTTACTATACATTTAGATTTTAAAATGAGCATTAAAAAAAAAAAGTAATTCAAATACAACAATCATTTTGACATTAATCAGTAAGTGAATTGATTAAAACGAAAAAGTTCCAATATACTGTATTTATCTCTGCTTTTTGTTCATTGATTATTAATTATCCCTCACTCGTCGAGTATTGGAGCCATAACCGTGAAATAGAGCAGAAAATTAGATTATTACCTATCTGTGATATATTCCATGATAATTAATTCATTTAATTTTATGGGACAATATTGTTGGACGAGTATCACTTTGATATGCTAAACGAATTGCAATGATTATTTGCCAGAATACATTTCACTATCATCACAATATTTGAATGCTATTTAAATTCATAAAATAACAGAATAATAAATTTACGATATAAAGTAAAATTCGTCTAAAGTGAAAGGGTTTATATGAAAAAATGATGAAACTTTTCTAATTCATTTATTGTATATGTGCATATATATTAAGACCTTAAAAAATCTGATAAGAAAAAAAAAATATACCAGAAGCAGCTTCGACATCAAATTGTTTATGTTTTATTACTGTCAGTTTTTTTTACACTTAGAAGACATAATCATTATTTTGTTTATCAAAAATCTAAAAAAATTTAAGACATCGACTGAGGGTGCTTGATGGAATTTCCATATACAATTTGAATTGTTGAGATTTTGTACACTTCCATTTATTTCGTCACTAACGACCCGGGTTTCGTCTTTCGGCATCTTCAGGCATTCGAGCACACGAATGAACTTGTCAGTTCGAGTTCATTCGTGTGCTCGAATGTCTGAAGATGCCGAAAGGCGATACCCGGC
This sequence comes from Himalopsyche phryganea, assembly GCA_022494535.1. Taxonomy (NCBI): domain Eukaryota; kingdom Metazoa; phylum Arthropoda; class Insecta; order Trichoptera; family Rhyacophilidae; genus Himalopsyche; species Himalopsyche phryganea. The sequence goes on from JAGVSL010000024.1 coordinate 2,373,838, forward strand.
TCGCTAGTGATGAAATACATGGAAATGTACAAAATCTTAACAATTCAAATTTAAGAAATATGTGATAATTATTTTAGACTATGATATTTTTGTCTTATAATATAAGAAGTATGTATGTCGACATTTCTTGTGAGAAAATTTATAATTACAAAAAATAACTTTGGGGGAAAAAAATAATCAAAAAGACCTGAATCTTAAAAACCAAAGATATATTCGGGAACCAAACACAAAGCTAACGATGAGAAAGCGGAGCTTTATAAACTTCACTACATAGGTTTTTGTTTATCATTGTATCGTTAAAAAAACATCAACAAAAAAAACCTAAACTCATCTTCTATCTTCTGAAAATAACATTATTCTTCAAGGTCCAACAGTTCAATTTTCTTAGTAGATATATCACCGATACAAAATGTAAAGTAACAATATCTATATATATCCAGCGATTTTTAAAATGGTTCTCTCATATTTGTGTTCGGCCATTTGTGCCCCGTCGAACCGATACGTCGCTACAAGTGTAGACAAAATAAAATCAAATTGTCTTTTACACTACGTTCAATCGAATAACCCGAAGATACTTCAGCTTATATTATACCAGCGGTCGCCAACCTTCCGGACCTAGCAGACTATAGAGATGATTTACTCGCACACTCACAATTTTGAATTCTGTGGTCCACCAAGATGGTTTATTTTTATAAAACATGTTTAATTATAGTGAGTAATAAGTGTGATGTTTTTTTCTGCAAGTTTGAATTAAGTTTATGGATTCTTGGCACCCATAACCTTACTGCGAAACGGAGAGTCCTTTGTATTAACTCGCTTTTTACTGAGTGCCAAAAATGAGATTTTGATGTGAATGTTTGAATGAGTGGACTGTAGCTTTGAGAGGTTTTTCGTCCGTAATACACATAAAAAAATGTATACAGACAAAACTATAAGCGTTCCTGTGTTGAAAACACAAAAATAAATCAGAATAATATAATGGAACAGTTAAATAACTATGAACATCGTAAATAATATATATATTTCTTCACGATCCACCAACATTTTCTCTCAAGCCACCAGTGGTTCACCGACAACTGGTTGGCTACCACTGTGTTATACGACTAAGTGGACGTTTAAAAACTGTAAAGCGTATCACAGTTAACGTTCTTGTTTTATGCTAACAACCATTGGTCGTTTAAATATTGTTTATCGTTTAATATTTCACGGGCTTTTATCGTGTATACCCAAACAGTTTTCTATTTATGTTGAGAGCTTTGAACCAAAAATATCTCCATCGATGCGACGTCATATTTGAAATGCAAAACAATAACAACAAAAACTTGTCTTTGTAAAAGTAATACTAGATTGTATTTATCACTTGAATGGAGTTAACTATTAATTCTAGGTGGAAAGACATACTATTCAATATGTGTAAATCGACTACTTCATATATTTATCGAAATCTGTTTAGCTCGATTAGGGAGCTAACTGAAAATTATACAATCATATTATCACCACTATACTTTTATTATTGAGTATTCGCAACAAGTTTTAACTGAGATATTTTTTGTTCAAGATTATATTTGAAACTGTAAAAAGTACATTCTTGACTCAAAACAGCGTATGGATGCACTCCTACTTGATTTAAATATATTTTGATTTTATCATAAGCCATCAAGTTCTCAACTCTCGCACACAGCAAAAATAATATGTATATAGTGCCCTTCGTCATAAGTAAGTATTTCGAGTGAAGCCCAAGCATGCCAAAACAAGTCAATTTTAGGGGGGGTGGGGAACATTTCTTTTTGTGGTATAGAAAAGGTCAATTAGCCGTTCTAAGAAATGTTTCTACATAACATTGTGAGAAGACCTCGGATCGAAGAGAGGCGAACGGCTGGTTATACAAAGTCCTGGAAGGGCTGTGATATCAGACAAACACCATTTCAAATCCGGTTCAAAACTTATTTATTTTCCATCAAAGATGCAGTGGTTTACATTACGCAAATATATAATTCCTAACACATAAAATTGATTCTACATTTACATTTACGTAGCGACTGAATTTACTTTAAGTTATAATACAAATGACACGACAAACGATTTTAAATTAAGTCCAATGCAAATCAAAACAAACAATTCACGTTTTCACGTCGGCCGCGACGATGCCGCAGCTCGTCCGGCTCAACAGATCGTAATCGACTGTCTACAAATGCAATTAAAAAACCTCTCTGCATCGTCGGAGCTACCCCTTTCCGCCAAAATGAACTCGTCCAGCGGGCGTACCAGTCGGCTATTGAACGCTTGGTAACAAGAAAGGGCCGATTCTGCGAATTATTGCTGTTGCCGCTGGGTGATTTCAGTTCTGGACACTAATGACACTTATACTTAACAAAAACCAGGGTGTGTCAATTGATTGTTTGACTTCATTAACTCTTTAAACTTGTTTATCTTATATATATAATAGCCCAGACCGCTTTGTAGACGTTTTATTATTATCACACATCCCATGTAGGTATGAAATTTTCTCATGACCTAAGCGGCGTATGTATAAAATAAAATGTTAAGCAATGTACACACATTTCCGACGTACTAGCTACTTTAGATATTCAGTATTTCAATTTCAATACAGTCATCTATGACGGGTACGGGTACATATATATAGTGTGTATATAATCATTAAATTGTTTTATTGATCTTAATAAAACGGGTATATAATTGATCATTTTAGTTACATCAAGTACCCATAAGTCGATATCTTAAAAAAATCATCGTTAATATTTGTTGTATGATTTTTATTTACAAATAGCTGAATTCTTCAAACCTTATTTGCCAGGTTGTTAAATTCTTCAGATCTGTAATATGTTTTTCTAATCCAAAACAATTTCTATATACGGTCACTTTTAAAACTATTTTTACCCCTGATTTCACCTTAAAAAGTTTGCAAAGCTTAATTAAAACGTAAATCAATTAGTAAATGTCAAAATTTCTCAAAAGTTAATTATGTCAGATAGCATATTTTTGCCAAGGGCTCTGTAATTATCATAAATTTAAAATTCAGATTGAAAAAAAAACGATTCTTCCCATGCCATTTTTTGTTTTTCTTTCTATTCTTTTCGAAACGGTTCACAATGCGTAAAAATAAAAATAATATTTAAACGAACTTTTCATATTTCACAAAGTATGTTACACGAATTAAAATGTTTAAAATGATTTCCATGGGGTAAATTCACGGAATATTATCATGCGTTTGAGCCGTTTATATAAAAGAATTGATAACATAACATATGCACAAATTCTCTCACATTTTTCATATTTCTATTGAAACTAAAAATAAATATCCCATACCTTTTTTGGGACATCTGTTCAGACAAGGGCGAAAGTTATAAAGCCATCATGAAAAATGAGAAATAAACTTTTTTAATCATCTAAATCTAACAGTAGAACAAAAAAAAAATGCAAAATAAATAAAAAAAAGTTTGTTAATGTATTAATGCTATAAAAACAAACGTGTTTTTATTGCGCAGCGTAGATTTATTACAAATTAGATTTATTTCTAATGTGTTTTTGATGAGAAAATCGTCATTCTCATTTGACATATTATATAATTATGTATTACTATTTGCGCAAATTAAAACCATCTTTATTTAAATGGCTACGCGAACCACAAAATGTTTATCATAGATAACTGTGTAGTTGATATTGTCTTAAGAATGCCTACGTGCAAAATCAGTAATTTCAAGTATTTACCACTATGATACACTATGAAACGCTCAATAATTTAACAGTGCCTAAGTAAACGAAAAGGTGAAGTATTTATTTGACAATTTTATTCTAATATGATCAGAACCGGTTTCGCTTAACTAGTGAGTAATCCCATCTGACGCCACAAGATATCCTACTCATATTCTAAAAAAAATGTGGGATTATTAAGTAACTATTACATTTTTTTTTAAATGTTTTACTGCTTAACTAAATTTCAAATATAAATAATCGGCAATTATAGTAAAACTACATATCCGTGTATTTTTATGCGTAAAATTATTTTTTGATTTGAGAAGAGTGAGAATTTAAAATATAACACAATTTATAGTAGCTATCCCATAATTGTTTTGTATGACCTGAACCGATTTCGCTTAGCAAGAAATCATTTTGTTACATAGGTGGATCCCGACTCTGATTATATTTAGTGTAGACATTCTACAATATAATAATTAGTATGTAGTTATCGATTTATTAATTCAAATGTCTCTCCAACAAGACATTTTTTAATAAATATATTTGGTATCGTTTAAATAATATTGTAAAAATATATAAACAAAACTAATATAAAACTAGTCATTATTTAAAAAAACAGTTCAACATAATTATCAAGATACAGAAAATGCACTTTAAAATTCTCATCAATTACCATCAATTTTTTCGTAAAAATTATTCATGATTTTGCTTGTTTCATTCTTGAATTTCGTCGAAAATAAAACTTTTTTCTGCCATCTTGAAAAGAACTGCCTGATGAATATACACTTGGGCCTCGTATACCATGGTCATATGGTTCCACAAAAACGTCGTGTAATACGAGGTTTGAAGTTCATACATGATTAGTGTATGCGTTCCAAAAAAATATCGAAGTTTGTTTTTTTTATTTTATGTAGGTCTTTATTGAAAAAAACTTTAATCACATATAGTAGATTATTCATTCATCATCGCTATCACTTACAATTCCATATGTTTGACTCTTTTTCGAGATCGTTTGTGAGTTTTCGTTATCGGAGAACTGTGGAATATTTTTCGATTTAGGCTTTAAAAATTCTGCAATAAGCGATTGTTTGCTTTTAACGTATAAGTTTTTATTTATTTCGTGATAAGGGGGCAAGATCTGTTGTAATTTTCTGTTGAACTTCAAATTTCATTCCATTATGGGATCGTTTTCTATAAAAAAAATGCTGAAACCGTGTTATATAAAGCGTGTTGTACAACAATATTTCACAATTCATCAGCAGTGTTAAATCAAAACCGTGTTATACGAGGCCCAAGTGTATATAGTTAAATATACATATTTTGAGCAAAGACTAAGTAATTCATTTTTAATTTATAAAACTATGAAATTTAACATTTCATTTCAGTTATACAAATAATCGAATGCAAAAGTAAAGTTGTCGGTTATTTCATTGTTTAATTTATGCTTTGATTGTTTTTCCAACTAAACTTAAGGTACGTTGTAGGTATTCAAAATTATATTTTCCCTTTATTATTTTACATTTTCTTCATATACCTCTTCATTTACCGAAATTTTGTATATTTTAGTGAACGCTTATTTACAAACAGTAAACATCTCCTCGGTTTCAGATTAAAATCTTTCATTCTACAACTAAGTAAATCAAATTATTCGTTCAGCCATGTGTACAACTCGTTAATTGAGACTGCTTAGAATATATTTTGATGAAAATTTTCTTCAGACGAAGCTTCCCCACTGTGGGGCCAATAAATGTTTCAAAGACATTTTTCTTTCATAAAGCGACTAGAGACTAGACTCTTTAGTGATTTTGCCAAACGGTGTTAAGTGATAAATAATATTCCGAGTAAAATCGACGCCGTGAATTGGTACACCATTCACCAGAGAGACGACCGATATCGAGGAAAGTTTCCACGAGACTTTAATCCAATAAGGATAATAAGACGGGACTATTTGCCCTTTCGTTGCCTAGAGTATATCCTTAGCATTGAATCCCTATAGACTAGTCGATGTTTTTTTATGAGGATACATTAAACGGCCCATTTAGCCCACGAGATTTTGGTAGTATAAAGAGGTATGAAAATGTAATAAAAAATCGATTACTTAAATAATAATACTGCAGTATTTTACTATTGATTTTGTTTAACGAGATGACAATTTCAAATAAAAGTATTTGTTTTTAAAAGTAAAACACAATTTCTTTTGTACTACTTCCTCATGTTTATAATGATCAGAATCGGTTTCGATTATCGCTAACATTGAAATATAAATCATAACATGGCTGTCTATATACAATCGAATGTTAATAGGTAATGAATGCACGGTATATCAAACAATTGGTTCAAGAATTTACAGCTAATCAAATAAATTAAATATGTTAACGAAATTAAATAGTCAATAGATGCTAATCTGAAATAAAAAAATCAATTCAAAAGTCAATTATCTAAGAAAAACATAATGAGAAAAATAATTAATAAATATTCATTACTCAAATACAAATAAGAAATTTTGTTGTGAACCACATAAATATTTTAATAACAATTAATAAAATATTAAATATGTTATTAAAATTGAAACATTGAAACCGGTACTGATCATTATGAAAATAAGTAATAGTAGTACAAAGAAAACTACTTTATTTTTAAAATTGAATGCCTTTCCACCAAGAATTGATAGTGAACACATTAAAAGTATTTGTACTGAAAGAAAGCTGTTTTTTCAATACATTTAAAACTAATTAAATATCAAAATGACGTTTTGAATATATATGGAGTTAAGCTCTAGGGGGTGGAGGCTTTTAAGCAAAGTGTGAAGAATTGCGTCAAATTTGAAGGCATTCATAGTACTAATAACACTTTTAAATCATAAATCAAATAAACAAAAAAGGAAGAAATTATTCTAAGCAAAAAGTATCGGATAGTACCTTTCCATTTATCTTGTTTGTTTGGTCGATCTGGCATACAAATTTAAACTGTAAAATTTCCGGCTCGAGGATTGTTCTTGCAGTTAACAAAATACAAACACAAAAGTATACAGCTCGTTAGGAAATTCCCTAGAAACATAAGCAGTCGAAAAGCGCTATATATTATATAAAACATAATATGCGTTACAGTATAGCATATGTGATTTATGTTGCAAAAGTAAGGTGGACATAATTTACTTGAATAACAACTGTGTTCCATAACCCGCCACTTTGTCTACCGAACGCTGTATTCCATTGAGACACAAACAAAAGCTTTAATTTATATTATTTCAATTTAAACACAACGCTGGTAATAAAATTGCCTTGAAAATCGTAAAATACTTTTTTCTAGATTTATCTGTTGCCCAATGCGTAGACAGAGAGTGTGTATATGCGATCGTGACGACAAAAAATATTGATAGGCGGTACTGCAATCAAGTGTATAATTTTACTATTATGTCATAATAATGTGACACCGCCCAAACTTTTTGTGTGGACCTTCAAAAAAGTTCAAAATCGCCTATAACCGTTTCTAGGATTGCAAAAGTAATATGTGACGTCTTTGACAACACAATAAGTAAATTCATTATTATTCATAAAATTCATTGTTATTAATAATTGTAAATAATTTACATCTTTTTGCAAATATGCACCCTAGTATTTTTACCGTGTCTGTTAGGTCTCTTATTTTTTATCGTTTATCGTTATCCTTAAACAAAAAGGACGCGGTTCTAGAGAAGGGGCCATTAGCACTCGACGACCGATAGAGGCTTAACGTTCGTCAGCATAGAAGGCCGACCAACCCAAGTCGTCGTAAAAACCACTTGTCGTGTTTCTAAATTCAAATTGTGTATTTTGAACCTGTTTTTTTAGTAAATGTTACTACCTTTGAGAAATGTATTAAACTAACTGCAATAAAGATGGCTTTGACCAAACTGGCGTGTTTTGACAAAAGTTAAAATCCTGAGTAACATCATCATCATCAGCACGCTCGATATAAGTAAGAGCTTATCAAATTATATTATGTAAGACGGTTTATAAAAATGCGGTGCCAAGAATTACTAATCGACATATCATTACATAGAGCCATATTTAAAGCAATTGATAAGATAACCCTTTATTTTCTATACTCAATCCGCTTTGTGATAAAAAGTTCATTAATAGTTTAATCGATGTATTAATTATTACCTTACCTGAACCTGAAAATGAATCCTAGAAACAGAAACTAACAAAAATTGTCCGATTCCCACCAACATCTAAAAGAAAAGTTGAGCGAGTGACTTACCTTTCACGGACAACATTTAAAAAAAATAGCTAAGCTTCTTTTTAATGAAATTACATTTTTAGCTTATTTGTAAAAAGTATTTTTCATTTTGCTTTGCAATGCAAGACTTATTAGTTATCCGTTAGCGTCTTTTTGTTAAATATATACATATTCGGAATTATAAAAATTCTTTTCTAATAACACAACAAATCACAACTACCACTCGTCAATCCTTATAGTTACATCAGATACTTTACTAAATTTATCGTATTGTTCTATTCACAATTTAGTTAGTCGCATTTACAAAATACAAGACTGGCATAATTCTGAGTATTGAGAGTATATAGACTCGTTAGACATCTAATTTAGTAAGTAAGTGACAGGAATATGTAAATGGTTCCCTCTAAGAACAAGAGCAAAATACTATACGCGACATCGTTTGCAAATGAAACGCTCTCTCGAGACGAAAATTTGTGGCTAATTGGGAAAATGAGAAATTTAAATTACTCCAGAAAGCAGATTCTTGGTCTTGTTTGTATATACCTCTTGAATAACTAAATATATGCCAGTCATATACAATGAAAGTGACAGAATATATATATCATGCCAGAATCCTATAAGGCAGAGATATAATTTTCAGTAAATCAATATTTCATATTTGTGTACCATTAATAGACGATAAAACAGTATTATATTCAAATGTTGTAAAAATAAAAATTGTTGAACCATACACGTAAATGTTTTAATACGATTAAAATTAAAATGTTGTTTTGTATATCGCAAAACACGGCTTCTTCGACATGTGATATAAATTTTCAATGAAGAAGACCAAGCAACTGTTCACCGCTTACTTAATTTATATGTTCTACGCAAAATAAGCAATGTAATTACACATCAACTATCTGAATTTGACAATGATTGCATGATTTTTGCTTTTTACGTTATGATTTAATTTATCAGAGTATTACTCGGACCCGGTGTCCTAGGTTAAAAATTAAAAGATCGATTATTTTGGCATTAATACTCCTTAGTAATAACCAAATTTTGTCGCTAATTAACATTTGTTAAGTATTTTTAGATAATTGGGGAATGGAAAATTTGTTAATAGTTGTACCGCATGTAAATAAAATAATGAACTGTGTTATTGCTTAATATGATTTGATTTAATGTGGAGTTTGGAGACTAATTAACAGACCAGGTAGTTCCCTATTATGTCAGTATAGATTAAGAGACGTGGTACATGACTGGGAATCTGGAAACTTGTGGATAGTACGGTCTCAACCCCGTGTGCCTCTTCTTTATAACAGTTGTAATTCCAGCATTCTGGATGAGGAACGAAGAATAATTCATGAGATTTACTAGTCAGCATTTAAAGATACTGGCGTGCTATGGCAGAAAGCAAATCGGTCGCAGGGTATCCTAAATAAAGTATGTTATCTTCCAATTCTCTTATTCAAAATAGTAATATTCTTTTTTCACCACCAATTACCAAAAGATTAAGATGAAGGGAATCGATATAAAGTGAGTGAACCTATGATGGAATTGTTAAATCTTTTTTCGGTTTGATTAACCGCATTCTTGGTGTTGTCGTAATATATCAATAACGATACAATTTAAACAAAACTCTTGAGATCGTTGAGGCGTGCTAAAAGTCCTTTCAAGACCAGAATAAAGATATCCTCAAAATTAATTTCTGTGAAATTTATTCAAGAGGTAAATTCAATCTCAAGTGCCCACTTAACTTTGGAATTATATTTGTAGATATTTTCATTACGATAGGATTAAAAAAAAAAACATAGTTCGTCGTAACCGATTTAACCATCAACTGAAAAGATATAATAAGTAAATCGCTCAAACCCATTTCAAAAACAGAGGAATATGGTTAGAAACATACTAGTACTTAGCTAGTCGATCTCTATACGCCCTATTTAAAGATCAAATACGGTCGGTTAGGGATTTTAATACTGGGAAAATATATCAAAGCTAATATTTTAATATTTTATATTATTAAATACTGACATTATAAAAAAGATAAAAGCTAGTAAAAATAATAATGACAATTATTTGGGGCAATTGTGATCGCAGTAACAATCGAATACACAATATAAGACGAGTCATAAACCCAATAAATAAACTTGGAAAATAATTAAGCAAAGACATTCATATGTAACAAGGTTTAGCATACAAATGATGCAATATTTAAAATTTTTGTGTCAAATCGTAAATAAAATAAAATACATTTCAATGTTCCTTAACTTGAATTATTGAGATTTTGTACACTTCCATGTATTTTGTCAATAACGACCCGGGTTTCGCCTTTCGGCATCTTCAGGCATTCGAGCGCAGGAATGGACTCGAACTGACAGACAGTAATTTTTTTTTTTCCTACCTCTACTTTTCTACTGAAACTATTATGTGGAGTCCGCGAAGCGGGCTCCTAGTTTCCTGGCTAAAGTCAGTGCTAGGGTGGGTACAGACTAAGTCTTTATATCCTTTTCCCGAATGTAAGCTAGCTACGTACTGCTATCTAAAAGATTCTGTCAGCTGAAGGCTTTGTGTGGGGAAAACATTTAAGAAAAAACCCCATACGAGAATGATTGCCTTTGAATCATTAACAAAAGTTCAATTCTTGACAAGAATCGCTCGTAATGTTGGCGTAAGTTTGAAGAACTTACTTAGCTTATTCTAGACATGCCCAGTCCCTAACTAAAATGTGCGAGCCTGGCTCGTTACATTAAGATTTATCTCTTAAGGCGACTTATTGAAGACCGGCGTGGCCGTCGGCTTCTTCCGCATCCACCTCCGCTAGAGAAGAATTTCCTGTAAGAGAGGGAGAGGGGGAGCATAAGGAGTTGCACATCGTCTTGACGAGGTTCTTGGAGACTTTTAATTGGAGCTTAAATTTTTGTATTTTCTCAGCTTTACAGTGTCTAACGTTTATATAGAAGATACAAATACAACAAATATTATTTACGAGATAAAATATTATCCACACTGATATCTGAGTTAAAATTTCCAGTGTGGATCCAAGACTTATAATATTTTATCTCGTAAATAATATTCGTCGTAGTTGTATCTTATATATAAACTTTAGACACTGTTTACTGTCTGTCAGTTCGAGTCCATTCGTGCGCTCGAATGCCTGAAGATGCCGAAACCCGGGTCGTTAGTGACAAAATACATTGAAGTGTACAGAATCTCAATAAATCAAATTTGATATTGCAATTCCATCAAGCACCCTCAGTCGATGTCTTAAAATATGTTCCTTAATTTTCAACACCGGTATCTTTCATTTTCAAAACCAGTATCTCGGTTTTTGGTAATTCCGATATTGCAATCTCCAGGGTCAGAAGATAGGGTTGAACACGTATTATGTGTGGATGGATTGGATCTCAAGACCTCATCTTTGCAGATTCTTGATTAAACCAAGACTCATACTGGGCAATAGCACCTAGTAAAAAATGAAGAACGTAATGAAATGGAATGTGTGGCGTAGAAAAAAGTTTTAAAAAATATTTTAAAATGTGATATTAAATTATCGGAGCGTTGGCAACACTGACTCGGATATCATAAACCAAGTGTCTATTGTTGAAATCTAAGACAGAAGACAGTGAAGACGTCTGCATACAAAATGAAATTGGGCTAGATTTCAATAGCAAGGAAGAGCCGTCTTTAAATAATTAAATGTGTTGACAGTTCTCTCTGCTGTATAACGGTTGTATAAATGTTGTAATGGCTTAGGCAGGCATCGTGAACCTTGAAAAATAGAGAACTTTACAATAAAGTTTAATTCTTATTAAAATAAATAACATGACGTATTTACACCTGTAAATAAATAAACCGTGCGTTTTCGATATACTTGATATGTGTTGTTATTGAATATTAAAGAGTTGATAATGCTCGTGATGAGCGAAACCGATCCTGATCATTATACACATATGGAAGTTGTAGAAAAAAATTGTGTTCTATTTTTTAAAATATAATGCCTTTCCACCAAGAATTGACAGTTAACACCTTAAAAGTAATTAAAGAGCAAATTAATATAACACAAGTTGCGACTCCAGACTTTTGGACAATCTTCATCATTGCCTTAGGTGGAAAATTTTTTACACTAATCTATTAAGGCGAATAAGTAGATTTTATTCTCATTTTGCGAAAATCTTTACTCGTTTTCCGTCGCCTAAAAAATATTAAACGTCAAATTTTTCTTTTTTCTTTTAATAATTGCACTCTCAAAGTATTTTTTTTACACTATTGCACTTTTATTTAAATGGAAATAGTAAAGTTCTCAATCCTGTCTAGCAAAGAGTTGGCACCTGTTTTTCAGAAATAATTTTATTTGCTTTACGCCGTGACTAGATTAGGGTTTATTGTAGGTTATCGAGATTTGATATTTGAGTCAAAATCGTAAAAAAAAGTATTTTTAAGAAAGTGATACGAAGGAAATTTGCAATTTATCGAATATAACGATTTTATAAAGATTTTTGAAATGTATCAAAGAGTTCGTTTTCTCACACTTTTTCTGACTGATATTTAAAGTAGAATTATATCGAATATATTTAAAAAAAAATAGAACAACAATAAATTCTATTGTATAGGTCTTTTAACAAAAACGTCGGCGTCCGTGGCGCAGTTGGTAGCGTCGCTGGTTACGGTTACGGATGTCTCGGGTTCAATTCCCGGTGCGGACGGTTTTCATAGATTGATCTTTCAATCGATTTATGGATTTCTGTTCGTAGTCTGAATCCTCCCTCCCACCAATCCCATCCTCACGGGGCGTAACGAGAGCGATTAGCTAACCACTAGTCCTGTCATAGCCGTATCCTTCTATCCCTACTCTCTTCGAAAAAGAAAAGAGAGGTTTAGCAACTGAGTGACAAGCAGTTCTCGTAGAAAAAAATCTGTCAAGATGCCCCCATTAGGAGACCATATGCTCCACATTGGGAGCGGACATGGAAAAAAAGTAAAAAATAAATAAGAGTAATAAATAGTAATCATTTTTCAGGGATATGTTTTTATTACCATCCATTGTGATTAAGTCGGTTTTTGTCGTCTGCCTCGACACTACGCTCGATATTTATTTTATTTATTTGTAAATAGTGAAAAAACTACTCCTTCCTCTTAATGGATGTTTTTGATACGAAGTAAAATTGGTTCCTTATAATCTAGTAGGAGCTATTTGGAAAATACGTAGGCATCAAAAATAGCGCAGTTTAAAAAGTCACTTGCATTAATTTTTTTCTTGGCAATTTTCTGTGAGAATCTAATCTTAAAAGTTATTGTTTTATTACTAAATACATGGTACGCGATATTATTTATTTATCCTTTTAGCAAATCAGGTTCCTCGTATCCCAGTAGTAATGTATACAATGCTCAATAAAGAAGTCTTGACAGTATGTAAAGATGTAACAGCTATCAAATTCGGCATACATTGTTGAATATTTTATTCTTCAATCTGATAAACTGTCACATTACATAGTGGGTTCTTATTTGCTCTCCTAAAAGGGTTGTATTATCACGTGCTTAAAAATAACTGTTTACATTATGTCTTACATTAAACAGTATAATGGCTTGACTTCACGAAATAAGTGTATATTTACGAAAAAAAGATACATAAAAAATTGTAAATAGGCCGAAGCTTTAAAACGTTTATATTTATTTAACGAAAATATTCAAAAATAAACATAAAAAAAGCGTTTTAAAGATTACAATAAGTTGATAACTATTCCGAGGCAGCAGCATTTATATTATATTTTCTTTCTGACGCCAGTTTAATTTTCAAATAATTGAGATAACACAAATGTATTATTAGATGGCAGTGCCATGTGTAAGCATTTGCTCGATGTGAACAATGCGCATACAGAGTCTGTGTGTTGTGCTTTAAAAATTCCCAGAGTTTGTGTATATGTTTGTTTCGTTACAGATAGACAGATAAACCAAGACGAGTACATATATATGGTAATGATAACAATTCATAACTTAACAAGTGCTTTGTTAGAATCGGTTCTGAGTTTTAATTGTTGTTTCATTCAATGTCAGGTATTTGACACGACGAATACTCCTCTTATATCGTAGGAATTTTCTTTTGCAGTATCGATAAACTAAACAAGTAAAATCCCTAAATCACATTAAAAACTATTCCTTAAGAGAATTGAGCATTACAGTATTTGTTTCTTCTTAATTGTTTTCCTGGTTCAATGTCTTCAACCGATAGAATCTTTAGTTATACATTTCTAAAAAAAGGTGGTGAAATGTTTTTAACGGTATTGAGGTGCGGCCAAAAGGTTTCGTATCCTCTGTATCTATAGTTTTGGCGTTTGTTTTTTTTTGGAGCTGGGAACATCATGGTTCACAGCGTGCGTCTGATATCATACCCATAGATAAATATGCATGTACTTTGTAATAAAATCTTAGTAAAGAATGAAAAAACATTCGTAGAAAAAGAATAAGTGAGAAAATTAAGAGCTAAAAAACATGAGAGAAAGGTATATAAAGATTTAGTCTTTACCCGTTTTGGCACAAATTAGTCACTCAACTGAGAGTGCGCTGTGTAGGCTCCACATAATTTAAGTGTATAAATATAGATACGAAAAAAGATATTTATTAATCAAACTATTAATAAGAACAAAAGGTTTGATTTTTTATTCAATAAATCATATTAGTCTACAGTTGAGCATCAATGCATAGTTACATAAATAATAGTCATGCCGAGAGCAGAGCTCCTCATAATTGAAAATCGTATATAATTAGTCAGATTCAACAATGCGACTTGGTTGATAATAGCAAATTAATATTAAATTAAAATTTATAATTTTATATAAATATCTTCCATTAGATATACAAAAATATGGTAATAAAAGTCGACCGATGAAAAGTTTGTGATTTCCAAAACTACAGTTTTATAGGAGAGTGTAAAAACTTAATTAAGTATTCTATCAAAAATACCCACAGAATAGTCTCATAAGTTCATTTTACTTTTTTATATTGAATTAACTGTAACTTTTCAAAGTATGTCTTTACACTATTGAATTTTTTTCCATGGAAATAATAAAGTTTTCAAGCCTGTTTAACACAAAGTTGACACCTGTTTTCAGGTATTTTTTTAACTGCTTCAGACCATAGTCTCATTAGATTCTATCATAAGTTAACGAGATATTACGTCTAACAGAAATTCGCAGAGAAAGATTGGTTTTGTATAACGATTGAATCAAAATTTGCAATTTATTGAATACATAAATAAAAATTTTCAAGTGTGCCAAAATGTAAAGTTTCTCCCACTTTTCTGACTGATATTTAACGTACAATAATTATACTTAATATATATCTAAAAAAATCCGAAAAACAAAACATTATTTTATATAAATACGTGATTTAGCAAAATAAAATAAATAATAAGAATATATATATTTAAAAGAGATCTTTCGGGGATATGTTTTTCTTGTATAATATTTTATATTGAATGCGAATTCTTTATAAATATTTTGATGATGAAAGTAGAATGTCACATATTCAGTAAAAAACCTAATGCCTATTTTTGAAAGTTAGTGATGTTTTTAATATGCAATTTTAAGAGATTTGTATTTATGATTGTTGTTTTATTCGTTCAATATATGGAATTCAAAGCATAAGGCAATATATATATATATAGTTTTAATATTTACAGTTTTCTCTATAGGTAGAATTTGATTAGTTTATAACCCATTGCATTCCGGAACCCTTCTTTGTACCTCGTCACTAGAACCTTATAAATAATTCATGAAAATTTATGAATATGATTTGGACCGAAAACCAAATGAAGTGAAAGTTCAAATAACACAGAGAAAGGCTTATTGTTTTTAAAATAACAAATGGGTATAAAATAGTCTGCTTATCATATATAACTATATTATATTATTTAAAGAAACACGGAAATGAGTTCATATGTATCTTCAAAAACAATTCGCATTTTAATAAATAAACTGTAATATAGTCCAGAAAACAATGATGAATAATCATATTATGTTTGAATTCGTAACGGCTTTTAAATAAACATAAAGGTCAATCATCAATATAAACGAGAAAAAAAATTTAATCAAATTTGGATTATTGAGATTTTGTACACTTCCATGTATTTTGTCACTAACTTCATCTTCAGGCATTCGAGCACACGAATGGACTCGAACAAATTTAATCATTTTTACTATACTCGTAGTCAAACTTGTAGCTGAGTGGTAAACGCTCTTAGGCTTCCGGTATATTTGGTCGTGGTGACCACGGGCTCAAAGTCTCCACCCACGGGCTCAAAGTCATAAATTGATTTATGGATTTGTGTTCAAAAGGATGGATGTGTGAGACGTTTTCATTCCAGTGATGCTACATAAGGCGACCTTATGCTCCCCGTTGAAAGTGGAGATGTTTGAAATAATATGCATTCTAAGAGATGAATCCATTTTGTTTTCACGCGCCATCAAATCAAATGGAGAAACATTATGTATATGTTTTTCCAATTTGCTCGTTTAAAGGCATCATACGTGATTCAATCGCTTTTTATACTCGATTTTGCCACTACAAAACATTTGCGGCGAGTGAAATATGCTTTCTAGATTGAATTCGATATTTTATTTATTTCAATATTTCTTCTTCTGCTGATGCTGTCTTATTTAGAACCAATTTATCGCAGTAGGTCTTTGTATTTTAGTCCAATATAGGGATTTCAATAGTGGACGAATAGTTTAATATTAATATTTCATATTATATATCACTACTTATTGCAAATACAAATACAGCTATTATAAAAATAAGCAGAAATAAGCAAGAAAAAACGGCTTATTCTGGCAAGAATACGAATACATTAATAACGGCAATTCGATAGATCATGCTAAATACAGTTCTAAAATATATTCCCATCGTAATCATAGGAACTGATTTTCATTAATACCTTAATTGCATTGCTTCTTCAAATTAAAACATGACCTAAAATTAGGGTTGTCAAGTGTTATGAACAAAAAAGAGAACATTTAACAAAAAAAAATATTTTGTACAATTTTCTATATATTTGTGCCGGTTATTATTGAAGTGGAATAAATCATTTAAGATACCAAAAATACCATTATTTTACAAGGTCATCGTAAAATTCCACCAGTACAGGATATCTATAAGGCCAAGAATCATAATGTGTAGACTTTATGTGGTATTAAAATATTTTTTGACAACAAATTTTCGCAAAAGTCCAATTATCTCAAACAAAATATTATACGACTCATTTCACTTTCATAATAACCGGTATATATTTACATATGTACTTATTAGAAGTAAGGAATCAATCAACTGTTGAATTTAATCATCTTCATTCTTATTCTCAATTTCACCATCTTTGCTGCTATATTCATCTACACAGCTAGTTTGGTGCAAAATTTTCTTATTTTCTTTTATTTCTCTATAAAATTCTAAACATGAAATATTTTTGTAATATATGCTACGTACAAAATACCCCGGACAGTGTAAATTTTCAAAATTAACATTCTGGGTATAATATAAAAAAAGATAATTGAAAGAATTGTGTTAAAAAAGAGAACATGTTCTCTTAAAAAGAGACCAGTTGGCAACCCTACCTAAAATGCCTAGTTTATCAATGCCGGATTCTCTTTATCTTGATTTCGTGCAAATGAGTTCGGCTGCAGAAAAAACCTTTTCAGATTCAACACTTTTTGGACGAACAGTATTTTATTAAATAATCGTGCCGTAATAATCTATAGTGTAAAACCGGTATTTTTTCTTTCCATTACCGGTATTTTGATGATGAAAAAACTGTCGAAATACCTACCAGGATTCCAGCTTCGGTTATATTGGTTTTTCAATCTCTAGTACAGAAGTATTAGATTACTGATAGTTTCGAAATTGAGCCACTAATGAAGGTTAATGACATGTATGCCTTATTTTTTCTCAAGTTACGAGTTGAAATAATTTGTATTTGTTGAAAATATGACGTATGCAGTGATGGTCACTGTACGCCTAATTGACTTATTTGGCTCGTCCTAAACCATTGTTGATGTCATCGGCACGCGCAATCGTCCTCGCACGCCTATACAACTGTACCTTGAAAATTTTCGTTTGGTCCATTCCTTTAACATTCAGGCTTCAACTACATTGACGGCGTAGACCAAGTGTAGGCAAAAATGTAATTTTCTGCCAAATAGAATGAAAATTATATATACTTCTATTCAGATTTGATTGCAATACACTTTGTGATAGTGAATTAATAAAACCACTCAAATAATTTCAAACACTTGTTAAATTAGCTGTCCGATACGATAAGTAAGTTGTTGTAGATTTTTTATATGAGTTGCCCACATGTGGCGTAGGTCATCATAAACATGATGCTGCATTTAAGTGTCACCTTTCGCTTAGTAATCTTTTCACTCTGTATGTATTGACAGCACAAGACATAATTATTGCTCTTTCAAAATATTTCTTGACATCACAATTTTGATTTTGATTTCATCGTATAGACTCATTGCATGTCATTTGTAAACGTCAAAACAAAGCATAATTTTATCAACTCGATAAATTAGTGAGATAAAATTTTAAATTTGAATTCAATGATCAATCTAATTTAATAGAAAATGGTTAATTCATATACCGTGAACATTGCATTCAGATTCGACTGATTCAATTGTCACGGGTAGAAAGTGTGTGATAAAGATATACAAAGATTTTAATTATTAATTACTTTACAATCATACCATAAGTAAGTATTCAATTTACCGTCCGGGTTTACATTGTTTCGAAAACAGGAGAAAATTCGCTCGTGCAATAATTTATTTGGTGTCACAAATGAACATTCGTAAATTGAACCGAGTACAGCACCTCTACGTATTATTACTGTGCCAGATTAATCTGCTCTCCACCGGTGTCTTTGTGAGGTCTTTGATTAAATTTACTCCCGGCAAACCACTCTCTTAGACGGTGACAAAGGTTCCCTCGGGAGACGGAACGTAGCGAGGAAAGATCGATGAAAGGTACACGTCTACTCGCGTTACCGTTTGCTATCTCTTGCGCCGGTTTGATTTCGCAACCTTATTCGATTTCGCCACCGAAGCACTTAAATCGAGAAGACTAACCCGAAATTTAGAGAATGCAGATAATGGAAAAGACAGAAAAAGAAATCAAGGAAAGAGATTCACAATGTTGGTTCCGCGAAAAAAGGCAGAATTTTTTCATTATTTTGAAAATAATAATCATTATACTGCCGCAACGTATGAGGGGTCTAGTATCATACCTCATACACAGCAGCATATACAAAAAATGAGTTATGAATGCAGAATTGTTCTTCGTGTTCACACCTACCTACATTTAAATTATGAAAAAATCTTTCCAAACAAAAGTTTACAAACTCCCATCTAAAATGAATGTGATTTTTTCTTTTTCAAAACTCATATTCTCTAGTACCCTATAATTTTCTAAACTAATAATCTCCATTCCAGCCAATGAGAAAACAGCATTGCACTGTCATGGCCATCAGTGTTTGCTTACATATCATGGTGTAAGCGTCTATTCTATGCATTTGTAGATATAGCATGAAGACGGTTTTTTGCGTTTGCCAAAAAGAAGCACTGATGGAGATTCTGTGTTATGATATTAAAGCCCTCGTATTGTCTTTTGTTTAATATTGTTTTAAATTTGAATAAAAATAATAATTCGTGGGTGTTAAACTGCATGATATGGTCAACAAGATTTTTGTTACTGAACTATGAAATTTAAACTGAAATCAGACTAGGTAAATTACTACTTCAAAAACATTCCTGATTAATTTTGACCACCGAGAGAGTCTTTTCTAAAGATAGTTGAAAAGACATTTGTTTTAAAACAATTAGTGAGTGCGTAATTAATTAATTTAAACATTATGTGACAAAAAAGAAATACTGAATGATCTTTAGGACGATTGTGCTTTGTTTTGTATACCTGTCCTTGTTACGATGTGGCTGTACCGGTTTTCAATGAAGATTTCCAACTCTACTCAAGTCACCAATAAAGAGGTTATGAGAAGAGCTAATAAACGAAGAGCTTTATATTACGCACACTTGAAAATCTGCATACGTTGGTTATTCATCTCAAAATTAACCGAAAAATAAAGGGCAAAAGATTCGAAGGAAAAATGATTATCTTTTGGTAACGAAATATCCAAGGCATTGGAGATCTAATACAATTGGTTCAGGACAGAGAGCTATACGGCATTTTGGTCTCCAAAGTTTAATAGAAAGTGACACCATGAGATGATTGGTTAAAAATGCTGTCTCACTAGATTACGTCCGTCTGACCTTTAAACAGAATGACATAAACACATGTATCGTCATATTTTAATATGAATATTTTGTAGTGCCAATTCGCAACGGATTTAAAATTAACTCTGCTAATCTGAAATTGCAATTTTTCGAAACAGAGCTTTAGTTATAATTATTATAAAAATTTATTCATTGATATGAATTCCGCCGGACATTTGTGAAAATCAAAATCAATATTTGCGTTCATTTGTGAAATTCATCATATATGATAAAAATTACTGTGCACGCTAACTTAAAACAATGCATAAAAAAGATATGTGGACAAAATTTACCAAGTTCACTATCATATTTAGAAAAAAGATGTTTTTTATTATTTGTAATATTATATTCATTTTATTTTATTTATTTTTCCTCTGTATTGGTAAGTTATTCTTAATAATTCTGTCATATAGTGTGCAAATTTAACAATATTATATGAAATGGTGATTTAATATGAACTGTCACATAACATAGAAATGTTTAAAATAAGTCATCTTCGCTTGATCTTATTGGGAGAATAATTTATTTGTTTTCAAAAATGATATTTTAATTTTGGAACGTAATGCTTAATTTCGATTTATAATTAAATAAGGAAGAGTTTCTATCTATGCTAAAAAACTAATCGTTATGAGAGGATATTAACCAGAAGAAATAATACAGAGATATTCAATACAATTTTCACGCTTCTGGTTACAAGAATATCACCAAATGTCCACTATTACATCATACTTGTTAAGGAAATTAGATGACGAAGAAATAGTTAAACTGTATCCTCTCCTAAAGGTAATGATGGTGAGTAGATATTGGGAGAGTATTTGCACTCTGTAATGAGAATTAATTACTTTATTCTCATTTCGCATGATTGGTAATGATAGAAAACGATTAAAGAATCATTAAAATGTTTACTATTGATTTTAAAAATATTTATCAACAAACATATTGATGTATGAAATTTTACACTGTGAGTTTTTGAATGCTTTTATGTATGATGAAAGCTTTTCACGCTTAGACCTTTTGAAAACTACACAATTTTCAATAAACAAAATTAATTTTTGCTACCTGATTACAAAATCGCCGAAAAGCAAATTTAATCTTACGTAGTACGAGACTAAAATCTCATACAATTTTATCTTGAGAAAAGTGTTACAATTCAGACAATGTTTCGTTTTATTTTCCGATTGTTTCCGTTTTTTTTTCATTTCAACTGTGAAAATATAATTCTGGAAAATGTGTGAAAATTCCCAACCCATTTGTGACAGTGTATCACTTAGTTGTTTTGTTCACTGCCGCCGGGACTAGTGCCGTTTTTATTTGGCGTGTTTGTCAGCAGGTGGCTGGGTGGTTTATCTCAGAAGTGGCTAATTTACACCCTGTTGGACATAACTTGCTAAATTACCAAGAAAAATAATATTCTGGAAACACCCACAGTATATTTCTTCTAATTCTCTCACTAATACAGTATTCTGCACATTGTCGACTCGCTATTTACTTAGAATTGCTGTAAACGCTAATTACACGTGTTATGGTCGTTAATAGAAAATGTCTAATGAAATTGATCGGAATTTTCTTAATAGATTTTACTATTTTTATCGTATTTTACCAACTTTCTTCACCAATATGGATTATATGGACTCCCAATAGAGCATAGTGTTAGATTTAGCGGTGGCTTATTGCAAATGTTTTTTTTTCAATATATAATTAATATTGATTACTTTATTACTCAACTAGTTATGTAACTAGGCGTGACGGACGTTTCTTCTCTTTAAGAAGCATCATTAGACTAACTTTATGGTAGAATATTTAACTATAACTTACAAATTGATTCGGATTCTCTATAGATATAACACTTAGTTTCTTCCCCTGAAAAATTCTATAAATTTTAAAAAATTTGGGCCTTTTTTAAGAAAAGGTTTACTTTCCTAACCCCTCACCATTTAATCCATAATTATTCATTGAAATCTTAATTAACTCCCTTGTTATATTAAAATAGCTTTATTTTCACTGTTTATTATAAATATGTACCCTAAATGTATGATTGAGGAGATATGATCTTCGGTGTAATACAAACAAGTTCATCGAATAAAAAAAATAAAAAAAGGTAATACGTAATATAATAAATATTGAGTGAACGGGGAGAGCAGAAACGTAAAAAGAACAACAGTATTATTTACTTTTATTTTGAAAGGAATCCAATTGTCTTGTTTAAATTTTTTTTTCTAATAATCGATTTTTATCAAGGCTTTTCTTGATATCTAAAAATTCTAAGCTTTTCATTTTCAATCCTTTGTTATTTAAGGTTGAATAAGTATACGTCAAACGGTTTGATATAAAGTTTGAGTTATTGAGATTTTGTACACTTCCATGTATTTTGTCACTAACGACCCGGGTTTCGCCTTTCGGCATCTTCAGGCATTCGAGCGTACGAATGAACTCGAACTGACTGGTTTGATATAACTATTGCAAGTGTTATTCAATGTTTAAAATAAAGAATACAAAATGGCGGCGATGCTCTGAAACGTCAATGGGGTGTATTCCGTGAATACTGTGCTATTTTATGTGGGAAAATTCAAGCTCATCGCTTGAAATAATAAAAATCAATGTCCTTTTCTATATTATTTGCATAGGTACGCCGAGGCATTGTTGTTTCAATCGGAATCGATGCAGGAAGGAAAAATATAAGTGATCAAATTCACCCGACCGCACTTTTCCATTTCCCTCAGTGTCATATTTGCCCACAGTGTCTCCGTCGTAGGTAAACGACGCATCCGTTACGAATATTTACTACAAGTAGCTGCCTAGTTGCGCGAAATTTATGGCTTAAATGACACGGGTTCAATTTCCGACAGAAAATAGCGAAAATGTTTAAATTAAAATCCTTGTAAATTGTTTGTAGGTTTGCTAAACTTTGACGCATATGAAATGTGTGACAGATCGACAGTTAAGTTTTTTTTTGAATACCAAATAGTGCTCCAATCCAAAATATATATGCTTCCGTAGGGTGCGAAACCTTTAGCTTGTATATTATATGTGGAGGATATGGTTACCACGTCCCGTGACTCCCTGTCACGAACCAAACGCTTTGCTTCGTCCGATGACATGCTCACATCCATCAGTTCTGCAAAGTAGACTCGATGGATAGTAAATATGTGACCGTGATCCAAGATGCCGGGCTGGTATTCCTCCCATCGCTCAGAAGAACAGGCAAGCTGAGATTAAACTCTTCGTAGGCATTCGTAGCACGGGAACCAACCAGTTCCGATGTTTCTCCAAGACCGCTGACATAACAGGGCGCTGCCTGATTCGTTATATGTATTATGTAAATTGATTAATTTTGATCAATATTTATTTTAAATAAGCATCATTGTTAGTTGTGGGAACGTAGGTGATTGAATAATATAAGTAGGTTGACTGCTATAGTAATTGGACGGCGATAGTTATTGGACACTTAAACGTCCAAAATAAGAGTAGCTAAGCATTCTTGTTGGTGTAAAGGAGACAAATATTTCTAGTTTTTCTATCTCTATGTAACTGCAGCTTTAATTATCCAATACTAGATGACAATACTGAGAAAACTTCATTCGTATTTGATGTCAGGTCAAAATTGTGAAAAAACGTGTTTGTGTTAGCAGACCTTATGAGAAACAGTGATATTTTAGTGACATTTACTTTATGAAAGATTCGTGAATTTCGTAACGAAACTTCTCAGCAAAGCGTGAGAGACTACAAGCTATCAATATTCATTGAGATTTAAATAGTGGTACAAGAACTAATCTAAAAAGTAAATGTGTCCAATCACTATGTTTTTTCATATTTTTCAGTCTTATACAAATATCTAAAAAAACCTTTTGTTTTTATTACTGTTGTGTTCATTTCCTTCAAGCTCATTAAATTATACATATCTTACATGTTTCCTACATACTTATTTTTTTTAACTTATACACTGTTAAAGGAAAGTACTTCCTTAAGTGTCCAATTACTATAGCAGTCATCCTATGACAGTTAGAAATTGTGCTGCAAGCTCTTTCTTGTCCGTATTACATACTGAAACAGTACGTTAACTGCTGGAAAACGTATACGAAATTAGTATTAGAAGATAAGATCATTTTTTTTAAAGAATTTGGAAATAACAAACATAATCTTTAAGTAGTAATTGGAGTTTAATACACGCTTTGAACTATTTCCTAAATAAAAATAAAAAATGAAAACTTAATAACATAATGGCTAATATAATGGCTTCATTATACAATCAGTGGTTGTAATATGACAAAATATGATGCTTACGACACTTAAGGGAATTTTAACATTTAAGTTGACATTTAAATGTCCCCTCCGCTTCATAATGACATGTCATTAAACTGTCATATAACGAGTTATTAAACATTTATATGGTTTTGAAAAATTCCTTTACTTTATGCAATAAATAAATTTATTAGTGTGGTTTATGATATTCTTTTCAGAAAAATATAATACGTAAAAATACGCATACACAGAATATTTGAGTTTTTTTTTTCTTTGATCTGTCTCTACATTGTTTCAAAAATCACTTTTTATTCCCCCACAGATTTTTTCCTTCAGGATATTCCGAGTTTTAAGCAACGTTTCACATTGCTTTTTCTGCGAATGCTATATTTTTTGTAGCCTTTTCTTCAGATTAGTGAAGGGTTGTTTGAATTTTATTTTAAATATGCTACAATTTTTTATTTGAATTGTTGAAATTTTGTACATTTCCATTTATTTCATCACTAACGAGCTGGGTTTTGACTTTCAGCATCTTCAGACATTCGAGCACACGAATGAACTCTAACTGACAGACAGTAAATAGCTTATATCGTTTATTTATAAGATGAAATACGACAAATTATTATCATTAAGCCTAGGAACTACATTGGCACCTGGATTAATCCCATCACCAACTCGACAACAATGACCTTTAATCCATTTAAAGTTAAAACGTTGAAAGTGAATACAATAAGCATCAAGTGAAACACGTGAAATCATGTACTTTCTCATTAACAGTTCTACATTAACTTGTTATCATTATAATACACTATTTGACAATTAAGAGGCTTAAATGCTATTGGGCTTTCTTACTCTCCGTTGCACGGCTACATGCTCAAATTCCGACTTGAAAACATTCAGAATTTTTTTTTAAATACATTTTTGGATTTTTATCTAAACGTTGCATATGGATTTTGTGAAATTTTCATACCTCGTGAACTACCCTCTAGGGGCAGAGAAGACATCCATTTTCACTAAATCGAAGATAATAGGACAATTTTTTGTCTACTCATTTTCAAATAGATTTTGTAACGACTATTAAATCATTACTCATTTTATTTCTGACCAGCAGTCTGATGTCTAATCCAAGATTAAGCGTTGAACCACTGACATACAACCGACTCTCCTTAAAATTTCTTGTTGAAATGCTCCATTATGAGTTCACCTGTCATATGTCATGGGAGCGGATATTATTTTTGAAAATGTACAAAAAATTTTCATTTCTCTTATTTCTAAGTTATTTTAAAGTCTAAAATTTCTTTCTATTTCATCCCCTGTTCGATATTAAAAAAAAATCCAAACTTAAAAATGTCGTTTATTTTCACAATATCGATCCTCTTTTTACACGGTCGACGCGTTCCAAAAAAAAACGATAATATAAAATAATATTTTACTTTTCCTTATACACTGGAAGACACAAAATAACTTAAATTATACTTAAAACTAACAGTTTTTCGTGATTTATTCAAAACTGTAAAAACCTTCAGAAGCGTGTTTAGCGACCCAGCGACTCATATAATAGAATTGATTATGACATTCAAAACTTTTTTACATGTTTTTTTCCCTGTAGATTACGCACATACAATATGTAGAAAGAGTTAGATGACTCAAGACATCTTGTGCGTAACTTTAATAAAATTGTGCATTTTAATGCCTCAGAAGCCACGCAAGGACAGCTGTCACATTTCGTCGAAACGACCCCATAAACAAGGGTGGAGAGTGCAATATAAACCTACACAACATTTTCACACAGCCGCCTAAGTGATGGTGAAATTGTGAAGGCTCGGAAACATTTGCTGATGTGACAATTTTCTTCTGAATATTCGCAAATATTGCCGGCGACGTGAGAAATTTTCAATTCAAATTTTGAAGTAGCGTATTCACACTTGTGATCGGAAAAAAACATTTGATTGTGTCATCAACTGCAATATTATTCTTACTCATATTATATACTTTTGTTGCATTAGAAACAATTTGTTTCTTTGTCTACTCAAATTGATCTACTGATTGTTTCTAATATTAACTGAGGGTCCTTGATTGAACTTCAGTACCACATTTTAATCGTTTTAATTTTTACTATCCCACGTGTTATCTGATTTTTTTTCGTTTTTCTTCCTACTGAAACTATTATGTGGAGTCCGCGTTCTTTCAGCTGAAGGCTGTGGGGAAAACACCCCATATAATGATTGCCTTTGAATCATTAACAAAAGTTCAATTGTTCGTAATGTTGGCGTAAATTTGAAGAATTTATCAAACTCATTTTTAGACATACCCAGTCCCTAACTGAGAATAGCTTGGTTCGTTAACTTTAAGATTTATCTCTTAGGGCGATTAAATGAAGGCCGGTTAGGCGCTCGGCCTCTTCCTCGTCCTCCTCCGCTTAGTGTTACGTGACTTCGAGTTCGAGCACTTGAATGCACGAAGATGCCAAAAGGCAATACCTGGGCCATTTGTCAGAAAACGTGTGGCAGAGTGCGAAATTCAATCGATTAAGACGGTCACCCACTGAAACTATGTGGTCACAGTTTTCAGGGGATAAGACTAAGTTTTTTCATCCCTTCTCCGCATGTATTCTACCTAAGTAATGTCTTAACAAAGATGCTGTCAGCTGAATACTTTAATGGGGGTTACATAGAAAACCTCTTACGAATACTGATTGTGTTTTATAACTTCTCGAAAAAATGACTAAGAGAATATTATCCAAACGAGAAATTATCGAGAGTTTTATTTCCGAAGATCTAAGGATGTTGCGTTTATTATGTACTTTGCGTTTTCTTTGTTGTGTTAAAGGAGAAAAGTTACAAGAATATGAAATAACCAAGTTTGAATGAACTATCGGTTGCTTTAATTTTGTAATAACACTTGTAATGTTGCCAGTATACAAAATCAATAAATATTAATGCGTGATTTTATCTTTCGTGAAATAAAAATACACCAATTCAAATAACTTCTTTCTCTTCTGCTGACATAAAAAATTCTGCGTTTGATCAACCAATTAATTCATAAATGAATCTCTGGTTTGCAAGATAATTTTTCTCGCGGATAATTTAAATGTTTGTTTCATGTGATTTACATCTTTCATAGTGGTCTTAGAAGATCCCACAAGATACTGAAAATAATCTTGTATGGTGTGTAATTATCTAAAGATGTTTTTTTCATATGAAATTCATAGAATATTCTCATTCTTTATTAACTTTAATACGAACAACTTTTGCTTTGTCTAATTAATAAAAATAAATTAAAACTCGAATAGAATTTGACGCAGTGAGTAATAAAAATATTCACGCTGTTATGTAACTGTCTATTGCAGTAATTTAATTGATGGAAATAGGGTGATGTAATGATAAAAGCCTCAGCGTAGAAGGGTTGCAATGTGCGCACATTTCTTGTCACGCTTCCGGGAACTACGCCACAGCCGCACTACACCACACCAAGCTCCCTGGAATGTTACGACACTCTCAAATGAATAGCGAGAGGTGTCAAAACGTATACAAATCTTGTCGAGTTATTCTACCCTTTCAAATATCAAGTTTCACTACTTTTTATATGTATATGAAAAATTATTGGAATAAAATACTAGCCAAGGCGCCAGACAATTTAGATGTTTTTAAATTACTTTAAATGAACTCAATGTTAATTATGAAAGCTACACGACATCAACTCGAGAGAGAGACACATCAACAATGACCAAGATCTCAAATTAATGTTTTATTAAAAAAAATGATATTAACCTTGCCGAGAATTAAACTTGGACTCATCTAATCGCAATGTAATTAAAATCTATTCAACTATTTTGTTTCAATAATTATTAAGCAGAATTATATTGTATGACTAAATTGAATATTATTTTTTATCGAGCAAGGTCATAAAATAAATTAAATGTAAACCGAATTGAATATTATTTTTAAAAGTCTACAAAAAATCGTTTAAATGTAGCAATGAGTTTTTGATTATGAAGGCAAACATCAAAAGAGTGGTTTATGTAAACGGAAAATTTCGTGTTTTCAATATTATTTTCTCTCTGTCAAAAGCAGGCAGGCGCCAAAAGAAAAATCTGCTATCTTTATTCGCTTCGACATTTTTATTATTGTTCTTTTGTGACAGCTGTAAAAAAATCTTTACAAACTTTTGCATTCCATTTTTGATTCGTGGAGAGAGTTTTTTTGTATTTTGTTTGAACTCTTACATTCGCGGAAGATATATTTTGACAAAATTATTTGACGTGTGTTAATATTTTGATAGAAAAATCGTCAAATACAACCATATGTTTATTTTTATTACGACTGCGTGCCAGAGATTGGACCAATATTATAAAAACCATCCATATACTATCAATTGTATTTAAAATATAAGATTTAGTCTTTATTTATATCCCTTTTCTTTCTTATTACACTTCTTTCTCCTTAGTCTCATGAAGGGCTTTTTTGTCATGTAACGCGGTGGAACGGCGTTCTGGCACCTTTTTTCGCTTCAAAATAAATAATCCATACAATACTCTCGCTTACCAAATTACCGTCCATATTTATGCAATTCGTCACATTATATTTGACATGTCTAAAATAAAGAAAAAAGTGTAATTTATTGACACACTTCGTGGCTTAGGAAAAGCTGCTTTAAATTTCTTTAGAAAAAAACTTGACAAAAAGTGCTATCAACTTTTTTTTGAAAAAAGCTCTGGTCTCATTTATCTCCAATTGCGTAGTGTTGAATATTTTATTGTTTTATCGTTGATAAACAAAAGTATAACCGATGTTAAAGCTGTGAGTAATCTATCGCGATTTCAGTTTATAAGATCACCATAGAAAATTTCTAGTGTTACAAAGATAAGCAATGTTCCTGTAATACCGTAAGAGTTGACGTAGTCTTTTTTGAATAAAGAGATAGTATGTTATATTTTATATAGAATAATAGTAAACTTTGTTTAGTGTTTTTAAAATTGATGAACATATAATCATGTATTAAAACAGTATTTATTCTAACAAATACTATTGGCGAATCAGCCACCTTTCCACCCTTATCCTATATGGTAATGAAAGAAGTGTTCAGCCAATCGATCTGCAACCCGTTTTCATAAATTGTTAGAGTAAATAATACACGAAAAATCTACATGCTTTATAGGAAATGGCCCAATCTCTTTTATTTAAATTTTGAATTTAATATGCAACATGTATACGTACTCTCTGGTTCGGTGAATGGTAATAATTGACTTTAGCGTCTGCTATACAAATACCAGTATTAAATTCGCGAAATTCTTTGAAATGTAAATTTATTAATATTTCAAGATTAACTGTAGTATTGATGAAGAGATATACGCAAGCAACGTATTTTTGAATTGTCTGTAAAGATTGTCATATTCAGCGATGAACTTTCCTTTTTTTTGTGCAGTAGAAGACTCTCAAAGATCCAAACCTAGATTATCCGGATTGTGAAAAACAAATTATTTTAAAACCTGTTATCAAATAGCGTCACCACAACTGTAATCGTTGATTTATGGAAGAGTGAATTTAATTACTAATATAAGCCAATTTATATTGCACTGATTTTAAATACTGATGGTCTTGGATACACTGACATACAATGAACACGACTGACTCATAAGAATTTTTAGGCATGGCTGACTGAACATTGATTAAATGAGGTTTTTTGATATCAGCAGAGCCGACGGAAATTTCAAAAGAAAGAAAGAAAAAAATGACCCCCCAGACATTTAAAACGCCAACAAAAGGGGTGTCTGCGTCTCCGTTTAGAAATAATGGGGAATAATAGTGCCAAATATTATTTTAGAAAAAAAAGAGATACCTCCATATGATAATAAGCGAGGTGTTATATTTGTTTACAGCCATAGAGAGCAAGAATTTCCAAAATTCTTGACACCAATCAAGAGAGAATCAAATCAGTTAACGTTAAACTCCACTTCGTCTTTCATCTTGTTATAAACGATGTAATAAATAAAATATGAGTCGTAACTCGGAACTTTTATGAATAAGTGTTTCTCATTAAATAAACAAGACGGGCGTAGCGTTTTGGGTGAACGCGTGGAATATTTCTAATGGGATCAACAAAAATGTTTATGATATGAAGAATAATATATTTTATTATTTCTCTCTGTGGGTCACGATTCAACGAAACGATCAGGAAATAGAGATGGCAAATAAATTCCATACGTGCCTAACATGCGAGGTGACAACAGCTTTCGCATCAGTGGATAGCGTTTTCGCTAAATGACATTTTGTCACTCGAAATTGACACTCGTTTATATTTTCAAAATCAAAATTTTTAAAATTCTGAATAACCCTAATAAATTATTCTGCAAAAGAAGTCAACTAAGTCCACTCCTATTCAAATTGTATTCTCATAATCTTTGTATGAAAGCATTGGAATATTGAAAGACCGACATTTATTTTTAAAAGCGTTGCCCGCACGTGGCTTAGTGAGTATTTTATGAGGATTTAGATTTAATCACTCAACTGCTATTTCCAAGCTCCATGGCTTTATTTTAACCTTTAAGAATAACAATCACTTACCGTAGAAAAACAACGTATGTAGATATACTTCATAAAAAGTCGATACACTGTACAATTTTATATTATACTAACATTGGTAGCGGACATTGTTGAAAAAAAACAGACTTTTCAATATAGATATATTTATTTATGACTTTTACTGCTTTTACATGTTTTTGTAGTAAGTCAAATGTCTCCTGATTATACTAAAATGGCAGACGTACAAAAAAAATGTTTTTTTTCATGTATATAAGGTTGATGCATAAGCTCTTACTATTTTAAAAGTAAAATTAATTTACGAATTTTTTAGCACAGAAGGACTTGCTTGACGGGCTGACTACCTGGATCCATTCTTGGATCGAATTATAACGGGTGATGAAAAGTGGATCTTCAACAACAGTGGTGATCACCAAAATTATTGAGAAACAGGTCGGATTGATTTTTCTCAAATAGGGAATCCACTTCAAGTAATCACAAAAATCAAGCGATGTGTTCTCTGTAAACATTAAAATACAACTGAATATTTTCGATTGTGGTTTTATTTGGACTTTTCTATTGTTTTTGAATTTCAATAAATTTTCGTGTAAACGAACATCTGGTTGCTTCCAACAAAACATTTTAACTTCTTTTACTTTGGGTCCACTGTCTTATTCCAATTGATGAATTGAAATAAATAGTCGTCGTGAACTCACAAGCAAATCATGAAATTTTATAAAATTAGTATATGCTATATGAATAATTTATATACAAAAATCGGTAATTCTTGGAGTGCGGGATGAAAATCTTTGGTGGGCCTTTGTTTGGTTTCCGCTGGTCTACACAATGTTACGTGAAAATGATTGACCATCTCTATCTCTTACGCCGAAATGCACAAAAAATAATGTTGTGTAAGTGGTGGAAAATTCAGGGCATTGTTTATTACGGGCTTTTAAAATAGAATGAGACAGTAAATGCTGTTATGTATTATTTTAAGCAATTTGATAATTTAAACCAGCATTAATTAAAAGTCGACCACATTTGATTAACGGAAAGGCGTTATTTTTCATGCCAGCCCACATTTTGCATCAATCACCGAAAGAAAATTAACTGACCCGATATGGGAAATTTCACATCGTCCCCCATACTACGAAACGTAATACATAGTTACTATCACTTTTTCCGATCTCTGCAAAATTTTCTTAATGGTAAAAAAATAGTTCAACAGAGCAGGTCAAAGCATTCCTTGATGTTTTTTGTCCTAAAACCCGAGGATTTTTATAGGGGTGGGATTAATAAATTGATTCAAATGTAGGAGACAGTCATATCTAACAATGGACATATATTGAATTGAATGAAAGTTTTAAAAATAAAAAATAAAATCTTTTTTAAAAAAATGGCAAGAACTTATGCATCAATGTAATACATTATTTAGATATATTTATTGACGTTTATTTTTTTAAATCATTTAAATCATAAAAATTATTTGGTATTACAGTTTATAATTGCAAATACGGCAGATGATAATTTTTTCACTCAATCGAGGAGGAAAAAAATCTCCCATGCCTAAAATCTACATTGACCACCACAGACATATAGTATGACAATTTAAGTTTTTCTCGATTCATCTGTGTATGTATGTCTGTCTGTAACGCACAATACAACACTACAACTGCACACGATGTACACATTGAGATAGAGTGTGTGTGAGCGCGTGATTATTATTCCATGGTGATATGCTGACATAATCAATTGAGAGGTTTTTAACGTACTTTTTTATCCATGTCCGCTCCCAACGTGGAGCATATGGCCACCTAATGGAGTTATCTCAACAGAATTTTTCTATGAGAACTGCATGTTACTCAGTTGCACAACCTCTTTTTTTTTTGAAGAGAGTAGGGATAGAAGGATAGGGCTGGGATAGGACTAGTGGTTGGCTTATCGCTCTCGCTACGCTCTGTGAGGATCGGATGGGTAGGAGAGAGTTTTTTAGACATCACAAACACTCAAACTACGAACAGAAATCCATAAATCGATAGAAAGATCAACATATACACGAAAACCGTCCGCACCTGAATTTGAACTCGAGACATCCGTAGCCGTAGCCAACGACGCTATCAACTGCACCAACGACGCTATCAACTGCACCACTGACGCCGACATTATGAATTTTTGTTTGTTTGTCCCGTATGCGTTCCTTTACCATTCATCCGACTTTGATGAAACTTTGGTGAGAAAAATCTTCTCTCGAAAAACCTTCTGATTTAGTCGTGTAGCAGACGGAAACAAAAAATATTGTGTATCCAAAAGCACTTCAATGAACAGAATTAAAACAAACTTTCTTTCTTTGAGTGGCATTGCAACGCATGCCGGGTACTCACTGGTATTACATGAATAATATACTAATATTTAAAAAAAATATCGAAAACCTTGTTATCATATTAACATTATAGTTATTATCATTAAATTTTCAACGTTACTCTTGTTATTAATAAGTTTGTTTTAGGTATTCCATCACATTATAATTTTTACTTTGCAGGTGTGGGCTGTGTAAGCTGTTTTGATCGCCTAAAAAGCAACTGACTAGACACACAAGATCAGCGATGTCCAATATTCAGTCCAATTAAAGATTGTATGGCGCTCAAGACATAAAAGTATGCGTAATTTAATTCAAGCTTTACGAAAATCAATAAATTATGAACCAATAATGTCAGTAAAACAATAAAGATTGTTTAAATTAAACGAATGAAGTCTACGCATACTGTTATTTAAAGCATTAGATGATAAATTATCATATTAACAAAAGTAATAAAATAAATGTTCAATACATTCTTTAATTTATTTAATGTGACTGTGGAATCAGCTCCTCTTCATAAACAGATTGATTGAGATATTCGAAGGGAATAAGAAAAATGCCTTGAAATTAAATATATTAAAAACGTCGTGTCGAAACAGGTTGGCCGATGAGAAAATGACCAATCAACCTATATGCATGTATGTCAATTAAATTACAATTTTTGATATAAAGAAATATCAAATGAAATTTAAAAAAAAAAAGTTTTACATTGAGTATGAAGTAATAAAATATTTTGATTAAGTGCGGCCCGGTCCAACAAACTCCAGTAATATTTTATTTCGTCCAAAAAACGATTTCAGTTGGAGATCACTGGACTAGACACTAGACAACATGCGTGCCGTGCCGCATTATAAAAAAGTTATTTTTTTTACGATTATGGATAAAACTGGAATACAGTAGTTTCCAACACTTCGAGGTGGCAATGATTACTGTGACCTCTCCTTGAAACTTTTTAAGGATAACAAAAAAACTCTTGACATAAACAGGAGTTTTGGCTTTGAAATAACTTCATTTTATGTTTGCGATAAAAGGTTTCTGCGGTGTTTTGATGCCGTGGCATTAGCGTCATATAGTATGACCTTATTCACGGCTTACAAAAAAAAATATTTTACCCTTACCGCAAATGAGTACAGTACCGTTACGGGAAAAATGGAGGTCGTATTTATTTTGCTTTATTACTGTAAGTCTTCCATTGTAAAAATTGTATAAGCTTTTTAGTAACAATGTGACAATTTTCTCTTAACTGAAACAAATGTCAAGCTATTATTTAATGAAAAACTTCCTTTATTTGAAGTACTTTAGGTACATATATATACATATAGTGCTGTTATACTTTATTTTGATATGTGGTTTAACTGATTCTCTTTCATACGAGGGTGCTTACTTAATGTTGTACACGCCTCTAACCACTCCAAATTTACTTCAGTAATATCTTGAAACACGGCTGCTCTTTGCTCAAACGATTGCTAAGATTATCTCAGGAGCAATTAACGAGTTAAGCTCCGAATAACCATGCATTTGACTAATACAATGAAGACAAGACAAATATTTATAAAAAATAGAATAGAAAACAAAAACTTACTTACATACAAAATGTCATATGTCTTGTGTGTTTAAATAAATAACTATTATAGTTAAAAAGTTTTTTTATTCATTACAACGGATTTTTATCGATCAATACCTTTCCTATCATTTTAAGCCTATTTTACGTATTGCCAAAAATATATCAGATCATTTTAGAAATATCAACTGCGTATGTGTGTTTTCATATCAATTTGATTCAACATTATTGAAGTGCCAGAGTGCGGTCCAGCCGATACTTGAGAACAAAAATATTATCTGTTCGAGTATTTCGCTGGTCAACGGTTGGTCACTTCTCAACATACAACATTGAAACCATTGTAGTTTTTTGAATGTGACCATAATCATAGAGAGTAACTTTCAATTATGATATAATGTGTACGGATTTTTTATACGTCGCCGAGTCTATTATGGGCGAATCCATTGTGTTTTCACAATATCGCCATATTTCTTGAATAAAAGTAATTAAATTCCTAGCTGAATACTTCGGTAACCGAGAAATTTGTTAGTAAGGAATTAATATGATTGCTAGTTTCTATATAAAACTTCTAAGCGGTTACATATTTGTGGATTGAACAACGGAATAATACGAAATGATTTTAAAGCGAGGAAAATCTATTGATACACAGCTGTAAAGAAAACTATTTCATTGCCACTAATAAATTACTTTGGAAATAAGTTACCCGGAAATCAATTTTGTTCAAAGATTATTTTACAAAGACTAACGACAACAATTTTGTAGAACTGAAAGACGCTTGAATTTTTAAATATATTACATAACATCAGTTGCCTGATTTCAATGTATATGGGAACACATGAATTGGAATGGAACACTTCTTATAATTAAATAGATTTTAAATTAAATTTCACTTAGCTAACTTCTGAATTGACAGCGCATAGATGGAAGATAAAATATTTGAATCACTTAGTCGACGTTAGTATGGTTTTAGTTTTACATGTGTTGTGTTTAAAACATTTTTGAATTTAAATAATGAAATTAACTGTGTAATTAAGTGCATTAGAAATATTGGATTAAAAGGTGTAGGGAAATGAAATGACAGAAGGAAGTGGGTATCAAAAAATATGGAAAAACAGATAACTCAGCGGATAAATAGGATAGAGTTGTCACAGGGAAGTGGATAAGGTTCGAATGTGTATTTAATATGGTTGCGGAAACCGTAGATGCTCAGAATTTACATTTTAAAACCAATAAAAACCGAAATAACACGACGATACAATATTTATGAACAGATAGTTACACTTAAATAAGAAAACTATTATAATATATATATATATTTACGACATTATGGATATAACAGCTCGGCGACGAACCCGGTTATCCGATACCAATCTCCAGTACATTTCCCACACGTTCTGCTTGTTCCACATCCTGGCGCGTAAGAAAGTTTTAACGCAATTATTTCTTAACCATTCTTGGTGAGGCTTCCCCTTGGTTTCGTACCAACGACGCAGCGATGTACTTATCGCCGATAGGTGACGATCATAATGTTGCGACGATATCGTAACACATGTTATGCATATTTTTCTGACATGATTGAGTGCAATTATTATGCACCGTGGCTCAAAAGATGGCCACGATAATTGTCTGTAGTGTGTGTGGAAATGTGGAAAAACAGAGCACAACCAGACTGAGAAAACTCAAAAAAAGGTATGTGATATTGCGTGTTATATATAGACATATAATGAGAAACACCTCTTACAATTTTACTATATCGAAACATCAGTAAAATACAGCCGCAAGTCGTATGACTGAATTTTTAATTGTGTAGGAGATAGTTTAAAAATTTTCTGCAAATACAAACGATTGTCTGTTCGTATGGACAAAACATGATCTTCTTACAACAGAAGTTTTAGTTCTCTTTTTAGAAATAGAGATATTTTTACTTAAGCTTTCGCCATTTTTTTTAATGTGAGCGTATTAATTATATTATTACTGTTAAAACGTATTTATTGTCGAAAGGTGTGCCATCTCCTTAAGGCCACCATCAATAAATTTCTTCCTTTAGCATTAAAAAAGGGGATCGAGATGTCTGTAGTAAGATTGCGCCGTTGGCTATGGACCCGGATGGTTTATGGCAGGGGTTATCAACTCCTTTGTGTGTGTGAGCCGCTCCTGAGTGTCATTAACCTTTGTGGTACCACTCCTCATCATCAGCTGGCGTTATCAGCTCTTCTCTAAGTACCTACTCCATACTATTGGATTCATTATCTTGCACTCTCGCGTACTTAAACATACATTTTTTCTTAACATAAATATACAATTAAATTAGGCATTGCGAGAACTTTGTTCCTATTTAAAAATGTGTGTGTTTATTAAAAAAAAAGGGAAAATGCATGGCATTACAGCTAACGCCAATGCATCGTGAATTTGATAACTTAAATATCGTTAACATTCATCAAATAAAATCGAGAAAAAAAATAAAAATGTTTACATGAAACATTATATTTATGATAGAGTAAAATATCAAATTATTTATTTAGTTCCACAAAATTTTGTCAGGCAGTTTATAACTATTTCAGCTTAACGCCATCGTCAGAACTATACTTAAACTTATTTCGGCTTAGCTATATATACTATTTAGAAGACATAGGCAATATCATGTCATCTCACGTATTCCAACATCATATATAACATTACAATATGTAATGGACTAATTGTGTTTTTGGAAAAGAGGTTTACTTAATTAGGTAGAACTAAATGCTTTGCTATTTTACCCTATTACGATAGAGTTCTACCAAGTAAATGCCAATTCAATAAATTATAGTTATGGTTTCGACAACATTGATAAAAATTGAGCATTTTTTAAGCTGAATTGTCCATGTTGAAGTATTTAATCAATACTAGAGCTAAGTGTGATATGTATCCATGAAATTATTGTTGCTAAATCTTTGTACTCAGGTTTTTGGACAGCGGCCCCCGAAACGTATCAAGTATCAACCATGCAAAAAGATAATCTGGTGTATGTCTTATAATAGATTGTATCGGTATTTTTATTTTATATACAACCTCAATATGAATATTCAACCAATATTGGCAAATTCGCATTTTTATTTGTCATGTGTGCTAATTAACGAGCATTGTTCGATTTCACAATTTTATAATTCACTCAAAATCTAAAATCTAGCTCAGTAAATTAATATATTTTTTCGAAAGAAACAAAAATATCTTCAATAGACTCAGTATACGTTTATATAACATTATGAACAACTTTTGTTTTAAAATAATTACATTTTAAATTGTACGCATCTAACAGTGCATATCGAATTTTTAACAGGGCGGAACTAAAGGTACGCTCTAGGGGCTGCTAACTAATAACGATTGTTTAAAAATAACACAATAGCGAGTAAAGTAATGAACGAGATGTATTTTGAGATTTTAAATATCGTCATTGATATTGTGAAATGTTGTATGTCAAAAAACCCAAAATGTTCAGGAAGCGAGTAAAAAGTAGCCATTTATTTACCATGAACATACAGTCTCGAGATTGCTAATGATGTTTAGCTGGGTTTACACTGTTTGCTGACATGTGATTCTTTGCTTCTCATGTTGTAAAGATATGTTCATTGATTACTATTGCGGTATAATATCATTTTGATTTTTTTTTTGACACACAATAATATAATATATTACAGTGTAAACGACGATTAACTGTCAATTCTTTGATAATTTATAAATATTCGTTTACTTTGTATCTCATTATATTTTTTTCACATAACTGACTTTTAATATGGCTGAATTTTTGATTTCAGTGGTTATTGATTTTTAAGTGGTTCTTAAAATTATAAATGTAGACTATTTTATTTTGGTGTGTGTATAGTTTCTTAAACCATTTGCTTGATATATCTTGAAATTATTAATATCAGTTGATAGTGCTCGCTTTGATCATTATACAATTGTGGGAATAGCCCCTTAACCGGGTAACTGACTGGACAATGACAAAGATTGGCGGTGTGCCCGGGCACTCCGGTTGCGGAGCACTGTGCTACACAACCGATTATTTATTAAACTTGATAACAACAAACCAAATTATAAATAGCCCCATAAGTGACAAATATTATACCACGGCAGCACTGCTTTACATATATAAATCAATAAAATAAAAAACGATAAAAAAACATAACTTTATTAATTAATATTGCATCCATTCTTTTTGAAAATACGTGTTTATTGTGTTTCACATGCCATTCAATCAGTGAACAATTCCAATTTTGAATTAAATTGAAAACAAACAATACTCTCGTTGACAAATGAAAACAGTATTTACGGAAATGTCTGTCATAACAAAACATGAAAAAAATAACAAGGCTGTATTCAGTAATTATAATGGATTTAAAAAATAGATATATACGTTGTTTTTAACACAATGCTATTAATTTAGGTTATGGAAACTACGCTCCGGTGTGTATCATATTTGTTCATTAGCTCAACCACTACTTCATTAATCCGGTAACCTGTTATAAGTTTAATATTGTTTTACTGTTCCTGTAGACAGGTGACAATGAATGTTGTTAGAATTATTTGTGTATTCGCGTGGTCTCTGTCTTATAACCTTCGAATAGAAAGTTTTATACATTCATTTTAAGGCGATTTATAAGTAGATTCGTTTGCAAAAGGCATTGTTGTCTTTGATGACGTATTTATTCTTTTTCACCTACTTTTAATCGGGACATTAGATAGAAAGATAACTATGTTTAATTAATACTTAGGGCTAAAAGGTGGAAAAATGAAAATGGATAACAAACTAATAAATTTAGAAATATTCATGTTTATTTTAGCCCCGTTTAACACCGTTGATTCTAATGTAATTATTGAACCATTATTATAAAATAATTATATTTATTTTCATGTTATCAATTAATTCGAGGAAAATTTTTCATCGAATATTATATTTTACATACAACATGTAATAAGCCTGTATAAAAAAATCGTTATAATTAATTTTGATGTTTATCATAAAATATGGAATATCTAGTGATTTTTTTTTTCAGATTTATTATTATTTAAGGTAAACTGAATGATAAACACAATAAAAAAAATGCATTCCTAGGAAAAGTCGACATAAGTGAAATTCGGTGTTACCAACATGACAAATTGCGTTCCGTGATCGTAGCACATGGCATAATAAAATATAAATCAATGAAACGTTTATTGACTAATTTTAAATGAAGGACCGAGGAGGACCACTGCTTAAATAGATAGACGAAATCATCTTAAAGACTAATTGGAGGACAAGTACTCCTTTTGAATACCACCTGGTAACCCTATAACAGTGATCGCCAAACGGTCGCTCGCGAGCTACCGGTAGCTCGCGGTGGCATTTTCGGTAGCTCGCGTAAGATATTTTATCACATTTATAAATTTGCCTCATAAATTTTATTATCGGACTCCGAAATGAAATATTTCTCGAGTTAAATTTCAATGAAATGCTAAACAAGTTGCCTTTGTAATATCGTATTCAATGGCCCTTCATCAGAAATATAATTGATAGAATTTCAATGTGATTTGTTGCTTAAGAGTGTTACCTCAACTGTAGAATCTGTATGGCCTTTCGTCCTAACAGAAAAGTATCTAATTTTAGGTCGAATTGCGCTTAAAATGAAGGCATTGTTTTTTTCTACGTTTTCCACTATGAAAGTGGTTAAAAGTAAATATAGGAACATACTCACAGATGTACATTTTGATAATTGCATTGGGATGGGAGTGACAAGGTATTCACCGAAAATTGAAAAAAATGTGGAGGAAAGTGAATGCCATTCTTTTCACTAATTATTTTTACTTTTTTTCACACTTATTTCAAGATATTTTTTAATTATTATTTTCGTTATAATTACATCATTAAAGTACGCATTTTGTGTTTTATTGAAAGTTCGATGTCATAATTTATTTTAACTTATATAATAATACTATTTATGATACGATAAAAGAATGAATATGAAGTAGCTCACCAGACATTATCAATTCTGAAAGTAACTCACATCCTTATTGAGTTTGCAGACCACTGCCCTATAACTCCCTATTGGTATTTTCCCAATTGCATTCGTTAACCTTACCATCTCCGTGAGGTAAGGTTGAATGATTGAATTACAACCAGTGTTCATACGACAACTTCTGTTGGTACTCAGTTAATATAATGCATACGATTCAAACTTCATACAATCCAACAATTGTCTTTTCTCTTACTGTCCCTCAAGTTGAAACTAGAATTATGGTGCTGGGTGGAAGCTTTGGATATAACTGTATAAATACCTCATATATGCCAAGACTCATGCTTGATTATTATAGCTGTACTTCGCTCTGATAAATTTCAAACTTTTAACTACGCAATATTTATGACGATTAACCGGAAATTTTCCTCCAAGGTTGTATGATATACATTCTATTATTTTATCGAAAACCCAATTACATGTTGATATGATTCGAAGA
The DNA here is from genome assembly GCA_022494535.1 of Himalopsyche phryganea. NCBI lineage: Eukaryota > Metazoa > Arthropoda > Insecta > Trichoptera > Rhyacophilidae > Himalopsyche > Himalopsyche phryganea. The sequence goes on from JAGVSL010000024.1 coordinate 2,415,214, forward strand.
TTAAAACGAAACAGAATCCATCAATCACCAGTCATAAAAAGAAGATAATCCAACAAAGTGTGTTATTTTTGTGTTTATGTGTCATTATTCATTTTTGCTATATCATATTTTTAATACCTCTGAAGTTTATTAATGTTATAAATTTTTTTTACGAAGATTTGAAATTAGACATAAAAAAATAGAAATGTCTAGTTGTAAACATATTTAAAATTAAAATAAAAAAAAAAACAAAATGGTAGATTATTTACTTTTAAGGTGTTAACTGTCAATTCTTGGTGGAAAGAGATTATATTTAAAAAAATAAAACACAATTCGTTTGTACTACTTCCACATATTTATAATGATCAGGACCGGTTTCGCTCATCACGAGCATTCAGTTTATAATGCTCGGGATAATAATGCTAAATATGTGGAAGTCGTACAAACGAATTGTGTTTTATTTTTTTTTAAAAAAAAGGTAGATTATTTAACACAATTTTCAAATAAATTCTCGCTTTATACGTAATTTAAGGAACTTAAGTTGCAGTAAGTATTCAAACTCAAGGAATTTACATTTTTAAAATTCCAATCTGAAAAACAAAACCTCAAAATGTCAACAAGTAGTGATTGCCAACATATAGCCTACAAACCTTCAGAAGTGCTCAGACCTAAACTAAAGATAGTAATAATTATATAATTGATAATAATTATATATACAATTTCTTATTTCCGTATTTTTAAAGCTAAAATAAATTACAATGTATTTCTCAGCACATTCTTTTATAACAATGGTCACGTTCAATAAGTTTGTAACGTCAAATATTTTTTTTCTATTTTTTTTCGCAAAGACATATCGACAAACACTAATGCGAAAGCTTTATCTCGCTTCCGACTTCATGTTGTGAATACGAAACTATCATCGAAAGAAGGTCTCACGGAACTTTTGCTATTATTCATAGTATAGAGATATCTGGCGAGCAAACGCATTACTTGTGTATTATTGTTCCAGCTGATTATAAGATATAAAATATTACAATAGAATATGTATTTTATAAAAAAATTCACTTGTTGTTACCCCTCGTTATCCTTTTAAATATAATAAATAAATCGTAATATTTCTTTAAGATTACATCAATAGCAAATAAAAAATTCGCAACATATATTTGTCAAGTAATGTGTGAAAAAATGAATTGATTTTAAGATACATTTAAGAACTTTTACGCAAGGCTATTAAGATGCATAATATATGTGAAGATTTCATCCATTCCTACTACTCTTTCCGACCTTGAAAACGGGGCGTAGAAAGAGTGATTCGCTTACTTATATTGTTCCTTCACTTTATTTCTTACTCTGTCTGAAAATAGGAAATAGTTTAAGTGACTAAATTACATTCAGTTAACTTCTGCCCGTATATTATTTTAGTTATATGACAATTTACCGAACATTTACTCGAGTGGTAAAAGTCGTTTTCCTCGATTGCGGTGTTGACGAGCTCAATTAATCATAAATTGAATTTTGAATCGATTTATGGATGTTTCATGGCATGGATATATGTAAATTCCCTACCACCCGTTCGATTTTAAAATCGTAGCGCAACGAGAGCGACTGGCTAACCACAATTTCTCTCCTAACCCCATTACTCTCTACACTACACCCTCCGATGAGGAGAGGTTCAACGGCTGCTATAAAAGTACTTCTCGTAGAACAAATTCTGTTGAGATTTAAATTGAGGAGTCCATGCTCTCCACATTGAGAGCTAACATGGATGAAACATTGTAAGTCAATCCAGCAACGTTTTTGCAGCAATAGTTTTGTTATAATTATTTTAACAAATTAACAAACATTTCAAAATTGAGCGATTATGTTTATTCACAGTCCTTGGTATGCAGTATGACCACATTGGGGGCGGACATGGTTATAATAAATAAAACAATTCCGTGTCGGTTGATGCTTAAAAATAGAAAGCTTTCTAATAAATTTATTCCATACTATCAAATATTTTGGCAAGGTAGAATGGCGACTGCAGAATGATTAGGCGCTCCGCAGAACGATTTATCATATCGCAAAAAGACGATGTTGGGAAATCACATTACTGCGTGATCAGAAATTGCCGCGCCTCCGAAAGAATTAATAACAATTTAGAAACCATCCAGGATTTTATTGTATGAGATTTCTTTCAAAGAATGATGGATAACTTCGATAGTATTGATAACAATTGTTTATTTATTACTATAATTCATCGTATCAGAACAGGATTTGTGACTTATACATACTTCTTATGAATTTAGATATTAATTCCTATTATAGATTATAAAGAATGAATTTGCATTGTCATTTGTAACGAAAGCAAGTGTAATATAAATTTACATTAACTAATTGGATGCTGGTTGATTGGATTACTTATATAAAGCAGAAAAGTTAATTATAGTAGATTTCTATTGATGATAGCGTTAATACATACAAGGCAAAAAGCTTATAAATGATTAAATCGAGACATATTTTAGGTGGATTCGGCGGTAACTTTGTGGAAGTTCATTTTTAATATTAAATTAAATTAAAAATTGATAACTTAGTCTGAAGATGCTTCTTAAAGAGGCAAAATGCGTCACGTTAGTGATAAACCAAGTGGAATAACTAAGTTATCAATTTTTAATTTAATTTTATATTAAATTCAGACATAATTGTTTGATATTTTGTTTGTTTCTGATTATATCAGTCGAAAATTCCTGGCAAATCAATACATATTTAAGTCAGCGGTTTGAATTGTGTTTAAAAGAGTATATTCGTCACTGCATACGTTGGACGTAAGAGTATCTAAATAATTATATATTAAAATAATATAACGCATTGAAAAAAAGCAGTCTTTTCAATTGGTAAAATAGGAGAAATATACGAAAACTAAGAGACTTAATTCAGGCTTCGATATAAAAGTGTAGTCCTAGACAATTTCATGATGTCATAATAAAGTTGTCAATACACTGTACACCAGTTAACAATAATTATCTCTGAAACATTCCAAAATACTATGTTGTAACGACTCCATTAGAAAATAATTTTGGGAGAGTTGACTAAATGAGACAGAGTAGATTCAATATACGCACACTTTTTAAAATAACTACTGATGCACTACCGGATGTTTGATGCGCGATAATATTTTATTTTTTGCCGCTATGAATTGTCACCTTAAATCGTTAATCATTCAATGTATTCCGAAAATGCCATTTTGGCACATATTTTGACATTTTTTCCATTCTAAAACCCGTAAAAACAAAATGATGTCGTTCAAATTAATT